>CM031240.1:358361552-359561552 GCA_018340775.1 Taxus wallichiana var. yunnanensis | reverse complement strand
TGTTAACCTTATAACACGATGAGTCATGTAAAAATAAAAACTTGATAAAACAAGATCCTACCTTGAGAAGCTCCCCCTTGGATGATGCTATTCTTTATCACTCAACGACATCTCATTGTACATACCTTTTGTCTTGAATTGAAAACTATCTCTATTTTTCCACAAGCTCCCCATAGGATTGTGTTCCATATTCTCCGACTTAAATAATCATCCAACCTGATCCATTTGACATGATGTGAACTTCTATAGTGCTCCTCCTAAGTGAAACACTCCAAAATGGTTTTCAATCTTATCACACACCTTTGGTATTTACCACTTACCCGCTCACTTCTTCAACACTTCCTCTAGAGCTATCATAGTCATCATTAAATATGCTTCATGTTGCTCAAGAAATTTCACTTATAAACATATCTTTATCTCATATTCCCTATTTCAGGTAACTTGGACTATGTATAGTTATTCTAATGCTCGAGAGATAGACAAATATTTATCAACAAATGTTCCTTCCATGTTAGTTGCTCTCTCGGTTCACTTTGTCATTCACTTTTTCTATTCTCCAAACAAGTTGATATTGTACCCTTTGGACACAAGAAATATTCCTTTGAAGGTCAATTACCTATCTCACCAAATTAGTAGAACTTTGTTTCAGTCTAATAAACACTCTGTTGTACCTTGTGAGTTACTTCAGGATGCAATGCATTGCCTTTCTTAGGATACATATGTATGTAAAAACCATTACTCGTCTTCTTCTCAACATTATCATGCTTTGAAGAATTTATAAAACCTATGAGACACCATTTCACACTCTCTCGTGATCTTGTCATGTAAGATACTTATGCAACTACTTCAAGAGCATCCTCAAAAAAATCATTCACCTTTCATAGAGAATAGGAAATTCCCAAATACCACAATTACCTTTCGGACATAATAACATCAATTATGGTCTATGAAAAAAAAGTCACTTCCCATTTTTATCACTAACATAGTACATGTACCGTCAAGAACTTATCCATGCTCTTAAAACACATTTTAGTCTCCAATGTTGATGAAAAAGATTATTATTCAACTCATATTACTACTATGTCCTAAAAAACAATGAGCATATCCTTGTTCTCGGAAAATCTTGTTCTTTATCGAGGATTGATACATGAATTCTTGCATTACATCTCGCCACCTATACAAATCAATTTGTTTCTCCTCCTTTCATTCATAAATGTGATCACCATCCTTCAAAAATTTAGCCTTTGTACATGATCATATCACACATAGACTCACTTGAGATTTCTACGCAAATTTGGAAATATTTGATGACAAGAAAATGAGATTCAATCACTTTTCAACATCAAGATCTAACTCTTCATCTTTATCTATATCCATTCTTACCAAAGAGACCGCAAAGTTTGAAAAACATTTATATTACTTACCTATTCAAAACTATCTAGTAGCTCGGACCATTCCGATGCATAGATTGTACTAGAGCATACTCTTTAACCACCAATGATTCTTCAATTAACAATAGCACTTTCAAATACCTAAGACAATCGGTAGGCAACACATGACCTTGCATAAATTATGATGTCAAATATTCTACTAAGTACATTTATATCCAATTTGATCAACCTCTCAGTAATATTGATAACATTTAGACATGATCTCATCATTTGATTTCGTGAAGAGGAATAAACCACATTACCCTACACAAATCTTGATAATTTGATTCATAGCACTAATCAAAAACTACTTTCACTTACCAAAATCCTTGACCTTCTTTCTCAAATTTATCACGAGAAAATCTGATTGGTAGACATAATATCATATAGTGCTTCCTTTATATTGGGTACACCTTCTAGAAGCCTAGAGAAGGCATACTATCCTGTCAGATTACATTAGAACATTATGAAGTCATCAACGGAACTTGATGAAGCATTATTTTTATTTTTCTCTAGTTTTATCGTTAATCATCTTAGATGCACTCCTTGGTGTGACCACCATGTCATTTGAGCTCTCATCTTCGATTGTATGCTTGAGAGACACACATGTTACATCTGCTCCAACACCGCTTGAGGAAGAAATTATTTATTCTTTGCACCGGAGTTGTTTTCCTCCTTTCTTTATCAATGTTTATTGTTGTCTCATTTGTAACATTCCTATTTTAAGACTTTAGAAACAAGGGAATTTTTTTTTGAGTAATGTTCTCTATTCTAAATACGTAATTTAGAACACACATTCCATAACAACCATTCTTATAACAGATAACCATATGCAACTGTGATGACTCGGTAAGCTATCGATCTATTCATGTTTAACACTAAGTATTGAGTACTTTTCTGTATACTACATATACTTGGTTCTCTTACCCTGTTCTGGGTATTGAGTGATCTATCTAAGGAACCTAACTAAATAGTTGTTACCAATATTCATCTGCATCACGATCCTTAGACTAGAGACATAAGACAACTCAATCAAGAAACTTGCGATACTTTGCCTAAAGATTTCTAACATACTGTTCGTATTACTTATTCCTTGACAACATACTCATCAATCCAAAATACGTCCTTCACCCCCACTCTATTTTTATCTAGAATGTCCTTTACTAACTTCCATCAGTCCTCTTGCCCAAGGTTTAACCCTAGTTCAGTTAACAACGTAGGTTATGATAGGAAGGGGCTCACAAAGACTTAGGATATTTTGGCATACTGGGTCAACCTAGGTCAACCCCATGTGCCAAGGTACCCTGAGTCCTAGAGGGATACTTCATATCGTAACTATGCTACTACCCAATCCTAGAGAAAAACTAAGTTCAAGTCCATAAGTGTGTAGATCTAGACGATCAATGCAGAAGGGTGTTGCCACATGTCGACTGCAACGCTGTATCCTCGAGAAGATCCCAATATTCTCAAAGGTACAACCCTACAGTTGGCATGTGCCAACGCATCCTATAGAACAACCTCATTGAGATGTACATACCCCTAGGAGATTATTAATATTTAATTAATTTGGATACTTAAAAGCAGATTTCAGCAACCCTGCCCAAACCCTAATCCAACTCTCCCTAAGTTCTTTTCCAAATTAGGTTCCATTAATCCTTGAAGAACTTCCTTAACTTAATATTGCTTTTGATGTTCATTAATTTCTGGCTTAACAAGAAATTACCAAGAAGAAAGGACAACAACCTCATAAGTTCCATTTAATGTGACTTAACCATTCAAGGAAGTGTAACAACCACCTAGGTTGTAACTTAATAGACTTTATTAAATGAAGTCTAATGATTATAAATCATATCTTCCTTTCTTGTTTACTTTTTCATAAGAGATGAAGAGTCTCCCTCTTCATGGTTAAGTTCTAGGGTTTAACACACCCTTTATGTCCTTTACAAATTCTATAGTTTTCATTGTAAGTTCATTACATGTTACCTTAATAATATGAATTGTTTAGATAAGAACATTGAATTCTGTAACTTATCTAGCTACATCACATTTAGGGAAATTACTCTAATTCCCTTTTTCCTACTTATCCAAGAATACTCATTTAAACATATAAACAACATGAATAATATCAACAGGATAGGATTCCATTTCTTTTACAAAGGTACAAGATAATTTACACAACCCATGCAAGTAAATTCTCATCCTTCAATTCATTTTCAAAACTTATACATTTACAAACTTATGCATTTTAGGCATACTACATGACAACAACCTTCATTCAAAAGAATATAAATTTTCTTTTCAATACAACTTAAGAATGAATTAGAATTCTTCACAAGAATCAAACTTAGATCAGCCAATGCATCATATAAGTTTTTGCCTTCTTTTATCACTTACAAAGTCCATCTACAAAAATTGCTAGCACGGGTCAGTTCAATGAATTGAGCATGATAAGCACTAAGCCTTAAAATGAAGTGCATTCCACTAATTGTTCCAATAAAAACAACCCTGCTTTAATGAACAATTAGTATTTCATACTCTAAGCATAAGTAATAACAATAAAAAGAAGAGCATTAATGAACCATAATTCACTAAAGAAGAACATAATATAATCTATAATATCTATCTTACAAATTAAAGTATAATTGATCCTATCAATTATCTTTACCAAACAACAGATCATAACATCTCATTGTTTCCAATCCTACCAAAATATAATACAACACTTATCTTTACTATAAGATACAGGAAGTGTTTACAACATATTCTCACTAGGATGTTTCATCTAACTTTCAAGTAAGGAAGAAGACAAACCATTTCCATTATGCCAAAGTACATAACATCAACAAAGCAAAAACATGTGCATATCATGACTTAAACTATTTCCTTTAAAGGACATCTACTTTAAAATTCAACATTTTACGGTATTCATCGTAATGATTTACATAAAAGAAATCGAGAAGGCATGATGGATTAACAATCAAACAACAAGTTTGCATTTCATTTTTACCAACCAATCATCAATCTCTTTCTACTTCATTTCAGAGTCAAATGACAAGTATAAGAAGACTAATTAAGTAATGATTCTCTTTTTCCCATAAGAATAATTAACAGAAGGTTCCGAACCAATGAACTTAACCCAACTGCATTAGAAAAGGAGTCCTAACAAAATATTATCCCCATCTTGTAATCATTTCTTTCAACTTAATTAACAGTTTTACCTTTTCTTATACATACAGTTTAAGTTCATGCAAGAGTTCCCAAGAAAGAGAACAAGAACAACTTCAAGGAAAGAGAAAACTTAATGCTACCTTCCTTTCAAAATCTTTCCATTATAATGCATGAATTCCACTTTCCTATTTGGAACATTATAACAATGAAGTTCATACACAACCCATGGACACTAAAGAATCACAGTTTATCTTTTAAAGACTCAACATTCTTTCATTGGACCCAACAAGAAGTGTGAAATCTGAGTAGATGCTAACACTCAAAATTTCCCAATAGTTCAGTCAAGACAGAACTATCTTGACAATGTATTTCAACACATCACTATAAGAACTACAGATTGGGATTCCAATAAAATGACAAACCAACAAGCTAATTCCAATCAAGATCTCAAAGAGTTTACCCAACAACCTACTAAACCATGCTTCCAGTTTTCTCCTTACGCATGTGGTTTATTCAAAAGGATTCTGAATTTAGAACCATTCAATCTAGTAATAAACTCAATTTAAATGACAAGATCAAACAACATATTAAAAATACGTTCTGTCCAAGACTCGAATTACAAATCCGAGCACAATGTAAAGCATAAGCTCCCTCAAAGGATCAAGATCATTCAAGTGATTATAAACAAGTTCGTAACAACATGTTCCCTCTTTAGTTTATAAAATAGTAAAAAAACTATAAGATCTGAACCAATACATCGTTCAAGTTACAATTTTTAAAAACACCAAGTAACAAATTGATTGTATAGTGTTGCATCACAATATCTCAATCACGAGTTCATATATACACCAACATCGTAATGCTAGACCGAATATAATGAAATTACTTAAAAACAATTTGTAATGAAATTACTTGTATAATTTAGATTAAGAGCAAATAAGAGAGCACCAAATAGCACAATATTTCGAATAATGATCTCAATATGCAATTAGAATAGCTTCGCCACTTTGAGGGGGCAACCTCCAAACCATATAACAAGACTCAAATGCTCAAATGATAATGAAATACTACCTCTAATCCCCTATATATACTATTCATCTACTATGGCCATCACCAAGGCCGACCTATTAAGCATGAGAAAGTATAAATGATATAATAAAATGATATGGTAAGCCACAAGTCAGCTACTCATATCCTAATACAAGCAATAGGTTAATGGTGTAGCATGCCCTTCCCCTTCAAACCAATGTTGTCCTCAACATTGAATAATCCTAGATGTTGCTGCAGAAAACCTTCATCCTCCCAGGTGGCATCTTCTATGCTCAGATTCTTCCACTTGATCAGATATTCCTTAATGTCTCTAGTTCTCACCTCTTAGTACATGTTTGCACAGTAATCTTCTCCGGCTCCAAAATGATTCTTCCTTCCTTGTCAAGTTCTGGTAACTCTATCTGGGCTTCAAATTTCTGTCCAATAACCTTCTTCAGGCATGAAACATGGAATACTGGGTGTATGTGTGAAGATGGAGGCAACTCTAGTTTATAAGCAACACTACCAATTTTCTGTAGAACCTGATAAGGGCCATAATATTTAGGAGCAAGTTTGTTTTCCTTTTCTATTGCTTTAGGGACATCTATTTGTAAGGTTGGAGACGTACAAAAACCTAGTCACCAATTTCAAAATGTCTTTCACTACGGTGTTGATCTACTTGTTGTTTCACCCTGTTTTGTGCTAGTGCTAAATTCTCCTTCAAACTAGCCAAAACTTGTTGTTGATGTTGAATGTGTTCCTCAACATCTTTGACCTTAGTTTGCACCCTCAAGGAGGAAGTGATAGAAGGTGGATGGTAACCATATAATGCCAAAAATGGGGTCATTTAAGAAGAGGTATGAAAAGATGTGTTATACCACCATTCTACTAGTGGTAGCCATTTAATCCACCTTTCTTGCTTATCTGATACAAAACAATGTAAATACCCCTCTAAGCATTTGTTGACCACTGCTTTCCCATCGCTTTGAGGATGATAAGATGAACTGTGAGCTAGCTGAGTACCCAAACATGAAAATAATAAAATTACTTGTGAAAATAGGATCACGGTCACTCATAATTATCTTTGGGTTCCATGTAGCCTTTGAACTGTCTCCAAAAAAATAGCTGCGACTTTACTGGCTACAAATGGATGTGATAGGGCACAAAAATGGGCATATTTGTGATCCTATCCACAATCACGAAAATAACATTCTTACCCTCTAAACAAGGGAATCCGATGATGAAATCCATGGATACCTCCTCCCATCTCTAGCTAGGAATTGGTAAGGGTTGCAATGCACTGTATCTTAATTATTTCCCCTTTGTTCTGTTGGCACACTAAACACTTTGATAAAAAAATTTTGTACATCCCCCTTGAGTCCTTCCCAAAATAATTCTCTTTTTATTCTATGATATGTCTTCAAAAACCCAGAGTGTCCTCCAACAGGTGAGGCATGTAGCTCTGCAAGAATCTTATGCTTCAACTTAGAATCTTTACTCAAGTATAACCTATCCTTGTACCATAGGGCATTACCTTTCCACTCAAATTTGTTAGATGTCATAGATCCTTGCTTGATATTCTGTATTAGAGATTGTGTATCCTTATCTTGATTCCATTCCAATCTTGCTTCCTCCACCCAATCGGTCGTCAACATGGACATTCCACATAGTAAGGCATCTGCGGATGTATCCCTTCTAGACAATGCATCAGCTACTACATTTTCTTTACCCTTTTTGTATATGATTTCAAAATCATAACCCAACATTTTTGTTACCCACTTTTGTTGTTCCTCAGATGATAACCTTTGCTCCAAAAATTATTTGAGACTATCATGATCATTTTTTACCTTGAAGTGTCTACCCATGAGATAGGGCCTCCATTGCTTGACCGCATGAAGAATAGCCATCATTTCTTTCTCATAGATAGGTTTGAGCAGATATTTTCCTTTGAATTGATGACTCTCAAATGCAATTGGTCTTCCTTCTTGCATTAGAACTGCTCCCAATCCTGATCCTGAAGCGTCACATTCAACAATGAAGGTTTTTGAGAAGTTGGGAGTAGCCAAAACGGGGTGTTGCACATGGCTTCCTTCAGCTACTCAAAGTATTTAGTAGCTACGTCTATCTAATGGAAGGCATCCTTCTTTAGTAAAGTAGTGAGTGAGGTTGCTATTCTACCATATCCCCACACAAATCTTCTGTAGTACCCTATTAGTCCTAGGAACCCATGTAGATTTTTGAGATTTTTGGGCCTTGGCCATTCCACCATAGCTTTGATCTTCTGAGGATCAACTTTGACGCCTTCATGGGATACAATATGACCCAAATACTCTACCTCTTGTACACCAAAAGAACATTTGGATGGATTTGCATACAGAGTATGTTTCTCCAAAACTTCCAACATGTTATTTACATGTTGTAAGTGTTCTTCCCATGTCTTACTATAAATCAATATGTCATCAAAGAAAACTAATACAAATTTCCTTAAAAAAGCCTAAAAATAGTGTTCATCAAGCTTTGAAAGGTTAAGGGTGCATTTGTAAGACCAAAAGGCATTACCAAAAACTCATAATGGCCCTCATGAGTCCTAAAATCCATTTTATGAACATCTTCCTCTTTTATCCAAATTTGATGGTACCCCGAACAAAGATCTAATTTTGTGAAATAAATGAAGACCATGCAATTCATCAAGTAAATCATCAATTACCGGAATAGGAAAATTATCTTTGATGGTGTACTTGTTGAGTTCTTGGTAATCTGGTCACATCCTCCATGTTTCATCCTTTTTACGTACTCATGACCACTCGGTAAATAATATGCACTCTGCTATGCCTCGATGATACCCGCCTTCAACATTTCCTCCACCATTTTCTCGATCTCACTTTTCTCGGGAATATGGGTATCTCGTATGGTCTCGATGTTAGGTGTTTGGCTCCCTAGAATCAACCGAATGGCATGATCATGATCTCAGAATCGTGGTAGTCCTTTGTAATTGCATCAAAAATGATGAGAGTGAGCATCCACAATCTTCTAAAGATTGGGTGACATCAAGACTCGTATTTTGTACTTCTATGGAAAATAGCTTTGCTATAAAGCCATCCACTCCTTTTCTGAGAACCTTCTACATCTAATGAGAGCTAATAATCTGTGGAGACTTAGCTACCATCCCATTCAATTGTATTGTCCTTCCATCTGAATGAAATCGTATGAACAATTCTTAGAAATTCATCTCAATAGTACCTAAGGTTGTGAGCCATTGGACCCCAAAACAATATCTACCCCTCCCATAGAAATAGAAAACATAGGTGAGTCTAACATGTAGTCTCCCATGGAAAGCTTGATACTATGGCACTTTCCTATGCACTTGACTGTCCCACCATCCACAATCATAACTTGCATTTACGAGTCTGGGTAAATAAAACAATTGAGGCGGGCAGCTAACTTACTATTTATGAAGTTATGAGTACTCCCCGAGTCAATCAACACCGTAACCTTCTATTTTTTGAGATAGCCAATAACCTTGAGTGTTTGAGGAGTACTAATACCTGACAATGCATGGCAAGAAATTGTAGGTTGGTGATCCTCTACTTCATCTTCTACTGGTTCCTCAGCCTCTCCTATAATTTCAGCTTCCTCATCATCCTCATTACCTCCGTTAATATAGAACAACTTCTTCTCAAAGACATTTATGTCCCACCATATTTTCTATCACATGCTTAAAACATAATCCTTTTGCTCTCTTTTCTTCCATTTGTTGAGGAGTCACCTAATTGGCCTAGCAAATGAAGGGGAAGAGATATTACGGTCTTTGGTGTTAATGAAAGGTGGCCTCCTACTACAAAGATTTTTTTCCTTTCCACGATGTGCCATGATAATAGAATCGACCGCTTGATTGGATTAAACATCCGTACCTCATGCTTGATGTGGTCCTTAAGGCCCCTAAGAAACAAGTCATTCGATTCTCTTCTCGGAATATTCTCCACCCTTAAAGATAGGTTTTGGAATTGATGAACATAATCTTTGACTGATCCTATTTTCCGTAACTTTGCTAATTGACTAAAGTAGTTCTATGAAACACTGGAACTATAGTGCAATTGAAATTCCTCGATAAAAACTGTCCAAGTGACACCTAGACCATTCATTTACCTCTGAGCACATAACCAACGATACCAAAAAAATTGGTTGGGTTCAAGATATAGGGATGCCAATGTCACCTTTTGTCCTGATGGTGTTTGATGTAACTCAAAGAAGTTCTCCATTTGATTTATCTAATTCAGGGGATCCTTACCATCAAATTTGTGCATATCCACTTTTGACATCATGTTCTGTGGTTGCATGATAAGTTTGATTCTCAGTGTGGTCTAGAAAAGTGATCCAATATGGTTAGTTTGTCCATGATTTTGAACTAAAGGTCCTCCTTGGTTGATATGGGTTATTTGGGCCATACTGGTTACCCTTTACATGTTGCACAATATTTCGAATAATGATCTCAATATGCAATTAGAATAACTTCACCACTTCGAGGGTCAACCTCCAAACCATATAATAAGACTCAAATGCTCAAATGATAATGAAATACTACCTATAATCCCCTATATATACTATTCATATGCTATGGCCATCACCAAGGCCAACCTATTAAGCATGAGAAAGTATAAATGATATAATAAAATGATATGGTAAGCCACAAGTCAGCTACTCATATCCTAATACAAGCAATAGGTTAAGGGCGTAGCACAATTCAAAAGAAAAAAAAGCTTCCATTTTTAGTTAACATCCTATCAAACCTTGTTCCCAACTCAAATAGAATGAAATATTATTAACAAAGCTCATACTAGATGAAAACAAAACATGAAAGCCGAGTTCATAAAGAACCTCCAATAACAGTTAAATGGTCATAAGGACAATAGATCACAAGCACCATGCCTTAAGTGGACTTTAATCAACAGTCTAATTTATCCAAGATAATAAAACACAGGTTCCCAGTTAGATGCGGTTTCAACAACAGTCAAATTTTTCACAAGATGAAATACAAGAACCAAGCCATATACAATTTTATCCACAGTCCCATTTATCTATGAAATAAAACACAAGCACCATAGAACCGAGAATCTCCAACAACAGTTCTCTCCTACCAAAACAAGTTTCCAACAGAAAGCTCAAACTTGCATACAAGTTTTCATAAGAACACGAGTTCTTTACCAGCTTGAGATCACAAAACACATCGAGTTCACAAAACACTAATCTCAACAGACACAGGCGGAACTCAAAGTTTCCATAAAAACTTAGCTAGTAATTTATTGGCAACAAAAGTAGTCAGAACCAAACAACAATTTCCAACAACCGAAAAGTTAAACAGAGTTACCAACTTTGTTCTTGCATGCATAGTTCTTTTGTGTAAAAATAATACAACATAAGTTTCCAACAGAATCACATATACCATGGATTCAAACCCGAATGCAAGATTTACTAAACCCATCAACCAATTAACTAGATAGAGCATGCAATGCACAAAACTCAACAGAGTAGAGTTGCTTTAATGAAAACACTTAGAGGAAAGCAAGAGATTTTAATAGTTAGAGCCTATCATGCTTGATAGTGTCTCTGTCAAATCGAAGAAGACCTCCAACCGAGCTCACTTCTTCTCCTCTTCTCCATGAAAGATCAAACAACCAGATACCTCTTCCACAATGCCTCTTATAAATTCCATGAAATGAAAATAGATTCGAAACCTCAAAAATAGCCATGAAGTGCAGTTCAACCTACTGGTTTGAAAACCAGAGCACATGCAGAATGAAAATCGAGAACATGCAAAATGAAACAACCCAAGAAAAATCTACTGGCATGCCTACCAAGACGGTTTGGGCTCGTAAACCAAAAGCAATTAATTCCATTAACTCCAAATCTCCTCCTAATCTTCCTTGCCACCGCCTGCCAAGTCTGGTGTATGCCAAGTCAAAAATAACATGTATTTCCATTTTAGTGACACTGCTAACTAACCCCGCCAAAGTTGGTAGTCCGTATGCATTTACCAACCTTATCAATAACATAAATGCCTTAGGAACCATCACCCAAGTGCATGTGACCACTTAAGTCCCCATTCATATCCATTAGTTTAGGATAGATTAGATTGCTTAGGTTAGATCTTAGGTAGATTAAAATTTATACCTTAGGATATAACACTAACAACTAACCCCCCACCATAGGCCTTAGCAAATAGGTTTAGATAATTTCCACATAGGAAGTTTAATTCAAAACATAATAGTTTTAGGCATTAGGTTAGATTACAATAATACCTTGTAGTGTTAGGATCTAGGTTAATTTAATACCTAGTAACCTTTCCAATTCCATTAGCACTGAGCTTAGGTTAGGTTGCAAATCAACCAATCATAACAGAATAAGGAGCTTTAGGTTAGAATCAGAATTCTATCAAGTGACATAGCTTAGGTAGAAATATATATTTTTACCTAGCTTAGGATCCCGTAGGTTAGTCCTATATAGGATCCTGGATCTCTCTTATGTCATGAACAGGATGCATTTCCATTTTCATCAGCAATGACCTATCATGGTCGATCTCCAAAGACCCAAGAAAACAACCCACTGAATGGAAGTACGTTCACATAGAAATAAAAGAACTTGTAACAACAAAGTTTAGTCTAATGTGTATCTTAACTCATGGAATGTCAATTTTACCATTCGTTCAACAGAGCAAATTTAAAACATTCCTTGGATCAATTTCAAGGATGAGTCAAATAAATAGATAGGTTTACAAATCTTAAACTAGATTGCACATCACCTACAAGAAGTGAAAAATGGATTCAGAAAGCCATTTTAATTTTGTCAAAGCATGATTTCCAATAATTAGAAGAACACATCCTTATAAGGAAAATCACATGTCAACACTTGAATGCAAAGGAGGAAAATAACATCTGTCATGGGTGTTACATCATTTGTCACAAATTTTTGAATTTTTACATCATCCAAACATGCTCCTTTCTTTTCCTTCTTAAAATTTGCATGGTTAGATTTAGTGTTCTTGACTCAGTAGATGTATTTTATCTATTTCTTGCCAATGATTATTTCAACCATGACTGACTTGGCTTCATCCTTGGAGCTTTCTTTCACCTTGAATACCTTATTTCCTTTCCTTCTAGGTCTATAATGCTTGTTGTTGTATCTAAGAGTCTCATAGAAATGTATGGAAAAGTTCCCTTGCCTATGACAATTGAAACATACCATATAATTCTTTCCTCTAGATCCTTCATGCCTCCAATTTTGATTTAGTGACTCATAAAGACAATTGTGAGCAACATGATATCTCTTTCTACAATTGAAGTGAACTTTGTTCTTTTTCGTAGTTAAACCTACAATCTCTAGCTCTATGTCCAAAGATGTTGCATGAAAAACAAGTTCCATGAAAATTACTTGTCAATTTCCTTGCGTTTGGCCGCCTTACTAACTTAGGCCTTCATGTAGCTATCTCCTTGGTCTTCTTCTTATTTGGTTGTATGTTGGGACCAGCTTTTTATTTCTTATTTCTTGATTCAGCCTTCGATCCTTCACCTTGCTTGTTCCATTTCTTCTCTCGAGAATTTTCAGATCTATATTTAGTTTCTCACATTCTTTACTCTTTTCTAGAATGGTTTTCTAAAATTTCTCATGCTCTACTTCACCGAAATTTGTTTGCTTTGCAAGCCACCAAGCTGATTGGTCACTTGTTTCAACTCAACCTTTAGGATCCTTAAATCTTCTTCATGCTTTAGGGAGGCATCCTCTTTATCTTTTTGTGCTTCTAATTTTCTTTCTTATCCTTGTTCAAATCCTCTTGAAGTGTCTTTGTGGTTGATATCCATTTATCATACTCTTTAACTTTGACCTTGAGAGCCTTAGAGACTAGATTGACTTTTTCTTCAAGCTCTTTGACCTCTTTCTCATGTTCTTTCTCCTTTTGAGCTAGTAATTCTTCATGGTGTTTGATTTTCTCTTCTTGTTCACTTACTAGGGTTCTCAACTTGGTGACATCTTCTTCCTTGAGTCCGAGAGTGTCTAGAACCTTTTCGATATAAAATCCTTTTCTTTGCATTCTTGAGTATCATTCTCGACATTTCTTGCTCAATTTATTCTTAAGAAGATTTATGTGCTTCTCATAGGTTGTGATGTAGACTTTCAATTTCTTGTTTTTCTTCCTTGACTTGTCTAATTTATCAAGGGCACGTTCCATCTCAGCTTCTAGATTGAATTTTTCTTCCTTACCATCCGAATCATTCCTAGAGTAGCTACAACTTTCCATTTTGATTTAGAGTCTCGAGAATCACCTTCAAGTTGTTAGGCTTAACGCGAAGGACCACCACTCTGATACCAATTGTTAGGAATTTTAGGCACTGAGAGGGGGTGAATTAGTGAAGATAAAAACTTTCTCAATTAAATTCCACTTCTTTATTTTATTTCCGTTAAACTATATTGATTGGGCACAAACAATAAGCAATAACCATGAAAGATAAAGAGAGAATCATACACCCAATTTAATGTGGGAGACCCTTTCAGGGAAAAACTCATGGAAACCAATTCACTATCTTTGACAATTTTCCATTGTATTTACAATGATTTACTAATTGAGATACAACTCAATATGGATATATAACTCTAATAATTTAACAAGGCCACCACCCAAAGATTCAACAAGCTACAATTTTTCCGAAGCCACAACTCCCAAATTTAGTACAAAACCCACTAAACTTTGGTAAGACATAAAATACAAGGAGGCTTCAACTTTAGTACAAGGAGGAATTTAATCAACCACAATTGATATTTTGTAGGTGACTACCAACAAGGAGGCTACAACCCTCGGAGATTTAAGAAACAACTTAGATGGATAATATACACAAAGTTGATCATTTAGATTCTTGGTTGCTCATACGACATATTATGATCACCTTTCTATTTCTCTCTTCACTCACTCTTCAAATTTAGATATGAAATATTATCCTTACCTCATTCTAGTCTCGATTTGTCCGCTTACACATTTATAAACTAGTTTTTTTATTAATTCCTCTATCCCTTCAACACATACAACTCTCTTTAGTTTTGGCATTCAACTCTCTCCTTGTATTTGTATAGTATTTCAAGAATTCATTTATTATGAAATTATATTGGATGGCTAAATCACTTTCAACATGTTTCTCTCGTTTCATATGATTACTGTGTCTTCATTGATGGCTCTATTTGATTCCCCGTCTCTCTATGCAACAAATATTGGACTCACCGCATCTTCCTCTTCTTAATATATATTCATTAAATGTTCACGAATCTCTTCTTTTGTATCTAAAAAAATAGTAGGAACTTAGGCACATTTCTCTTCTCATCATCTCTTCATGCATTCATCTGATTTGGGATCCCGTTGGATGGCTTTATCCCTTCAACAACTATTTATACTCTCTACTAGCAAATATGCATTATGCAACATCAGATCCTTTGCATGTAAAAACCCCTTATTTGGCTTGGCTCTCTCTCTCTCTCTCTCTCTCTCTCTCTTCTCTATTTATCCATCAAATCCAATTATGCTTGAAATTTGGATTTTATATAGACAATACAACTCTCCATCTCTCTCTTGGTGTGCATTGCATTTCATCTTCTTTGCATGCATTTGAGAATTTAAATGGTTGTTTCTGAATTTTCCCTCTAAAACTGTGCCACTTGTTCTTGAGTTATTATTTCTAAAATTGACCCCAAATCTTGATTTTCCTTGTTCCATTGCATAGAGAATTTAACTAGCTTTCCAACAATTTTAAGAACATTGAATTTGGATAAGTGTATCTCGAGATATGAACATGCAGACATTAGGAATCATGAGGAACATGTTCCAGATTTTAATTACTAGTCCATACAAAATATTTGCACCTTAAACTATATAAAATTTTCATTTATTCATTTAAATATTTTCCCTTTGGAAATTAGATAAAGTGGGTGAATTAGGAACTCAGGGAACTTGTGCTACCTGTAATCTATTCTTGTGCACTCTTATTTCTCCACATTCTACTTTTCCCTCTCTCTTCCTTTATTTTGTGGGTCTTGCTAGTTTCTCAGGGGAACTTTGGGTATAATGGAACTTATACCATTTCATCCTTGTTCCTCTACATATCCACTCCTCTGCAGTAAACTTTCCCTTTTCCTTTATAGTGTGGATCAATGGGGTTCTCGGGGGACATGGGTTGTCCAAGAACTATTTCTTCAGAATCAATGTGCCCAAAACTATCTCCTCCTCTCGCAAAACACTCTCCTCTTGGCCTAAGACACATTTCTTTGTGTTTCGCTCATCTAACCTCAAGATGGTGAACATGAGTTCATTTGGAACATGTGGTGTGGGAGTAAGTTGTGCCCGAAATGGTCTCTTGACATATAAATAACCATACCTTTGTATTTTTTTTGGTTCACAAATGGTCAGACAAATAATATATCAGATCTAAGCATACATGCAAATAAAAATGGATATATTATCTCGTACAACCGGTGTGCTAACCCCAAAACTAGTATTAGATCTTTGTTTGAGGGTTTTTTGTGTTGAAAGATTTACTCACAGAGGTTTTTCTGATTGAGTGGGAGCTACAACAATGGAAAAAGAAAAAAATACAAGGTAGAGAAGTTTGACAACCGAAATTATCAATTATGGAAGATGCAGATTAGGGATTATCTATATCAAAGAGATTTGTATTTACCGTTGGATGAGAAGTCTAGACCTACGAAGATGACTAACGAAGAATGGAAGATTCTTGGCAGAAATGCTTTGAGATCTATAAGATTGAGCCCAGTAGCATATATGTCTTCCAATATTACGTAAGTGACTTCTACGTTAGGGTTAATGAAATCTCTTACTAATTTATATAAAAACCTAGTGCTTCAAATAAATTTTATTTGATGAATAAACTATTTAGTTCTAAGATTTATGAAGGTGGATATGCATCTATTCATTTGAATGATTTCAGATCTATTGTAAATCAGTTAAAATTCGTTGATATATCATTTGATGATGAAGTAAAAGAAATTTTATTCTTATGTTATTTGCCCGATAGTTGGGATAACTTGGTAATGGTTGTAGTAATACATCATCTGCTAATAATATTTTGAAGTTTGATGGTGTGGTTAGTATAATCTCGAATGAAGAAATTCACAGGAAGAGTACAAAGGAATCATCATCCTGGGAATTCTTTGAATGTAGAAAGGGAGAAGGTAGAAGGAGAGATCCAAGAGTAAGAGTAATGGGAAATCAAATTCAAGGGATAACTGATCTAAATCTAGAGGTAAGAGAATTAATTGTTGGAAATGTGGAAAGAAAGGACATGCAAAGAAAGATTATATGTCAAAGGATAAAGATAACCAACAACCATACAAAGGTAAAGAAGAAAATCTTGCTACAGTAGAGGTAATGCAAGATGATCTTATTATTTCTTTAGATAATATAATTGAATAATGGGTTTTAGATTTAGGAGCTTCTTTCCATGTAACCCCTAATAAGGGTTATTTAAGAAATTATGTCTAAGGCAATTTCGGGCATGTTTATTTGGGTAATGATGAACCTTGTAGTATTACTGGTAAAGGGGAAGTTCATCTAAAATTACAGAATGGAAATACATGGGTATTAAAAGATGTGAGGCATGTGCCAAGCCTCAAGAGGAATCTTATTTTTGCAGGGCAACTAGGTGAATTTGGTTACATGTTTACTTTTACAGGAGACTCTTGGAAAGTCACCAAGGGTGCTCCTGTTGTGGCAAGAGGTAAGAAGGTAGAAACATTATATTTATCTACTTGTGTTACTGATTCCTTTTTTGTATTACCTACTTCAGATTCAGATGCATGCATGTGGCATAATCAGCTGGGCCATATGAGTCAAAATGGAATGCAAATCTTAAAGGCTAAGGGTAAGCTATTAGATTTGAAAAAATTAGATCTTGATTTCTATGAGCATTGTGTCTTTGGAAAGAAAAAGAGAGTGAGATTTCTCAAAGTTGGGGCAACTAAGAAGGAGCATAAATTGGAGCTTGTACACTCATATATGTGGGGACCAAATCAGGTAGATTCTTATGGATGATCCCAGATTATGTTACTTTCATTGAGATGCTACAAGAAATGTATGGGTTTATTGTATTAAACGTAAATATGATGTTTTTGAGACTTTTAAAAGATGGAAAGCCCTTGTTGAGAATGAATCAAATTCTAAGTTAAAGTGCCTTAGATCCGACAATGGTGTTGAATATTGTAGCAATACTTTCAATGATTATTGTTCATTAAATGTGATACGTAGAGAAATAACGATTCCAAGAACACCACATAAGAATGGTGTTGTAGAGATAATGAATAAGACAATCATGGAACATGCTAGAAGTATGATGATACATTTTGGATTTCTCTTCAAGTTTTGGGCATAAACAATTGATACAATAGTTTATTTGATTAACCATGGGCCTTCAAGTTCACTAGATGGAGGAATACAGAGGAATCTTTGACCGGAAAGGAGGTAGATATTTCTTTTCTTAAATTTTTTGGTTCGAAGCTTTAGTGAATATTGATAAGGAAAATAGAAAAAGTTGGATGCAAAATCCAAGAGATGCACTTTCATTGGTTATGGATCTGTGATTTCGGATTCTATTTTTGGGATATAAAGAATTCTAAAATTATTAGAGTCGTGATGTTGAATGGAATGAAAAGAGAATGTACAGGGATCAAATTTTGGTACCCAAGGATGAACCGTGAAATTTGTGAATGAAAATGAATTCTTGGATTTAAAAGTTATACCGATAGGGTTACACAATAATCGGTGTCGGTTGACACTTGATCAACATTGGTGAGCAGAAACCGGTATCATGTATAGAAGAGCGAACCGACATCGGTTATCGAATCCGACGCGTCGGTGACAAGTGACCAGCAAGTCAGTCACCGATATATTGGATACAAATGTCCATGAGGTCCAGAATGAGCCTCCGGTACCCCAAACTCCTATGAGAAGGTCACAAAGGGTAAGTAAACCTCCAAAAATATTTACATCTTCTCTATTTTATTTATTATTGCTTGATAATGGTGAACCAAAGAGTTTTGAAGAAGCAATACAAGGTAAGACCCATATGTAATGGGAGCATGGCATGGATGAGGAGATGGAATCCTTAGTATAGAACCATACTTGGGATTTAGTTAAGTTGTTAGCATGTAAGAGGACATTGTAGAACAAGTGGGTTTACAGGATCAAGGAAGAATAGGGTGGACAAAAAATATACAAGGCAAGGCTTGTAATAAAAGGATTTACATAGAAATCAGGGATTGAATTTGGTGAAATATTTTCTCTTGTTGTTAAGATGACTTCTATTTTTACTGTATTGAGTTTAGTTGTAGTAGGGGATTTTCATTTAGAGAAACTAGATTTGAAGATGAATTTCCTTCATGGTGATTTGGATGAAGATATTTATATGCAATAGATGCTGGGTATGAAGTCAAGGGTAAGGAGAAATTAGTGTGCAGGTTGAGAAAGAGCCTATATGGGCTCAAGCAGGCTCCAAGGCAATGGTACATGAGGTTTGATAGTTTTATGCATGTTCATGGTCACTCGAGATGTGAATATGACCATTGTGTTTATTTCAAGAAGCTTGAACATGGGAGCTATATTATTTCTTTATCAGTATGTGGATGATATGCTTATTGTAGGATCTAGTATGCGGAACATTAGTGAGCTTAAGGGAAAGTTAGCTCACAAATTTTCTATGAAGGATTTAGTTTCTTCAAAAATAATCATTGGCATGCAAATACTCGAGAGACAAGAAAAAAAACAAGAAATTGTAATTTGTCTTAGGAGGATTATATCTACAGGTGTTAGAAAGGTTCAAGATGTAGAATGTAAAACTCGTTATTAAACCTATGGCTAGAAGCTTCAAATTGAGAAAAGATCGGTGTCCATCATCACATGAGGATTTCAAATACATGACACAAGTTTCATATACTTCATTAGTTGGGAGTCTCATATATGATATAGTTTGTACAAGACCAAACATTGCACATGCAATGGGAGTCAGTGAGTAGATATGTGGCCAATCCAGGTAAAGAGCATTGGAAAGCATTCCAATGGATACTCGTATATTTGAAAGGGACATATTGCATGGAGTTATACTATGGAGGTTCGGATATTTCATTATGTGGATATGTTGATTCGGATGTGGTTAGAGATCTAGATGGTAGGAGGAGCACTACTGGATATATTTTCATAGTAGGTGGGATGACAGTTAGTTGGATTTTGAGATTGTACAAGGTTGTGGTTTTGTTTACTACAGAGGCGGAGTATGTTGTAGCTACATAGGCTAGCAAGGAGATGATATGGATGAGTAGGTTCATGGAAGATTTGGGAAAGGAGAAAGAAGATTGTAAACTATTCAAAGGATGCTAGAGTGCAATTCATTTGGAAAAGAACTCAATGTTTCATTTGAGAACAAAACACATTTAGTTAAGGTATCACTTCATACGGTAGGTAGTGAAGGATGGGCAATTGAATATGGAAAAGATTCATATGAGTAAGAACCTTAGGGATATGCGAATGAAGCCATTAACAAAGGAGAAGTTGGAGCTACACTCCACTTCTGTTGGTCTTCGAGTTTGAGACTTGAAGAGGAAGAAACAAAGCTAAGGAAGGATCCAAGAATGATGTTGTACATGTATGGTGCAATAATTAATCTCCAAGTGGGAGATTGTTGAGTTGTGGAGCTCAATTACTTCAGATTAGCATGCAATGTGAAACTTGCTAGAAAACACAATAACCGTCATCGGTTATGGAGGGACCGACATCGGTCACCTATGACCGACATCAGTTAGGAAAGGAGGAACCATCATCGGTTAGGGCTAACCGACATTGGTTACCTGTGTGGGAGTGTTTTAATTAACTCTCAGAATTAGATCTATTTTTAGCATTAAATCAGATCTATTATTTTTAATTACATGGCTAAGTTCCCTAAGTTTATATACGCCTATATAAGCATGAAAGCTAGGGTTTAGAAGTAATAATTAAGAATAAATTGTAAAAGTTGATGATTATTGTGAGAGAGAGAATTCTTGGAGAAGAAGCAAAAGCTTGAGAGAAAGAAAGTACTATACATTTGAGAGGTGTGGAAGATTATAAATCTTCAATTGTATATCTTGTCAAAGCTTTGGATAATAGATTGACTTGTTTCTTGGTGGACGTAGCCCACACTGGGTGAACCATGTTAAATTTGGTGTTGATTTATATCTCTTGTTTTGTATATTTATTCTGGTAGAATATCCACTTTTATTTGTATGTATGCTTAGATATGATATATTATCTATACAAGCGATGTGCTAACCCCAATAGTATTTCAAATCAATTAGACCCACGAAGAACACCTATTAACTTAGAAATCATTCTTATAACTCATTTTGTGCCCGAAATCTATCCCGAACCCATAAATAACTAATTCCTTTGACCTATGGACCTCAACACTATACGGGAACTAAGGATCATGAGGAACAATTCTCATAGGGCCTAAGTGTGTGAAGATCTTGTCCAACCCATAATACTCTATGTACATAGCTCCAAACCATTGCGAGGAACTCTTGTTCCATGGGAATAAGTTCCATCCGCCTCCATTTCATCTTCATTACACCAGAGCACCCTTATAATTAATTTTTCCCAAAACATTTCTAAGTCCCGAATAATTTTTATTTCACCATAGGAATTTTGTGAGTACTTAGGAAACTTGTAAATAATGTTTTAGGCCTCAAACTCAATTTACCAAAGTGTACTAACATTTTTATATTTTCTCTAGAGGATCCATATCACACCATCCATGTTTACAGAGACCTTGTATCATCTTGATAATCCCCGAACACCCTAATACATCCTATATGCATAATACACTATCCAAAGATAATTGTATACCATTGTATCATCTTTCATTCATAGTCAACAACTATTTCACATCAGATTGATCATGTATATAGGTGGAACTATCCTGAAATATCTAACAAAATTGAACACCAATGAATCACCTTTGTGAGCTCACCATGCACATTGAAAACTGATTAAGGACTCATTATCACTTGAATCACATGATTGACTATGAGAAGTCTGCATATAATCGGAGAGGACACACAAAACCATGTTGCTTCTTGTTTAACCACATGACCATGAACCTCACATCACTTTGATACTCCATGGAATCACCTAGAACTTCTCTGTGAGTTGACACTACCAATCAAACTTCATCTTCTTTCTCACTCTCCACTACTCACCCTTTTTTTCTATCAATTCCACTTGACATCAATGACAACATCAATGACCATGACTAGGGTTCAACAAGGTCTAGATAAATGGAGAAGATATTAATGATAGGTGTATATAATTAGTTTTTATTTCTAGTATGATGATCGAATGTTGTATATAAATCCTCCATCTTTCCATAAAGGTATGATATAGGATGTGATGATTTGTGTACCCAACTCAAACATGCAATTTTATGAAGATGTTCAATTTGAGGAAAATTTCTCTAAAGGGGGTATTAAAAAATTGAAATTGTTTTTATCCTAGGACTTTTAATTGATTTCCATGATTTTTAAGATAATGGTTGAGATTATAGAGGGAAAAGTGTGCCCTATTTATGAAGATTGGTCTATAGGAAAATTTAGGGCAGTTCATGAGCAATTTTAGAGATGGACCTGATTGAATACCTTACACTTAGAGTTGGAAGGAAATGTAAGATGTTATGAAAAGAAGATTCAGAGATATTTCCAATGGTATATAATTTATTTCATGATTATGTGATTTGATAGGTCATCCAACTCATTTTGTGAATAATAAGGTTGCTTTTTTTTCAAGACAAGATTGCTCTGGTTGAAAGATTGAGGTAGAATTATTGTTTGTTGATTGGTTGATGATTTTTATCCATTGAAGAGTGAAGAGGGATGAATTTTGTTCACATTTAAGGATTTTGAAGTCTTGAAAGTGGTAAAAAGGGTGAAAACTAGTTGAGTTTCCAAAACTAATTTTTGGGCAACTCAGTTTGGTGAAGAGGAAAGTTGGTGTGGTTTACATGTATGGATGTTTCATCATATATAACATTAATGTATATATGCCATAGTTTACCTATTCTTGGGTGAGCTAAAGCATGAAAGGTGAAGACTCGTTATGAGCTTTCTTGGTAGAGTTATGAAGAATTTGATTGGTGTAAGATAATGTATGACCATAGATGATGTTGTTATGTCATATTTAACATGTGTGAGTCATTTGGGAGATTTAATAATCATGGTGATGAGGTTTGTGGTCTTTGATGAATCAGGTGATGGGGTTTTGAGATTAATTTGAGCATGTTTGGTGTCTTAGAGAATGGTCGACATATATTAGTCCATTATAAATGTTTTTATGAATTTAATGTTATATTTTTTAGTTTTATTGTTTGATCTATTGATGAAGGACCAACTTGTTTAATTTTTAATTTGAGAGGGGTATTAAATGCATGTTTTCATTCAAATTTGAACTAGTTAGGTGAGAGGGAAAAATGTGAGCTACATGAGAGAGTAAAATATTTTCAAGGGAATCAAGAGAGAGTTGAGGATGTATAAAAATGTTAATAATTTTAGAGAGCATGTGTGTAAGAGATAGAATCCAAATCAGGTCAAGAAAATCCAAGTTTGAGTAAGTTGAAGGAATGAGGGTTTGAAGAGTTTTTGAAGAAGTGTGAGTTAAATTTGTGATGTCCATCAGTTGTGGAAACAACATTAAATCAAATATCTTCATAAAAGGTGTTTAAGTTAGCACTTGATCATATTAGGGGGTTGTATCCTCCTTGTGGATTTGGTGCTTCACTAAATTAGGGGTTGGTGCTCATGGTAGGGTAGGTACTCCTTGCAAAGTTTGTGCTTCATTAAATCTATTTTATTTGTGTAATATAAGAAGAGTTTTAGTGGGTTTTATTCCACATGAGGGTTTCCCACTTATATTTTGTGTCTTGTGTAATCTCTCTTGTGTTATAATATTGTGAATGATTAATAAATATATAATATGCACACGTACGGTTAGGAATGATGTATGAACAACTTAATTTATGAATGAATGACTCGAAAAATGAAGTACAATTATTACAGGACTGATTCAACCCCCCCCTCTTAGTCCATTACGCTTCTAACAATGTTTCTTGATGAATGCATGGTTAATGGTTAATTTGAAAAGAATAGTTGATGTATGTAAATATTTAAGTGAATGAAAGTTTTATTTCTCATAGATTCACCCCCATCGCTGATTATGCTTCACACAATTGGTATCGATCAATGCCTCTCAAGAAATATTATCAAGATTGAGGTGATCCTTGAAGCAAAAAAATGGCTCAACTATGGAGGTTATTGATAAAATTCCTAAAGGATCGAGTAGGGTTCTTGAAAGGCATCATGTTCAAAGGAGCTAAGAAGGATGTTAAAATCATCAAGAATCAGCTAGATGATGTACAAGCCAAAGAGGAAGAGTGTATTCTAATGGTATAGAGATGAAGAGTATAGAAGAAGCCCTAATTTTCCAAATTGAATTTCACACTCAGAATGTGGACATGATTTGGTACATTGACAATGGTGTTCATGCCACATGATAGGAAACAAAAGTAAATTCATATCTCTTAAGAAAAAAATTAGCAGGTGGTCAGTAAGGTCCGGTGACAATACTTCTACCAAAATAGTTGGCAAAGGTTCCTTGAGCTTGGATAATGTAAATACCTTAACAGAAAATGTTTTGTATGTAGAAGGGTTGAAACACAATCTTATTGGTTTGATTCAGATGTGTAGTCAAGGGAAAATATTAACATTTCACAACAAAGGATGTGACATAAGAAAAATTAAGACATGAGATCTAATTTCCAAGGCCAAAAGGACCATAAACAACATTTATATCTTGAATGAAATCAAGAAAGAGAGTTGATTTATGAGAAAGAGTGATGAATGGTTGATATAAAATATAAGGATGGGGCATCTAAATTTTAAAAATTTGGTCAAGATCAGTGTCAATAAGTATGTAAGGAACATTCCCAAAATCAGTAAACCTATAGGTACATTGTGCAAAGAATGCCTACATGGAAAGAAAACTAGGAGGAAGATCAAATCCAAGGAGTATACTACCTCAGAAAATATATAGTTGATACATACTTACCTATATGGACCTAATAGGGTTCAAAGTATTCAAGGAGAGAGTTATTTCATGTTTCTTATAGATTATTACACAAGGATGACTTGGGTGGAATTCTTGGAGGAAAAATTAGAGTCTCTTGATAAGATCAAATGATTCAACTCATTAGTTGAGAATGAGAAGAATGTGAAGATAAAATATCTGAGGTTTGATAGAGGAGGTGAGTTTTGGTCTAATGCATTTGATGATTATTTTGAAGAACATGATATTAGAAGACAAATTTCATCTACTAGGACATCCCAACAAAATGGATTAGTTGAAAGGAAAAATAAGACTGTTTAAGAAATGAAAAGGAATATGTTGAATGATTCGAACTATTTGATAGTTTTGGAGAGAGGAAACACACAACTGTATATATCTTGAATAGAGGTCAAATCAGGGTTAATAAAAATCATACTCCCTATGAGTTAAGGAAGAAGAGACTACACAAAATAGTAGAAAGTACAAATGTCAAAGTTGAGAGTTTCTCAAGAAGGTCTAAAGATGCTCCATAAAATTTGAAATCCAACAATAAATAATAATTCATAGAATCAGATGGAGAAGAAGAGGAGGCTGAGGAGAGACAAGAAACAAGAGGCCCTTTAAGAAAAAATCAAAAATATCATCTTGAGACTCAAATTCTTTACAATAAGGAAACTGGCATGTAAACAAGAAGAAGATTGCTAAGTAATCTAAATCAAGAAAATATTGCTATGTTATCTTAAATTGAACCTAAAATAATTCAAGAATCAAGTAAATATGAGTATTGGGTGAGTGACATGAATGAATAATTAGATTAAATAGAGAAAAATGAGACTTGGGAACTAGCTCCTAGTCCTAAAAATAAAAATGTCATTAACACTAAATGGGTGTTTAAAAATAAGTTGAATGAAAATGGAAAAGTTACTAGAAATAAATCTAGATTGGTATGTAAAGGTTATGCATAGGTAGAAGGAGTACACTTTGAAGATACATTTTCTCCTGTAGCAAGAATGGAGGCTATAATACTATTTTTGGTCTATGCACGTTTCAAGGGATTCAAAGTATACTAGATGGATGTAAAGTCAAATTTCTTAAATGATAATTTGGAAGAGGAAGTATATATAGAGCAACTTGAAGTTTTTATTGACATATGATCAAGACTATGTTTCTAAATTGAAAAAGGCTACCTATGGTCTAAAATAGGTCCCTAAGGCTTGGTATGCTAGATTGGACAAACATATGTTAGATTAAGTTTTAAAAAGAAGAGAAGTAGATAAAAATCTATACATAAAGATAGAAGATATCGTCACTTGATAGTAGTGGTGTATGTAGATGACATTATCTTTAGAGGAGATAATGAAGACATGGCCAAGGATTTTCCCGATATAATGGAGTTTGGGACATCTATCCTAAGAGAGCTGTCATTTTTCTTGGTTTACATATCATTCAATCGAAAAAGATATTTTCATTTCACAATCAAATTATATAAGAGAAATGTTGAAATTTTTTGGAATGGAGGATAATAGGCCTATTAGTACACCTATGATTACAAGGTGTAAGCTAAGAAAAGAAGATGAATCACCAAAAGTGGATAAGACAAAGATATAGTTCTAGATTGCAATTTTTTTATACTCCAATGCTTCTATGTTTCCTATTATGCAAGAAGTAGGACTTATAGGAAGATTTCAATATGATCCAAAGGACAATCACTTACAAGTAGTCAAGAGGATTTTTAGATATCTCAAAGGGACTATGGAGTATGGATTGTGGTATCCAAGAAGCAAATATTTTGACATGACAACCTATACTAATGCTGACTAGGTAGGAAGTCAAGATGATAGGAAAATCACTAGTGGTGGGGATTTATTCCTAGGAGACTACCTAGTTTCATGGTCAAGCAAGAAGCAAGGGTCGTAGATTTGTCTTTATGAAGCTAAGTATGTTGCATTTGTTTCATGTTGTAATCAAATGCTCTGAATGAAACATGCCCTAAAATTCTACAAGGTAGATTATGACAAATTACCATTCCTATTTTTGTGATAACACAAGTGTAATAAGTGTGTAAAAAACCATTTCATGCATTCAAGGACCAAACACATTCCTATCAAGTATCATTTTCTAAGACAAGGTAAGTGAATGAAAAGTGTCCATCTTGAATATGTATTAATTAAGGATCAAATTTCTAATATTCTAACCAAGCCAATACCAAAGGAAGCTTTTGAACATATTAGGATGGAATTGGGTGTGATTCTTGTATCTAGCAGTCATTAATGGAGTCAAGGACTCAAGGGGAGATAAGAAAAGTAATATTTTAGCTCCAAGTGTAGGAAAGCATTATAGAAGATGTGTGCATAGAGAAAGGGAGCAAGTCAAGATAGTATGAGTTCATTCAAGATAAATTTAAGACTTGATTGATTGTGACAAGATAATATGTAGAGAAAATGTTGTTGGTAAGCTAAGTAAGTTTATGAAAATTTGATAGAGATGAGATGTGTTATAATGTAAGTAGAGGTGTTCACTGTTTCTAGAAATAAAAATTAGTTGAAGAATTTATGCATGAGTGAGGGGGAGAATGGTCTTGTAATTCTTCCATATGCATCTTCCCAAGGGATATTTATAGTCATATGGTGGTAAAGAGTCAAGTCAGTCATAAAATGCATGATGAGAAAAAGTTATTTACATAAGTAAGGTATGCAAGAAAAGTTTGTTATTTAGCTATTGATATCAGTTATATGGTGTTTGATCAAGGTTTGAGTCAGATTTGTAAGGCATGCATCTATTAAGGGGGAGCTATGTTGCCCTAACTATTGAAAGTGTCAAAATAGAGATGAAGAATGGATCTTATTTGATTTGGTTGATGTTTCCAAATAAATGGTGAGTGCTAGGGTGATGTCAAAATAAGAAAACTAAGATGTTGTAGGTATGATTCTTTGTCATTAATGTCAAAAGGGGGAGAATGATTTGATGGCTTGAGAGACTGAGCTATATGTGTTTTTCATCAATGGGTTTTCCATCAATGAAAAAGTGGGAGATTTTTGGCAAGGTGTGTTGTCATTGATTTCAATAAGTGTCATTGATGTCAAAAGGTGTAGTAAGGATCATGAAGGTTGATTGGTAGTGTCATGCATTGATTTCATATGTTGTATTTATGTCAAGATGAGTTGTTTGGTCTAGTTGTCATTGATGATGTGGCATGGTGTCTTGAGTAGGTGTAGTGGCTTGTAGAGGTGTTGTAGTGATAGGAGGATGTTGTAGTGATGGAAAGAAGATTTTTGAAGGATATTTTAGGTGGGAAAGAGTGACAAAGTCATGAGGTGGTCAACATGGAAGGTGTAAGCATGATCAAGAATCCTAGTTAGGAGGCCTAGTCAAGCAAGATGGTGTGTCATGGTGGTTATCGGGTATGTAGCAATTGGTTAAGCATTGTGAGAGCATGGAGAGCATGAGGATGAAGTGTAGAGACACTCACAAGTGTCTCTAAATTTAGGTATAGGGTTACGTCATGTTTTCTTGGTTTGCATTAGACCTTGTCTTAGGCCCTATGTGGGCAAATGAAGTGACCATGTCTGATTTCAACATGGAGATGCAAAGATGACAATGGGAAAAGGTATGGAAGGTTTTTTTAGAGGTGTGAGAAAATATTTAGGTCCCAATTTGATGGAAGTAGCAATAAATTGTGTTTTTGTCTCTACCAACTTCATAGAAGTGAGAAAACCAACTCGAGAAGGTCATTTAATGCTCATTGGCACGTGTGAATTCTACATGGGAGGATAAGCTCTTCATGGTAAATGGGTAAGGGTCCTAGATCAATGTTCTTGGAATTAGTTTTTGGATTAATGGGAAAATTTTTATGAACATTCATTAAGAAGTTAAGGTGGTCTAAAACCCTCCTTAAATCCTAGTTAGGTCGTGATGGAGAGAAATTTCTCATTATGGCCGAGAATGAATTGGTTGACCTTGGTTGATGATTATACATTGTAGAGGACTCATATAGATTTATGTAGGTGGTATTTAGGTGTCTTAATAGTGAGTGGAATCCATAAAAAAAAGTACATGTTTATGAATAATTTGATGTTTTGCTCAAGTTTTGCATTGGACCATATGATTAAATGGATGTTTGAGGAAGATTCCATAACACATGTATGGGTTGATTTCAAATAAATTTATATCCCTTTGGAGATATGTGGAAGTAAATTTAGGAAGAATTATTTTGGGTTAGTTTTAGTGGTCTTGGTTGCAGAGGTGTTCTTAGGAACTTATAGTCCAAGTGATGGTGCTACCTAGATGTGTTAGTGTTCTTAGAACTAGTATATAAGCAAAGTGAAGAAGGCCTATTTTAGTGTGCTTGTGTGAATGATGAAGAAAGATATAGAGGGAAGAGTATAAAAGGTGTAGAGGGTCTTTGTGACCGTAAGAAGAGAGAAAAGAAGATGTGTTGAGATTATATAGAGAGTATTGATGTTGGAGAGATAGGTTAAACGACCTAATCAACTTGATGAAGAAGCTCTTGAGAAAAGAATCCTAGAGGAAAGATTTAAAGAATATTGAAGGAAGGAGAGCTAGAAAAGTGTCATCATCAGTTGTGGAAACATTATATAGCTGACAAATAAATTTAGGTGGCTTAGTTGGTGTTGAGTCATCCGAAGGGTTGGTGCCTTCATGTAGTGTTGGTGTTCTACTAAATTTAGGGGTTGGTGCTCATTGTAGGGTTGATGGTATACTAAATATAGGGTTTGGTTCTCCTTGTGGATTTAGTTCCTCACTAAAATTAGGAGATTTTTCTCCTTGTTGGGTTGGTACTCAACTAAATTTTATTCATTGCTATATAAAATATTTGTCTCGGTGGGTTTTCTTCCCTTCAAGGGTTTCCCACTTATATTTGGTGTTTATGTGTTCTTGTGTTCTCATTTACTCATATATGGTTATGTTTCTTGATGAATATATGTTTAATGGTTAAGTTGAAACAAATGGTTGATGACTGTAAATGTTTAAGTGAATTAATTTTTATTGCTCACCGATTCACTCCCCCTCTCAAAGATTGTGCTTCTAACATAGATGTTGACATGCTATTTTTTAGGTATGGTAATTGATGAAAAACCTCATTAATGAAAAAGTGGATGATGGAGTGGAGTCAGATCATGATGAGGATGATTATGACATGATGATTCATATGTGTTTGTGGTGATTTCAGGTGTTTCAATGAGGATTTCTTGTTCTTACAAGCCTATTCAGGTGACCTAGCTAGCCTAGGTGATAGTGCATAATGATATGAGATTATTGGTGACTTGAGAAGAATTTTAACATGATGGAGAATTTTTTTGGGATTTCTTGGGCAATAACAGATTTTTAGGGTGCATATATAGGTTGGTGACCATGTTTTAAGTGCTCATTTAGACTAGGTATGGTTGTTAGAAGGCATGGGATTGAGTTGTGGAGCTATACAAGATCATGGATATATGTAGGTAGTTTATTTATGATTTAATAGGTATGTTAAGACCTTTTGGAGTGTTTTTATGGTGATTTATAGTGTTATTTCAGTTGACCCTAGCCTTTACAATGTAAAACCCTAAGGGCTAGCTATGCAAGTCTCAGTGGATGGAAATATTGAGATCTATTTGTGACATGGTGATTATTTTATATGTTATTAGGGTGTTTCATGGTTATGTGGGAAAATTTTTAGGTTTCCATGATGAGTATTTTGCATGTTATGTCAATTTTGGTGAAACAGGGTCAAGAACAAGGTCATTTCCAACTCGAATTGGATATTTTGATGCTCACCCTAAATTGTGTGATTTTAATGGGAATTTATGGCTTTCAGAGATGATTATAAATTGAATATATAAGCTTTAAATAAATAATTATGTCATTTCATCATCACATTTGTATGAACGAATGTTAAGAAGGTAACCAATTTTTTACGAGTTTGAAACCCTAGCTCAAAAGTGGTATGAGAGATAATAATCCTAAGTGGATATAATTTATTAATAGCACTTGGATGATTATTTTAACATGTATATTACTACTTATTATTTCTAGAAAGGTATGGGAGAGCTTATGGTGATGAGCGGACCCCACTCAAATAGGTCTATTTCTAAAGAAATTTAGTTTGGGACAAAGTTGTCCAGAGGAGTTGTAAATTAAATGAACATTACATGATGTATGTAATTTTTTTCTTGATTTAAATGATATTTTAAGGTCATGGTGATGCTAATTAATGATCAAGTATGCTTCATTTATGTTGATTGTTAAAGCGTAATTTTGGGGCAATCTGCAGAGACTAGCTTGGTTGAAGGCCTTCCACTTGAAGTTGGAAGGAGTTCCAATATGTTATGGAAATTTAATTCAGATAAATTTATATTGGTACAAATTTTGTGTCATGGTTATTTTATTTGATAAGGTTTCAAGGCCATGTTATGAGAAAGAATATTTTTTGCTTTCTAGGACAAAACTACTTTTGTTGAAAGATAGAGTTGGTTAGTGCATGAAATGGATTGGGTGATGCTTGATATCACATGGAAAGTTAAGAGGAAATAATTTTTAATCATTTTAATCCATTTTTATTTATTTAAAGTGTCAGAAATGGTGTTAAACAATTGCATTTGTAAAACTACTTTTTGGGCAGCTTGATTTGGTGAAGGAAAACATTGATGTGGTTGGAGCATTTGATTGTTTCATGAGCTACAAATTTCTTAAAATTTTTATAAAGGTTTTGGTATTTCCATTGAGTTGTAACATGGCATATTTGATGTTATTTTAGGTGATATTGAGGCCAAACGTGAAGATAGGGTGGTGAAACATGTGTTTTGTGAAGGTAATGAGCCATTGGGCCCATTAAATGAAATAATTTGATTGGTTCATGAAAATTGCAACCATGGATGATGTTTAAATATAATTTTAAATGTGTGTGGTGGTTTTTAGATCTTTACTAAAAATATTTTTGGTGTTAGAGGAAATTTTCTCATTGCAATGATGGGATTTTGAAGATTTTTGTTGCATGGTTTTGGCTAGGACGGCCTACTTGGATCAATCATGACCATTGTGATAAATTTTATGATATTTTTAAAAATTTTAATTTCCGAGATGAATGAGATAAACCTACATATTTTGAATTTGAATGAAGGAGAGCTTATAAAAGCATAGTTTTGGGTGCTTTTGTGGGCTAGTGGAGTGTGTGCAAGAAGTGTGACCTAGGTGTGAGATATTTTCGGTGTGTGAGCATGATTTGCCAATAAGTATGAGATAGGTTGAAAAATAACATAAAGGGTGTGTGCGAGGGTTTGATGCATTGAGAAGTGAATAAAGTGATAGTTTTTGCAAGTTTGAGGTCTACAAGAGAGAGGTTTCGTAGAATATAATATATCAAATTCATCTATATATTCTAGTCTATAGAATCTATATAGGTATCTATATTAGGGAGAGGTATATAAAGTCTCTATAGTTCTATAGAGTCTCAATAGATCTATAGAGTCTCTATAGGTATCTATCCCTCTATAGTCTCTATAGACCTCTATTGAATTATAGAGGTACTATATTTCTCATTATATATGTAATAAAACTATGTTGTATTTGTACATATACTAGCCTCTATCCCCTCTCCCTCTCTCCCCCTCCCTCACCCCACCTTATGTTTGTCATTTTCCCAGGTTGAGTTCCGGTGACCCCGAGGGGTGTCGTATACCCCCGGCTAGAGCCTAGCTTCTAGAACAAAGCCTATTCTAGAAAAGAAGCCTTCCCTATCCAGATCCAAAACCAAGTAAGAGTCGAGCCGGATCCTAAAAAACACAGATCCAACTCTTAACCCTTGAAGACATAAGGTTTGAGCAAGGATTTGAAGGTGTTTGGAGTTGAATCTTATGATCACCATCAAGTGAGTTGTATAAATTTATCAGTTATATTCTCATCAAAATCTTATATGATGTGTCATATTCATGCAAGTCTCTTGTTGTGTTTAATATCAATAAGGGTTTAGGGGTTGGTGCTCCTTGTGGGGTTGGTGCCTCACTAAATAAATCTCTTCTGATATGTAATATTCATTTAAGTCTTTGTTGTGTGTAATATTAGCAAAGTTTTTAATGGGTTTTATTCCCCTTGAGGGTTTCCCACATACATTTTGTGTTAAGGTGTTTCTTTCCTTGCTCATAATTAAATTGAATGAACTATGTATGTTATTGTGCACACACTAATGAATGGTTAATTGTTTAATGGTTTATGTGAGTGATTTGAAATTATAATTAAATTATAAGGACTGATTTATCCCCCATCTCAATCCATTTTTCTTCCAACAATTGTTATCGAGTGGGTCCATTTGGAGAAGTTTAATATCTTGAAGGAGATCTTCTAAAGCACAAATGGGAGGAAAGAAGAAGAATTCCAAGAGATGGAACTCCAAGATTATTGTTGTTCTACTTCAAGTGAAGGTATCAATTTCTTAGAAAGTTTTCCTAAATTTTACTCCCCCTTTTGGAGAAGGATTCATTGATTCAAATTTAGATGGTGAAGAGTCACCTTGGGAAGCAGTAAAAAGGGAACTTTCTCATGCTAGAGATGAGAACCAAAAGCTCAAACAACAGGTTAATGAAATGATGAGAAACCATGAAAAACAGATTAAGCTCCTTGAAGGCAAGTTGAAGAATGAAAGTAAAGAACATGATGAGATCACAAATCATTTATAGGAGAAGTTAGAAAAAGTAGCAGCCAACCTAGAATCCAAGGAAGATGCTCATGAGCATAGTCATGCTATTAAGGTTTTGGAGTCACAAATCTAGTTGTCTAAAAATCTAAATTTCAAAGAGGAAGAGTGTACTCAGCTGAAAACATAGGTTTCTTTTCTCAATGATAGACTCAAGACTAAGGAGGATGAGTGCATCAAGTTTGAAATAGGCATGAAATCTTTACACTTAGAATTTGAACTAGTTCTAAGCAAACTGAAAATGTTATATAGAAGTACCAATGATTTGGATGATATTCTTGGAAAACAAATATCATCAGGTGATAGAGCTGGTTTGGGATTCAATGAGGATTTTAAGGGAAAGGAATTGAAGGAAGAGGACCTAGTTTTAAGCAAGGAAGAAGGTGAACCAAACAACAAGGAAGAAAATATGGTGGCATACACTAAGTAAAATGAGAATATCAAGCCTATTAGGTAATCTAATGCATCAAGGTATGAAAGATATTTCAATGGTTATTATTTTTCTTGTAATGGATTTGGTCATAGGGAAAAGGAGTATAGAAGGTATGTTAGAGAGGCTCATCCATGGAGAGATAATAGGAGTGAGCAAGATAAGAGTGTGGTATGCTACAATTACCATGAGAGAGGTTATGTTTCTAGATATTGCTTGTATGATCCACCAAATCAAAATTGGATAATGAAGGATACAAAGGTAGGGGCTCAGCTATATGTTTCAGATGTAGTGATGTTGGACACATTTCCAAATATTGCACTCAGGGAAAATCAAGACAAGGTTAGAAGGATAGAACTCCTAAAGGTATGAATACTATCACTTGTTTCAAATGTAACAAGTTTGGTCACATTGCAAGATATTGTAGAACCAAGATGAATACCTACAAGAAGAAAGGTGAATTCAAGACTGATAAGGTTTGGAAAGAAGAAGAAAAATTCATTTATACTCCACTCAAGAAGGCCAAGGATGATCCCAAAGTTTTTGACAATAGTCATGATGGTTATTTTTCTCATAAAGCTATGTTTTATCTTGTTGAACCTAAAGAATTTATATTATCATGGCCATGAAGTTTTCAAGAAGAGTAAAATAGAATATAATGTGGATCAACTGAGAATTTTGATGGAAGATCTTGGTGTCAGGCCCTATGAGAGCCTCAATATTTTACCTTGCTATGTGATCATGATGTCTTATGCCACTACTATGCTTCTTAGAGGTGTATTGGTTCATATGAAGCATTTGTGTGAGGGGGAGCTATGTTGGTCTATGTGTGACTCCTCCATGATGTCAAGGTATGTCCTTTAATGTCATTAAACATGTTCTTATGGTTCAATATGTTGTTCATGTTGTGTATGTTAAAGATCTTGGTCTTTTTGCCTTTGATGTATAGTTGTTAGTATTCTTGAAGTATGAGTTTGATTTTATGGTTTGATTTCTATCTGAGATGATTCGGTGAGTATGAAAGTCAATTTGGTGTCCCATATGAGGACTATTATGTCATGAAAAACATGAAAAGAGTCATCGTGTAGTCTGAGTCTGTGTCTAACAATGTTGTCTTGTATAGAGGTCTATGGTATCTCCAAGTCTCAAATATGAGTCATAAATGAAGTATTTGAGTACGATTATACAATATGTGTGTTTAAGGTATGAATTATCCTCAAAAGGTTGTTGAATGTGATCAATATTCTTAGAAGATACATTCTCTTTGGAAAGTTTGTTTGTGGACATCTTGAGTTGTCTATATAATAGTTTGTGTGTTCATCTGTCTTATTTTAAGATTGTCAAAGAATGTATATGAATCAAAAGATAAAGTTTGAAGATGTGATGAACCATCAAGCATGATTATATGATCAAACATTATGAGGAAAAAGTACTATGTAGTGTTCTTGAAGAATAATGAGACAAAATCAAGGTGATTTCGGTATGTGAGTGATTCATTCATACTTCCAATTCATTGAAAAAGTTTCTTAGGCATTTAGAGATGTTTCTACAATGATGGTGGCCATGTTTGAGCCTTTGAAATGAAAATGTTAGTGAAATTTTTATACTTCTTTGTCCCAAATGGATTAAAACAATACATTCTTAGTGGTATGAAAGAAAAGTTCTTATTGAAGGTGCTAATGATGAAATTTAGACCTAAAAGTTGGAACAAATCATCTAGACATTGTGAATCCAAAGGTTTTATGCCATGAAAAGGTCCGAGGTTTCTAAAATTTAGGATAATCCAAAGTGTTAACAGTGAAGAGTGACAGAGACCTAATTGGCAAAGAATGAAGTTACAAACTGGGAAAATTTCCTTTGGTATTAAGCTCCAATGTTTATGGAGGTGTTAATTGGAGTCAATGGAAGTACTTGTATCACCTTTTTATAGTGAGACAAGTATAAATGGTGTAAATATCAATACTTTGAAAGGAAGTTGTTTGAGTTTGCTGGGTGTTTTTGCTTTCTGTTGTTGCATTTGTGCTTTGACATTTTACTTTGCTTTTTGACAAGGTTACAAAACTAGACTTCTAAGTTGTTATGCGATCTATCATATATGCATATGAATGCTCGTGAGGTCCAATATGATATTATACAAGTATGAAGGGGTTTTCAAGCTATTTGATTGTATTTATAATCTCTTAGATAGTCTAAATATGTGAGGTTGATCGAGAGGAGGTAATAAAGATGGTCTAGAAAGGTGAAAAATGTGTGTAGTCTACTTGTTGCTTCATGAGCTAAGAAGACATGCTACATGTATGTACATTATAAAAGATTTGGTGCATGATGTTTCCACATCTGTAGGTGATGATCATGTATTGCGAAAGTATTCATTGAATATTTCATGGTGCTTTTGGCTAATCAAGATAATGATGAAGTGCTTGTTTGGACTAATTTGTCTATCTTGGGCTAAATTGATATGTCTCAGACCTCGAAGAGGTTTGATATGTTGCTACAATGTTATGTGAAGAACAAAATTATGCTCATAGTTGTAAGGGATCCTTCATGACAGGGGAGTACATGTTTTTACTCTTTAAAGGTTCTCTAGGTGAACTCATGTACTAGAAAGGTTAGTATCTTCACAAAGTTGAAGCTAGATATGAGGTAAGGTTGATGTTTTGATGGTAGTCATTGTACAAATGGTGTGAAAAAGTGCTTCTACAGGTGTAAGATGATGTGTATGACTCAAATCAGTCAGGGGAACATGTGTGTGTGCTTCTAAAATGTGTTATGGAGGTCTTCAAGGCATATGAGGTATGTTTTAGGTGTTTCTCTCCAAGGTCAAGCATATAAAGGTCAAATTTAGATTAATGTCATCCCAATATGATTCTCAAAATCTAAAATAATTCTTTAGGAAAATGCTAAAGTGTTTTTATCCATCCATGACAAGAATACAATGTAAGGAGCTTGTTTATGAGTTTTTCTACTTGAGATGGATGGTATAAGTTCAAGGGTAGTTGTAGATTGCACGGTCATGATGTGCATGGTGTTCTTGAGCTCATCAAAGTTGGCATATAATGCACTCGAGGTGTCTATTTAGGGAAATCAGTCCCAATGGTTGAGTAATGATAAGAAGAGAAAGACCTAGAGCAAAATTTGTGTCTTCTCAAGATGAGTTAGCTCAAGGATGAAGGTAAAGTGGATTTCTTGGTACTTATTCATCATTTTGGCATGTTCTGAAGAGTATGCTTCGAGATATATGACTACTACATTGATCTTATCAAGGAAAAAAAAAGTTTTGAGGTGAAATGGAAAGTTTTGCATGCTTAGAAGGTGGATGATGGTATTTTAGCCCAAACTAGAGGTATGATGATGTTTTATTCATGTTTATTGGTATGATTTTGTGTATGTGCTTTTCCCGGGGAAGTATAGTGGTTCCATGTTTATAAATGGCTAAAATAATATTTTGTGAAGAATCTCAAGTTTTTGAGCTAGAATGAGATATTTGGTTGATGTTTCTAACCAAGAGGTGATCCTATGAAGCTGAGGAAGATAAAGAATATGCAAGTACATGTATTCCTTTGTCATTAATGTAAAAGGGGAGAAGTTTAGGTGGTTTTCCATCAATGAAAAAGGGGGAGATTGTTGGCATGTTGTTGTTTAGGTGTTGTCATTGATGAAAAACCTCATTAATAAAAATTGGATGATGGAGTGGAGTCAGATCATGTTAAGGATGATGATGACATGATGATTCAAATGTGTTCATGGTGATATCAGGTGTTTCAGTGAGGATTGTTTGTTCTTACAAGCCTATTCAGTGACCTAGCTAGCCTAGTGACATTCCATGATGATATGAACTTCTTGGTGACTTTAGAATCATGTTATCATGATGGAGAGCATGTTTTGGGATTTCTTAGGAACTCACATGAGTTTTAGGGTGTAAATACAGGTTGGTGACCATGTTTCAGGTGCTCATTTGGACCAGTATGGTTGTTAAAAGGCATGAGATTGAGTTTGGAGCTATATGAGCTCATGGATACATGTATATAGTTGATTTATGATTTACGTAGGTATGTTAGAACCTTTTAGAGTGTTTTTATTGATGAGTTATAGTGTTATTTCAGTTGATCCTAGCCTTTATAATGCAAAACCCTAAGGGATAGCTATACAAGTCTTAGTGGATGGAAATATTGAGAGCTATTTTTGACATGGTGATGATTGGAGATGTTAGTAGGGTGTGTCATGGTGTTGTGGGAAAAATTTTAGGTTTTCATGATGATTATTTTGCATGATATGTCAGTTTTGGTGAAATAGGGTCAAGAACAAAGTCATTTCCAGCTCAAATTGGATCTTCTAATGTTCACCTGAATTGTGTGCTTTGCATGGGACCTTTTGGATTTTAGATATTTTTATACATTTATTATAGAAGGTTTCACAAAAATAATGAGGTCATTTCATTGTCACATTTTTATGAATGAATGTTAATAAGGTAAACAAATTTTTATGAGTTTAAAACCCTAGCTCAAAAGTGGTAGGAGAGATAATGATCCTAAGTGGAAGAATTGATTGATATTACTTGTATAATGATTGGAAAATTTAGAGGAATACTTCACATTTTCATGATTGGAGCATGTATGGTAGAGCTTATGGTGATGAGTGGATCCACTCGATTTGTTTTTTTAAAGAAGTTCAGTTTGAGACAAGTTTGTCCAAAGGAGTTGCAAACTAAATGACCATTATATAATTTATGTGATTTTTAAAATGTCCATGATATTTTTAGGTCATGGTGATGCTTAATAAATGGTCAATTATGCTTCATTTATGTTGGTACTCGGTCAAAGGGTAGTTTTAGGCGGTTTGAAGAGATCAACTTGGTTGAAGGCCTTCCACTTGGATTTGGAAGGAGTTAAAATAATTTTTGGAAATTTAATTAATATATATTTATATTGGTTTCATGGTGAGTTTATTTTATGTGGTTTCTAGGTCAATTTGTGAGCAAGAATATTTCTTACTTTTCAGAAAAAATGTTTTTTTGAAAGATTGAGTTAGTTAGTGTATGAAATGGATTGGGTGATGATTTATATCACTGGAAAGTGAAGAGGGATGAATTTTTAATCCATTTTTAGGTCTTTAAAGTTTCAATAAGGGTGTTAACCAATTTCATTTTGTAAAACTTCTTTTTGGGTAACTTGATTTGGTGAAGGAAAACATTGATGTGGTTTGAACATATGATTGTTTCATGAGCTCTAAATTACTTAGAAGTGTTATAAAGGTTATGGGATTTCCATTTAGTTATAACATTATATAGTTGAGGTGTTATTGGGTGATCTCGAGTCCAAAACATGAAGACATGGTGCTAGAAATAAGTGTTTTGTGAAGGCAATGAGCCATTGGGCCCATTAAATGAAATAATATGATTGGTTCATGATAAATTTCAACCATGGATAGTGTTTAAATGTAATTTTAAATATGTATGAATATTTTTAGAGCTTTACTAAAAATATTTTTGGTGTTAGAGGATTTTTCTCATTCTAATGATGGGATTTTGAGGATTTTGGTGCATGGATGAAGGGTTTTAGCTAGGCCAACCTACTTGGGTCACTTGTGACTATTATGATAAATTTAATGGGATTTTTTAAAGTTGTAATGGTATATCTAAAGGAGGGAAACTTACCTCTTTTGAATTTGAATGAAGGAGAGCTTATAAAGCATAGTTTTGGGTGCTTTTTTGAGCTAGTGGAGTGTGTGCAAGAAGTGCGACCTAGGTGTGAGAGTTTTGAAGGTATGTGAGAATGATATAAGAGATGATAAAGTGTGAGATAGTTTTAATAATGATAAAAGTCATGGGTGTGTGCAAAGGTTTTATGCATTGAGAAGTCAAGAAAATGCTAGTTTGTGCAAGTTTGAAGACCTAGGGTTTGAAGGTGTTTGGAGCTGAATCTTGTGATCACCATCAACTGAGTTGTTGCAGAAATTTATCAGTGATATTATCATCAAAATATTGTGTGATGTGTCATATTCATGTAAGTATCTTGTTGTGTGTAATATCAACAAGGATTTAGGGGTTTGTGCTCCTTGTGGGGTTGGTATCTCACTAAAGAAATATCTTATGATGTGTAATATTCACTCGATTCTTTGTTGTGTGTAATATTAGAAAAAAATTCAGTGGGTTTTCTTCCCCTTGATTGTTTCCCACTTACATCTTGTGTTATGGTGTTTCTTTCCTTGCTCGTGGTTAAATTGAATGAATGATGTATGTTGTTGTACACACACTAATGAATGGTTAATTGTTTAATGGTTTATGTGAGTAATATGAAATTGTAATTAAATTTTAAGGACTGATTCACCCCCTCTTAGTCCATTGTGCTTCCAACAAGGACCATATCCTATAGAAAGGGAGTCAACAACCCATGATTCTTTCCTAGAATCGTGTGGTTGTTAGACTGTTACAAATAATTACAAATTATTATTAATGTATTCTGTTAGAATATAATAACAATTAATATTCTAACTAGAAACAACATTAAATAGTTTACCACACTTTTAAATACCAATTACATTGTTCACACTAATTTTGTAACATTTCGCCTTAGTGTGGACATGGTAGAAAAAGATTCACACTCTTAACTATAGTATGCTCACCCATGTGGCATACCCATCTTTATGGCTCAGGACCTTTATCAAAAGAAAGGATCTCTCCTTCCATGGTTTTAAACATTTTTACAACAAACCTTAATGTGAACATGAACACATTGAATTTTCACCTCGTGTGATTTTCTAGATATCCACGAACCTTTTCAATGTACATGAAATGTCCGACATTGGTGGTTTTGTTCTCTACGACATTTTTACATCGGAAGTTACATAGGAATATGCTCACACAAAATAGGAAAAGTATTCACATTACATCCATAAGAACAAAATGTTCTTAATTGTAGCCACTATTCTCGACCGATGCCACTCGATCTCCAACAACATAGGAAATTTCCACCGCCATCAAAAACTACCCTTAACTTTAGTTTGGTGTAGACATTTAAACTATCAACATAATTAATCTGATTAATCTATCCCATAAATATCCTAACATAGTCACTCTCTAAATTTCTACAATAATTAATCACAAGATTAATTATTATTAATTTCTTTTATCACATTTACCCTTTATCATTCATCTAATATCGCATCTTATCATTAATCCCTTTTATTTTATTATTATATCATATTATCCCACCATTAATCCCTATTATCATTTTCTAGAAATTTAATATTCCTACATCCACCTACCCACCTACTCTACACCTACCATACACTTATCCTTTCCATGTAATACACCCCTAATAATCTTTATTAACCTAATCTAATCTAACTCTAATCCTAATCATATCCTCCCACCTCTAAATATAAGGGCTTCTATTTATAGAAGCCTCTCTAAATCTCTTATTCCATTGAATTTTTAATTTAATATAAGATTCTTCCCTCCATGAATTTTGAATTCAAATTCTAGATTCTTCCACTTTATAATCCTCTAATCCTCACATGCATTCTCCATCATTGATCCAAATCCAACTTGGCTTCATCCTAGCCATTGAATCCTCCACCCTCAACTATAAATTTATCTCTCCTCCTCCATGAGAGCCAAGTCATAGAATCCATAACAAACCTTTGCCATTTTGTTTCATCAATCATCCATTTTATCCTCTTATCCAATCAATCAATCCATTCCTTCAATCCAATCTATCATCCATCCATTGATCTTCATTAAGTAATCTAAAGGCAATTAAGGGGAGGTTATTCTCGCGTGTCTCCACTAACATCTGAAGAAAACAATAATCAATCAAGAGAAAATATAACACATCAAAGGAGGAGCTTTGTGACTTGTAGGTAAGTGTAGGTATTGAATCTCTCCCCCTTTCAATCAATTGCTCTATCTGATGTATTGTTGAGAAGATTAGATTAGGGAAGCAAGTTTGTTTGTTTTCTCACATTTAACTCACTAATATTTTTAACATATAAATTTTTGACACCCATTGTGGGGTTTAACCCCAACTTTTAATCATTTTCCATCTTATTTGATCCCTTTAATAGGTTGTTCAGGTTTTAAGAACTTTTAGTTTCGTTTACCCCTTCAAAATTTGAAATTTTGAACTTAGATTTCATTTCCAGCACAAAACAACACATTTTCCTTGTGTATTGGCACTTGTGTTGCATAGAATGGCACCTATTCCCTAAATTGGTGTCTATGTTAATACTTAAGTGCCTTTGTTCTAGCATTAAAACTCTATTTTTTTCCTGTTTTAACCCGATTTCAGTCTTTTGTCATACATTGGTGCCTATGTTGTACATAATAGTGCATATTCCCTAAAGTGACACATTTGATGTATTTTAGAGCCTTTTCCATAATTTTGTGTTTATGGCCTATCAATTAGTGCCTTTGCAGAATCACAATTTTTGCTTACAACTAACAGTCTAACACTATTTTCAAGTGTTCTTGGTGGTTTTTTTAGGTTTAACATTCTATTTTTACAGGTTTTATCACAAAGCAAAAGGGTAAATTCCATCCATTTTCATATTTATCTTGTTCCATCTAACCGTTTTTGGTGATTGTAGGATTCAAAACTACTAACCCATCTTGTTTTGCAAAGCATGATCGGTCCATGGTTATAACAAAAACTACTAATCTTTTATTTTGCGGGCCTCCTCTTGAAGAACTCATCATATGAGCTTTATCATCAAATTTTTATTATTATCTTTCATTTATCATATTTTTGTGTGTTTTGCATTATTGCTTGTTTCTCTCCGAAGACAACATTGTGTATGCTCTCCTCTCACATCCTAAGATGATATTGAGGATTAAAAGCAACTAACCTTCTTCCATTTTTATTTTTAAGGGTAACGTGACGTGGAAGTGACATCCAAACACTTATAATAGTATTAGTGGTATCGTGACCTGCGCTTCACTTCCATGCACATAGACATACCTCATGCTTTGACAGACAGGTATAAAAATTCTTAGATAGTTTTCATTATTGGTTAAGCGCTTGTTTTCTTTAAGAGTGACATGAAGTGAGGGGATTCCATGTCCCAATACCCAGGCCTTAGACAACATCCTTGTAACACGGACTTGGGCCCCATATACCGCAAGGTATATCGGGGACTCCTTTAGTCAGCTCGTGCATCATAGACTAGGAAACCTTTTGGCCGCATATCAAGCTATAGTGCAAGGAGGTCACACTCCCTAAGATCACTTGCTATCTGAACCCACATTAACACATAGGTGGAGAGCCAATTATGGAAACATCGTCGGTGTGTGGTAATGAAATAAGGCTATAGCTTGATTGTGTTACAATCCCACCTTTTTTCTTAACTAATTGTTAGGAAAACAGAGATAGGGTAACGTTACATGGAGGAATACATTTTTTTGATGGGTTTTTCAATCCACGTGCTGCTTCCTTTTGGCTAGAAGGAACTACAATTTGAAAACAAAACCACCAAAGAAGAATTTAACAATATGGGCGTGAACTCTTAGTGTGAGCTAGATCCGGGAAGTGTGATACTTCCTAGATGGCTGTCAATCCACTGTTTTAAACAAATTAATGCTGAAAACAAGGTAAATCCTATTGTTATTTTGAAATGATTTAGGCATCTCACTTTAAAACACAATAAGAAAACATATCTAATCTAACAAGCTAAGCTATAATAGAATCCACGGTCAAATGGTTGGTTCTGGGTTCTGCAGGTCTGATAAAGGTCTCGGGTAGGTCACAAGTGAGTGAGGGTGAGGTAAAATTAGGTGGATAGGTCTCTATTTAAGGCTGTGTGGGAAAACACAGAGACCGGTGTCGGTCAGGGGTGACCGACCGCGGTTAGGTATAACCGGCAACAGCTTATCGTGAAATCTGGAAACATCACAGAATGAGGTTTTGGTCTCCTTTGTGATTGCACAAAGGATTTGGTTGGTCGGGATGAGGTATTGGGTGACTGGAATAGGTTTTTATGAGGTTTTGATGGGTCTATGGAGGTACAAAATGTTGGAGATGGTCAATAGGGAGCAAGATAAACAATGGATGATAAAATGAAATAACCAAGAAAGTATGATGTTGTACTTACTTGGATTTCATTCTGAAAGTCTATGTGTGAAGGATGGAGGTGTTGATGATGGGTTTGAAGGCTGCAAGTGATCACCAATTGAAGAAAATCTTCTACATGGGCTACATGCACACTCCTCTTTTACTTGGATAGATCAAAATGTGGTTGGGAAGGTTATGCAGAGAAGATCCTCAATCTCCTTCCTTGGATGTCAGTTCTTACTAGAATTGGCTCTCTAAAGATGCGTTATCTCTTTGAGATTTCATTCTTGCTCGTCCACCTTTTCTCCCAATGTTTTCCAACTTGCTTCCAACTTCCAACCTTGAGAATAAGGTTGTTTTGGGGTTAAAAGGGGTAACCGACAATGGTCCGGCTTAACCGCGATGGTTAGGGGTAACCAACATCGGTCAAGGTGGGATTTCCTAGGTTTACTAAACTTAGGGAGATCCTCCTGATTTCCTCAAATCTTGTGTCATTATCCCATGGATTAGACTGGGAGCTTCTTGTGAGCATGCAAGAATGTGGTTAGAGGGAGTGTAGGCATTGATTTTTAGGGTTTGGGTAAGTCTTAGTTAGTTATGGTAACTTGCTAAGAATAGGTCTTAGGTTGAGTTAGCTTGGTGAGGTGTCTAAGTGAATTATTTGTGTAGATATTATTTAAATAAGATATTTAAATAATAAATATAGTGAGGATAAAGCATTAATTTAATTAAATTAAATTAATATTAGTAGGGTGAAGGGGGTCATGGCTATGGCTAGGTAGATGTAATAAAGGGGGCTTATATGTCGAGGGATGAAGGGGAGTGTGACATAATTTTAGTGTCTACATTTTTCCCCTTTTGTTGTGTAGCTTGTATTGTATCTGTAAGCAATGCTAACAAAAATAAGATGTGGTTGCCCATGTGAGGGTGAAGGTGATCCCCTCAAACCAGAACTCGATGAGGGCAAAGCAGTCAAGCGGTGAGTGGTTTGATAAAAGGTAAATGTGAGGAAAAGGTAAGTGGGTGTAGGGGAAGAGGGTGAAAGGTCTACTTGGGTGATCTAGGTAATGGGTCAGGGTCAAAGGTAGTAGCATTCAAATGCACGCACATGTATAAACTGTAGCACACTATCGGGTTGAAGAGTAGAAAAATCTACATCGTCTAAGGTCGATAGGTTTATCCAAACAAGGGTGAAGTGAATCCGTATCCAAGGTATATGATAAGGTCAGGAAACACAATGTAGGTTTGGTGCAAGAACATTTAGGTATGTTCCAAGATACACCAAAGGTAGGGTCAGATAAATGGTCATGGCTAGGTAAGGTCATTAGGTCAATAACATAGTAATAAAGTGCCACAAGGTATAGTGAACACATGAGGTCAAAGGTCACTAGCGATGGTCCAGGTCTAAATATCGAGATCACGGCATGGGTAAGGCCGAGGTAGGGGTAAAATAATGAGGCGTCAACAACGGACGCGAGGAGGTTGAAGAAGGTGGAGGGCCAAAGGTGAAGGTAAAGTGGTCCAGGTAGGTGTAGGGGAGGCAAAAGAAAGAGGAGGTAAGGAAAATGAGGTAAATGTGAGGGCAATGAGTACGTAGGGTAACCGACATTGGTCGGTATGAACCGATGATGGTGTAGGGGAACCGACGGTGTAGTTATCGAGGGCATCAAACCGGGCAATGGGTCAAGGGTTAACCGACGCGTCACCGAGTCGGGTAGGGTATAAAAAGTGAAAACCCGTGGTTTGAAATTCATTTGTGCATTGTTAAGAAGAAGAAAAGGACAAAAAGAGAGAAAAGAGGAAGAGGTCAAAAGAGTACGGTAGAGAGATTGGTTGGCGAGCCACATAGGTGAGATTGATTGGGTGAGAGGTGGGGTCACAGATCATATCGAGCGCGAGGTGATTGGTGGAGAGAGTTGGAGGTTAGTTGAGGATGGCGGAGGCTAGAGAGGGCTCGAGAGGAGTGGCACAGAGGTGGAGGTTCCACCATGATGGTGGCAATGAGATCAGGTAGGATTTGAACCTTTGGTTTTGATTTTTGAGTTAATTTGATGTAAAATGTAGAAAATATTTTTAAAATGGGGGTTTGGGGGAAAAATTTCAAAATGGGAAAAAGAGAGGGAAAAGGTAATATTGAAGGGTAGGGGTAGGGCAAAAGGGTAATGTAGGAACAATTAAGGGTGTAAAGAGGGATTTGGGTGGGTAGAATGTCGAGGAAGGGAAAAATTAGGGTTGGAAAGTCGGGCGGGTGGTGTGGACAAACAGCTGACCGACGCCACCAATTGTCCAGGCCAACGTCGGTGGGTAGAGACCGGTATTGGTCACAAGAATAGTGACCGATGCCGGTCAAGGGAGACCGTGGTCGGTCAGGGGATAATCGGGTCGGTTGATGATAACCTAAGGGGCTAACCTGGGTAACCTTAGGTTTGGGTAGGTTTGGGTGAGGGTTAGGTTAGATAGGTTTGGGTAGATGGATTTGGGTAGGTTTGGGTGAGGGTTAGGGTAGGTTTGGGTGAGGGTTAGGGTAGATAGTTTCAAGTGGATGGGTTTGGGTAGATTTGGGTGAGGTTAGGCCAATGGGCAGAGGGGTGGGAAAGATAATGGGTGGGGGAAGGTAGGCTATTACATCGGGATGTGGTGGGTAAAATAGGTAAGTTGGGAAAGGTATACTAATACATTGCTTTTGTGGGATGTAGGCGAGAGATGAGCTACGGATGAGAGCTCGGGTGCCACCCTTGTTATTGAGAGTATAGGCGAGCGCGACACAAGCAGGAGTGGCAACATGTTGTAAAGGTGGGATTGATAGGTGTGAGGTGCTACCGGCATGTAGTCTGGGAGGTGAGTCTTATGGTTTCCCTAATCGATAGATGGGACTCAGTGACAACCAATACCTTCCATTTGCCGATGGGTGAGATGATGATCACCCTAGGACATCTACAGGATCCTACGGTTGCCCATATTGGGGCCCAGGTGTATTCTATCTCTTCAGAGGCATCTAAAGAGTTATTGGCACCCATTTTTGGTGAGGGTGTAGCAGACTTGATGTTCCATAGCATGCTAGCATGAGCTATGGAGTAATGTATAGAGCTCATCCAAAGGAGATGAGGTTAGTGGTACTTGTGATGGAGGTAGTGTGCTACTTCACACTGCCGATGTAGAGGGGGGGAGATTCCCGAGGTCATTGATGGGAGTCCTCCATGACATGATGATACATCGACACGGTTTGCATGGGCACTTGCATTATTAACATAGTGTATAGAGAGCTATGGGCCTACGGGTGACTATGGAGGTTCAACATCTGCTATGTCGTACTACTACATTGCTTGGGCGTATGAGCACATTGTTTGTGTTCAACTAGTGGGGATGCCCTGGACAGATGCATTCCCATGGAGAGTTTTGAGAGTGGGGTATAGCGGTGGGTACCAGCCATGGAGAGAGCCCGAGGTGTGAGCTACGCATGATGTAGCTTATTACAGAGGTCAGCTGGAGGGGCTGTCTCGGGGTGGACGTCATTTGAGGTCATATGTGGGCTTCCCTTCATATGACATGATGGATGACCACGAGCTAGCTAGATGGGCTATAGATACATCTCTGTGGATAGAGGGGAGGAGAGCGGGAGAGCATGAGCGGATACCCATAGAGTGGGTTAGACGCCAGTTTGGATTAGTCCAGGGTGTACCGCCTCCATTCCCATAGTACAGAGAGAGATGATGTGGAGAGACCTATGTCTCCACCACAACCCACAGTGTTGACTGGACAAGAGGAGAAACCCTAGTAGATACTCAGATTGATGATGTTGGGGTTACAGATGGGTATAGGTAGTGGTGGGTGGCATAGCTAAGAGCCATACCACCGAGGCCTAGGGTAGCCAGACTTAGCCACCATCACAGTTTAGAGAGATGCCCTACAGGGGCAGGTGGCTACTTTGGTGACGTAGCTTGGGATCATGCAGGGGTATGATAGACAGTATAGAGGCACAGTCACCACATTACAGCCCAGAGAAAGCGACTTTACAGCTCTCAGCAGGCAGGCAGGGATAGGTACCTACATAGGTGGAGGTAGGGGGAGATGGAGATGGAGAGGAGGTAGGCAGAGATGGAGGGCAGAGATAACCACCCTACAGGTGTAGGTGTAGGCTTTATAGGGCTATTTGGACACATCACAGGGCAGGTTACAGGGTCCAGTAGGGCCAAATGACAATAGTAAAGACAAGCACATATTACTACCCTACAGGCCCAGCTACAGGCACAGGCATAGATTCTAGGGCCGACTCAGGTTCTAGTACCAACATAGGGCTTAGTGCAGGTTCAGGGATAGGGTCCCATTGTACAGTACCCATGCGCAGTAGTGAGACCCATGGCACCTCCACAGATAGTGCCCATGGCCAGGTTCAGAGATGCCCTAGGAGAGGCACGGTATTACTAGGATCATTTGTTAGCTACCGGGCTAGATGTGCCCTCCTATGCCGAGTACAGAGCACAAGTAGGCCTCCAATGAGAGGACTAGATCCCACACTCACAGTGTGGAGAGTACAGGGGGCCAACGAGCCTAGGGACAGGGTCATGGTGAGGCCACTAGTGTGTAGAGGCCAGCCCCAGGTGAGGGGCCATCAACAGGAGGTGAGGTAGGTGTTGGACCCCAGATAGGTGTGGCAGAGGGGTCGAGAGACACAGTCATAGGGAGCATTCCCAACATTAGATGGGGAGATGATTGACTTGCATGGACCGGGTCTCAGTGTGCTTAGTCATTTTTGATGTATTATGTATGAGACTGGCTTGTGTGCCAAAATATTTTGTATTATTATTATTTGTGATGATACCGCCTCGCATGCCAAAGATTTTTGTATTGATTCATTCATGCTTTTTGTATATATGAGACCGGCCTACATGTCAATGACATTTTGTATTATTCGATATCACATTTGTGTGCCATGTACATTTTACATTGATGAGTCATGATGAGATGAGCATGTATTTTGAGATACATGGTATTTTGTGATGTGTTAATGTGTTGATGAGATATTGGTTTATGGCTTGTATTAGATGAGATATGGATTTGTTACTTTGTATTAGATGAGATATGGGTTTGTTGGTTTGATATGGGTGGAAATTAGGTGAGTTAGGCATGATGGAGTCATGTCAATTTAGGCATGGATCGAGTCAGGTTGGTTAGGCATGGTTGAGTTAGATTGGTTAGGCATGGATTGAGTCAGGTTGTTAGGCATGGATCGAGTTAGGTTGTTTAGGCATGGATGATGAGTTGGTTAGGCATGGATGAGTTAGGTAGGCATGGATTGAGTCAAGTTATTAGGCATGGATCGAGTCAGGTTGTTTAGGCATGGTTGAGTCAGGTTGGTTAGGCATAGGCATGGTGTCAGTCGTGTTTAGGCATGGATGTTCATTTTGGTATTTTGATAACAAATGGCAATATAAATGCATGAGATGGTGTAAAATGTGGAAAATGTTGGTTATGTATGAAAATGTGAAATAATATAAGTGGTAAAAGTTATGTGGTATATGGTATAGATGTCGAGGTTTTTGATATGAACAGGAAATCAGGTAAAATGTGGGGAAAATGGTTAGGGTAAAGAGTGGTCGAGCTAACCTTCCAGGCCCCATGCCCTAGAAGTGTTGCCTACATAGTCCCGGTGAAAAGGGACCTCAGACCGATGTAGTTCTCCCATAAGCTAGGGAAGAAGATGAAAATGAGTTGGTAGGTTTGTGGTCATGTTGTGGGTTTGGGTTTAATAGGTGGGGGTAGATGATAGTAAAAATGTTGTAGGTGAGGTGACTATGGCGAAAGGGGAGGATGACCCCAAAAGGTAAGTGTCGAGGACCAAGTCCTGTATAAGAAGATCAAAAGGTAATGAAGAAGAGAAAAGATAAGAGGGGGCAAGAAAGCCACCCGATTGGCAAGGATCAAAACGTATGAAACACATCTATAGATAGGCTAATGAACATAAGACCCTAAAGACATTACATGATTGATAATTCTAAGAGTGACGAATAGTCACATGATCACCAAATGTCATAGGTTCAGCAGGTCCCTTGAGGTATGAAGTGAAAAGACAATGGGTAAGAGGTGCAGGTAATTGGGTCATAAAATGGGAAGTAGAATGCCTTGGGCAATAGAGCCAAGATCACAATAGGCAAGTCCATGACGAAAAAGCTTATTTTTCTTTTTCTTTTTTTTTTGACTTTGTAGATAGACTGATCAATGCGGGAAGTCTATACGGGAGGAATATATGTCTCCTTGAGGTCTTCGTGAAGCTGATCGATGCGGGAAGCTTCTGAATTTTGATTTTTGAGAAAATAGTCCTCTTTTTGGAAAGACTATGTAGAGAGTTGCGAGCTTTTTATAGCTGTCCTTCGAGGGAGCAGTCTACTCATAGTGACAATTAAAGGTGAAAGATGTCCTTTTAAGGGATTCATCTTTTATATTGGAAGTTTGACTCAAGGAGTTGATCCCTTATTTTGGAAGATGTCCTTCTGAGGGATTCATCTTTTTTTTTTTTTTTTTTTGCTTTTAAGTCATGGATGAGACTATAACGAAGCATTTGGTTCTTGTTGAGAAGGCAAGGGTGAATGACCATGGGATCTCATCTAAAAGAAGATGAAAAGTATCCATGAGAATCATGCCATGTGTAGAGCCATGGTGCACATATTTAAGATAAGGAAAAAGGGTGACGATGTAATCACATGATTCTTGTTTAATCATTAGGGAGATGGATGGAGTGGATAGCGCTCAAGGGATGAGCCTGTAAAGAGACACAGGTGAGGTAGGAAAATGAGTCAACAATAGAATGGTCAAAGATGTAATGCATTAAGGGGCTCAGTTTAGGTTTACCCTCAAGCGAGGACAAACGATAGGCACCCGATCCATAGGTATGAGTTACGATGTATGGTCCAAGCCAATTAGGAGTGAATTTTCCCGATTACTTTTTTCTGCTTTGGTTACGTGTTGATTTTATTTCAAAACAAGGTCACCAACTTGGAAGGTTCATTCATGAACACATTTTGTCATAAGCACGTTTGATACGTTGTTGATAAACTTGAAGGTGATCCAGAGCATTAAGACGACGTTCATCTAATAACTCTAGTTGTGCTAAGTGGTCCTGACGAAAGTCATCATCAGTAAGCATGTCATGGAGAGAAATGTGAAGTGAGGGGATCTGACTTCAAGAGGCGAATAGCCCCTCAGACCAGTAGACCAGTGAAAAGGGTGTAGCCGCAGTGGCAGTGCAAATACTAGTGTGGTATGCCCATAGAGAAAAAGGAATGTGCATATGCCAATCCTTCCCAGTATCGTCAACCACTTTCATGAGAATTTTATTGAGGGTTTTGTTAGTAGATTCGACTTGGCCGTTGGTTTGTGGGTAATAAGGTGAGGAGAAACTAAGCTGAATGCTGAAGGCGTCATAAAGTTTTTGCAGTGTTTTGTTTTTGAATTATTTTCCATTATCAGTGATGAGGCGATGAGGGACACCAAAGCAAAAAATGATGTGATGGTTAATGAACTCACATATTTTCTCAGCTTTCATGGAGATGAGTGGTATGGCTTCCACCCATTTTGTGTAGTATTCGGTAGCAGTTATGATCCATTGATGGCATTGGGAAGAATGAGGATTGATTTCTCTGACAAGATCCAAACCCCATTGAGAGAAGGGCCAAAGGTCACGAGTGACCTGTAAGGCATGACTGGGTGTATGATGAAGGTTGGAATGTTGTTGACATTTCACGTAGCATTTGACATAGTCACAAAAATCATGGTTAAGGGTCAGCCAGTAATAGCCTAGGTGAAGAATACGCTTAGCAACAACAAGGCCACTAAAGTGACCTCCACATATGCCATCATGAACCTCCTTGATGGTATAAGGAATTTCAGAACTTGTGAGGCATCGTAAGAGAATACCATCAAAGCCACACTTATAGAGGAGTCCCCCTAGGATAATGAAATGGGAGACCTTCTTAAGGAAGGTGCGTTGTCTCATTACGGTGAGATCAGAGGTAAGATGGAGAGGGAAAGGTAGTCGAGTATTGTTTATACCAAAGGTCACTCGGGTCAGGGGTGTCAGTTCCGATTGAGTAAACATCATGAGGTAAATAAGAAGGTGAATGGAGGCATTGTATAGTGACAAATATTTTGAATCGGTAGGGGAAGCGGGTATTTGGGAAGCTAAGTAGGCCATAGTGTCTGTAAATTTGTTGGTTGACCGTGGGATGGTTTAAGGGTGTAACGATCAAAGGTGGTCAAAAGTATGTCTACATGATGTTTATACTTTTGAAGTATCTCATTACGACATTGTACATACCATTGACTTGGTTTATGACCAATTGTGAATCACCAAAGATGTGGATTGATTTGACATCGAGGGCATAGGTGGTCTGAGACCTAGTACGAGCGCTTCGTACTCGGCAATATTGTTGGTGCATTCAAAGTCTAGTTTGAAAGACAAAGGCATGGGTTCTCCATCCAGAGGGATGAGGATAACACCAGCTCCACCCCCACACTAACACTTGGAACCATCAAAGAATAATGTCATTTGGTAAGGGGGTTCATCCAGGGAAAGGGTAGCAATGGATTCATCGGGAAAGTCAAAATTAGAGGGTTGGTCCCCGGAAATAGGTGCATCAGCCAGTTGGTCAGCGATAGCCTAGCCCTTAATGGACTTTTGGTGAATGAATTTGAGGTCAAGATCAGCTAAAAGCATAAGCCATCATGCGTGGCATGCTGATTTTGATAGGGTTTGGCATACATGAAGTGTAAAGGGTCGTGTTGGTCACAACATAGGTTTTGTGGTTGAGTAGGTAATGGTGGAGTTTGGTGGCAACAAAAACTAAGGCTAAGAAAAGCTTTTTTGGGTGGTTGTATCAAGTTTCATAGTCCAAAAGAGTATGGCTTATGTAATAAACCACCTGCTCCCTATGTTGTTCATCACGATGAGCGAGCATGGCTCCCAAGGAATGATCGGTAGCTGATATGTATAGGTAAAAAGGTTGATCATCTTTCGGTGGAATGAGTATGGGTGGTTGGAGAAGGTATTGTTTTAGGGCCTCAAAATTGTTGTGACAGTCATCATCCCATTTAAAGGAGACATCCTTCCTAAGCAGATGATGAAATGGTTGACACCGATCCGATAATTGTGAAATGAAATGGCGAATGGATTGCAATTTACCTTGCAGCCTACGAGTTGTTTGAGGTTCGTGGGTGGAGGAATTTCTAGAATGGCCTTGACTTTAGTGGGGTCAACTTCTATACCACGGAGGGAAACAATAAATCCCAGGAGTTTTCCTAAGAGAACCACGAAGATGCACTTTTTAGGTCAAGGCAGATGTAATATTTAATGAGGCGATCAAAGATGGTTTCGAGGACAGAAGGTGCTCAATGCATTTTAGATTTAGCCAAGAGATCATCCACGTAATCTTCCAATATGTGATGCATGATATCATGGAAGATGTAAGTCATAACACATTGATATGTAGCACCAACATTTTTAAGGCCAAAAGGCATGACTCGATAGCAAAAAGGTTCCCAAGGGGTAATGAATGCGGTCTTATGTGCTGATCTTCTCTGGGGCAAGAAAAAATTTGGTTATAACCCGAGAAACCATCCATGAGTGAGAGCATCTCATGACCCGCGGTAAGGTCCACCAGTTGATCAATACCGGCAAGGGAAAGTCATCTTTCGGGTAGGTGAGGTTGAGGTCTCGGAAGTCCATGTAAATGCGGAGTCCCCCTATTGCTTTAGTAACAGGGACAATGTTAGAAATCCAACGAGGATAATCAATGGGTAAGATGAAGGAAACGAAAAGAAGACGTGCTGAAGTTCTTCTTTGACAAGAAGAGCAATGCGAGGGTGCATTTTCCTTAGCTTTTGTTTGATAGGTTTGGCATCGAAATGGTTATGATATTGTGGACCACTATGGTGGGGTCAATACCGGCATGTCTACATAAGACCAAGTGAAAGCGTGGTTATGATCTCAGAGAAAGGAAGTGATGGCTTCCTGTTCAGCAGCATCTAAAGATTGTCCAATCTTTAGGATGTGTGGGTCATCCTGAGTATGAATGTTGATCTCAATAATCATTCATTCAACATGGTTTGCGTCTCAAAGGGTAACGACCGATGAATATATGAGTCTTCTACACCAAGGTAGGTGAGTATGGATTCATCATCCTGACATTGAACAAAATTAATGGTAGGTGTGTCATCATCATCATCTCAGATATAGGAATGGAGAGAGTGGAAGGGGCCTCGCCTTCACGTTGATAAGTCAAAGGCCCCAAGGAAATGGTGTTTATGAAAAAAAAAAAGTTAGGAGGGATAGATTCAGGATCCATCGACTCCATCGGTGAGGGTGGTGATGAAGGTGGAGAAGGGCTAGGGTCCTCAATGAATTCAATGCGGGCCTGTTTGGTAGAAGGGTCAGGGAAGCCAATACCACTACGGTCATTATGTTTACAGGTGGTACATGGAATAATGGTATGGCACCTTTCTCATAAAATCCAAAACCAAAACCCTTCCACGCATAATGGTGTAGGAAGGTGTGGGTGAAACGGTGATTGGTAAGTGATTGGAAGTCAACGCAAAAATGGGTGGGGTTGTGATGGTGGTTCAGGTGTGTAGGTGGTAGTATCAAGTCCCCCATAGGTGAGACTAGTATGAAGATGAGGAGGACCATAAAGGAGGTGTTCTCCTATACGGTGATCATAGTGAGGGTGTTGGTGAAGGCTTCCATACTCATGTGGAGTAAGGAAGGTGTTGACACTATATAGGTGGTACTCCCCCAGAGTGAGGCATTGAAAAACACCTTCCAAGGGATCAGTGGTTGGTATGTGGGTAGCTGGTATGGATGATGTGTCATAGGTCGATGCGGAGGTGGTGTTAACGGATTGGGAAGCTAATGGGTCAGCCATGGAGGTTATAGCAGAGTAGGTAGGAGGAGGTATGTATGTGTGGTGAAAGCAGTGGCAGTACTAGTAGGTGGTGGGTATAGGTGTAGGTGAAGTGGCATTGGTTATGAAGTAGATGGATTGACCGGTATGAGTACATCATTGGTCAGTAAAGCATGTTACATATTTTGAAAGGTGATGGGTCACCTGAATGGTATAAGTGTGTCCTTCATGTTCAAACTTTACACAATGATGCAAAGTGGAAGGAACACAAACCCATGACATGGATCCGTGGTCTACCAAGAACAAGTTATATTGAATTCCCCTTCCAAAACATAAAACAATTCTCGAACAATGCAGGGGCCCACGAATGTGAAGGATGACAAGGTTTAGTGTGGAGGTGATAATCATTATGAATGAACGCAACATGACCAAATGTTTATGCATGTAATTTTCAGGTATGCACATTTGAGAAAATGCATGGGATGAAATGATGTTAATGCTAGCACCTCCATCAATCATCACACGGCGTACCCGTATGTCATCAATGTGTACAAAGATGAAGAGGGCTGGTCCGGGTCATCATTTTGGTATGGCACGATCTCTACCTCTGAGAAGCTGAGGAGGCCACTTGGTGAACAAGGTGAGGTGGGGATGAAGGTGGTAATTTGGTGAGAGAGGCTACATGATGGGGTGTGATAATGGAGGCTACGGGTGTAGGGTCATTGGGTAAAACCTCAATAGATTGAAGAACCTCCATGAGGGCTTGACGATGGGATTCCGAGGTTTGGATGAGGTCATATAAGGACATTTTGAGGGATATTGGTGTAATTGTTTGAGCATGGTGCGATGTGTGACGCCATTAGAAATGGGGTATGTGGGGCCGCAGATAGTTATTTTAGGTATGGGTGCAGATGGTATGTTGGGTATAGGATTGGTTGGTGGGTTAGTTACCTTTTCTTTACCCTTCTACACACGTGTAGTGACGTGTACCATGTTGATTTGAGGGAATTTGTCAAATGGAGAAGGTGTAGGGTAAGTGGTATAATGACATGAAGGGAAAAACCTACTGGAGGAGAAAATCCTGTGAGGTCAGTTGGGCACAACGACATTTGGGTGGTGGTGTGGTAAGTTCTCTGATGCAAACCATATTAATTTCAAACTTTGTGTGTGGTTCTAGGAGCTATGAGGGTGGAGGTTGTGGTTGTTGAGTGCATAGTGTGGGAATGGGTGTAGGTGAAGCAGGTCCTCATCTAAGAAGGTCATCTTCAAAGTTGGTTTCGATGGACACAATTGGATAAGGATGGTTTTCAAGGCCTTGCAGTTCTCCACATCATGCCCTGGCACACGATGGTATGCACAAATTTTAGTATCATCAAACCCTTTGGCTTGGGTTTGAGGGGGTCGTAAGGTCGAGTGGCGGTAATGTGATAACAAAAGTCTCGAGGAGGTTGGTTAAAATTTTGGCATAAGACCCTGCTAGTGGATCACAATGGGAAGTGAATGTGGGTTTGGGTGTAGGTGTGGTTGGTTGTCAAGGAATTGTTTTTGGAATTGTAGGAAGGGGTCGAGCTATGGATTTAGGCACGGTGTGGTTTGAGGTATCATTGGGTTTGTTTGGGTAGGGTTATAGTAGATGGACGGGTAGGAGGGTGTGGGGTTGTTTTGACTACCTTGTTGTGGGGTAATGGGGTTTTGTTTTTGGGTTGCACCTTCTTGGGTAAAGGTGATGTGGGTGTACGAGGTCTAGAAGGAAAAGCAGATGGAGGAAGAGGGTGAGTTACCCATGGGGATAATGGGGGTGCTATGAAGGTAGATGACATAGGTCATGCTTGGGGTGTGAGGGACAATGACTGAAGTGTAGTGGGTAGTGAAGCAATGGCTGAAGGTATTAGAGGTATTGGTGGTAAAGAGACTATAGGTGAGGATATGAGTCATGTTGTGTGCCTGGTAGGTTAGAGATTTGTGAGGCAGGAATGGGTGGTTGTGTTATTGGTTTATGGATGGGTGAAGGGTGCTTGACCATGTTGGGCAAGATGAGGTCTTAAGGCAGATGGGACAAGTGTGGGTGTGGTTGGTGTAGGGGGTATGAGGTCGATGAGTTTGTTTCTTTAGTTTGGGTGTCAGAGTAGGTGTGGTTTTAACATTGGAGGATGTAGCTAAATCTAGTTTAATAGGTGGATGAGTAAGGCTAGTGGTTGTCGGGTGACCCCTAAAGTGGTAATAGGTTTAGTGGAGGTAAATGTTGTGGGTATGGGTTTGGGTTTAGGTATAGGTTAGGTTATGGGTAAGGGTGTGGTGTGAGTGCTAATGGGTATCATGGAAGGGGTTGTGAAATAGTGGTTGTATGTGGTTTGATGGGTGGAAATGTGTTTGGGTAGATAGTGGAGGTGTCATCGAGGGATCTCTGCATTTGTGTTGAGACAGGGAGTAAGAGGCACCCCCATAACAAAGCTCTATCCACATAATCTAAGTGATCAGCCAAATGTGAGAATGGCATGTTTATGGGTGGAGTTGGTGAGGACCTAATGGGAATTCCCATAAAATGCATCTTAGAGATGGGGAATCGGCCAGCTTTCAGCTTCCGTGGGTAAGAGAGCTGAAAGTAGGTCTGTTGGATGTCGGGTAGCGGATGGAGAATGCTCACCAAGAGGCAAAGGTATCCCCACCGGGTCTATGATGGGTGGAAGGGATGATGGGAGTTCCTCTATGAGTGGAGGAATGGATAGGTGCTCCTCTATGGGTGGAGGAGGTAATGGGTGCTCCTCTGTGGGTGAAGGAGGAGGTAATGGGTGCTCCTCTACGGGTGGAGGAGGTATGGTAGGTAAAGGCTCTCTAAGTGGAGAAGCTAGGGGTGAGATGGTCTCAATGTTAGTAGAAGACTCCTCCGTAGGTGATGTAGGAGATGAAGGGTGTTCTTCTATTGGTGAAGGAACAATGACGGTTGGTTCCAATGTGGAAGGAGGATTTTGGGCTAGGATTTCCTCTATGGAAGGGATGTGAGGTAATTGAGAGGTGACAGTACCTCGTTAAAGATCACATGAACCTCACGAGTATGGGTATCGTGAGTGGATGTCTCACCGTTTGATTGGATGAAGGGGCATGATTGGGAAATGGTTTTTTAAAGATTTGTAGATTTTGGTTAGGGGGTGGCATTGGGATTATCCATAGTCAACTCACCTTTCTCAAGCATTTCTTGGACAATATTCTTAAAAGTGATATAATTTCATCACTATGACCTTTCACTCGGTGATAGTTACAGAAATCTTGTTCCTTATACCACACGGGCATGGGGTGAGTAGGGTCAAAACCAGTGTGTGGTTTTATGGGTGGAAGGGTGATGGCGCTAGCTTTGATAAGCTTTTCTAAGACAAAAGAGTAAGGTTCCCCAATTGGGGTATATTTTTGCTGCTCTTGTCTGAATCAAAAGCCTGAATGGGTGATAGATTAGATGAGGGTGTAGCTTTGATTGATGAGATGAGCTAGAGCTAGCCTTTGAGTACCACTGCATTAGTGGTACCTTTAGCCTTTGAATAATTGGTTGGAGGTTTGGAAGAAGAGAGGTTTCATTTGACTTGAATGTCGAATTCTTATTTCGTAATTGGATTTTCTTCTCTTCGATGGCCCAAATCTCTAACTTTTATGCCATAGTGAATGCCTCATCAAATGTTCTGAAAGTTTGGACCTGTAAGGTCGGGAGATATGTTTGGTGCAAGCTTGGGTAAAGAGCTCGATGAGTTCAGTTTGTGGCAATTGAAAGGTAAGTTGATTGATCAGGCTACACCAACGAGTGACAAAAATCTGTGATAGATTCATCCTCATACTAACGTGTGGAATATAGATCGGTCATGGTAACTTTCTTGGTGATATTGATAGAAAAATGATCCAAAAAGCTTGGGCTACCTGATTGAATGAAAATATGGAGTGTTTGGGTAACCCACTATACCAATCTAATGTTGGTCCAGTGAGGGACATGGGAAAAGTTCTCAAAAGTAAGGCATCATCATGAGAAATCAAATAACATCCATGTTTAAATGAGTGCAAATGTTGTTGTGGGTCTTCCTTACTATTAAAGTGGTTGAATTTAGGCATTTCCCAATGCACATGGTATGAACAGATGGGAATGGATGGGTGAATAGGCTCATGTAAATTCTCATCATAAGTGAGAGTGTTGCAGAGCCAGAAACCGATGCCTCCAGTGTTTGCATCTTGTCCATCATCAATTTAATTAGGTCATTGGTGGGTTGAGATGATTGGATGCCTCCTATAATGTGAGGAGGTTGGTTTTGGGTGTATAATGGGTGTGGCATTCTAGTGTATGGGGCTGCCATGTAAGGTGGTGGAGAAGAAGGCAATGAAATAGGGGGTACGTACTTGGAATGAATAATAGATGAAACAAGTGGTTGTTGGTAGTATGTATATGGGGGTGGAAGGGTCGTGGTAACCCTAGTGGTAATAGGGGCTAATGATTGTGGAATGGAAAGAACCACATTCTAAAATGGGGTAGGGTCACCGACACTGGAGGTGGTAATGTAGCTACGGGTATGTATGAGACATTAGGGGTGGATGAGGTCATGTTTGGGGTAGTCACCAGGGTATGGTGGATGTAATGGGTGCTACAGAGGTAACAGACACAACAGTCATAGCGGGTATAGGACCTAACTGTGAAATGACTGGGGTAAAGTGGAAGCAGGCAGCACTGAACCAGATGGGGCTGATGCAGAAGTGGGTGTGAGAGTCGGGGGATAGATACGGGCATGTCATATATCAACTAACCCGAGGCATCTCGAGTGGACGAATGGGAGAGGTAAAACTACAAGGCGGCATGATTTTGGTCAAGGAGTCGTGTAAACTCCTCATCTCCTGGTAGCGATATTAGTAGGTTGGATGGGATCCATGGCTGGTGATAAAATAAAAGGTGGTGAAGGACTAGGTGGGAGTGGTTGGCAACTGGCATGGAACACGAGGGCGTTCGCTTGTCTTCGGTCAGTACCATGTGAACCAATATTGATCAGGTGGGGCTGCTTCTTTGTAAATGGTACAGAGAACAACAGGAAAAAAAAATGGATGAAGTAACAAATGGTGGGTGGAATGTGAAATAGGCTAACCGATGCCGGTTAGGGAAAACCAATGTTGGTCAGGGGTAACCACTACCGGTCACTATAGAAAATGGACAGTGAGTAAACAACGAGGCAGAAGGCAAAATCTGACAAGTATGCCAAATCTAGGGATGTGTAAAATGTTAATGGGAAAAAAATGATAGTGACAGAGACTATGGAAAGTGGAAAAAAGTGAAGTGAAATGTCCTTTTGAGTAGGTTAGCAAAAGGACTAGAACCGATGTTGGTTGGGTTTAACCGATGGTGATCGAGGTAACCATGACTGCATCTTGTGAAATTGAAATAAAGTGATGAGAAAAAGTGGTTGTGATTTAGAAATTTGGTGTGAATCAAACCTAAAGTCCGAGAATGATGTATATATGGCCCAGCACACTCGTGTGAAGCTAGAATACACTATCTATGATGAGGAGCGTGCAAGGATGAAAAAAAATGATCGAACGTGATCTTTCACCTCAAAAAGCAAACCAAGCAGAAAACACTAAGAAAATGTGATCCTAAGAGTGCCCTTTTCTATTATGTTTGTTCAGCTTATGCTATTTGTGTGGACTGACACATGAATTGTGAAATAGATTTTCTTGGTGAGGAAGGCTTCCTACGAATAAAGAGTTCTAAAGGGTGAGGTTTCAGGTATGTTATGGTGGGGGCAGGCTACGCTCTGAAGTATGACTCGATAGAGTAGCAAGCGAGCTGGGTGCCCACTGTGCCATGATCGTGTGATCACCTATAGCAACTTCTTCCGTAAGATGTTGTTTAAGAATGTATGTATTTGAATTTTTGTGTGGGTTGGTAAGACTCAGAGAAAGAGAAAAGGATAGAAGTGCTTTTCTATGATTCGTTTGTCAACCATCACCGGTAATGACCTTCCAACAGATAGGGTTGCCCTCATTTAATGTGAGCTAATGCAGAAAATTAGAATGAAATGCGATTGATTTTAAACCCAAATCAAAATATGAAATTGGATGACACAATAAGATGAAGAGGAAGAGGGATGCTCTTTCACTAAAATGTAGAAAACATGAAGAAATGATTCTTTTTAAATACACCAAAAGAAAAGTTTCCTTTAGAGAAAATAGAAAGAAGGAGTGGATTACTAGGGAAGAAAATTAGTGTGTACACTTTTAGAAGGGAAACAAACACACAATTTTTTCCTAGGAATGAATGAAATGCAAGGAACCCCGGATGGGTCCCACCGGCATGCCAAAATGTTTCACCTTTTTTTCTTAGATTGTTTCTTTGAATTGTTGATGAAACAGATAGGGTAATGGTGTAGGAGGAATACCTGTTCAAATGTCAGTTGATGGGTTGTTGCACGCGTATGACTTCCAAATCCACAGCTGACCGTGAGAGCTTCCTTTTGGCTAGGAGGAACTACTTGTAATGAAAACAAGACCACCAGAAAGAATTAAACAATATGGGTAGTGAACTGCCTAACGTGAGCTAGATCCGGAAGCGTGATACTTCCTAGATGGTCACACCCACCATTTTTAAACAAATTAATGCTGAAAACAAGGTAAATCCTATTGTTATTTTGAAATGATTTAGGTATCTCACTTAAAAACACAATAAGAAAACATATCTAATCTAACAAGCTAAGCTAGAATAGAATCCACGGGTCAAAGGGTTGGTTCTGGGTTCTAGTGTCTGATAAAGGTCTCGGGTAGGTCACAAGTGAGTGAGGGTGAGGTAAAATTAGGTGGATAGGTCTCTGTTTAAGGTTGTGTGGGCAAACACAGAGACCGACGTTGGTCAGGGGTGACCAACCGCGGTTAGGTATAACCGGCGCCGGTTACTATGAAATCTGGAAACATCACAGAATGGGGTTTTGGTCTCCTTTGTGATTGCACAAAGGATTTGGTTGGTCGGGACGAGGTATTGGGTGACTGGAATAGGTTTTTACGAGGTTTTGATGGGTCTATGGAGGTACAAAATGTTGGAGATGGTCAATAGGGAGCAAGATAAACAATGGATGATAAAATAATGATAAAATGAAATAACCAGAAAGTATGATGTTGTACTTACTTGGATTTCATTCCTGAAAGTCTATGTGTGAAGGATGGAGGTGCTGATGATGGGTTTGAAGGCTACAAGTGATCACCAATTGAAGAAAATATTCTGCATGGGCTGCATGCACACTCCTCTTTGCTTGGATAGATCAGAATGTGGCTCGGGAAGGTCATGCAGAGAAGATCCTCAATCTCCTTCCTTGGATGTCAATTCTTGTTGGAATTAGCTCTCTGAAGATGTGTTATCTCTTTGAGATTTCGTTCTTGCTCATCCACCTTTTCTCCCAATGTTTTCCAACTTTCTTCCAACCTTGAGAATAAGGTTGTTTTGGGGTTAAAAGGGGTAACCGATGGCGGTCCAGGTTAACCGGTGACGGTTAGGGGTAACCGACATCGGTCAAGGTGGGATTTCCTAGGTTTACTAAACTTAGGGAGATCCTCCTGATTTTCTCAGATCTTGTGGATTAGACTGGGAGCTTCTTGTGAGCATGCAGGAATGTGGTTAGAGGGAGTGTAGGCATTGATTTTTAGGGTTTGGGTAAGTCTTAGTTAGTTATGGTAACTTGCTAAGAATAGGTCTTAGGTTGAGTTAGCTTGGTGAGGTGTCTAAGTGAACTGTTTGTGTAGATATTATTTAAATAAGATATTTAAATAATAAATATAGTGAGGATAAAGCATTAATTTAATTTAATTAATATTAGTAGGGTGAAGGGGGTCATGGCTAGGTAGATGTAATAAAGGGGGCTTATATAAAGGGTGAGTGTGACCTATCAAAAATCCCAATCCAAATCCCGTCACCATCCTTAATCAACAACCCTAATCCAAATCTAATCCCTCACACATCCTATCAAACTATGGCCTTTGATCCTCAATCCCCATCCTATTCAAACCAACATCCAAACCCCTACCTCTTTTCTAAATCCATCAACCAAACTATCCCATCATCCCCCACTTATCAAATTCAACCATCTTGCTTTGACATGAAATCCCACTCACTATCCAACACCTTAATACACAAATATCACATCCTACCTCAACCAATCCCATCCTCACTATCCAAATAAATCATCCCATGTTGATCCTAACATCCTAAAAATCCTCCAATATATCAAACAAAAATATACAATCTTAAATCATGCATCAACAAATCATCTTCTAAGCAATCATCTCCCAACCAATCCCATCCACAATTTCCCCTTCCTAATATCTCTACCCCTCACCCCATTAACTTCCTCTTCAAGGAAATGTAGTCACAAAATCATGCACTTTAGATATTATTTAGTCTCGGCTCATACTACTATTTAGAAGATTTTTGAGTGAAGAAAGTAGTAATTAACCCCTTTCTTTTGGCCATCTTACTTTATTTTATTTCATCATTCTCGACCTCTTGCACTGCATGCCTAGTCATATTTTGTCATTTCACATTATTTTAGCTTTAATCTGGGGTGCCTAGGCTAGTCTTGGGGTGCCCTGTTCCCACTAGGGGCACCCCGATCTTTTCAAAATTTCTCACCACTTTTTGGGCACTTTCTAGCCATTTCAACTTCTTATCTTCCCGGTGGTTGGCCATTTCGGTGGTTAATTACAAAATTAGATCAAGATAACCCTATAAATATAAATTTATGAGACCATAATGAGGGAATAAGAACTAGTCCCTACTATCATCCACATAGGGTTGCATTCATCTAAAGGAATTTAGAGATCATTTACATTCACTTAACTCCATCAAAAAGGACAAGGCCGGCTCATCTACATCACACATCATAGGAGGGGAGTCTATTATTTCCATGCACACATTCTATTACATTTTATACACATAGTTATTACTCACTACTTTCGTAAAAGTGCAACAGCACAAGAGCACCTAGGGCATGATTACACACACTTGCACATAGAACTACATCGGGTCTAAGATGTAGTGTAACACTCAATTATTAAGTCCACCATTGTGGCATCGAGGTCAGTCTAACCCCTTCATATGCATCTTTTTTTTTTACAGTTTGATGCTTGTATTGGGGTTTCACAGTCTTATATTCATCTTGGATTATTAATAACACTTGGCACAAAGTGTAATAAACCTAATGTGACAAACAACAAGGGTTTTGGACCACCTGTCGAACTTGTGAATCCTAGTTTTGGACCCCCTACATGGACTAGAGCACCCATACTATAGACCAGGATCCCCACTGGCACCCAAGTCCTTCTCTAGGTGCCCGAGTCTAGATCTATCCTTTTTAGGACCTCTTCACAGTCGTTATTTCTTCCATATTATTATGTTTATTCTACGACACAATCCAACGATCTCCTCTTATCAGCTGAGTCACTTCCTCACTCTTCTTGCATATTAGGGTTTCTATTTCCATTAGCTTAGTTTCTTGGGTCATTTCCATATTTATTTACTGCATTTACTTATTGTATTTATATGTTGTTATATCTTAGATTAACTATTATTACTGCACATACTAGTTAATTTTAGTTAATCAGAACCTAAATCATCTCAATCCACACCCTGACCTAATCAACTTAAACCACTATCCCCACAAGCCAATTACATCGACTTTGAATACCTCACTAACTTTATGTCCTTGCTAATATAGTCACCAATCCCAAGCCCACACAACCATCCCAAATTCCAACCTCCAAATTCCTTATCAATCATCATGGCCTACACCTTCATCCCATCAAAACTCATGCCAATAATCCATCACCATCCAAAATATCAACTCCTAAATAAAATCATCTTAAAACCTATAATCGAGTCTCATTCACATATCCAAAAAAATCCCAACAACTTAACCTAAAATTATTATCCCCACACATCGCATCTTATTCCTCCATCCTCCTAATTTGTTCCTTTGGAATTTCTCCGAAATAGTCTCAAATCCCCTAATCCACCATGAAATTCAAACTCTAAGCCTATTTCATCCACTCCATCATCTAAACCCAATCTGTCAAAACTATCTCATCCACTATGACTCCTAAGTCACCCTCATCCCCTTCTACCCCAAAACCTAAACCATCTAATGTGGCTCCTACGCCACCTTCATCCTCTTCATCCACACCTAATCCCATCTCAACCCCTTCATCACCTAAACCTAACACTATCATATTCTCTAATCATATTTCATCTCCACCATCACCTAATCCTAAAACATCTAACATGACTCCTAATTCAAAAACTCCTAAACCTAACAAATCCAATCCCAATCCTCTCCCCACCCCATCTCCTACCCAATCTAATGAGGCTCTTTTGCCATCTTCATCAACTTCACCCCTAAATCGACCAAATCTAATATGGTTCCTACACCACACCCATCTCCCAAATATCCTTCATCTCTAACATCACCCAAATATAATGTAACCACCATATAATGCCCATTCCCTTCATCTAAACCTACCCCATCCCCATCATCTACATCTACTAATCCTAAATAATCTAATCCTAAGCCAAAACCATCTACCTCAAAACCACATACTCCAACCAATCCAAAATCAACAAAATCTACTTTGGCCTCCAAGCCCAAACCATCCACTTTGGCCCCGTGCCTAATCCATCCCCTTCCTCTTCTAAGCTACAACAATAGAATCTCACTCATAAATCCAAATCAATCAAAACATCTCATAATCCACCCAATTCTACACCTTTACTTCCTACTCCCCAAAACCATTTAACCCAAAACACTTCACTCCTTTAGGAGAATCCTTGACCAAAATCATCCATTCCCCAATCAAATCACACAATCAAAACCTTCCCAAATCATCATGGTATCAGGACCACTATTATTGTGACTTCCATCGCACCCATGGACATTCAACCAATCGTTGCATGTAATTTAGGTCTTATCTTTGTACCTATTTATCCACCACCTTTCCATCCCAATCCTCTCCCTAACTATCACCTACCATCCAAATCCCACTCAACATCCAAACATAATCAGCCATAAAAATCTCATCATACATTCAAACATCCCTCACCAACCAAAAACAAAAACAAATCTCACCTCCCATACTTTGTTAAGTCCAACCTCTTAGCAGATGATAAAACTACAACCCCTCAGTCTCATGATGACCACATGACATCATCTTCCCCATCCAATTTATACCCTATATCCAAAAATATTTTTTCTAATATGAAATGTCGAGGCAAAGGATTAGGCATCAACGAACAAGGAATTCGCAAACCCATCTCCCTTCATCAAAATACAGGTTGTTTAGGATTAAGGTATAAACCTAAAACTAAAAATCCACCTCCCCCTACTCCATCACAAACCCATTTCTACCACTCTTTTTGTTGATCCTACCATCCTAACCACTCAATACAATCACAAATACTTTAATCCCCCTACAAATACCAAACACCTAAAAATGGATTGATCACATAATTAGTCACAGATGTTCTTTCCTTCCCACCCATCCTCTTTTTATCTAACATCTACATCCCTTTGCATATAATCCATTTTTATCATCATATCCATTAACATCCTCTTCTAATCCTTTCATTTGAACGCTTGATCAACTTTCTCACACATGTTGTAAGTCAATAGTACCTACTACAACCGTGTAACCTTGGTAGATCATTACCTCCAACATTCAAACATAATTGTCCTCCTAAAGATCCACACACTTTAACACAATCAACTTATGGTGAAGACCCTTGGGTGCATTTGTTGACACTATAGACAATATCATATCCACACTCATTTCCATCCCCACATCAATCCACTAGTGATTCTTAACCCCTTGAGAGTTCTCAAGAGAGTGGAACCTCTTATTGCAAAAACAAATCCCAATATCAAAATTATAAGTATAAAATAAAATCCACCTCAATGCTCTCTCTAGGGGTGTTTCCAACATCTTTACTAGGTCTATGGATGTCAAGCAGCACTAGATAAATGTTGTGATAAGAATCATAAGCATATTCGTCAAGGCTATGGACACCTAACTGGTAGCATAGCAATACATGACTTAGCCTTACTTTAACCCTCCATCTACCTATTTGAATTAATAACTCTTTATACATTGGGTAGTTTGTCTTCACATATTACCCATCAAGTCTTCACTTCAAACTGTAATTAACCCTCACAATCACACACAATTTGATCTCGCAAAGACATAAGGTGTATATGTTGTTAGGTATTGTTTAGACCTTGGTCATACTTTTGTTTTAGTCTAACTCTTACCTTAAAACATGTTTCATCGGGCACATCTTTTGTTCATCAATAATATCATTTTCCTTCCATCTATTACATCCACATCCTTTTTCCCTTAGATCAAACATCTGTGGGAAAATGACGATCCTTTATTTTTCATCCAATCCTCCTCATGTCTCTTTTCAACTATCATCATCATGAATAAGGGAAACCTTACTAAAATTTTCTCGGTCATCATCCATTTTAAATACCCCTCACTTCTTATCCTACCCTACACATGGGGTAAAATCTAACCTATCCATCCATCCACACAAGCCACCCTACTTTACACTTTGGGGCACACCACATCTATCCCTTAATCCATTCTTCCTATACTTACAGACATATCTTATCATCTTCCATATCCCCCATCTTATCCTCTACCACATCCCTCATCCTATCTATCTCCCATCTCACATCCCATCTAATCCTAACCTATCAACCAATCCCTATCCTATCAAACCTATCTAATTTTCCTCAATCCTTCCCTTTCATCCTACTAAAGCATGCTTTGGAACTAATAGGATAAAGTTACATCCCACCTTACATCCCTTCCCAACCCTCCATGAGTTATCCCATCCTAAATACTTTCATCTTACCTACCCCCAATCCAAAATATAAGCATCCCATCAAATAATCTAAACATCCAAAATTCAAAATCTAAAACTCAAAACATTCAAAAAAATCCATTAAAAGATCATAAATTTACACCAAAAACAAAGAAATACAAAAATACAATATGTGTGCTTTTACTTGTGTGTGTTTGCTTGTTTGTTTGCATTTACATTTTGGTTGATGATATGAGGCCCCTTTTGTTTCTTTTTCTTTTACACAGTCTAATGATATGAGGACCATCTTTTTTTATTAATTAGTCTTGTTTCACCTCAAAAGTAAATGCGATAAAATAGTTTAGTGGGTTCCAGGCGTAGGAGGAATACTTGTGTTATGTGGACAATAGAAGGCATTGCGCACGCTGTAGACTTTTGATCCAAGCTGATTATGTGAGATTCCCTTTGGCTAGGAGGAACGACCTATATAAGAAACACAACAAGACCACCAAATAGTATTAAATAGCAAGAGTCAGAGGAATTCCTAGCAAGGCTAGATTCGAGAAGCGTGATGCTTCCTCGAATGGTTGTCAATCCTCTATTTAATATAATTTAATGTAAGAAATAATAGTTCCTATTGTAGTTGATAAGATTTAGGTATCTCCTATTAACATACAACAAGTGAATTTAACTCAACAAGCAATGGTTAGAATTAAATCTGGATGATTAATGGGTTGGTTTGGGTCTGTAGGTGTAGCAGAGGTTGTAGGTGAGGTCTGGGTGAAATTAGGCAAGGTTTTGAGCTATTTTGGGGAAGTTGTTAACTCGTTATTATAGGAAAAATTTCTAGTCTTGGGGACTGGTATCATTTGGTCAAATGATGTTGGTATAGTAGGTAGACCGATTTTGGTAGGGGCAATTCGGTTCAAATGTTAAAAAGAGTTTGGACCTCTCTATGATTGCACAGAGAGTGAAGGTGGTGTTGATAAGGTTGTGATATTGTTAAGAAGACTTAAGTATGTTGAAAAGGAGGTTGGAAAGGGTGTAAAGGCTTGGGATGGTTGAATAGTGGGTTGGTGGGAAGAAGGTGATATACGGGTAATGGAAATAATGAAATATAGAAAGAAATGAAAGATCTATACTTGAATAAGCACAAATGATAAAATCACAATACTTACTTGGTATGTTGCAGATCCTATGAGTGGAGGTGGTTGGTGGTTGATCAAAGAAGAGATGCATGGGTCCAGTGTCACACGGTACAACATGTGTGCTCCCATGAGTATTTCCATGCTTTGGAAGGAGAACCAACTATTTTTCTTTCATTTCGGATGTATATGTTCATCGTCTAGATGCAGGAGGGCTTAACGATTCATGCTTGAATGCAATTAGGCTCTAATAACTGAATGATAAACCCGGGTAAAGGGTTATAAAATTATATATAAAGGAACCAATGGTGGTTTAGGTGACCGACGTCGGTCGAGGATAAACCGGTGTCGGTTAGGGTGAAATAGTCTTATTTCACAAAAATAGGGATCTTCCCAGATTTGGTGTGTTTTCCTTGTTAGGTCCACTTAGGGAAGTAGAGTTCTCATGAGAGAAGGCATGAAGATCTTAGAAGAAGTCCATTTGGGTTTAAGAAGAATTCTTAGTTAGTTAGGTCAAGTAGTGACTCAACATTGGGAGTGATGACTTAGTGTTGAGAGTAATGACTTGGTCACTGTGAGTTAAATGCCCCTGGAATGGGTCCAGGATGAGGTGTCATGATGAGGTGGAGGTGTGAGGATGAAATTAACTTAATTAAAATAATTAATTTAATTAATAATGTGAGGATGAATATTAATATGGGATGAAGGGGTCATGATTAGTTAAATGTGTTACGTTAATTAATTAAAGGGGACCAAGGGAGTGTGACCCAAATTCGATGTCTACAAGTCCAATGATATGAGAACCATATTTTTTGCATTAATTTGTCCGATGATATGAGGACACAAGAATTTGGCAATTAAATCATCATGGTCTTTATATTTTAATGCATTTTTCTCTATGCCATATCCATAACACTAATGTTGATAATAGTTGGCAATTTATAGTAGCATACCCCCTTGTATCATCATTTTTTAAACATATCATCATCAACACCTAATCCTCATCATCATCTAACTATCTAACCTCATCATCCTCCTATCCAATCAATCCTTTATCAATCAATCAATATCCACATCCAAATCTTATCATCTCACATCAAACATCCCAAATCCTCTCCCCTTGGTTGGGTCATCTTATCACATCCTCTTATGAATCAAACTCAAACATTATTTCTCATTGCTTCATCAATCATCATCTCAATCCTCTCCTCTTCAATTTCATATCATCCAAATCGATCCAAAAATCAATCTTTATTCTCTCATCCAAACATCCTCAATCTTCTAATCCTCCAAATCTAACATCCTATACCCTATCAAATTAATCAAACCTCAAATATAACATCCTCAACTCCCACATCATCACATCTAACATCTTCAAATCCAGCATCCTCAAATCTAAATCCCAAATCTTCAATCCTAACCCCTTGACTAGGGCATCCTATACTCCAAAATCCAATATATCCTAATCTTATTATCTCCTCTAATCCTCTCTCCTATCTTCTAATATTCTACGCTCCTACTCCTTTATTCCTCTTTGTTATCTTATAATCCCCACTCCTCTAATCCTCTCTCCCACCATCTAATCCTCTAATCTCCTACTCCTCTAATCCTCTATCATATCTTCTAATCCTCTAATCTTATATCCTAATCAACATCATCAATCCTTCTATTCTCTCATCCTCAAATCCAATATCCTTAATCTCAACCCATTGATAGGGGTATCCTACAATCTATCCCCTTCAATCAATATTCTAATCCTCTAATCCTCTTTCAAACCCCTTCAATCCCTCTTTGCATCCTGTAATCCTCTCTGCTAACTTAGGCCTCTCCTTTTTCTAAGTGGTTACCCGACTCGCTCCTCCCCACCTAACCCCTCAAGGGGCATCATATCACCATCCTAACATCTCTTCTTTTTTTGAATGATCATTGCTCTATAATAACCCTTCAAAGAGGGACAAAATGTAGACATCTAAAATGTTGACATAATTAATTCCGATTAATTTGTCTATCCTAACATCATCACTCTCTAAATCCCTACAATAATTAATCACAAGATTAATCATTATTAATCCCTTTTATCACATTTACCCTTTATTATTTGTCTAATATCCCATCTTATCATTAATCCCTTTTATTTCATTATTATATCCTATCATCCTACCATTAATCCCTATTATCATTTTCTAGGAATTTAATATTCCTACACCCACCTACTCACCTATCCTACACCTAGCCTTTCCATTTAATACACCCCTAATCATTTTTATTAACCTAATATAACTTTAATCCTAATCACATTCTCATACCTTTAAATCTAAAGGCTTATATTTCTAGAAGCCTCTCTAAATATCTTCTTCCATTGAATTTTTAATTCAATGGAAGCTTCTTCCCTCCATGAATTTTGAATTCAAATTATAGATTCTTCCACTCTAGAATCCTCTAATCCTCACATGCATTCTCCACCCTTGATCTAAATCCAACTTGGCTTCATCCTAGCCATTGAATCCTTCACCCTCAACTATAAATTTAGCTCTCCTCCTCCATGAGAGCCAAGTCATAGAATCCATAACAAAGCTCTGCTATTTTGTTTCATCAATCATCCATTTTATCTTCTTATCCAATAAATCAATCCATTCCTTCAATATAATCTATCATCCATCCATTGATCTTCATCAAGCAATCCAAATGCAATCAAGGGGAGGTGTTATTTGCATGTGTCTCCACCAACATCTGAAGCAATCAAAAATCAATCAAGAGAAAATCCAACACATCAAAGGAGGAGCTTTGTAACTTGTAGGTAAGTTCATGTATTGAATCTCTCCCCTTTTCAATCCATTGATCTATTTGAGGTATTGTTGAGAAGATTAGATTAGGGAAGCAAGTTTGTTTGTTTTCTCATATTCAACTCACTAATCTTTTTAACATATACATCCGGTTTGACACATAATGGAAATGGAGCATTGGTTTTATGTTCCCCCACAATGTGAAATCTCTATTTATCCATACAAAATAGGAAAAATAAACTGAAACACACCACACACAATAAGAACTTTAAAATTACAATACACCATAGCAGAAAGTAAAATACACAACAAAATGTACCACCGTAGCTTCATGCGAGACCCTTCATTGGTGACTAATGAAAAGAGGTTGATTTTCCTCTAGCCTCATATTCCTAAATCCTCTAATTGATTACTTATTACTCAAAAATGATAATAAGAGGATCATTTTACAAATCTCCCCCTTAACTGTGATGTCGGGTTACATCGAAAATATGTCGGTGAGAAATTTTTTTTTTTTTTTACAAATTTTAACGACGAATCTTTTGACAAGGACTCTTGATGTTACAATAATGATGTATGATAAAATTTTGATGACAATTTAAACATAATAAATGATAATAACTATAGTGAGATACTTGACTTTGTATGACTCGATTTTACACAAATAAAAAGACCATTATATTAAACCAAAACTAAATAAAGAAACTTATAAACTTGAAAATGACACATGTGACTAATAAAATTGAAAAAAAAAATCTTGTAATACATAGACTAGTTGTGGTACTTTCTTTCTATGAGCACTACTTGTCAAGCTTGTTTGACATGGTGCTTTTGGTTCCTTTTTGTTGGCTTGTGGGCCTCCGCTTTTTGTGTAAAGGGGTTTTTAGTCCCTTCAAAACTAAATCTTATTATCTATATAAAAATAGACTAATAATAGAGGACTTGAGTATTAACTATGGACCACATTATGATATTAATGGACTATAAAATAACGGATAACCATAAATAGCATGCACAAACATGCAGGCCCTACATTATGCACCAATAGGAAAATCCATTTTGTAAAGACTTTTTGTTTATTAATTATATGATTGATCCATTATGTAGGCCCCACCACATTGTGCGTGCTAGATAAAGATTGCCTAAAATAACATAGACATTAAACCTTTATAGTACCTTTTTTTTAAACAACACTTAACAAATATTAAATAGAACACCCTAAAGACTCATACTTTTGACATAATTCCATAGTCTTCGTCACCATCTTCAACACCCAAGAAACACCTCACCTACGAGCATTGATTATTCTAATAGAAACATTCCTTCTCAAAGCCACCTCTTTTTCCAAACTCCTAGCTTTAAAATTTCCTTCCACATTGATTGTTTCCATGTTATTTCAATGTTTTGCCCATACAAATTCTCATCGAACTAATAAACTCGATAGAACCAAGTCGAAAAACTGGTAGCTATTGGCGAGAAGAAATTATCCTAAATGTCACCTTCAACATTTCTAAGATGATCCTCATGGTAAAAATAATTTCACATCTCTTGCATACTATTTACAGATCTTCCTCACTTGCAGAACAAAGGTTTTTAAGAGTGTGATTATGCCTTATGATATTAATGCCAATGGGTGCCGAGAAGATCGCTTATAATGACATACAAGAGAATATTTCTACATTTGAGTTGGTGTAAACACAACATTTCAAATGAGATCAAGCTAAACCTAAAGCACACAACAAATAAATTATGATATTATTTTTCTAAACTCTCTACCACTTCTAAAAACTAATCTTTCATCAACAGGGGAAAAGAACAATACAACCACCCTTTCAAAGAAAATCATTCTTCCATTTAAAATAACACACTCGATACCAAATGTAAATAGAGAAAGAGTTTTACACAAAATAATAAAGCTCCGTTTTTGGTATTTAACACTATATAAAACACTCATAGGTACATACATAAATAGGCATATCATAGCCTATATAAAGGGAGTCAACAACCCATGATTCTCTCCAATAAACAATTACAAACTATTAGTAATGTATTAAGTCGAATATAATAACAAATTATATTCTAACTAAAAACATTATTAAATATTCTACCACACCGTAATATACCAATTACAATGTTCACACTAATTTCCTAACACTATGACCACCCCATCCTTGCGTATATTCACCACAACCTTCTTGTTTATTTTCCACGATAGCTTGCCTTAGCCCAAGGGATTGAGCCTCATGTATCTGATCAATTATGCAACAATTCTTTGTATTGTGAGTGTGCCCATCACAAATATTACAATAGATTGACACCTTCATTTGAAATACTCACTAAAGCAAAGGGGAAGCTCCTTACATCATGACTTCCCTCACATATCTTACATGCTTGTAAAGATAACTTTAACAATCTAATGGGGAAGGTTGTCTTTATATGGCCTTCCACTTCATAATATATGCACCAAATTCCACTACATGTCTCCCTAGCATTATCTGCAGTAATATTTTATAGTTGAGTCGTTATAGACGTGATTTGAGATTCCATGAATGAGTTGAACCTAGTTTCTATAATCCTAACAAATTTTGTGCATAGGGACCATGCTTCAAGTGACTCTCGTGAGTCTCGTGAATGTTTTGTGAGATATAACATGTCTACAAGGAAATAATAACCCTAAAAACCATTGTGCATGTTGAACCAAATGGATCTTAGAGGAAAAATTTGAGATCAAAGTTTTAAATCATGTATACAAAATTGTAGTTAATTTTTTCTTGATTTCTTTGAGTGTGTAAATACTTTCTTAAAATTCGGGATGTTGAACTATTAATAAAAAACTTCCTTGAGTTGATAATAGTCCATAACCGCTTTTTGTGGTTCATACTTCCTGTACCATTTATGTGTGTGATCTAGCAATGTAGTAGCAAAGAAACTAACTTGCCTTGTGATTTGGGGAAGTAACCCCTTCACATGCCAAATCAGTCCACACTTGTGTATGTGCTCAACATCATTCTCCACACCTCAATATTTAGATAGGTGTAATGACATCTAGTAGAAGATATTAGGCGTGAGCATATGTGGCATGATAATTGCAACTCCTCCTTATGCTATTATGGATGCCCTAAGAAATTCACTTATGTCGCTTGCACTTGGTGTAGTATTAATCGATACCATGTACATAGATATGCTACTTGGTCAAGTTATATGTTCCTTTTGAATTGATATGACATTGCCACTTCCTCCTTGCACATCTCTAGATGCTTTATTTGTTTATCCACCGCTCATCATTCCAAACCTACATGCTTTAAGAGTATTAGAATTGAACTGTATTGTTTTTTGTGTTGGTGCAACTTGTTACAATAAAAACAGAAGACTACTACTTACCACCTCATTTTTATTCACTGTATTGAATCCTCATTATTACCACTCTCAATAAGTATTTGATATTCTATACTATGTGATCCAATCACACGCCAATCTGTGGTAGGTTGGGAAATAATTCCATCTACATTGTAATGCACCTCCTCATCCTCTTGATCTATTTTGGTTCTAATGCGTGTTTCACCCTTCTCCTAGTACTCTTTGTTTCTCCTTTCTCCCTCCTACCATAACCAATGCTGTAAGTTTTCAATATCTTGTTCATTCTTTAGAAATATTTTGTTATCTATTTTGTTGACTAATCCTATTGATTATTTGGGAAAAGATGCAAAGTCTTGTGTATGCAGGCCATAAAGGAAAGATAATGCTAGTATTGGAAAAGTGGAATTGATCATGGATGGTATATCTAAACTCAAATATGATTTCATATTCAGATTTCTCTCAAAAAATTATGCAAGTTCAAAAAAAGAATCATCTCAATCTGAGATCATATGCAAAAGTTATAGTTGTTTTAAGTTAGCTCAAACGAACTCACACTCACAGTTAGTTCCGAACTCAACTCATAGAGTTCAACTCAAACTTGTAGTTAGTTAGTTCGGAACTTATAGAGTTAGTTTCAAACTCACAGTTTAGTTCTCAGTTCAGGACTTATAGATTTTGATAGTTTTGAGGAATTGTGAAAGATCAGAGAATCCAATGGAAAATATGAGAGAGGTTTTTGTTCATAGAAATGTGATTAACAAAAACCTCATTCATATTTTCTATAGGTATTACCAATAAAGAGAGATCTAACTTTTAGTGAGTTACATTCCAGGAAAAGTGTATCAGATGAGTGCTAAAAGTTCCATAAACAAAAAAAAAAGTCAAATGGAAAATATGAGAGAGATTTTTGTTCATAGAAATGTGTTTAACAAAAACCTCATTCATATTTGCTACAAGTTTTACCAATGAAGAGAAATCTAACTTTTAGTGAGTTGCAGTCAAGGAAAAGTGTATCAGATGAGCACTAAAAGTTCCATAAACAAAAACAAAAAAGTCAAATGGAAAATATGAGAGAGGTTTTTTTCATAGAAATGTGTTTAACAAAAACCTCATTCAGATTTGCAATAGATTTTACCAATGAAGATAAATCTAACTTTTAGTGAACTGTAGTCGAGGAAAAAGTGTATCAGATAAGCGTCAAAAGTTCCACATTAAAAAACAAAAAGTCAAATGGAAAATCTGAGAAAGGTATTTGGTCAAAATCATATTTTGAGGAAAATCCTCCTTCCAATAATGTAGAGGAATAAAATCATTATGATTCTTGTTACCAAAAAGTAAGGAGAAGATTTGGGAGCAAATCTTCCTAAAATAAGTGAGATAAGACTTTGACTCCAATAATATATCTCTCTCCATATTTTGTGGAGATGGAGATCTTAGTTGTTAGGATTGGAATAAAGATAAGATCATATTGTATTTCCTAAAATAAGGAGTTGGTTGGATGCATGAATTATAAATGCAACCTTCCACACTTAGATATGTAATGTTTTTCTCCCAAGAAATAAAGATCTGTTCTTTTCTCTCAAATATTATGTAGTTTTTAAGATCTAAATTAAAGTATGATTTAAATCCTCTTCCAAGGAATGAGTGGCCACTCATTCCAAGGAAGATGGATTGTGTTTTATGTTTATGTTTATTCATTTATTTCTTTTAATTTTCATTTTTGTTGTATTGTTTTTATCTTTGTATTGTGAAAATTTAGTTTGTTGTGAACTGCAGTGTTTCATTTAATTTTGTTTATTTCCAATTCAACAATTTCAATTTATGCAAGTGTTTTTAAATTCCTAAAAGTGTGATTTCCTTCATGCAAGTGTGATTTATTTCATGCAAACTTTATTTCTGCAAGTGTGCCTTAAATTTCTACAAGTGTGCCTTTAAATTTCTGCATGTGTGATTTATTTTATGCAAGTTTGGATTGTGTTTAAAGGAGTTGTTTTCCAAGATATTCTTCTCTTAATGCATACAACCTTCAGACACCAACCCAGATTGACATTATTAATGGTGAGGATTGATGACCCTCATCATTTTGGCATCATTTCCGGGGACACAAGTGTTATTAGGAGATTCAGAGTTCTCTAAAAGAATATTCTAGTGATAGTAGAATACCTTTTAGCAAATTTTGACAGGAAGTATTTGGTAAGTAGTTTCTTTAGACTTTTATTTCCTACAAGTAGATTAAAATTTCATTTCTGTAATTAGGAATATTAGATTGTAAATATTTATCTCCCCACAAACTAACTTTGTGTATAAGAAAATGACTGTGATGTTTGATCAAGAAGTATAATGGTATGAACAAAGAATTCAAATCTGAAATGGTAGAATATGATATTGAATCTAGAAGTAGATCCAGTTGATGAAATATCATATGTCATTCTTGATAACCACCACCATTTCCCCTTGTATCAACTAACAACTCAGTGATCTTATTACACATAACCTTAGTAAAAAACTGCTTATCTAGTTTGTAATAATGAAGTGGTAGCATTTCTAATTAACTCATCCATATTCAGGATTTCATTAGAGCCAAAATAAAAACCCACTCATAATAAATCCACCCATCCAAATTAGTTTTCATCCATAATAAAATTCAATCCTTGAACCATATCCATTAGAAAAATTTGTTTTCATGTCTTTCAATTTCTTCATTTTTGTATATGCTTGTATAACGTTAAGAAGCAATTATTGTGAATATCAAGGAAAGAAATTTTTTACGTTACTAACATCTGAGGACTAGATCTATAGGAATTTCTAGAGTTGTTCTTGATACCAGCATGCAGATTTTGGAGCACCAACAATATCAACCAAGGAGCATGCAGATTTTGAGGGACACACGGATACCTTCACTCTCTCTTTTAACAACTCTCCATCTCCTTGAGATCACTAGTTTGGGCTTTGAAGATTACTATGGTGATTCCGATAATGCACAATTCAAGTTGGGCTTTGAAGACCTAGAAATTGTCTACACAATTTTTGGAAATCTTCTTGGAGTTACCAAGTATGCAAAAAGGTTTTTATGAGATCTCAGACATTGCTTCCTATTTTACACAAGTTGTACTTTGATGAATATAGTCTAATGATGGATCAAATTTTTCTCTAATCCTTCTCATGCTATCATTTCAGCAAAAAAAAAAAAATTGGAAAATAAAAAAAAAAAGTAAAAAAATAAAAAAAAAAAATTTGATTGGAAAACCAACTTGTTGGCCAATCAAAGGCAAAAAATAAAAAAAAAAAAGCTTTGATTGAAAACCAAAAAATCTAACTTGGAAAGGCAAAAAAAAAAAAAAAAAAATTAAAAAAGCTTTGATTGGAAAATGAGCTTGTTGGCTTAATCAAAAAGGCAAAAAAAAAAAACTTTTGATTGGAAAACCAACTTGTTTTGTTGCCAATTAAAGACAAAAAAAAAAATTTTTTTGAATTAAAGGTGGCTCTTCTTCAAAAGTAATCAACTATTACCTGGTGGCTTCTTTCTTGACACTATTTGACCATGTTAACAATAGGATGAAAAGAAAACTAGAGGTATGATCAAGTTATTTTGTTCTACTATTTTATTTTTAAGCTTTATTGTAAGTTTTTTTACTTACAGCTAGATCCACTTTTAAGATCTCCAAGAAGGCAAGATAAAATTCATATCTCCCCTACTTATATGAAAAATATGTGCACCTCTTTACAATCAAACTTTTAGAGTCTAATTTATGGGCAGCCATGAATAAACAACATGCATGAGGACATGCATGAGCTTAGGTGTGGGAGAGAAGGAGAAGCACGAGGTATGTATTTTGATTTTAAATATGAGACATTAGAAAAGAGATCCACACAAGAACATGTTTGTAAAAAAAAGAAATCAAAAGCAAAAAAGGAGATCCACACAAGAACTTATTGTAAAAAAAAAAAATCAAATACAAGAAGGAGATCCACACAAGAACCTTGAAAAAATGTGAAAAAAATAAAAAAGATCAAAAATCAAAGGAGATCCACACAAAAACCTATTGTACAAAAAAAAATCAAAAAAAGAAGAAGGAGATCCACACAAGAACCTCATTTATACAAAAAAAATAAAAAATATTAAAAAATAGAAAAAAAATCCAAATAAGAAAGAGATCCACACAAGAACTTTGTATAAGAAAAGAAAATAAAAACAACAAAAGGAGATCCACACACACAGAACCTTTGTAAAAAAAAAAAAAAAAAAAATGAAGAAGAAGATCCACAAAAAACTTGTCTTTGAAAAAAAATATATATGGAATGCATACATGCATAAGCTCAATGAGAAGACTCTAAGAAGAGATAATAATATAATGCATGAGGACATGCATAAGATTAAGTGTGGGGCAATGATGAGGCCATAAATTGGCCATAAATTACCATTATTTTGTCCTTCCAAGTTACCTTTGAAAGTGGATTTAAATGTAATCTAGGAACTTATAGTTTGCTTAAGATAGAATATAGGATATATATCTTGTTCATTCTTTAGAAATATTTTGTTATCTATTTTGTTGACTAATCCTATTGATTATTTGAGGAAAAGATGCAAAGTCTTGTGTATGCAGGCCATAAAGGAAAGATAATGCTAGTATTGGGAAAAATGGAATTGATCATGGATGGTATATTTAAACTCAAATCTGATTTCATATTCAGATTCCTCTCAAAAAATTATGCAAGTTCAAAAAATAATCATCTCAATCGCATGATTGTATGTTAAAGTTATAGTTTAGTTTTAACTCATTTAGTTCTAAAACTCATAAGTTTAGTTCTCTCACGAGTTTAGTTCTAGAACTTAGTTCAAAATTTTGAATGAAAGTTAGTTTTGAACTTTAATTCATGTGAGTTTAGTTCCAAACTTGCATAGGCATTAGTTTTTTGTAGAACTTCAAACTGATATTTTTAGATTGTGAAAAATAGAGAATCTAATTGAAATCAAGAGGTTTTTGTTCATAAAATTGTTTAACAAAACATTTCAATTTGCTCAACTTTTAATGAAAGAGATCTAACTTTTAGTGAAAATGCATCAAGGAATGAATCAGTTTTGAAAAAATCCATAAAAAAATATGAAAAATCAAATGGAAAATATGAGAGATTTTTTGTTCATAGAAAATGTGTTTAACAAAAACCTCATTCATATTTTCTACAAGTTTTACCAATGAAGAGAGATCTAACTTTTAGTGAGTTGTAGTCTGAGGAAAAGTGTATCAGATGAGCACTAAAAGTTCCATAAATAGAAATAAAAAAGTTCAAATGGAAAATATGAGAGAGGTTTTTTTCATAGAAATGTGTTTAACAAAAACCTCATTCATATTTTCTATAGGTTTTACCAATGAAGAGATCTAACTTTTAGTGAGTTGCAATCCGAGAAAAAGTGTATCATACGAGCACTAAAAGTTCCATAAATAGAAACAAAAAAAGTCAAATGGAAAATATGAGAGAGGTTTTTTTCATAGAAATGTGTTTAACAAAAACCTCATTCAGATTTGCTACAAGTTTTACCAATGAAGATAAATCTAACTTTTAGTGAACTACAAGTCGAGGAAAAAGTGTATCAAACAAGCGTCAAAAGTTCCACAATAAAAAACAACAAAGTCAAATATTATTGAAAATCCAATGAAAAATCCAAGGTATTTGGTCAAAATCATATTTTGAGGAAAATCCTCCTTCATAATGTAGAGAGAATAAAATCATTATGATTCTTGTTACCAAAAAAAGTAAGGAGAAGATTTGGGAGCAAATCTTTCCTAAAATAAGTGAGATAAGACTTTGACTCAATAATATATCTCTCTCCATATTTTGTGGAGATGGAGATCTTAGTTGTTAGGATTGGAATAAAGATAAGATCAGATTGTATTTCCTAAAATAAGGAGTTGGTTGATGCATAAATTATAAATGCAACCTTCCACACTTAGAGATATGTAATTCTTTTCTCCCAAAGAAATAAAGATCTATTCTTTCTTTCAAATATTTTGTAAAGTTTTTTAAGATCTCGAATATGATTTAAATCCTCTTCCAAGGAATGAGAGCTGGCCACTCATTCCAAGGAAGATGGATCAATGTGTTATTTTTATTTTTTTTTATTCATTTATTTTTTTTTTTCTTTGTATTGTTTTTTTTTTTTTTATTGTAATTCAATCTTTTGTGAACCTACGGTGTTTTTTAATTTGTTTATTTTAATTCAGCAATTTCAATTTATGCAAGTGTTTTATTTCCAATTTATTTAAGTGTGATTTCTCTTTAAGTGTGTTTATTTTCAAGTGTGATTTATTTTATGCAAGTGTGTTTATTTTACAAAGTGTGCATTTAAATTTCTGCATGTGTGGATTTATTTTATGCAAGTTTGGTTTGTGTTTAAAGGAGTTACTTTCCAAGATTTTCTTCTCTTAATGCATACAACCTTCGACACCAACCTAGATTGACATTATTAATGGCGAGGATTGATGACCCTCATCATTTTGGTCCATTTTTGGGGACACGGTGTTATTAGGAGATTCAAAGTTCTCTAAAAGAATATTCTAGTGACAATAGAATACCTTTTAGCAAATTCTGTGACAAGAAGAATTTGGTAAGTAGTTTCTTTAGACTTTTATTTCTTGTAAGTAGATTAAAATTTCATTTCTGCAATTAGGAATATTAGATTGTAAATATTTATCTCCCCACAAACTAACTCTTGTGTATAAGAAAATGACTGTGATGTTTGATCAAGAAGGTATAATGGTATGAACAAAGAATTCAGATCTGGAAATGGTAGAATATGATATTGAATCTGAAGTAGATCCAGTTGATGAAATATCATATGTCATTCTTGATAACCACCACCATTTCCCCTTGTATCAACTAACAACTCAATGATCTTATTACACATAACCTTAGTAAAAAACTGGCTTATCCAGTTTGTAATAATGAAGTGGTAGCATTTCTAATTAACTTCATCCATATTTAGGGATTTCATTAGAGCCAAAATAAAAAATCCCACTCATAATAAATCCACCCATCCAAATTAGTTTTTTCATCCCATAATAAAATTCAATCCTTGAACCATATCCATTAGAAAAATTTGTTTTCATGTCTTTCAATTTCTTCATTTTTGTATATGCTTGTATAACGTTAAGAAGCAATTATTATGAATATCAAGAGAAAAAAATTTTTACATACTAACATCTGAGAACTATATCTATAGGAATTTCTAGAGTTGTTCTTGATATCAACATACATATTTTGGAGAACCAACAATATCAACCAAGGAGCATGCAAATTTTGGAGGGACCCACACGGATACCTTCACTTTCTCTTTTTAACAACTCTCATCTCTCCTGAGATCAGTTTGGGCTTTGAAGATTACTATGGTGATTCTATTATTGTACAATTCAAGTTGGGCTTTGAAGACCTAAAATTGTCTACACAATTTTTAGAAATCTTCTTGGAGTTACCAAGTATGCAAAAAAGGTTTTTATGAGATCTCAGACATTTCTTCCTATTTTACACAAGTTGTACTTTGATGAATATAGTCTGATGATGGATCAAATTTTTCTCTAATCCTTCTCATGCTATCATTTCAAAAAAAAAAATTAAAAAATTGGAAAAAAAAAAAAAAAAAAAAAAAAAAAAAAAAATTTGATTGGAAAACCAGCTTGCTGGCCAATCAAAGACAAAAAAATAAAAAAAAAAAAAAATCTTTGATTGGAAAACCAACTTGTTGGCCAATCAAAGGAAAAAAAAAAAAAAAAAAAAAAAAATCTTTGATTGGAAAACCAGCTTGTTGGCCAATTAAAGAAAAAAAAAAAAACTAGCTTGTTACTAATCAAAAAAAAAAGGCTCTTCTTCAAAAGCAATCAATCTGTTACCTGTGGTGGCTTCTTCTCGACACTATTTGACCATGTTAACAATAGGATGACAAGGACAACTAGAGGTATGATCAAGTTATTTTGTTCTACTATTTTATTTTTAAGCTTTCTTGTAAGTTTTTTTATACAGCTAGATCCACTTTTAAATTTCCAAGGAAGGCAAGATAAAATTCATATCTCCCCTACTTATATGAAAAATATGTGCACCTCTTTGCAATCAAAATTTTAGAGTCTAATTTATGGGCAACCATAAATAAACAACATGCATGAGGACATGCATGAGCTTTAGGTGTGGAGAGAAGGAGAAGCATGAGGTATGCATTTTGATTTTAAATATGAGACACAAAAAGATCCACACAAGAACCTGTTGTAAAAGAAAGAAATCAAAAGTAAAAGAAGGAGCTCCACACAAGAAACTGTTGTAAAAAAAAAAAAAAAAAAGTATTTGTAAAAGATCCACACAAGAACCACACAAGAACCTACAAAAAAAGAGAATCAAAAGAAAAGCAGAAGGAGATCCATAAAAAAAAGAAAAAGAGATCCACACAAGAACCTATTTTTAAAAAAAAAATCAAAAAAAAAGAAGAAGATCCACACAAGAACCTATTGTAAAAAAAAAAAAAAAAAAGTAGAGAAGAGATCCACACAAGAACTTGTTGTAAAAAAAAAAAAAAAAAAAATAGAAGAGAGATCCACACAAGAACCTTGCATTGTAAAAAAAAAAAAATTAAAAAAAAAAGAGATCTACAAGAACTTGTCTTTGAACTATATATGGAATACATACATGAGATAAAATTCAATGCAAAAAAATCTCTAAGAAAAGGAGATAATAATATAATGCATGAGGACATGCATAAGATTAAGTGTGGGGCAATGATGAGACCATAAATTGGCCATAAATTACCATTATTTTGTCCTTCCAAGTTACCTTTGAAAGTGGATTTAAATGTAATCTAGGAACTTATAGTTTGCTTAAGATAGAATATATGATATATCTTGTTCATTCTTCTTTAGAAATATTTTGTTATCTATTTTGTTGACTAATCCTATTGATTATTTGGGAAAAGATGCAAAGTCTTGTGTATGCAGGCCATAAAGGAAAGATAATGCTAGTATTGGGAAAAGTGGAATTGATCATGGATGGTATATTTAAACTCAAATCTTATTTCATATTCAGATTTCCTCTCAAAAAATTTATGCAAGTTCAAAAAAATCATCTCAATCATCTCAATGCAAAAAAATATTGTTTTAAGTTAGTTTAAAGGCTTAGTTAAACTCACAAGTTAGTTCTACGAAACTCATCAGTTAGTTCTGAACTCAGTTTAGTTCTTAACTCACGAATTTAGTTCTAAACTTGTAATTGAATGAACTTCACGGAACTTTAAATTCGTTTTTAGTTCAACTTCTTATTTTGCAGGAATGAAACTTTTAGTTCGAACTTGCATCAAATTTTGATTATAGAATTTTAGAATTGTGAAAGATCATAGAATCAAATGGAAAATATGAGAGAGGTTTTTGTTCATATAAAAGTGATTAACAAAAACCACATTCATATTTTATAAAGTATTACCAATTTAAAGAAAAATTTATCTAAATTTTTAGTGAGTTGCGAGTCAGAGGAAAAGTGTATTATTCATGATGAGCACTAAAAGTTTTTATAAATGAAAAATAAAAAAAAAAAATGGAAAATATGAGAGAGGTTTTTTGTTCATAGCAATGTTTTTAACAAAAATCATTTTTTTCCATAGATTTTTACAAGTTTTACCAATGAAGAGAAGATCTAACTTTTAGTGAGTTGCGAGGAAAAGTGTATCAGACGAGCACTAAAAGTTCCATAAATAGAAACAAAAAAGTCAAATGGAAAATATGAGAGAGGTTTTTGTTCATAGCAATGTGTTTAACAAAAACCTCATTCATATTTGTAATAGGTTTTACCAATGAAGATAAATCTAACTTTTAGTGAACTGTAGTCTGAGGAAAAAGCGTATCAGACAAGCGTCAAAAGTTCCACAATAAAAAACAACAAAGTCAAATGGAAAATCTGAGAAAGGTATTTGGTCAAAATCATATTTTGAGAAAAATCCTCTTCCAATAATGTAGAGAATAAAATCATTATGATTCTTGTTACCGAAAAATAAGGAGAAGATTTGGGAGCAAATCTTCCTAAAATAAGTGAGATAAGACTTTGACTCCAATAATATATCTCTCTCCATATTTTGTGGAGATGGAGATCTTAGTTGTTAGGATTAGAATAAAGATAAGATCATATTATATTTCCTAAAATAAGGAAGTTGGTTGGATGCATAAATTATAAATGCAACCTTCCACACTTAGATATGTAATTCTTTTCTCCCAAGAAATAAAGATTTGTTCTTTCCTCTCAAATATTCTGTAGTTTTAAGATCTCGAAAATGATTTAAATCCTCTTCCAAGGAATGAGTTGCCACTCATTCCAAGGAAGATGGATCAATGTGTTAATATTTTTTTTTATGTTTATGTTTATTTTTTTTCTTTAATTCATTCATCATTATTGTTTTTTTTTTATTGTGAAAAATTTTTATTTTGTGAACTGCGGGTGTTTTTTCCTCTTTCCTATGTTTATTTTAAATTCAGCAATTTCAATTTATGCAAGTGTGTTTTTATTCCTGCAAGTGTGATTTATTTTATGCAAGTGTGCTTTATTTCTGCAAGTGTGTTTAATTTGTAAGTGTGTTTACATGTGTGCCTTTAAATTTCTACATGTGTGATTTATTTTATGCAAGTTTGGATTGTGTTTAAAGGAGTTATTTTCCAAGATTTTCTTCTCTTAATGCATACAACCTTTGACACCAACCCAGATTGACATTATTAATGGTGAGGATTGATGACCCTCATCATTTTGGTGTCATTTTAGGGACACGGTGTTATTAGGAGATTCAGAGTTCTCTAAAAGAATATTCTAGTGATAGTAGAATACCTTTTAGCAATTCTGTGACAAGAAGTATTTGGTAAGTAGTTTCTTTAGACTTTTATTTCTTGAAAGTAGATTAAAATTTCATTTATGTAATTAGGAATATTAGATTGTAAATATTTATCTCCCCACAAACTAACTCTTTGTATAAGAAAATGATTGTGATGTTTGATCATGATGTATAATGGTATGAACAAAGAATTTAGATCTGGAAATGGTAGAATATGATATTGAATCTGGAAGTAGATCCAGTTGATGAAATATCATATGTCATTTTTGATAACCACCACCATTTCCCCTTGTATCAACTAACAACTCAATGATCTTATTACACATAACCTTAGTAAAAATGGCTTATCTAGTTTGTAATAATGAAGTGGTAGCATTTCTAATTAACTCCATCCATATTCAGGGATTTCATTAGAGCCAAAATAAAAACCCACTCATAATAAATCCACCCATCCAAATTAGTTTTTCATCCATATTATAAAATTCAATCCCTGAACCATATCCATTAGAAAAATTTGTTTTCATGTCTTTCAATTTCTTCATTTTTGTATATGCTTGTATAACATTAAGAAATAATTATGGTGAATATCAAGGAAAGAAATTTTTGCGTACTAACATCTGAGGACTAGATCTATAGGAATTTCTAAAGTTGTTCTTGATACCAACATGCATATTTTTGAGCACCAACAATATCAACCAAGGAGCATGCAGATTTTGGAGGGACCCATGAATACCTTCACTTTCTCTTTTAACAACTCTCCATCTCCTAAGATCACTATTCCGGGCTTTGAAGATTACTATGGTGATTCTTATATTGCAAAATTCAAGTTGGGCTTTGAAGACCTAAAATATTTCTACACGATTTTGGGAATCTTCTTGGAGTTACGAAGTATGTAAAAAAATTTTTATGAGATCTAAAACATTTCCTTCTATATTACACAAGTTGTACTTCGATTAATATAGTATGATGATGGATCAAATTTTTCTCTAATCCTTCTCATGTTATCATTTCAGCAAAAAAAAAAAAATAAAAAAAAAAAAATCAAAAATAAAAAAGCTTTGATTGGAAAACCAACTTGCTGGCTAATCAAAGGCAAAAAAATAAAAATTCAAAAAAACTTTGATTGAAAACCAACTTGTTGGCCAATCAAAGACAAAAAAAAAATTAAAAAAAAAAATCTTTGATTGGAAAACTAGCTTGTTGGCCAATCAAAGGCAAAAAAAAAATAAAAACTTTGATTGGAAAACCAGCTTGTTGGCCAATTAAAGACAAAAAAAAAGGCTAGACTCATCTTTAAAAAATCAATTGTTACACTGTGGTGACTTTCTTCTCGGCACTATTTGACCATGTTAACAATAGGATGATAAAGACAACTAGAGGTATGATCAAGTTATTTTGTTCTACTATTTTATTTTTAAGCTTTATTGTAAGTTTTTTTATTATAGCTAGATCCACTTTTAAAATTTCCAAGGAAGGCAAGATAAAATTCATATCTCCCTACTTATATGAAAAATATGTGCACCTCTTTGCAATCAAACTTTTAGAGTCTAATTTATGGGAAGCCATAATAAACAACATGCATGAGGACATGCATGAGTTTAGGTGTGAGAGAGAAGGAGAAGCATGAGGTATGCATTTTGATTTTAAATATGAGACACAACAAAAGGAGATCCACACAAGAATATGTTGTAAAAGAAAGGAGATCAAAAGTAGCAAAAGGAGATCCACATAAGAACCTTTCTATAAAAGAAAAAAATCAAAAAAAGAAGGAGATCCACACAAGAACTTGTTGTAAAGAAATAAATAAAAAACAGCAGAAGGAGATCCACACAAGAACTTGTTGTAAAAGAAAGAAATCAAAAAACAAGGAGAGATAAGGAGATCCACACAAGAACTTGTTGTATGCAAGAAATAAATGAAAAATAATGTTAAAAAAGAATGAGATCCACACATGAATAACTTTTGTACAAGAAATAAAATCAAAAATAGCATAATGAGATCCACAAAAACTTATGCAAAGAAAAAACTAAAAACAACAAAAGAAGATCCACAAGAACTTGTCTTTGAACTATATATGGAATACATACATGCATAAGCTCAATGCGGAGAAGACTCTAAGAAAAGGAGATAATAATATAATGCATGAGGACATGCATAAGATTAAGTGTGGGTCAATGAAGAGGCCATAAATTGGCCATTATTATTTTCCTTCTAAGTTACCTCCTTTGAAAGTGGATTTAAATGTAATATAGGAACTTATAGTTTTCTTAAGATAGAATATAGGATATATATCTTGTTCATTCTTTAGAAATATTTTGTTATCTATTTTGTTAACTAATCCTATTTATTATTTGGGAAAAGGATGCAAAGTTTTGTGTATGCAGCTATAAAGGAAAAAAATGTTAGTATTGAGAAAAGTGTGAATTGATCATGGATGGTATATTTAAATTCAAAATTGATTTCATATTCAGATTTCTCTCAAAAAATTATGCAAGTTCAAAAAAAAATCATCTCAATTTAAGATTTATATGTAAAGTTATAGTTGTTTTAAGTTATCTATGAAACTAGTAGGCTTTTAGTTCGAGGAACTCATTTAGTTAGTTCCAGTTTAGAACTCGCAGGCTTAGTTAGGAACTCACAAATTTTGACATTTTTGAGGAATTGTGAAAGATCAAAGAATCCAATGGAAAATATGAGAGATATTTTTTTCATAGAAATGTGTTTAACAAAAACCTCATTCATATTTTCTACAAGTATTACCAATAAAGAGAGATCTAACTTTTAGTGAGCTTTGTAGTCCAAGGAAAAGTGTATCAGACGAGCACTAAAAGTTCCATAAACAAAAACAAAAAAGTCAAATGGAAAATATGAGAGATATTTTTTTCATAGAAATGTTTTAACAAAAACCTCATTCATATTTGCTACAGGTTTTACCAATGAAGATAGATCTAACTTTTAGTGAGCTGCGGTTGAGGAAAAGTGTATCATACGAGCACTAAAAGTTCCATAAATAGAAATAAAAAAGTCAAATAGAAAATATGAGAGATTTTTTGTTCATATCAATGTGTTTAACAAAAACCTCATTCAGATTTGCTACAGGTTTTACCAATGAAGAAAGATCTAACTTTTAGTGAGTTGTAGTCTTAGGAAAAAACATATTTTACAAGCATCAAAAGTTCTACAATAAAAAACAACAAAGTCAAATGAAAATCCAAGAAAGGTATTTGGTCCAAATCATATTTTGAGGAAAATCCTCCTTCCAATAATAGGGGAATAAAATCATTATGATTCTTGTTACCGAAAAGCAAGGAGAAGATTTGAGAGCAAATCTTCCTAAAATAAGTGAGATGAGACTTTGACTCCAATAATCTATCTCTCTCCATATTTTGTGGAGATGGAGATCTTAGTTGTTAGGATTGGAATTAAGATAATATCATATTATATTTCCTAAAATAAGGAGTTGGTTGGATGCATAAATTATAAATGCAACCTTCCATATTGAGATATGTAATGATTTTCCCAAAGAAATAAAGATATGTTCTTTCCTCTCAAATAAAGTTATTAGTTTTAAGATCTCGAAATATGATTTAAATCCTCTTCAAGGAATGATGGACTCATTCCAAGGAAGATGGATCACGTGTTATTCATTTTTTCTTTATTTATTAGTTTTCCTTTTGTTTTATTTTTGTTTTGTGAAAATTCATTTCTTTTGTGAACTGCAGGTGTTTTCCTCAATTTGTTTATTTCTAATTCAAAATTTAATTCAGCAATTTCAATTTATGCAATTGTTTCTTTAAATTTCTGCATGTGTGATTTAGTTTATGTTTAAATTTCATTTAAGTGTGATTTATTTTATGTGTGCTTTCAATTTATGCAAGTTGGTTTGTGTTTAAGGGAGCTACTTTCCAAGATTTTATTCTCTTAATGTATACAACCTTAGAACACCAACCTAGATTGACATTATTAATGGCAAGGATTGAAGACCCTCATCATTTTGGCATTGTTTTCAGGACACGGTGTTATTAGGAGATTTAGAGTTCTCTAAAAGAATATTCTAGTGATAGTAGAATACCTTTTAGCAAATTCTGTGACAAGAAGTATTTGGTAAGTAGTTTCTTTAGACTTTTATTTCTGCAAGTAGATTAAAATTTCATTTCTGCAATTAGGAATATTAGATTGTAAATATTTATCTCCCCACAAACTAACTTTGTGTATAAGAAAATGACTATGATGTTTGATCAAGAAGGTATAATGGTATGAACAAAGAATTCAGATCTGGAAATGGTAGAATATGATATTGAATGCGAAGTATATCCATTGATGAAATATCATATATCATTTTTGATAACCACTATCATTTCCCCTTGTATCAACAACTTAGTGATCTTATTACACATAACCTTAGTAAAAAACTGGCTTATCCAGTTTGTAATAATGAAGTGGTAGCATTTCTAATTAACTCCATCCATATTCAAGGATTTCATTAGAGCCAAAATAAAAACCCACTCATAATAAATCCACCCATCCAAATTAGTTTTCATCACATAATAAAATTCAATCCTTGAACCATATCCATTAGAAAAATTTGTTTTCATGTCTTTCAATTTCTTCATTTTTGTATATGCTTGTATAACGTTAAGAAACAATTATTGTGAATATCAAGGAAAGAAATTTTTGTGTACTAACATTTAAGGACTAGATCTATAGGAATTTCTAGAGTTGTTCTTGATACCAGCATGTAGATTTTGGAGCACCAACAATATCAACCAAGGAGCATGCAAATTTTGAGGGACACACGGATACCTTCACTCTCTCTTTTAACAACTCTCCATCTCCTGAGATCACTAGTTTGGGCTTTTAAGATTACTATGGTGATTATGATATTGTACAATTCAAATTGGGCTTTGAAGACCTAGAAATTGTCTACACAATTTTTAGAAATCTTCTTGGAGTTACCAAGTATGCAAAAATATTTTTATGAGATCTCAGACATTGCTTCTATTTTACACAAGTTGTACTTTGATGAATATAGTATGATGATGGATCAAATTTTTCTCTAATCCTTCTCATGCTATCATTTTAGCAAAAAAAAAAAAAATCAAAATCAAAAAAATCTAAAAAAAGCTTTGATTGGAAAACAAACTTGTTGGGCAATCAAATGCAAAAAAATCAAAAATCAAAAAACTTTGATTGAAAACCAAACTTGTTGGCCAATCAAAGACAAAGATAAAATAAAAATAAAAAAGTTTTGATTAGAAAACCAGCTTGTTGGCCAATCAAAAGGAAAAAAACTTTGATTGGAAAACTAATTGCTTTGGCCAATTAAAGACAAAAACAAAAGATGGTTCTTCTTCAAAAGCAATCAACTATTATGTGGTGACCTTCTTCTCGGCACTATTTGACCATGTGAACAATAGGATGAAAAGGAAAACTAAAGGTATGATCAAGTTATTTTCTTCTCTATTTTATTTTTAAGCTTTATTGTAAGTTTTTTTATTACAACTAGATCCACTTTTAAGATCTCTAAGGAAGGTAAGATAAAATTCATATCTCCCCTACTTATATGAAAAATATGTGCACCTCTTTGTAATCAAAATTTTAGAGTCTAATTTATGAGAAACCATAATAAACAACATGCATGAGAACATGCATGAGTTTAAGTGTGGGAGAGAAGGAGAAGTATGATGTATGTATTTTGATTTTAAATATGAGACACAATAGAAAGAGCTTCACATAAGAACATGTTATAAAAGAAAAGTGATCAAAAGCAGCAGAAGGAGATCCACACAAGAACCTAATGTAAAAAAAGGAGATCAACAATAACAGAATGAAATCCACACAATAACCTACTGCATAAGAAAGAAAATAAAAAACAACATAAGGAGATCCACACAAGAACCTGTTGTACAAAAAAGAAAATTAAAAATAACATAAGAAGATCCACACAAGAACCGGTTATTTAAGAAATAAAATCAAAAACAACAAAAGGAGATCCACACAATAACTTGTTATACAAGAAAAAAAATCAAAAATAACAGAAAGAGATCCACACAAGAACTTGTTGCACAAGAAAGGAAATTAAAATTAGCAAAAGAAGATTCACAAAAACTTATCTTTGAACTATATATGGAATGCATACATGCATAAGCTCAATGCGGAGAAGATTCTAAGAAAAAGAGATAATAATATAATGCATGAGGACATGTATAAGATTAAGTGTGGGGAAATGATGAGGCCATAAATTGGCCATAAATTACCATTATTTTGTCATTCTAAGTGTTTTACCTTATTCTTAGATCGTTTCTTTGAAGCATTGACCAAATAGATAGGGTAATGGGCGTAGGAGCAATACATGTTCAAATGTTAGTTGATGGGTTGTTGTGCACGTATAACTTTTGAATCCACAACTGTTCATGAGAGCTTCCTTTTGGCTAGGAGGAACTACCTGTAATGCAAAGCAAGACCACCAGAAGGAATTAAATAATATGGGCGGTGAACTGCTTAGCATATGCCGAGATCCGGAAGTGTGGTACTTCCTAGATGGTGTCATCCACTATTTTAAACAATTTAATGTTGAAAAAAAAGTAAATCCTATTGCAGTTTGAAATGATTTACGTATCTCACTTAAAAACACAATAAGAAATAGATGTAATCTAACAGGCTAAGCTAGAATAGAATCCAAAGGTCAAATGATTGGTTCTGGGTTCTGCAGGTTTGACAGAGGTCACTGAGATCGTAGGTGAATGAGGGTAAGATGAAATTTGGTGGGTAGGTTTCTGTTCTAAGTTGTGTGGGAAAATACAGAGACCGGTGTCGGTCAAGGGTGACCAACGGTGGTTAGGTGTAACCGGTCTTTGGTTACTGTGAGATCTGGAAATATCACAGAACAAGTTGTGGTCTCCTTTGTGATTGCACAAAGGACTTTGGTGGGTCGAGATGAGGTATTGGGTGATTGGAGTAGGATTTGGTGAGGTTTTAATGGGTATATGGAGGTGAAAACATTGGAGAAGGTCAATAGGGGAAAGATAAACAATGAATGATAAAATGATGATGAAATGAAATAAACTAGGAAAGTATGATGTTATACTTACTTGGATTCTCGCTCATGGATGCTGTGTGTGTGAGGGATGGGGGTCTTTGATGAGGGGGTTTGAAGGTTGCAAGTGATCACCAACCGAAAGAAAGCTTCTACATTGGTTGCATGTACACTCCTCTTTGCTTGGATAGATCGATCATGGTTGGGATGGTCATGCAGAGAAGATGCTCAATCTCCTTCTGGCATGCGAGTTTTTCACCTTTGGAATTTACTCTTTGAAGATGTGTTATCTCTCTGAGATGTGTTCTTGCTCGTCAACCTTCTCTCAATGTTTTCCAACCTTGAGAATAAGGTAGTTTAGGGGTTAAAAGGGGTAACCGATGGCGGTCCGGCTTAACCGGCGACGGTTAGGGGTAACTAACGTCGGTCAAGGTGGGATTTCTTAGGTTTACTAAACTAGGGAGATCCTCCTGATTTCCTTGGATCTCGTGTCGTTATCCCATGGATTAGACTGGGAGCTTCTTGTGAGCATGCGGGGATGTGGTTAGAGGGAATGTAGGCATTGATTTTTAAGGTTTGGGTAAGTCTTAGTTAGTTATGGCAACTTGCTAAGAATAGGTCTTAGGTTGAGTTGGCTTGGTGAGGTGTCTAAGTGAACTGTATGTGTGGATATTATTTAAATAATAAATATAGTGAGGATAATGAATTAATTTAATTAAATTAATTAAATTAATATTAGTGGGGTGAAGGGGGTCATGGCTAGGTAAATGTAATAAAGGGTGCTTATTGGTCGAGGTAAGAAAGGGGGTGTGACCTAATTTTAGTGCCTACACTAAATTACCTTTGAAAGTGGATTTAAATGTAATATGAGAACTTATAGTTTGCTTAAGATAGAATATAGTATATATATCTTGTTCATTCTTTAGAAATCTTTTGTTATCTATTTTGTTGATTAATCCTATTGATTATTTGGGAAAATATGCAAAGTCTTGTGTATACGGACCATCAAGGAAAAAAATGCTAGTATTGGGAAAAGTAGAATTGATCATGGATGGTATATTTAAACTCAAAACTGATTTCATATTCAGATTTTCTCAAAAAATTATGTAAGTTCAAAAAATGAATCATCTTAATCTGAGATCGTATGAAAAATTTATAGTTGTTTTAAGTTAGTTCCGAAACTTGCAGAGTTAGTTCTAGAACTAACAGAGTTAGTTCCGAAATTCACAGTTTTAGTTTTGGAACTCACAGATTTTGACAGTTTTTGAGGAATTGTGAAAGATTATAGAATCCAATGGAAAATATGAGAGATTTTTTTGTTTATAGAAATGTGATTAATAAAAACCTCATTCATATTTGCTACAAGTATTACCAATAAAGAGAGATATAACTTTTAGTGAGTTGCAATCCAAGGAAAAGTGTATTAGACGAGCGCTAAAAGTTCCATAAACAGAAATGAAAAATAAAAGATAAAATATGAGAGAGGTTTTTGTTCATAGCAATGTTTTTAACAAAAACCTCATTCAGATTTACTACAGGTTTTACCAATGAAGATAGATCTAACTTTTAGTGAGCTACAGTCCGAGGAAAAGTGTATCATACGAGCACTAAACCTTCCATAAACAGAAACAAAAAAATCAAATGAAAAATATGGGAGGGATTTTTATTCATATCAATGTGTTTAACAAAAACCTCATTCAGATTTACAACAGGTTTTACCAATGAAGATAAATCTAACATTTAGTGAACTATGAGTCGAGGAAAAAGCGTGTATCGACAAAGCGTCAAAAGTTCCATAGTAAAAACAAAAAAGTCAAATGGAAAATCTGAGAAAGGTATTTGGTCAAAATAATATTTTGAGGAAAATACACCTTCTAATAATGTAGAGGAATAAAATTATTATGATTCTTTTTACCAAAAAGTAAGGAGAAGATTTGGAAGCAAATCTTCCTAAAATAAGTGACATAAGACTTTGTCTCCAATAATATATCTCTCTCTCCATATTTTGTGGAGATGGAGATCTTAGTTGTTAAGATTGGAATAAAGATAAGATCATATTATATTTATTAAAATAAGAAGTTGATTAGATGCATGAATTATAAATGCAACCTTCCACACTGAGATATGTAATGATTTTCTCCCAAGAAATAAAGATCTATTCTTTCCTCTCAAATATTCTGTAGTTTTAAGATATCAAAAGTATGATTTAAATCCTCTTCCAAGGAATGAGCTGGCCACTCATTCCAAGGAAGATGGATCTGTGTATTTATGTTTACGTTTATTCATTTTCTTTAATTCATTCTGTTGTATTGTTTTATCTTTGTATTGTGAAAATTCAGTCTGTTGTGAACCTGCAGGTGTTTCATTCAATTATGTTTATTTCTAATTTAGCAATTTCAATTTATGCAAGTGTGTTTAAATTCCTACAAGTGTGATTTCCTTCATGCAAGTGTGATTTATTTCATGCAAACTTTATTTCTACAAGTGTGCCTTTAATTTTCGGAAGTGTGATTTATTTTATGCAAGTTTGGTTTGTGTTTAAAGGAGTTGCTTTCCAAGATTTTCTTCTCTTAATGCATACACCTCGGACACCAACCTAGATTAACATTATTAATGGCGAGAATGGACGAACCTCATCAAGTGCATCATTTTATATAGCTCAAATGTGTTAGTTTGTGGTCTTAGGAGTCATGTTTGATCAATAAGAGGTCATATCGAGCTTCGTAGTTGATTCTAGGCCATTTAGGTGTGTTTTGGATTTTCCCTACAAAACTAGGAAATTCCAATTTTGAGTTGGTTATGGGATTTTGGGGAGTTTTAGTAGGTCTTAAGGGCCATGATCCTTGGGGTTAAATACCATGTTGTAAATATGTTTTACTCTTATACTTTTTGTTAAGATCTTCAAACCTATTTTTCTACTATGTTAAGCTTTATCCAATGTAGAAAAAGAGATAAATTGATAAAGAAAGAAGAGTCTTAAAGTATTTGAGGGATTCTTGTGATAGGAAACCAAGTTTATACATTAATTTTAAGAGGATAGATCTTTAATCAAGAAAGGAGGAACCAAGAAAATAGTGGAATCAAAGATAAAAAAGCAAGTTATAGGAGATTTTTAAGGTGGTTGAAGGTTTCTTGTAAGTTGTAAGACTATGTAGATGTGTTGTAGGCCTATTTGAATAAAGAATAATATTGTTATAGTTGTGAATACAATCCTTTACTTTATTATAATGTGAATGAACCTTCCTTGATGTTCTTTACTCTTGTTACACTCTTTTTTTACCTATTTTGATCAAGTACATGGCTTTTCTTGTGTATAGTCCAACTAAAAAGTGTGACCTATAGGTATCTACGCTAAAAAAGATTGAAAATAAAATTGCATACCTAACCCAAGTGGTTTCAAGTCTTGAAAGCCTTTAGAAATCAATATATCCTTGTTCATTGCTCTTGGCTTTGTGAAAACATAGTCTAGGGTTTAGTTCACTAAAATTTCTCTAAAACCTAAAAAAACATCAAAAATTGCTCAAATTTGGAGGGTAGTTTGCTAAGGGAATCATTTTTATATTCCAATTGGTTTAAAGTCTTTAGGGAATCCACAATTGTACGAAATAGATTCTTTGTATTTTTCTGAGCTTAATTATTCCTAAAATAGAGCTAAAACTTGCAATTTTCAACTTTTCTTCAAAATTAAAGCTTAAGAATTTGTGTATTAGAATGGATAACATGTGATTGAGTGTTTAAATTCATCCTATTATGTTTAGAGTCTAAATTTGGTCAATATAAGTTCTTAATACCATCGATATACTTGTAGGTAGACCTACAACAAGCATAAAATATAGTTTTGTTATTTTTCTTGAGAAACAAGTGAAGGAGATCTAAATATTGTCATTTAATATGCATGCCATGTGAATCAATGGATGAATCTTTTCTAATGATATTCAAAGATGGTTTGTTATTTTTGTACAAGGATAAGAGGAATTAGGCATAAACACAAGAGAACATACTTATAACATAGTCAGTCATGTTGAGAGATCCAAATATTTTGAGAGTATATACTCTATAGGATTTCAATTACACCGATAATGCTCCAAATAATATCCTCGCAAATAAAAATAAGTTGAATTGTGCTTCGTCGGTGCTTTACGAAATTTGATATTGTATATTCAAGAATGTAGTTGTGAGGAGTACCTAGTAATCCACACCTTTTGTTTAAGTTACATTATGTTTTTCTCTTGTGGTGTGCTCAAAATTTGAATTATAATTCTTACCAAAATTTAAAATCTTATACTAGCTGAGGGAAAAAAACCAAACATTCAAATTCTCTAGTATTTTGCTAAAGAAAGTTTCATAGCTTGCATCATATATGTTCTTTTCCACCCAAGTATGAGGGGGAAATTTGGTGAACAATTATATTGGATGGGATGCATTTGTGCAAAATATTCCTCTACTCTATCTTACCAATGCTCAAAATTATCGTATGTCTTGAACAAAACATTTTGTGCCACTTCACCATCTTTGTACAATTATAATGGGTATCAATAATGGAGCCAAAATGTTGCATGTCTAATTTTACCACCTTACCAACTATGGAACATGCAAACCTTTCATTACAGGCATGCTTAGAGTAAGGTTTTCACCTCGCATCGTCTTATCACACTAAGGAAAAAACCTTAGCATGCTCATCGGAGGCATGAGAGAATTCCAAGCCCCATTATGCTCGACATTGATGTGAAGTGTTTGACTAACAATTAGAATTAAAGAAAAACATTAAATCATAAGCAAAGGAACATAAGCAATAAAAGATACTCATGCATTGGAACAATCGAGAAACTCCATAATACTTTGCTCCATATTCATATTAACATTATGACCCATACAAGATCTCATAAAAAAGTGATCTCCGTTTTCCTTTGTGTCTTATATTGATCCCTCAAGGGGTATGTATACTAACAAAGACTTTCCCTTCACTAGTTGAACAAGAGTTATATATAGCCGTTAAGTTCTATTAATAACATGTTGTTATATCCTAACTTCACATCTTGTATGGAAACTTTGTAAGTGGTACATGGAAGTTCCATTGTTTTGGATGACCGCTCCTTTATTTTTCATGCTCCTCTAGCTATTCTTTGAAACTCTATTTTAGCATTTAACTATTGTTCGTGTGCCACATACTTTAATTTAACATGCACATGACAAGAACTCAAATTGATTTTCTATTCTTAGTCTATTTTTTCCTTGTGTGCCAAACTTCTTTTCCTATGCAACTTTCCTATGGGTCCTAACTATATACATGTGCCTCCTTTCTCCAAAGATAACCTTACATGTCTAGATTTGTCTTCTTGCTCTATAATTGCACGTGGATTCCTCTGTTTATTCTGAAAACTATGTGTGGATTTTTATTCTTATTTTACTAAATGTGTACACTTCAAACAATATGACTAAATAAAAACAAGAATGGTTACCCAATGTGGGACATAGCCAAAAATGAATAAGAATTTATGGGCTCAATAATTAATTCCACTCGAATATTTTTCCAACCCTAGTCAAATGTATGATTTGTTTGTGATTTTTTATCACATTCAACCTAGATTTTCCTATCCCTATTCACATGTGCAACTTGCTTCCAATTTTCTTATCACATTTGACTCAATTTTTGTCATACCTAGTTGTATGCATGATTGGATTGTGATTTTTGATCAAGTTCCACAAATATTTTTCCAAGCTCCAATCGCATGCATGTTTGGCTTGTGATTTTGATCACCTTCCATTCACATTTTTCATAGTCCCAATCACATATAATGAGATTGGCTTGTGATTTTTCATCGCTTTCCACTTAATTTTTTCTTATCCTCAATCACATGCATGATTGTTTTATGATTTTTATCACCCTACCACTTTCCACTTCATTCAACTCTATCTAATATTCCCACATAAAAAAAAAACAATTCTTAGTCACATGCATGACTAACTTAGGATCTCTGACTGAACTGTCAATTAATGGTATACCTAACATATAGTCCTATCCCCACCATATATAACCTTAATCTATCCTAAATCATCCATACTCGGTCACTAGTACAACCATCCTAAGGTTTTTTGAGCCATATTTGACATCTATCACCGTAAACCCACCCCCGACTAACATGTAAACTCCCTTCAACTACCCTATAGCCACCCTATAATTAATTTAACATAATTTTAATTAATTTTTGATTAATAATAATAAATTTTGTCACCAATAATTATATTGTATTTTAAGATTGAGACATGGATATGATTAGAGTTACATTGACGATTTATTAAAAAGAATTAATTGTAAGTAAATATAGTAAAAAATAGTCTATAATATTGTTAGTTTGTCCGAATGAATGAATTGAAGTGAATTGATGATATTTGAGTTAGCACTTGAAACTCTTATGTATGGAAAGCTTGTGGTTATTAAGAGAGAGGGCCCAATAGTTGAGTAGGTACCAATACATGTGATAAGACATGTTTAAAAGTCTCAATATTAAAATAAAATGATCAACCAAGAAATGTGTAACTTTTATTTGACAATAGCATGTAAGTGCAAATTACATCATGACGCATTAAATGTACGTCTAGGTCACCCATGCACAATCTTGAGTGCACCTACCTTTTGTAATAAATCAATTCAAAATCAATGTTTTCGTCGATTGAGTGATGTGGTTGGCTCATATACTATAATGTGGGTGCACCTACCTTTTGTAATGATTCAATTGAAAATCACTTTGTCTCCCTCCGATTGAGTTATATGGTAAGTTAATATACCATAAAATGATATGTTTCTATGTGCCAACAAAACACCTACATGGCTCTGTGCCCCTCTCGGGGTTACTAGTGTCTCTCCCCTACTTTACTCATTTTTTTGAACAAAGATGAACCATATGGTCTCACAAATTATAAAGAAAATATGATTAGATTTAGTCCTTCATATAACTATAACTAAATGCTACATTTGAAAACAATAACATCTTTATATCTCAAAACAATAAGAAAGTATTTTTTAATATTTTTATTAAAATTATGAAAAGGATATTTTAATTTTGATTTTAATTTTTAATTTTAAATTACTCAACACAAAATAACATATAGAATATTCTTACAAATAAAATAAACCTATCTAAATAATGGTACTTTAAGAAATGAAATCAACTTAGGATTTCACAAAGACTCCTTATATGAAGTATAGTGTAATAACGTTTACAATTGTCTTGAGATCAAAATTATGTGCATATGATTGGATATAGTTATGATGGAAGTTACTTCAAATATAATCGGCCAAGGAAGTTGGCGCTGAGGCTTCCAACATAAAGATAATCTCCCACCTGCATGGCAGACGTCACAAATGACATAACCTTCCCACTTGTATCATCAAAGCTTTTGATGGCCTTACCATCTTCTCCAACCAGGGCCACCATTGCCCCTCCCTTCAGAAACCTTAACCACTCCAACATTATTGGATTTCTTGCAACTATCCGCCTCAAAATGGTATGTTTGAACACAAAGTCCAGCCCTTTTGAACGGACCTGATAAAAAAATTGATGGTCAATTTCCATTTTACAATTACATTTAAATGTTAGCAAGAGTTTTTACTTCTTTTCTATTGAAAAGCTTATTTTTATTAATATAAATATTGAAATGTATAGTATAAGATTGATCGTACAAAAAGATGAATGAAAGAACTGTTACTTACCTTTAGAAGAGCTATCCAAAATGACTGCCCATCTGGAGCAAGATTTATGTTGTCAGGACCTCCAGGCAAATTGTCTATAAGAATTTCCGTTTTTCCAAGTTTCTCCCCTTTGATCCAGTGCTTCAGGCACCTGAACCTGTTCAATTGCAGGAATTTTCAACATCAATGTGCATAACAGCATAAAAGGAGCCATCAACGAATACTTCTCCCATAAAATTTTAAAAAATAGAAAATTAGCAAAACATTTTCCGCCTTCAATAGATTCTCAAACAGATCATCATGAATAACACTGTTTATTTCAAATAAAGATACAAAAATTTCTCATAATGTCACATGAAATACTAAGAACATAGTGCCACGTAAATTCGTTTAGATGTACAACATTGTTCAAATTCTTATATTACCATGTAGAATTGATAGGTTGTAATTATAGTTTATTTTGCAAATGGTAATACATGTGCTTTATTTGCTGCATAGATTGCATATCAGCTAAACAAAAGTAAAGATGGTTTCATTTTATTTATTTTTAAATTGTGAGGAGTATCATTCCAAGCCAACATTAAGTGCATACAAGTTTCTCTTTCGTACCATTTCCGGTTAACATGTTGGAGGTAGATTTCAAATGCCATTTAATATTTTTTATTGTTCTCATATTAACCATGCCCAATGTTGGCAGGATTCTTCGTCAAGTTTCCATCAGAAAATGTTGACCATAGTGGCTTTGGAGCACACCGTAAGTTGAGCAACACCACAAACTTGTAAGCGAACACACACAACATTGAATGGTGATATGTGGTCTAGAATGAAGACTCGGTGTGTACCATAGACACGAGTAACAATTGTAACTCTTTATAACAAATATGAGAGTAGAATATAGATAGAGATATATGTAGAGGGTATGTGAGTGTGAGTGTGTAGCATATGCAAAGTATAAAATGGATCAAATAAATAGAGATATGAGAAAAGTGAGGAATTAAGCTGGAATTAGAGAGTATATTTGTATAAAAGAGTTCTCTCCACAATGTAAATTGAGTTATTTAAAAATATAAATAAAGTGGAGTTAGTTTAGGGAATTATGAGTCTCTAAGTTATATTCACTTGATTAGTATTGCATTGTGTATGCTGAATAAGTAGACCCACTTCAAATTGAATTCATAATTATGTTCTTTTCTTATATTAGTAGTTTATTCATCCTTGTGTAGCAACATCTTTAATCGGAATAAAAGAACGTAATAAACTAGAAACGGTGCATAGTTTATGCCAATTTTTTTGTGTCTAATTCCAGGTCTAGTTAACCAATGTCTAAAGGCAGATATCAAGTACTATTTTGGAAAGGGCAATAACTGAAATTGAGAACTGGTGGGAGGAGAAGTTAAAGATATTTTGCAATGGGGGTAAGAAACACAAGATATACTTACACATAGGTTGTAGACACATTCTTTTGGTTTGAGGACGACAAATTTTGGTCAACCTTTCCTACTCTATTGTGGCTTTGGATTCTATGAATAACAAAAGCTATCAAGTGGTGTAGACCATGATTGACCAAACTTATTTAGTGGATTAAGGGAAACTACAAAAGATCAAAGAATTACATGAACCTCGGACCCATGTTATTGATTACTAGTTCAAGGCCACATTAGAAGACCTTGGCAACATTGGATAGTGCTCCATGATCTAGAGCAAATACTTTATGTGTGCCATAGATGTGAGTAATAGTCACGACTCTTTGTAATGGATATAATTGTTACAAAAATTATAGCACAATAGAAAAAGATATGTGTGTGTGTGCGCACATGTGTGTGCATGCATATGCATGCGTGTACGAGCGCGTGCACATTTGTGTGTGTGCACACGCACACGCATGCATAATAGAGTAGATAAGTAGAGATATGAGAAGACAAAGAGTATATGTGTATTTATCAATTCTCTATAATTTAGACAATGTATTGAGCTATTTAAATATAAATAAAATGTAGTTCAGGGAATTTTGAGTCTAAGAGTTATCTTTACTTGATTATTATTACAATTTTCATGATGAACATGTCAACCCTCTTCAAATCTAATTTGTAATTGTGCTTTGTTTGCTTATACTGTAATTTATCCACCTCAGTGTAGGGAAAACCCCTATCTATGTAATGATACAACACCCAGTCATGTAGGGAAAAAATTATTTTCATGTGCACAGAGAGATGGTGGTAATATGTGTATTGTTGAGAACATGGTTTGGATGCGGGGCGGATGCCCCCTAAGTTTATTCATGTGTTAGTACAATCCCCAGGACAAAGTGGTAACAAGAGTTTGGGATAAATTATCTAATCGGCCGAGGCTCAAGCTCATAGGATGAATAAGTCAACACAACCTTTGTCCCTAAGTGTTACTACTCAAAATCAAAATCTATGTATCATCAAATCTAATAAAAAAAAGAACATAATAAACTAGTGCAATGACTCATAGTTCGTGCCAACATCCAACAATACTAAAATAATTAAATTGAGTATGCAACATATTTAACAATTACAAATGGTCAATTTCTAGTGCTGATTTGTTTCACCAATAATTCAATATAGGGCAAGTTTTCTTGAAAACAATTGATTGACTTCATCTCTCATATTTAATTTTAGTTTTCCCAACATTAAAATGAACCTTAAACAAGTGGTATTATTAGGATTTTCATAACAATGATTCTTTTGCATGGGTGTAAGGAAAATTGTCAAATAACAAGAATAATTGCCACATTGGACATTGTTTCACACTTGTGCTTTTGCTATTTGCGGGTATAATACTCATAATTGCATGTTATTAAACTAACTTAAGAAATCTTGTATCCTATTTAGTTATATCCTATTTGGTTTTAGTATATTTATTCTAGTCTTAGAATAATTAATGGGTCGGAAACAAATGTCATTGTATATTAACTACATTTACATAGGCTAACAAATTGCATATTAAAAGTAGCTAATAGGAGATCAATAGTCAAGTAGTTGACTAGCTTGTATATCCTCTCCATTTACATGTAGTTCATACGCAACCGATTTTTCTACAATGTTATAGTCATTGCTCATTACAACTCTTCCTTGTCTCTCCATCATTTTTCCTTATTTGATCCTAGCTAGACCGGATTTCAATATGGTATCATAGCTATTCCAAACTAGCTCCACAAGTAGGATCATTTAAGGCCTTCCTTAGAGGAAACATTTTACTTGTATATTAAAGTGAATTCGTCTCTACCAATGAGTCTATGTTGGCAATGTTTTATGTTATTGTAGTTTCTTTGATTGTTCTACAGAATTTCCCAATAAATAGTAGTATAAGCTTGCAACAATAGAGAAACCACAATGTAATTAGTGATTTTCCTCTATGTTTGAGAGGGGAAACTTCCTCATATGATATGGGTGTTTCAGGATTTTCTATATTATTAACCGAAATTATAATAAAAACAAGAAACAAAATTAAATTACATTAGACATGAGATATGGGGGAGAAACCCACAATAGAAAAATGTAGAGGACTATTTGGATAACTAAGGTTAAAACTAGAAAGGTAGAATTCTCTCCTTTAACATGACAAATGAAACCATATTTCGCCCAGGGCCAAATATCGGATCAGCTACGACCCCGCATAAAAAAACCTGAGAAAACTCGTTCAGATCTGTAAATAGGTCACAGAAGAACTCAACCATGGAGTGGCGGAGGCCAAGAGAGACTAAAGGACCCTGTGAAAAGGAAGTGACTCTATCGGGTCGTTTCCATGTCTTAAATTTGTTCTCCAACTTGCGTCAGCCCTCCACATAAAAATGGTCAGACAGAGTCAAAAGGCGGACAAGGCGGCTTCAAAATTGGCTAAGTATAAAAGTGTAAGTAGAGAATGCCAAGTGTCAGCGTGGCACATCTCCAAGAGTTGGTCCCAAGGTGGAGACCCAAATGAGTGCGAGCTCGCCACGTAGCCCAAAGTCTAAAAGTAAGAGGGACCATTGAAAGTCCACAGATCAATGGAGGCCGACAAGTGTCAACTCGACGCTCCTCTAAAGGCAAACTTTGGGTCGGGTTTTCAAGCAAGCACGGTGCCTCCACGTGTTATATCAAGAGGGGCATATCTTTCGACTCGGGCTCAAATATCGCAAATATGACACCATTGGAAAGATCTCGGCCTCACCTACGCCATGGAGGTTTGAGACTTTAATTTTTGAGGGGTTAGGTAAAGGAAAATGGAGGAAACATCTTCGGGCCTTCAATGCAGGATCCATCTATCTCAACAACCAGATCGGATTTGATCTGTTTCTATCGTTTCCTCTTCTTTCAAGGCACCAATCAAGGAATCATGCAATAAAGATGGATTTGGGGCATATTTTATCAGAAGCATTAATAGTAGTGGTTGAGCTTCAACCCACTTTTCCCGCTTCCCTCTCTCTTTCTTCTCTCCGATCAAATCTATAAATACATGGGCATGATTCATTGTAAAGGGTTGTTCATTCTTCTTCCCTACCCCCTCTCTCTTTCTTCTCCAGGGTCGAATGTGGAGTTTAAGCCTCCTCCCTTGGCTTTGTAATGGCATTTTCTTGCCTCTTTCCCATTAATGGTGTACTGTGTGAACTCCTGGAGCAATAAAATCTATTTCATGATGTGTTTTGTCCATCCTTTGCTCATTTTGTTGTCTCTTCTCGCCTCTCACCATTGCAGGGTATATTGTGCATATCTCTGATGTCCATTGCAGGTTTTGGGAGCTGTGTTTAAGGGGTTTGAAATGGTGTTCTGTGTGAACTTTATCCTTGGTCTGTGATGCATCTGTCCATCCTCTCCATTGCTCACCTCTCTCCATTTCAGTAGTTGGGTTTGTGATCAGCAGTTCCCTTTTCTCGGCTATCACCTCTATAGTGTAGGATTTCTTTATTTTCATGCTCTCTCTCTCTCTCTCTCTCTCTCTCTCTCCCTTGGTCCCTTGGAATTGTTAGATTAGGAGTAGATAGTCGCATTTCCTTCCTTAGAAGTAGTTTAGTGCTAGGATTAGGAAGAGGAACCAGCCTTCTCTGGAGGATCATTCCCATTTGCAAGTCCCATAGCTTGGGGAATGATCCAATGTTATGCAAATCACACCAAATGACCCTACCTTAGAAAAGTAGATCCATAACTCATTTGGGGGTGTTGTGATTTCACACTAACATTTTGGCATGCCCAATGGGATAGGTCTGAAGCACCTTACCACTTCACTTCATCAGGTTCATGATGTGCTCTTGGTGAAGATTTCAGCCTTTGAGGCACTTTCAGCACATCTGGTGACTCCATCTGGTCAAAAACCCATTCTCTGAGTTACAGAACTTTTCCATCCATTTCCACTCATTTCATCCATTTTCTTCTTCCATCTCTTTCATTTTCTCCCATTCCATGAGGTTGTGCAATCATGACTTCATTCCCTTCATGGAACTCACACTTACAACAATGTAGTCCACCTCCAATGTATTTCTAACTCCTCCAAATCAGCATTATAATTAGATCTAGGATCACTTATACCTATCCACAGCAGCAATGCCAAAACCAGTTTGGCCATGAAGCTTATCAAGAATAAGGATATGCATATAATGACAACAACCAAATGGAAGATGTTGGTCTACTAGAGAAGATTCAAAAAATGGAGGCTGGCATGGTTCAGTCAAGGGGCATAACAAATGAAGGCATTCAAGATTGGTTACAGGGCACCTTGTCCATGGGAAGGCCCTTTTCCAAGACATTACAGCCCTCAAGAGAAGCTTGACTTCATGGTTGAAGTGTTGCCTCAACTTACATAGTGGATTGAGGACATCGAGCTTATGAGCAAAGTGTGGGATAACCTTGTCAATGGGTAAGTCAATCACCAGCTCCCTGTATTTCATTTTCTCTCCCTCAATATTTATCATTTCAACAGAGCTTAAGAGTCAAGCCCCTCACTTGCTGCCCCAAGTGTTAATTTCATTTCTCCATCTTCTAGTCTTCCATCTCATTTCCTTTCCTCTTCCCTTTTCCCTTCCAAATCTGTGTCCCCCTCACAAGAGCCAAAAGAAATGCCTTCCCCTCCACCAAAAACAAGGAAACAACTAGTGGAGACCCCACCCACCACTCCTCTTGCCTTCCCAAGTCCATGTTGGGAAGGGACTCCAAAAACCAGCCAAGGAGAACATCAAACAGAGGAACCCAACAGAGAAGAAATGATAGAAAATCTAAAGAGTTGGGCTACTAAATTTGAGTTTTCAAAGGTTCCATTGTTGGTTAAGCCTATGGAGGAGGCTGAGGTCAAGCCAAGTGGTGGAAGCTCCAGCTACAACACAAGGGGAAGAAGGAGCTACTCCTAATCCAAAAGAAGAGGAGTACATTCCGGCTGTGGAGGAGGACCATACAGTTTTAGAGGCTCCAAGTGCGAGCAGGCCACAGAAGAACCTTCAGTTCTTCCTCCCACTTCATCCCCTTCAAGATCTGATGTTGAAGAAGAGTTTGAGCTTTCAAACTTCATGTTTGAGGATGAAGGGAACCATGGTGAGTCAATTGTAGATCAGGAGGACACCATGAAGGAGGTTGAGCACCTGCAACAGGACAACAAGGAGGCAGATTACCTATCTGACTTGGAGGATTTCCTTGATGGAGGGGAACCCATGGAGATCACATCATTTTTTCCTCCATCTCTCACATCCCAAGCACATGAGCCTACTGCCATGGAGGAGAACATTCAAGAACAACAACCTGCACTTCATAATAGCCCTCTGGAACCAAGATTGGAAGACATGGCTCTCCCATTTTCTTCACAGGAGAAGGAAGAGAAAAAGCAGGAAGATGTCGTCATCCCTCTCACACCATCCATCCATGAGAGTCAGCAAGAAGGCTCCATTCTTGGAGTTAGAGTTCAGAACCATGGGCATATTCAAAGGACCATACCTTGCCCAATCAGATACTTGGCTTCATTAGAGCCAAGGGAGAAGCCAAAACCAGTCATGCCTACTCCAGGGCATGAGGATGAGCATCAAAGTACCAAGGGTCATCATCAACACCTCCAAAAGTCCGATGCAAGTCAGCTTGAGGAGGTATTTTCCATTAATGTTGATACCTTGATGATTTGGGTGGAGGACCGACTTATTGTCAGTTTTTCACTCATACAGGAAGCTATATTTAGTGTCAAATCATTTGCATGGTTTCCCCTCTTGAGAAAGGGAAGCTACTTCTCCCTACCTATAGTAGGCTTTGTTTAGCATTCTTTCTCTCTGGTTAGTGTAGGAGTAGGAGTAGACTTTGTTTCCAGTAGAAGAAGTGCTTTGCACACTCTGCATGTTCTACTTGGAGCATGTATGATTTCTAGTTTTGTACATAGTGTTGTTGTGGAGTGTTGTTGCTCTCATGCAGTGTTTGGACTTGGCATTTGGTCAAGATTAGTTTCAGTTCTAATGGGTTTCCAAGCAGCCCAGGGGTCAGTTTTCAAAGTTTAGATCAGTTTCGTGTTTATCAGGTAGACTCCATACCCAATGGATGCTTCTAGGCCACTGGTCTCTTCATCTAGCAAGCAGATGTCCCCGTGAGTCACCAAATTGTTATCCATATTTCACCCCAGCCAAATATTGGATCAGCTACATGACCCCACATAAGAAGAACCTAAGAAAACTCATTCAAATCCTGTAAATTGGTCACAGAAGAACTCAACCATGGAGTGGCGGAGGCCAAGAGAGACTAAAGGACCCTGTGTAAAGGAAATGACTCTGTCGGGCCATTTCCACGTCTTAAATCCATTCTCCAAGTTACTCAACTCCAACTTGCGTCAGCCCTCCACGTAGCAAATGGTCAGACAGAGTCAAAAGGCGAGACAAGGTGGCTTCAAAATTGGCTAAGTATAAAAGTGTAAGCGAGAGAATGCCAAGTGTCAGTGTGGCACATCTCCAAGAGTTGGTCCCAAGGCGGAGACCCAAATGAGCGTGAGCTCACCACGTAGCCCAAAGTCTAAAAGTAAGAGGGACCGTTGAAAAGTCCACAGATCAGCGGAGGCCGACAAGTGTCAACTCGACGCTCCTCCAAAGGCAAACTTTGGGTCGGGTTTTCAAGCAAGCGTGGTGCCTCCACATGTTATATCAAGAGGGGCATATCTTTCGACTCAGGGATCGAAATATCGCAAATATGACACCATTGGAAAGATCTCCACCTCACCTATGCCATGGAGGTCTGAGACTTTAATTTTTGAGGGGTTAGGTAAAGGAAAATGGAGGAAACATCTTCGGGCCTTCAATGTAGGATCCATCTGTCTCAACAACCAGATCGGATTTGATCTGTTTCCATCATTTTTCTTCTTTTTCAAGGTGCCGAATCAAGGAATCATGCAGTAAAGATGGATTTGGGGCATATTTTATCAGAAGCATTAATAGTAGTGGTTGAGCTTCAACCCACTTTTCCCACTTCCTCTCTCTTTCTTCTCTCCGATCAAATCTATAAATACAAGGGCATGATTCATTGTAAAGGGTTGTTCATTCTTCTTCCCTACCCCCTCTCTCTTTTCTTCTCCAGGGTCGAATGTGGAGTTTAAGCCTCCTCCCTTGGCTTTGTAATGGCATTTTCTTGCCTCTTTCCCATTAATGGTGTATTATGTGAACTCCTGAGCAATAAAATCTATTTCGTGATGCGTTTTGTCCATCCTTTGCTCATTTTGTTGTCTCTTCTCACCTCTCACCATCATAGGGGTATATTGTGCATATCTCTGATGTCCATTGCAGGTTTTGGGAGCTATGTTTAAGGGGTTTGAAATGGTGTTCTATGTGAACTTTATCCTTGGTCTGTGATGCATCTATCCATCCTCTCCATTGCTCACCTCTCTCCATTTCGTAAGTTGGGTTTGTGATCAGCAGTTCCCTTTTCTCGGTGCTATCACCTCTATAGTGTAGGATTTCTTTATTTTCATGCTCTCTCTCTCTCTCCTTAGTCCCTTGGAATTGTTAGATTAGGAGTAGATAGTCACATTTCCTTCCTTAGAAGTAATTTAGTGCTAGGATTAGGAGGAACTAGCCTTCTCTGGAGGATCAATTTACTACTGTGCTCATAACTTATTTTGATTTAGCTCAATCTAAAACCTAACTTGACTCAACTTGAGCCAAAGTCATTTAAGTGAATTTATGAGTCAGAAGTTATAATACTTAATTAATTATTTTATTTTCGCTTTACAACATTAAAGAAAGTCAAAAATTCAAAAGATTTAATATGACTTGAAATGGATAAAGTCGTATTATAGTTGATTGCCACTTTGATGCTGTTGGGGCCTGAAAACCAATCCATTGGGTAATAGAGTTTGTCACTTTCACTTTTCCTTTGAATTTCAATTTTCTTTCCTTCTCATTATTATGGTACGTATCACAATCTCTTGGTCTTTGAATGATGTGTATCTACAACTTAACTTCTTGGCTCGAGTTGAAGTTTACACTAGATAGAGCTCTTAGTTTGGTTTGCAATCTCTTGATTGACTCCGGTCTCCACTTGAACATTTATGATTATTGTGACTTGTTTTGGACACATGGCCCAAACAGCTCCACTTTGTCATTTGGGTTGAACTCCGTGGCACGTTTCTTGATCTCCCATTCCTTGGACGAATTGGGTTTGCAGCTTGACCACTTGGCTCAAATTGTGAATCGCACTTAATCAACTCCTCATTTGGCTTGTGATCTCCCAATTGACTTAGGTGCACAACTTGAACATTTGAAATCATTCAAAATTGATGTGTGAGTTCATCAATTCGCTTTGTGCATGCGCATTTGATTAAGGTATTGGCTTGACTCGTGATATCCCAATATTTGAGAACTTGAGTCCGTAACGTTAACATTTGATCTTGGATGGAAGAGTTTGGATGTGTGAGTTTGGGAAGTGGAATTCTAAAGTGTCTCATCATCTTCAATGGTGGCTCAAAAATAAATCCTTTATGGAATTTTGGGTGAAGCTTTTGATCTCGTTAGTTTGAGCTCCTCATACTTCGACCACAATTCCAACTCATTTTATCAATACTAAATTGACATAGGTTTGATATCATTTGACTTTCTTCAAGGGTAAGTGCACAAAGTTGGGGGGCCAAAAAGTCGACAAAAACCTAAAAAAAGATGAAACACGTATGCATTTTGCTAAAACATGCTCGCATTTTAATTTTTTTGGCTTGGTAATCACCAAACCCATAACACGTACGTGTTTTAAAAGAAGTCAAAATGCGTACACATTTTTTGTAGTATGGACCATGCATTTGAGTTTTGGTGGTTTATACTTACAAAAATAAATTTTTAATTATAATATTTCTTATACTTTAAAGTTATTTTAGTAAATATAAGAAATTTGGGTCACTATGCACCTTATGGAAGTGGTCTTGTAGCTCCAACAGTTATAATCTAGAAGATAGTTTTCAAAATCTAATCTTGTCAGTATTTACTCATTTTTCAAGATTTCAAAGAAACAACCTAAAACTTTCAGGGGCATATATATTTGAGTTGGTCTTTGTTTTGGGAAAGCATATAGTCATTTTTAGGTTTTTTTACCTTCTAAAATGGATTTTGGCCCTACCACTGCTTGAATTGGTACAAATTTTTTAATTTGGTCCATAATTCACTTTAGTGACCATGATGTTTGTCTACTTCTTACTAAAAAGAGATCCTCACCTTGTAGATAGAGGATTGTTCCCCGACCGAATTCTGTCCTATGGCCAAAATGAGGTGATTGTAATGTGCCTCCTCCGTACGGTGTGATAACACTACTAGGTATTGAATGAGTTGTTATGAATAGTACCAAGTGAATTACATCAAGTGAACTCGGATGATTGCTCATTCTTCAAAACATGGTGCTCCATATAAAGATCATCCCCTTACCTTTCCTAACTCTAAAAGCAATCTTTCATGGAATAAAATTCATGATTCTCATACATGTTTTTGCTCATTTGTCTCTTATGGAGACAAATGATGCCTTAATACTTCACAAATAATGGTCCTTGATAACTCGGTGACATGACTAGCTCATTTTAGCTTGTTCTCAAGGGTGTTTAATTAACTCCAAAATGGCCAAAAATATCTTTTTAGGTCTTCAAAGGAAGTAATCTCTCATAAAAACTAAATGAGTTGATCGACCACCTTAAACACTATTCCCTACACACTTTGAAACAAACTAAATGATCTTTTTAGGAATTTCCTTTGGGTGAGGGTTTATGATTTAGGGTTTAGGGTTTAAGGCTCGGGGTTTAAGGTTTAGGGCTAAGGGTTTATGACTCAAGGTTTAGAGTTTAGGATTTAAGGTTTAGTGTTTAGGGCTCATAGTTCAGATTTTAGGGTTTAGGGTTTAGGGCTCAGTGCTTAGGGTTCATGGTTTAGGGTTTAGATTTTAGGGTTAAGGGTTTATGGTTTATGGCTCAAGGTTCAAGGTTTAGGGTTTAGGGGTTAAGGTTAAGGGTTTAGGGTTTATGACTCAAGGTTCAATTTTTAGGGTTTATGGATCAGGGTTGAGGGTTTAAGGTTTAGGGTTGAGAGTTGAGGGTTCAGGGTTTAGTTTTTAGGGTTTAGGGTTCAAGGTTTAGGGTTTTGGCTTAGGGCTTATGGCTTAGGGCCTAGGGTTTAGGGCTTAGGGTTTAGGGTTTAGGGATCAATGTTTAGGGTTTAGGGGTCAAGGTTTAGGTTTTAGGGTTTATGGTTTAGGATTTAGGGTTTAGTGCTTAGGATTTATGGTATAGGGTTTAGGGTTTAGGGCTCATGGTTTAAGGATTTAGGGTTGAGGAGTTAGTGTTTAAGGTTTAGGGTTGAGGATTTAGGGTTTACGGTTTAAGGTTTAGAAGTTATGGTTTAAGGTTTAAAGGTCAGGGTTCATGGTTTAGGGTTTAGGGTTTAGGATTTAGGATTTAGGGATCAGGGTTGAGGGTTTAGGGTTTAGGGTTGAGAGTTGAGGGTTCAAGGTTTATTTTTTAGGGTTTAGGGTTGAGGGTTTATGTTTAAGGGTTCAAGGTTTAGGGTTTTGACTTAGGGATTATGGCTTAGGGCCTAGGGTTCATGGCTTAGGGTTTAGGGTTTAGGGCTCAAGGTTTAGGGTTTAGGGGTCAGGGTTTAGGTTTTAGGGTTTAGGATTTAGGGCTTAGAGTTTAGGGTTTAGGGCTTAGGTTTTATGGTATAGGGTTTAGGGTTTAGGGATCAGGGTTTTGTTATCCCGTAAAAGTGACAAGGAAATTTTACGTAACCATACCAAAATTTTGTCCTGGTCCTCGTCAAGGGCTCCTCGGTGTTTGGAATGTTATAAATTCCCTTTCCTCGGAAATCTAGTTCTCGAACTTAGTATTTCTGGTCCTTTTTGGCTAGGTCCACCTTTTATCTATGCAACACAGACTAAATTTTCACCCCCTTCATTTCCTTTGGCGCACCCTTTGAAGTGTTGACACATCAATTGTTGCGCCTTCCTGTGATGCGCCTTTCTTTCCTGCACCAAGGCACATGCGCCTCCCTGTCAATAACAAAAATGTCACACCGTTAATTGGTGCACCAAGGCACTCAAAATGAAGTGTTGATAGTACTAAATTTGTGCCAAAGGCACAAATAATTTCGTGTTGACAAAACCATATTCGCGCCAAAGGGCGCAAAGTTTTACGTGTCGACACGTGTTTTGGTGTGCCCCTTTAAAAAGTGGTTGGCACATTTATTACACCTTTGCCTATATATAGGCGCATTCGCCCTATCACTTTCACAATCAGAAAACATGTGAAACACTTTATTCCTCTGCGCCTGTCAGTGCCCGTCATTCTCGTATCGCGTTCGTGGACCCCACTTCATCTCTCACATTCTATATATTCTAGGTAAGTGGTTCTTACTCCTCTTGTGTTTTGTTTTGTTGGTTGTTTGTGAGGTAGGATGCATTGGACTTGAGAAGCTTTAAACCCCTCCTGCCCATTTTGCAAATCTTCCCTCCCAAGCCGTTTTCACCCTCTTTCCAGATCTGCTGGCCAAGAGGGCTCTGCCTCAAAAATGGACCTAGACCTCTTTGTTGTGTTCCTCCCACTATCAAATCATGTCAAGAAAACCTGAAAATCATGAACTAAAGAGGCAAGAAAACTTAAGAGTTGTTCGGGCCTCGTTTTTCCCTTGGCGCAATCGCCACCCTTGTTACAGGAAACACAGTCGCGCCAAGAGGGCGCATTGACCTTGATTGCAACATGTAAAATCCCTGCGCCATGCATAAACCAAGTAAAACCTAAACCCGGCATTGGTGCACCCCATCTACAACAACAAACATGTTATGTAATCTTTTCTTGCGCCGCGCCAAAAGCCCCATTTGCGCACATAAAGTAAGTGCTACACACAATAATCCTGCGCCCTTTGGCGCACCAAAATTCCATGTTGCATGTGAAATACTTGCGCCATTGGCACACCTTGCCCCCGTGCAACACCAAAATTATTTGTGCCCAATATAAAACACACATAAATGGCGCAGGCGCATCCCCGCTTACAATAAAAATAATTTCATATGCAAAATCCTTGCACCCTGCGCCCTTTGGCATTGATTTATTCCTTGTAACACTCGATTCGGTGCGCCATTCTATTAACTCTCAGTAGCTTACGTGTTCCCCGCACCTGCGCCCGAGGCCTTAAATTGCTAACTCCTCATTCTCACGTAGTGCTTTAATGAAAGATCGGCATAGCTAACATGGCTCTTCTGCATTGGACTCCGCTCCTTCTTCTTACAGATCAAAGAATCGAACTCAGATCCATATATGTCTACATCAAGCAAAAAGCCAACCAAGTCAAAGGGTAAAGCTAAGCTTACAGAGGAAGAGATGAAATACAAGTATCAGAGGGTCAGAATGCCCAAGTCCCAGGTGGAATGTGACCTGGATATCAGGGATTCTGAACTTGGCCACATTGACATGGAAGATTTCTGGGCCAGAACCAGGAGAGTCACAGGAAGTCCTTGGATGGACAAGCTGATGGGTAGTGGTCTACATTTTGTTTGGGGAATCCCACAAGGTGCGAAACAATGAGTTTATGATGGTGGTGGCCCGCTGTTACAACAAAGACACAACGTGTGTCGAAAATGAAAAGGGCGAGGTCATAATCAACCTCACTGTCCGACACTTTGAAATCATGCTAGGCATTCCCCACCACCGACATTTTGTGGCTATAAGCCAAGAAGACTGCACCAAGGCGTGGGAGGATAACGAGGACAAATGCATGTAACTAATGAACAAAGTGTACTTAAAGAACAAGAAGGTGATAACTAGGTGGCCACAGGTTATTCACCGTAGCGACCTCTCCGAGGAACTGAGTGATACCATCACGTTCCTAAGTAGAATTTTTGGGCTTTCTGATGCCCATTACTTTCATAAATGGATGCTCAGGTACCTAGAGACCATGAATAAGAATGTACACGATCAATGTTTTTGAATGGGCAGAGATAATAAGCAACACCATATCGAGCAGCTCCAAAACTCACCTCAACGGGAGGTTCTACATGAACTCCTATGTAGTCTACACTGCACCTCGAGAGGGATTATCCAATCTTGAGCCGATGCGAGAGTTTGGCCTCGAGTAAAGATATATAAATACTACCCAGAGTGAAGCTAGAGAACAACATCTCGTAGTTTACCAAGATAAACGATTCCTTCTTTTATGGCATCGTCTACCTTTTGAGGCCAAATATGACTCATGGTCGGACGACCAAGAGCATAGTCACACAATGGATCGAGAAGTGGGAGCACTATTTACCCAATTCCCCATCTTCACTTATCTCAGAGTAGCTAATTTCTTGGGTGAGCCCACTAAATTGCCAAGATATGCTGGCCCTAAGTTGATCCTGTTGGAGTGTCTGATAGCGACTCATAACCTACCATGAGAAGTGTTTGAAGAGAAAGAAGGGTGGAACCCCTTTCCCCCTCACAGTGTTCGAGATATACCTGCACTTCTCACACCAAGGCCCGGAGATGTTTGCAGAGCTAGAACTGCTCAATCTAAAGCACAACTTCCCAAAGAAGGCCCACCTTCGATCCAAGAAATTACCTTCCCAAGGTAAAACTTGATCCAATCCACATTCCACAGATCGAGGACATCTATATCGACCTGTATCATGAGGTTGAACTTAGAAGGAAGGATCACTCTCGCCTAGCCCTGGCAGAGATTATTCAATATGGCATGGCCATTGTTCCAAAAGGTTATCAAACAACTGATCAAGAAGTTGATCAAGTGTATCTAGACACGGATGGGGACAACTGGCCGTTTGTTGCAATTGACAGGACAAAGGCACCCCAGACCATCGAAGAAAGGGTCAAGGAAACATTGCGGTGGACATAACATTGGTGCAAAATGAATGGCCTTATCTACCTCGAGTAGATTTCACTACGTCCCCATTGGGCAACGCACCTGTCAGGCCGAAGCATCTGCCAAAGGGAAAAGGCAAGGATAAAGAGGGTGAATCAAGCTCTGCTCAAGAAGAAGCTCCTGAAAACCCTCCTTCCACCGCACAAGAACAGGTTGTGAGTCTGGTATCCCCAGAGAAAGAAGCGGTGGAAGGTGTTCTGACAGGCACATCCACTCAGGGTGTTGCCACAGCTACAATTACTAAGGTCCCTTCTATTCCTTCTCCCTCTCCTCCTTCCCCTCCCCATGTGACTCAAGTGACCATTCCTTTGGTCGTATCCTCTCCCCATCTTCTACTATTCCCCCTTCCTCGTCCTCCATCTTCTCTTCTCTCGCGGAGCTTTCCCCCACTATTTCTTCTCTCATCTCTCAGCTCCCTTCTATCCCCACGACTACTTCTCATGCAGTATCCCTCCCTTCCATGAGCACTTCCTCGGCCTCCCTTTCGATGCCACCACCAAGTGTCTCTACCCATTTTCCCTCATCCACTATAGCTGCTCCCTCTTCCACCTCTGGTCCCATTCCCTTAAGTCCAGCATGGATCTCCCAAAGATCTCGAGCCAAAGAGAAGAGGAAAGTCCCTATTATACCGATGGACTTCTCCGTCATCCCAGCAAATGGGGCTAAGAAGAAATATCCTATAACCCGCTTCTCTTAGAGTGCATCGGGAGAAAGAGTAATGGAGATCGCATATCCCGACCCTCCAAATATAAAAAGGATCTGTCCCCTACAAATTACATAGTGGACGCAAGTCACAATGGGAACGTCTTCGAAATCCTTCAAGGAGGCCCTATCTGCATGGTAGATGCCCTTTGCGAAAGAAACTTCAAAAAGCAAAGGAAGAGAAGAGGTTACTAAAATAACAAAACAAACATTTTCTCCACGCCCGCAGAAAATGGGCGGCGCACCTCTTACACAACCGCTTTGAAACTCTTGAGGCCCTAAGCTTAGATAAGATAAATGAATACACCAAAATTGGTGAACAAGGCATGGCAGTTTTGCCTAAAGAGATTAGATCCTCAAAGACAATGGCGAGGAGGTAATTGTCAAGTTCACCGAATTGTATTAGAACATCAGTCAAGCGAACAAAGATCTCCAGTGATTGTGGGACCTATCTCCGAAGAGTTGGACCATGCTAGGTTGCAACACGAGACATTCCAGAAAATGCTCGACTACTCAGTCGATGATTTGGTAAAGTTCGGCATTTTCGATCACCCCAGGGTACCCAACAAAATCCTTGCTGCGTTGGACTACCGGGTCGATCAGATGGAATTCATCCTGGAGAAGATTGACAAGGTCAAGGAGGAAGCCCTAGATGCAATGCATCAAATGGAGCAAATTGTTCTAAGAATGTCTCCAGCTTACTTACTCCTTCTTTCACCTTGAGGAAGGTAGATGAAACTATCCGGATCTTTAAGGAGATCGTCTCGCAAGGGCTAGGGCCAGAAGCCACTTTTGACACCGAATGCATCAATAACCTTCTGGCTTGCCGTGATTTTGTGGGGTACCTGATGGAGGCAGGTAATGAGTATTTCAAGCTCCCTGAAAAACTCATAGATGAATGGGAGACTTGTGAGGTTATCGGCGATCATACAAAGGGTCCTGCCCAGGATCAACTTCATCCGATGGTCAGTAAGTTCATGGAATATCGGACCCAGTTCCATATCACCTCTCCCGAGCAGCAACAGAAGCAAGATACCCCCTTTCAGCCGCGAGACGACGATGAATAGCCTTCTTCCTCTTGGCTTCCTTTTTGTAAATATCTAAGAGTGTGTTGGTACAAATGATGACATCATCCATGTTGCACCATAGGATATTTCCATCCACCAAGTTGCCCAAAGTCAACATTGACTTTTAGATATTTTGTATTTAGTTGTTGGTTTCTTTTTGCCTTCTCTCTTCTCCTTCTTCTATATATTCTTGGATACTTGTTGTATTCAAGGGGGTGGATACTTTTTAGATGAAAAATAGAAGTAAGAAGAAAAGGATTTGTAATTTTTGTAACAGGAGAAAACATTAATACAAATATTGATATTTTGTGTTGAATATGTGTGTTATGAGCATTTAATCTTTCTTATGTCAGATCTATGCGTTTATTCTGTTAGATCTATCTCTATTTTTTGTCATTTATTCATCAAGATTACTTTGTTTGTCTATGCAAATAGGTTTGGCTCTGTTTACTACCAGCCCAAAACATAGACCCTCTAACTTTTCTGCTTTGGAATTTATTTCTTTTCTCCCTTCGGATTTATCCTATCTCCTCACCTCGCTTCTTTCCCTTCTTTTCACAAGTAATACCCCAACTGGGATGAGATCCCAAACCCCTGAAGGTAGAATATTGTGAGACTTGTGCAAGATTCCTGCTGGTGGAATAGCAATAAACCAGTTTCGCTTTGCTGACTCAAGAGGGGCTTTACCCTGCACATTGTTGGCTCGTCTATCCATAGATCTACCCAAGCGACAGATTTTCGGACCAACAGTTTTTGGCAAATCTATTGGGGATCGAACAGATCTAACAGATCTATGGTAGTGGTATGTTAGAAAATCAGTAAAAAATCAAAAGTCACTACCTGTTTGCAAATTTTAACTTTTGTTCAAAATCTAAATTTTTGCAAAAGTGATCCAAACTAAAAATTTTCTTCAGGGATCCATAGATCGGGACTAGTTAGAGATCTTTAGTTCACTGAGTTTTTACAAAAACCTATATTTTTCCGTAGATCTGAGTTTTTGACTGTTTTGCAAAATTTCAAACCCTTACCAAAAGTCAACTCTAAGATCCGAAAATCAGCCTACTAAGTTGGCCTTTATTTTATCCTCATTAATCTTTGTCATTAAACCGCAATCGGTTTCCCAAAAGAGGATAAAATCAAATATCTAGAAAAGTACATGCTGCTGATTTTTGTCAAAAAAATCAGAAAATCAGCAAGTACAACCAAAAAGAGTTTTTAAAATTTGCTCCAAAATATTACAGATCTGGAAGGTACACTGGCGGGTGAACCATTTACTCGTACTTAAGATCTCGTGGAGTAATCGATCCTACTTTTGATCTACTTCAAAGGCACAAATTTAGTGTTACACTGACACGCTTCCCATCGGTAAGTTCACCGGCAGATCATCCGTAAGTGTCTCACCTCCACGAAGGAAGCATCTCTCGCAAGGAACATCCTCATCTCTTTGCGGTGCTTTGTTGCTCAGTGGAACTGTGCTTCCAGCTCGCGTTCTTTTTCCAACCATTCAAATGGCAGTACCATGGGGAAATGCTATGGGCCCTCTGGCTTTGCCACATCCTGTTCACGTGCTCCCTCACGGAAACTGGAAGAATTTTCCCAAATTTGATAGGAGCGGAAACCAAAGCACGGATTCACACATATCCACGTTCATCATGTCATGAAATATCTTAGATGTGACCCATGAAGATTTTTCAGTTTGCCTCTTTCTAGAGACCTTGCGAGGACCTCAAGCGAATGGTTTCAACATTTACCGGCCGGATCTATTACTAGTTGGGTCACCTTACGAACGCATTTGAAGAAAGTATAAGACTTCGAGAGGACGCATTCACGCATTCTTGCCCAAGATCACTCACCAAGAAGGATGCCAATGAAACCATGCGCATTTCATCGCTCGTTTTAATTCACTAATCAACTGAGTTCCGCCTGCCATGCTGCCAACGCCAGAAAATTAGAAATGTTTGTTCATGAATGCCATGAGCTCAAAAGTAAGTTTCTTACTCTTGCAAGAACAGGTCACTACTTTGGTTCTCGCCCAAGCTGCTGCCATACGGATTGAAGATAACTTGCTAATATCTGGTGAATTAAAGTGAGAGCCATCCAAGCCGAAAGTTTCAGCTCCTTCTCCCGCCACTTCATCCGATCCGGTATTTCAAAAGATGGCGAATGATTTTCTTGCATTAAAAAAGAAACTAGCTCAATCTTCTCCCGCTCTTCGTACCGGGATATCCCATGAAGCAATTTCACTTCCAATAACGTCTCACAAAGGCCGCGCCTACCAGAGCCTCTCCACGGTTGGCACTTGAGGCCCCTCCGCCAATGCTTTAGCCAAAATCGAAGAAGAGGAGAAAATTATGAAGAACATTCATCGCCGGGTGAAGATGATCAAGACGTCGTGGCCGAACCGAATGGCGACTCTACTACCGGGTATATGGAATTTGATGAGGAGGAATCTGACGAAGAAGAGGGTACCCAAGGGTATGCAAGTGAGTAGTCATATGTTATTTTCACCGCTCACAAGGAAAAGAAGCAGAAGTTGCTACCAAGATGTAGAAAGAAAAGGCCGTGTCAAACACGCCTCCAACCATCGCTAAAAGAGGTAGTCCCCTTCCTGCTCAACCTGTTATTAAGTCTTTTTCGAAGAAATATTTTTCCCCTATCTCCCCTCCGAATCAGCCCTCTCATATTCCTATCAAGACCAGTAATCCTACCCTACCATCGCGAAATGAGGGACTCATTCCTTCATCAACGCAACCCTTGGCCACGTTTGACATAATTGATCATGCTAAGAAGACCAAGATCCAAATGTCTGAAGCCGAATATCTTCAGTCTAATCCCGAACAACTTGTAAGGTTGACCAAATATATTCAAAGCCAAGTTGTCATAACTTCTCAAACCTCCCCAAAGGGAATACTTCCTACTTCTCCTGCATCTCGCATAAATGTTGCCTCGACATCTGCGTCAGGCAAAATAGAACCTTTTTATCTCTCCCTCCTAATCAATGGCCACTGAACTAAGCAAGAATCGCATAATTGATTCTGAGCTTCCGATAACGCCATGCTTTGGCAAAGGTCACCCATGCTCTGGGCCTCACCCTTACCAAGCCTTTTGGTAGATGTTATTCCTTGAAACTAAGCGAGTTCCGTTGATTTGTCAAATCAAAGATGCGCAGTTTGCATTTGTGGCGTTCCCAGAGAAAAGAGTAAAGATGACCGTCCTCGTTGCTGATATTCCGGTAGCATATGGAATTCTATTAGGAAGGAGTTTTTGCAGTGAGGTTGGTGGAGAGATTCATATGGACTGGTCTAAGGCTAGAATCCTCATCAAAGGTATAATGCAAACGCTAGAGCTGGAATCTCAAAAGAAATACTTGGTTACCAATTCGGATGACCCCAACGCCCAAATTCTCTTCGAATCATCAGGGATGGGAAACTATTTCTTGTCTATAGAGTCTGATAGAATAGATATTCCCATCTAAGAAAAGGATCATAACGAGATATGGACGTTACAGTTTGATGGCAGTGTGTGACTAGTGGGTGCAGCTGTGGGGCCCCTCTTAATATCTCCCGAGGAGGAGATTATTCCTCTCTCTTTCAAGTTGCGGTTTTCAACACGAATAATACTCACTGAGTATGAATCATTGCTTGCTTGGCATGCAAGCTGCAAAGAAAAGAGGAATCAAGAACCTAAAAGTATAGGGTGATGCAGAGCTGGTCATAAATCAAGTTAAAAGGATATATCAAGTGAAAAATGAAAGGCTCAGACATTACCGCAATGCGGTATGGGACAACATTGAGGAGTTTGACACTTTTTCAATAAAATCCATTCCAAGAGCTCAGAACGACATGGCTGACTCATTAGCCATCTCAACATCCCTCATGCTCCCTCACCCAGGTTTGAAAACAGACACATATACTATCGAGGTAGTTTTCGCCCAAGTGTGCCGAGATAATTCTCAAAGACTGATAGGTATTCAACAATGACAATCAACTTATTTCCTTTCTGGAGAAGGCGGAAAATTTTAGTGAGCTTCATTTTGAAGGATCCACTTCCGCATGTCGTGAATCTGTTACGGATCGAGACGAAGGGATACATGGAAGTGATGGCATATGTCAGCTCAAAGGAAATAAAATTCCAAAAGGTTTGGTTTCTCTGGAACGTTTGTTCGACAGACATGATCATTTTGTTAGGAAGAAAAGGTAAGATGATCCTAACTCCTCCCCAGAAACCGAACCGGTCAATTTAGGTTCGGTAGAACATCCGCAGTTTGTGAACATCGGAAAATGTTGCACACCCGAAGAAAAGTAGAAGTTTGTCAAATTGCTGAAGAAATACATGGATGTATTGGCATGGTCCTATGCCGATCTAAAGTCTTTCAAGCCAAAAGACGTCCAACATGACATCCGTTGAAAGAGGGTGTCAAACCCTTTCGCTAGAAATAGAGGCACTATAATCCTAAGATCTCGTACTATATCTAAGCTGAAATTCGTAAGATGTTGGATGCAAGGATCATTTTTCCTATCCATCACAAGACTGGGTCGTGAACATTTTTCCAGTACGCAAGAAGAATGGCGAGATACGCATATGCGTGGATTTTCGTAACTTGAATCAAGCGTCCTTGAAGGACAACTACCCACTTCCCATAATGGATCAGGTTCTGTAGGTAGTAACTGGTTCAGAAATGTTGTCCATGCTTGATGGTTTTTCAGGCTATAATCAGATTGAAGTCTCACCAGAAGATCAATTCAAAACAACATTCACTACCCCAGGGGCACATTTTCCTATAGCAGGATGCCCTTTGGCTTGACTTCGACATGGGCGCCACTTTTCAAATGGGCAATGGACTTCGCATTCAAAGGCATGATGGGGAAGGTCATCGTAGTTTATTTGGATGACTTGAATTTGTTCTTTAAATAGTGAAATGATCATTGTGATCATTTGGAACAAGTATTAACTAGATGCCGAGAGCACGGATCTCCCTAAATACAAAAAGTCTGCTTTCTGGGGTCATAAAAGGAAAATTACTTGGGGCACGTGGTCGCAAAGAAGGGATAAAAATAGATGCCGAAAGGGTTAGGGCTATTCAGAGCCTTACTTTACCCACAAGCAAGACCGGCGTTCACTCCTTTGGAAAAGTGAATTTTCTCAGGCGCTTTGTTCCCAACTTTGTTGAAAAGACTTGTCACATATCAAACATGATGAAAGGGTCACCGACTTTCCTGGTGGAGCAAAGAGGGGAAGACGTCATTCGAGGATATAAAAGCCTTTGTCACTCGCACACCAAATCCTAGTATGTCCCGATTTCTCCAAGGATTTTATCATAAATAGCTATGCATCCGAGCATACTTATCAGCCATCTTGATGCAAAAGAATTATGAGGATGTGGAATCCCCAATCAATGCGTTCATGAGCTCTCCTCTCAAACCTCACGAATTAAAAATGTCTCACTTGGAAAATCACTCCTTCGCCGTTGTTAAAGCCATCAAGAATTTTAGGTATTACATTCTAAACTCTCATACAGTGGTGTTGGTCCCTGACACGGCAGTCAAGTCAATCTTAACTCAACAAGAGTTAGGGAGTTTGAGAGGAAATTGGATTGCAAAAGTTCAAGAGTATGATCTAGATATAAAACCAACCAAGTTGGTAAGAGGCAAGGGCCTATGTCAGCTCATGGCTGAAAACCGAGATTCAGAAGACCCTGAGGAAAAGGATGATTGCACCGATGGAGCACAAAGCCAGCTGGAGAAAGCCAATTCTCTACCCATGGTCCTATTTGTCGCTACCAGCGACGAATGGTATTCTGATATTGCTTTCTTTCTCACTTATGGTGAGTGTCCAGCTCATCTAACTTCAAAGGAGAAATGTGCTATAAAGCTCAGAGCGGCCAGATATGTCATCTGGGATGACTATTTATACAAACGTGGAATAGATGGCATCTTTTTGCGATGCGTTGATAAGCCATAGCAAATAAAGTTACTTAAGAATTTTCATGATTCATCTTACGGTGGCCATTTATCCTCTTCTCGTGATGGCACATTAGATCATCTGGACCAGTACTATTAGCCAACGCTTTTTCAGATACTGACCACTGGTAGCAAAGTGTGAGCTTTGCCAACAATTTGTTGAAAAACCAAAATTGGTGCTTTTCCCCTCGAACCGGTCATTAGTGATGAACCATTCGGGAAGTGGGGAATTGACTTTATCGAGCACTCCATCCCCAATTGAGTGCTGGACATAGTTATGTCCCGACAGAATAGATTACTTCACCAAATGGGTGGAGGCCATACCTGTCAAGAATGCCACCTCTGAAGTTGTTTGCAATTTCATCAAAGAGAATATCATTGTCAGGTTTGGCGTTCCAAGCAAGATTGTTGTTGATAATGCTTCTAATTTCTCCTCATGGGAAGTTGTTATTTTTTTACTATGAACATGGGATAATCTTGGCTCACGCCTCGGATTATTACCCCCAGGGAAATGGTCAAGCAAAGTCCAAATAAAAACTTAGTGACCATCATATGGAAGCTAGTAAACGAGAGTTGGCGAACATGGCACAAGTCATTAGATGACGCTTTGTGGGTGGACCGCATTACTCCCAAGAGGTCTCTTGGTATGTCACCTTTTCAAGTGTTATATGGGATCGACACGAGCTTCCCATTTCTACGTAACTTCCCGCTCGCGCTTACACGAATAGTTGAAGATGAGACTTTCCAAAATTCCCTTAAAAGAGGATCATGTATCTATCGAGCTAGAAGAAAAAGAGTAAGAGTGGTCGACAAGATCACCGAACATCGTAATCAAGTTATGTGATTGTTCGATAAAAGAAAAGAGATTTCCAAGTGGGAGATCTCGTCCTTTTGTGGGACAAATGAAGAGAGCCAAAGGGCATGCATGGGAAATTTGATTCTCTATAGAGAGGGCCTTTCAAGATCAAGCAACTCAATGGAGAGAATAGCTTCTATCTCTTGTATTTAGATGGAACTGGTCTCCCGCTTCCCTATAGCAGGCAGCATCTCAAAATATTTAGGAAGTATAGCTTGCTCTCTTCTATGTAAAGTTTTCTTTTGTTGTGTGTTTGCTTCCATCGTCGCCCTTGTTTTTGACTCTTAAGCCCAATGGATAGGCACATGTTGATATGGGGTTCTCTACCCTTGAGCTTCGCTCAAAGATAGTCCCCAGAAAGAGCCAGCTGTTATCCCGTAAAATTGACGAGGGAAATTTTACAGGTAACCATACCAAAATTTTGTCCTGGTCCCTCGTCAGGGGCCCCTCAGTGTTCGGAATGTTATAAAATCCCTTTCTGGGAAATCTAGTTCTCCGAACTTAGTCATTCTGGTCCTTTTTGGCTAGGCACACCTTTTATCTATGCAACACAGACTAAATTTGCGCCCCCTTCATTTCCTTTGGTGCACCCTTTGAAGTGTTGACACATCAATTGTTGCGCCTTCCCGTGATGCGCCTTTCTTGCCTGCGCTTAGGTGCATGCGCCTCCCTATCAACAACAAAAATGTCATGCCGTTAATTGGTGTGCCAAGGCGCTCAAAATGAAGTGTTGACAGTACTAAATTTGCACCAAAGGTGCAAATAATTTCGTGTTGACAAAACCATATTCGCACCAAAGGGCGCAAAGTTTTACGTGTCGACACGTGTTTTGGTGCACCCCTTTAAAAAGTGGTTGGCACATTTATTACACCTTTGCCTATATATAGGCGCATCCGCCCTATCACTTTCACAATCAGAAAACACGTGAAACACTTTATTCCTCTCGCACTGTCAAGCGTGCTGGTCATTCTCATATCGCGTTCATGGACCCCACTTCGTCTCTCACATTCTATATATTCTAGGTAAGTGGTTCTTACTCCTCTTGTGTTTTTTTTTTGTTGGTTGTTTGTAAGGTAGGATGCATTAGACCTGAGAAGCTTTAAACCCCTCCTACCCGCTTTTGCAAATCTTCCCTCCCAAGCCGTTTTCACCCTCTTTCCAAATCTGCTGGCCAAGAGGGCTTTGCCTCAAAAATGGACCTAGACCTCTTTGTTATGTTCCTCCCACTGTCAAATCATGTCAAGAAAACCTCAAAATCACGAACTAAAAAGGCAAGAAAACTTAAGAGTTGTTCCGAGCCTTGTTTTCCCTTGGCGCGCAATCGCCACCCTTGTTATAGGAAACACAATCGTGCCTGAGGGTGCATTGACCTTGATTGCGAACATGTAAAATCCCTGCGCCATGCATAAACCAAGTAAAACCTAAACCCGGTGTTGGCGCAACCCCTTCTACAACAACAAACATGTTATGTAATCTTTTCTTGCGCCGTGCCAAAAGCCCCATTTGCGCACATAAAGTAAGTGCTACATGCAATAATCCTGCACCCTTTGGCGCACCAAAATTCCATGTTGCATGCGAAATACTTGCGCCATTATGCACACCCCGCCCCCACGCAAAACCAAAATTATTTGCGCCCATTATAAAACACACATAAATGGTGCACGCACATCCCTGCTTACAATAACAATAATTTCATATGCAAAATTCTTGCGCCTTGCGCCCTTTGGCGCTGATTTATTCCTTGTAACACTGCGATTCAAAGGTGCACCATTCTATTAACTCTGCACCTATAGTGTTATCGCGCCCGTGCCTTGAGGCCTTAGAATTGCTAACTCCTCATTCTCGTAGTGCTTTAATGGAAGATCGGATAATAACATGGCTCTTCAAGCGTTGGACTTCACTCCTTCTTGCAGATCAAAGAATCGAACTCGATCCATATATGTCTACATCAAGCAAAAATCCAACCAAGTCAAAGGGTAAAGCTAAGCTTACAGAGGAAGAGATGAAATACAAGTATCAGAGGGTCAGAATGCCCGAGTCCTAGGCGGAATGTGACCTGGATATCAGGGATTCTAAACTTGGCCACATTGACATGGAAGATTTCTGGGCCGTAACCGGAGAGTCACGGAAGTTCTTAGATGGACAAGCTGGTGGGCGAGTCTACATTTTGGCTTTGGGGGAATCCTTGTCAAGTCAAAGTAAACAATGAGTTTATGATGGTGGTGGCCCATGTTACAACAAAGACACAACATGTGTCGAAATGAAAAGGGTGAGGTCATAATCAACCTCACCGCCCAACACTTCGAAATCATGCTAGGCATTCCCCACCACCGACATTTTGTGGCTATAAGCCAAGAAGACCGCACTCAGGCGTGGGAAGATAACGAGGACAAATGCATGAAACTAATGAACGAAGAGTACTTAGAGAACAAGAAGGTGATAACCAGGTGGCCACAGTTATTCACCATAAACGACTTCTCTGAGGAACCGAGTGACACCATCACGTTCCTAAGTAGAGTTTTGGGCTTTCTGACGCCCATTACTTTCAAAATGGATGCTCAGGTACTGGAGACCATGAATAAGAATGTACTCGATCGGTGTTTTGAATGGGTAGAGATAATAAGTAGCACCATATCCGAGCAAACTCAACAACTCACCACAACGGGGAGGTTCTACATGAACTCCTACGTAGTCTACACTGCAACCTCAGAGAGGGATTATCTAGCGCTGAGCCAATGCAGAGTTTGGCCTCAGGTAAAGATATATGAATACTACCCAGAGCTGAAGCTGGAGAACAACATCTCGTAGTTTACCAAGATCAACGATTCTTTCTTCTATGGCATCGTCTACCTTTTGAGGCCAAATATGACTCATGGTCAGACGACCAAGAGCATAGTCACAGCAACTGAGAAGTGGGGAGCACTATTTACCCAATTCCCGTCTTCACTTATCTCGAGTAGCTAATTTCTTAAAGCGAGCCCACTAAATTGCCAAGATATGCTGGCCCTAAGTTGATCCTGTTGGAGCTGTCCAGACAGCTCATAACCTACCATGAGAAGTGTTTGAAGAGAAAGAAGGGTGGAACCCCTTTCCCCCTCACAGTGGGCAGATATACCTGCACTTCTCACACCAAGGCCCGGAGATGTTTGCAGAGCTAGAACTGCTCAATCTAAAGCACAACTTCCCGGCAAGGCCCACCTTCGATCCAAGAAATTTCCTTCCCAAGGAAAAACTCGATCCAATCCACATTCCACAGATCGAGGACATCTATATCGACCTATATCATGAGGTCGAACTTAGAAGGAAGGATCACTCTCGCCTAGCCGCGGAGATTATTCAATATGGCATGGCCATTGTTCTTCCAAAAGGTTATCAAACAACCGATCAAGAAGTTGATCAAGTGTATCTAGACACGGATGGGGACAATCGGCCGTTTCTTTGCAATTGACAGACAAATGCACCCCAGCACCATCAAGAAAGGGTCAAGAAACATTGCATGGGCGAGAACATTGGTGTAGAATGAATGGCCTTATCTACCTCAGAGTAGATTTCACTACGTCCCCATTGGGCAACGCACCTGTCAGGCCGAAGCATCTGCCAAAGGGCAAAGGCAAGGATAAAGAGGGTGAATCAAGCTCTGCTCAAGAAGAAGTTCCTAAAAACCCTCCTTCCGCCGCACAAGAACAGGTTGTGAGTCTGGTATCCCCAGAGAAAGAAGCGGCGGAAGGTGTTCGGCAGCACATCCACTCAGGGTGTTGCCACAGCTACAATTACTGAGGTCCCTTCTATTCCTTCTCCCTCTCCTCCTTCCCCTCCCCGTGTGACTCAAGTGACCATTCCTTTGGTCGTATCCTCTCCCCCATCTTCTACTTGTTCCCCCTTCCTCATCCTCCATCTTCTCTTCTCTCACGGAGCTGTCCCCCACTATTTCTTCTCTCATCTCTCGCTCCCTTCCATCCCCATGACTACTTCCCCTGCAGTATCCCTCCCTTCCATGAGCACTTCCTCGGCCTCCCTTTCGATGCCGCCACCAAGTGTCTCTACCCATTTTCCCTCATCCACTGTAGCTGCTCCCTCTTCCACCTCTGGTCCCATTCCCTTAAGTCCAAAGCATGGATCTCCCAAAGATCTCGAGCCAGCGAAGAGGAAAGTCCCTATTGTGACCGATGGACTTCTCCATCATCCCAAAGAAACGGGGCTAAGAAGAAATATCCTATAACCCGCTTCTCTCGTGAGTGCATCGGAGAAAGAGTAATGGAGATCGCATATCCCGACCCCTCCAAAGATAAAAAGGATCTGTCCCCTACAGATTACACAGTGACGCAGGTCACAATGGGAACATCTTCTGAAAGCCTTCAAGGGGAGGCCCTATCTGTAGTAGATGCCCTTTGCAAGAAACTTCAAGAAGCAAAGGAAGAGAAGAGGTTACTAAAAGAACAAAACAAACATCTTCTCCACGCCCTACGAGAAAATGGGCAGTGCACCTCCTACAACTGCCGCCGAAACTCCTAAGGTCCTAAGCTAGGATAAGATAAATGAATACACCAAAATTGGAGAACAAGGTATGGCAGTTTCTGCCTGGAGAGATTAGATCCTCAAAGACAGCGAGGAGGTAATTGTCAAGTTCACCGAATTGTATTAGAACATCAGTCAGATGAACAAATATCTCCGTGCGATCGTGCAACCTATATCCGAAGAGTTAGACCATGCTAGGTCAGAACACGAGACGTTCCAAAAAATGCTCGATCGCTCATCGATGATTTGGTAAAGTTCGGCATTTTTGATCACCCCAGGGTACCTAGCAAAATCCTCACTGCGTTGGACTACCGGGTCGATCGATGGAATTCGCCCCGAAAAGATCGACAAGGTCAAGGAGGAAGCCCTAGATGCAATGCATCAAATGGAGAAAATTGTTCTAAGAATGTCTCTGGGTTGCTTACTCCTTTCACCTTGAGGAAGGTAGTGTTGTCAAAATTTCACCCCCCGTGGTAAATTTTGATAACATGCATCAGAGTTTTGCAGTTCCAGGCAAGTAGGTTGATCCGGAAAAATCATGAAAATTGGCTAAGTCCTGCTCAAGGTCGCCTTTGGGACAATTGGAACGAATGTACGCGGAAGGCGCGGATCGGCCGAAAAGCCTCCAGGCGGCCCGCTAAGCATTTGGGACAATCGGGCCAGAAGTACGCGGCGGGCGCGAGAAGCCGATCCGGCCGAAAAAGAAAGAAAATCGACTAACTGCTGAGAGGGACAGTTCGGGACAAGAGTACGCGAAGGACCCGAACCGGCCGGTTCGATCGAAATGGGAACAAATGGTCCGAAAGCAAATGGGACATTTGGGCCGCGAGTACGCGAACCGGCCGAACCGGGCGAAAAAGGTCAAGGCAGTCCGAAGCATTTGGGACATCTGGGACAAAAAGACTCGAACCGGCCGGTTCGGCCGAAATGGGAACAAACAGTCAAAAGCATTTGGGACATCTGGGACAAAAAGACCCGAACCGGCCGGATCGGCCGAAATGAGGAGCTTCAGTCCGAAACAAAGTGGGACAAGTGGGACAAAGGTACGCGAACCGGCCGGTTCGGCCGAAATCAACACAAGGCACTGGGACATCCAGGACAAATGGACGCGGTGGACGCGAAAGAGCCGGCAGGGCCGAGGACCAATCAACGCATGACACGTGTCACAAGGGGAAAGGTCCAGAAAAGTCAAAGGGGTGAGTTTTCGAGCACTGATCCGAACCAATGAAATAGCGCCACGTGTCCCAGCTAGGGCCCACAAGGAAATTTCAAAAGAAAGCCCGCCGAAAAGTAGAGGAGAGAGAATCACACGACCAATCAATGCGTGCCACGTGTCATCCAGGTGGCGAAGCGCGGGAAATATTTCAAAATCCATTTTGGTCTGTTCCGTGCCCTAAATCTTCAGATCACCATATCTTTTGATCCAGAGCTCGGATTTGCACGTTCTTTATATCAACGGAAAGCTTGTGAGATGCTCTACATGATTCTGGGATCAATCTCGAGTTTTGGTGTAGTCTGAGAGAGAGAAAATTGAGAAACGGCTCTGACGCGTGATAATGGCCGAAGCGACGTTCAACAACCTGTTTTAATGCTAATGGGTCACATTCTTCTTCAGCATGGCCAGAAGTGACATTTCAGCGGCCCAATTAATGCAAATGGGTCGCATTCTCCTCCAAATCAGTCAAAGATGGCAGGATATGGGTTGGTAAGGTATCCCATGCCGTTTTAATGCATCTGCAATCAATGAGGAATGGGCTGGCACGTTTTCCCACATTTCTGTCCCCTGGGCTCGACCCATGCAATGTAAAAAGCCAGATTTGGCTCAAAAAGAAGAAGTTGTTCATTCTTTCTGCTCTGCCCTCCCTTCTTTTCTTCTCTAGGGTTGAAAATGGAGTTCGAGCCTCCTCCCTTGCTCTGTAATGGCGTTTTTGCCTTTTACTAATGGAATGATGTTCTGTGCAAACTTCTGGAGCAACAAAACGTGTTTTGTGATGCATCTATCCATCCTTGCTCATTTTTGCTTGTTCTCTTCTTGCCTCTCTTCATTGTAGGTATTTGTGCATGTTTGAATGTTCATTGCAGGTCTGGAGCTGTGTTCATGGAGTTTTGGGACATTTTCTGTGTGAAATCTATCCTCGGGCCTCGTGATGCATCTCGTCCATCCTTCCCATTGCTCACCTCTCTTTGTCCCATGGCAGCTTTGATAGATGTCCAACATCCTCCTTCTCTCGGTGTATCACCGTTTTAGTGTAGGCTTTTGCTATTTTTCCTCTCTCTCTCTCTCTCTCCTGTCTCCTCGCATGGTTAGATTAGGATTAGATTAGCTTGCCTCGCACCGGATAGCTTGTGGCGGGTAGTTTAGGAGCAGAAACCAACCTTCTCTCGGAGATTCCTCTCTTGGTTTTACAAGTCCCACGCTGGAGAGAGGTTTCCATGTTGTGCAATCACACTGGATGCCCGAGTGATCAACCTATAAAATTGATCTCGCATCCGTGGGTGCCGTGATTTTGCACTAACAGCTTTTGGCACGCCTATGGGACCTTAGAGGTCTTCCACTTCATCTTTGCAGTCGGTGTGTTCTGTGAAGATTTCAGCCTTTGGAGGCACTTCGCAAACACATCTCGCGACTCCATCCGATCAAAGAACCCATTTCTCTGAGCTTGCAGACCCGTTTCCATCCATTTTCATCCATCTTTCTTTCCATCCCTTTCATTCTTTTCCATTCCATGAAGTTGTGCAATCATGACTTCATTTCCATCATGGAATTCACATCAACAACAGCAGTATATTCCACCTCCAACATGTTTTACAAATCCTCCAAATCGATTTTTGAGCAGATTCAAGATCAGTATGCATACCCATATGAGCAGCAGTGCCAAAGTCAGTTTGGCTATGGAGCTTTCCAAGAGCAAGAGTATGCATACAATGAAGACCATCAGATCCAAGATGCTGGTCTGTTGGAGAAAATCCAAAAATGGAGGTGGGGATGGTGCAGTCCAGGGCTCAAGCACAAATGAAAGCTTTTGGAATCGGTTGTGGAGCACCCTGTCCATGGGTGGGACCTTTTCCAAGGCATTACAGCCCTCAGGAGAAGCTTGACTTCATGATTGCAACGCTGCCTTTGCTTGCAAAGTGGATCGAAGAAATAGAGGTGTATGAGAGGAGTATTCAACAACCTTGTCAACGGGTAAGCACACCTTCTCATGCCTCATGCCTTTCTTTTCCTCTTTCTCAATTTGTTTCATTTCAGCAGTGTCAAGTTTCAAACCCTCCATCTGCTGTCCCAAGTGTTGAATCCATCTCTCCATCTCCTAGTCTTCCACCTCATCTCAATTCTTCTTTCCTTTTCCTTCTGCATATCATCCCCTCCACAAGAGCTAAAAGAAACACCCCCTCCTCCAAAGAAATAAGAGGTTTCATCTCCTCCACCACCACAAAAATTGTCAAATCGGTTGAGTTTCAACCCATCCCTCCTCTTGCATTCCCAAATCCATGTTGGGAGGATGAAAATCAATGTCACCAAGGAAAACAACAAAGAAAAGAGAGGCCAAACAAAGATGAAGAAATCCAAAGTCCAAGAGTTGGGCTCTCAAATTTGGGATAACAAAGATCCCTTGATGGTTAAGCCTACGAAGAGGCTAGGGTTGAGAACAAATGGTGGTCGACTGATTTTGTTGCAGCGAGAGAAGAAGATCTTGCAGCCCCAACTTGTCCTCTAGAGCAGCAGATTGAAGAGTTTGACTTGACAAACTTCATGCTGGAGGAAGAGTTCAATCAAGAGCAAGATTTCCTTCAAACATTGGAGGAAGGAGAAGCTGCTCCAAATCCAAAAGAAGAGGAGCACAATCTAGCTGTGAAGGAGAAAAGTGCAGATCCACGGGCTTTGAGCACAAAGCAGGCTACAGGAGAACCTTCAGTTCTTCTTTCCACTTCATCTCTCTCAAATTCTAGTACTGAAGAGGAGTTTGATCTCTCAAACTCAATATTGGAGAGTGAAGGAAACCATGGTGGTCAAGTTGCAGATCAAGAGGACACCATGGAGGAAGTTGAACATGAACAATGGGACAAAGAATGAGGCAGCTTTACTACGCCGATTTGGAGGACTGTTTTGATGGAGAAGAGCCGGTTGAGTTTTCACCATTCTCTCTTTCATCATCCACATTCCAAACACCAGAGCTCTGTCATGGAGGAGAGCTTTCATTTGCAACAACCTGCATCTTATAGCAGCCCTTTGGAATCAAAATTGGAAGATTTAAATCTTCCATGTTCTTCATTGGAGGAAGAGAAAGGACAGAAGGATTCCACCATTTCTTCCACATCATCCATTCAAGAGGGTCTACAAGAAGACTCCATTTTTGGAGTTGAAAATCACAGCAATGGGCATATCAAACGGATCAGACCTTGCCCAATCAGGTATTTGGCTTCATTGGAGCCAAAGGAGAAGCCACAACCGGTCATGCTCACTTCTGGGCATGAGGATGAGCTACAAAGTACCAAGGATCAGCTGCCATACCTCTTCAATCCAAATGCAGAGCAACTAAAAGAGGTATTGGATTTGTTTTCAGTTGATACCTTGATGATTTGGGTGGAAGACCAGCTTCTTGTTGATTTTCCATCCATCCAAACAGCCATGATCAGTGCCAAATCAATTGCATGGCTGCCAATTTTGAAGAAAGGAAGCTATTTCTCACAACCAGTTGCAGGGTTTGTTTAGCTTGCCTTTGCTTCCAGTTAGAGTAGAGTAGCTAGGTTTGCTTTCAGCAGAAGAAGTGCTTGTGCACACTCTACATGTTCCATTTGGGGCATGTATGATTTTCAGTTTTGTACATAGTTTTTGGTGTTGCTAGTTTTGCTCTTGCACAGTTCTTTTCAGTGGTTTTTGGTGAGAATGACTCCATGTCCGGTGGATTTCAAGTGGCTCAGAGGGGAGGTTTTCAAAGTTCAGATCAGTTTTCAGGATACTACTCATGACTCCATGCCCAATGGATTGCTTCAGTCAACCGGTCTTTTCACCTAGCAGTGTGTGACCCCGCTTAAGTCGTCACTGTTGTCAAAAAATTTCACCCCAGGGGTAAATTTTGATAACATGCATCGAGTTTTCAAGCCCAAACAAGTAGGTTGATCCAGAAAAATCGTGAAAATTGGCTAAGTCCTGCTCAAGGTCGCCTTTGGGACAATTGGAACGAATGTACGCGAAGGCGCGGATCGGCCGAAAAGCCTCCAGCGGCCCGCTAAGCATTTGGGACAATCGGCCAGAAGTACGCGGCGGGCGCGAGAAGCCGATCCGGCTAGAAAAGAAAGAAAATCAACTAATCACTTGAAAGGGACAAGCAGCCGACAAGAGTACGCGAAGGACCCGAACCAGCCGGTTCGGCCGAAATGGGAACAAATGGTCCGAAAGCAAATGGGACATTTGGGCCGCGAGTACGCGAACCGCCGAACCGGTGAAAAAGGTCAAGGCAAAATCAAGAGCATTTGGGACATCTCGGGACAAAAAGATCTAACCGGGTTCGGCCAAATGGGAACAAACACCCAAAAAAAGCATTTGGGACATCTGGGACAAAAAGACCCGAACCGGCCGGATCGGCCGAAATGAGGAACTTCAGTCCGAAACAAAGTGGGACAAGTGGGACAAAGGTACGCCGAACCGAGCCGAAAGCCAATCAATCATGCCACGTGTCATCGGCCGAAGGGACAAGGAAGCCCATTTCGGGACATCGGGACAAATGGACGGGTGGACGGGCGAAAGAGCCGGGCAGGCCGAGGACCAATCAACGCATGACACTTGTCACAAGGGGAAAGGTCCAAAAAGTCAAAGGGCGAGTTTTCGAGCACTGATCCGAACCAATGAAATAGCGCCACATGTCCCAGCTAGGGCCCACAAGGAAATTTCAAAAGAAAGCCCGCCGAAAAGCAGAGGAGAGAGAATCACGCGACCAATCAATGCGTGCCACGTGTCATCCAGGTGGCGAAGTGCGGGAAATATTTCAAAATCCGTTTTGGTCTGTTCCGTGCCCTAAATCTTCAGATCGCCATATCTTTTGATCCAGAGCTCGGATTTGCACGTTCTTTATATCAACGGAAAGCTTGTGAGATGCTCTACATGATTCGGGATCAATCTCGAGTTTTGGTGCAGTCTAGAGAGAGAAAATCAAGAAATGGCTCTGACGCGTGATAATGGCCAGAAGCGACGTTCAACAACCTGTTTTAATGCTAATGGGTCGCATTCTTCTTCAGCACGGCCAGAAGTGACATTTCAGTGGCCCAATTAATGCAAATGGGTCGCATTCTCCTCCAAATCAGTCAAAGATGGCAGGATATGGGTTGGTAAGGTATCCCATGCCATTTTAATGCATCTGCAATCAATGAGGAATGGGCTGGCATGTTTTCCCACATTTCGTCCCCCCTGGCTCGACCCATGCAATGTAAAAAGCCGATTTGGCTCAAAAGAAGAAGTTGTTCATTCTTTCTCGCTCCGCCTCCCTTCTTTTCTTCTCTAGGGTCAAAATGGAGTTCAAGCCTCCTCCCTTGCTCTCCGTAATGGCGTTTTTGCCTTTTACTAATGGAATGATGTTCTCAGGCAAACTTCTGAGCAACAAAACGTGTTTTGTGATGCATCTATCCATCCTTTCTCGCTTTTTGCTTGTTCTCTTCTTGCCTCTCTTCATTGCGGTATTTGTGCATGTTTGAATGTTCATTGCAGTCCGAGTCGTGTTCATGGAGTTTTGGGACATTTTCTCGTGTGAAATATATCCTCGGGCCTCGTGATGCATCTCGTCCATCCTTCCCATCGCTCACCTCTCTTTGTCCCATGGTAGTTTTGATAGATGTCCAACATCCTCCTTCTCTCGGTGTATCACCGTTTTAGTGTAGGCTTTTGCTTGTTTTTCCTTTCTCTCTCTCTCTCTCTCTCCTTGCATGGTTAGATTAGGATTAGATTAGCTTGCTCGCACCGGAATAGCTTGTGGCGGTAGTTTAGGAGTAGGAACCACCTTCTCTCTGGAGATTCCTCTCTCGGTTTTACAAGTCCCACACTTGGAGAGAGGTTTCCATGTTGTGCAATCACACTGGATGCCCGAGTGATCAACCTAGAAAATTGATCTCGCATCCGTGGGGTGTTGTGATTTTGCACTAATAGTAGATGAAACTATCCGAATCTTTAAGGAGATCGTCTCGCATGAGGGCTAGGGCCAAAAGCCACTTTTGACATCGAATGCATCAATAACCTTCTCGCTTGCTTTGTGATTTTGTTGGGTACCACGATGGAGGTAGGTAATGAGTATTTCAAGCTCCCCGAAAACTCGAGAGATGAACGGAGACTTGTGAGGTTATCGGCGATCATACAAAGGGTCCCGCCCATGATCAACTTTAGCCCATGGTCGGTTTAAGTTCATGGAATATCGCACTCGATTCCATATCACCTCTCCGCGAGAAACAAAAGCAAGATACCCCCTTTCACCGTGTGATACAACGATGAATAGCCTTCTTCCTCTTGGCTTCCTTTTTGTAAATATTTAAGAGTCTATTGGCACAAATGATGACATCATCCATGTTGCACCATGGGATGTTGCCATCCACGAAGTTGCCCAAAGTCAACATTGACTTTTAGATATTTTGTAGATATTTTGTATTTAGTTGTTGGTTTCTTTTTGCCTTCTCTCTTCTCCTTCTATATATTCTTGGATACTTGTTGTATTCAAGGGGGTGGATACTTTTTAGATGAAAAAATAGAAGTAAGAAGAAAAGGCTTTGTAATTTTGTATGAGAGAAAACATTAATACAAATATTGAGACTTTGTCTTGAATATGTGTGTTATGAGCATTTAATCTTTCTTATGTCAGATCTATGCGTTTATTCTGTTGGATCTATTTCTACTTTTTTGTCATTTATTCATCAGTATTGCTTTGTTTGTCTATGCAAGTAGGTTCGGCTCTGTTTTCTACCACCCAAAACATGACCCTATGACCTTCTCGCTTTGGAATTCATTTCTTTTCTCCCTTCGGATCTATCCTATCTCCTCACCTCGCTTCTTTCCCTTCTTTTCACAGTCGGAATACCCCAACTGGGATGAGATCCCAAACCCCCGAAGGCAGAATATTGTGAGACTTTAAGATTTCTGCATGTGGAATAGAATAAACCGTTTCACTTTACTTGACTCAAAGAGGGGCTTTACCTCGCATATTGTTGGGTTGTCATCCATAGATCTCGCCTGGCCGATGATTTTCTGGACCAACATGTTTAAGGTTTAGGGTTGAGGATTTAGGGTTTAGGAGTTAGGGTTTAAGGTTTAAAGGTTAGGATTTAGGGTTTAGGTTTTAAGGCTTGGATGTTTAGGGTTTAGGTTTTAGGGTTAAGGGTTTAGGTCACGAGTTCAGGGTTTAGGGTTTAGTGTTTAGGGATTAGGGTTTAGGGTTTAAGGTTTAGAATTTAGTGCTTGGGGTTTAGAGTTTAGGGTTTAGGGGTCAGGGTTTAGGGTTTATGATTTAGATTTTTAGGGTTTAGGGTTTAGGGAACTTTAGGATTTAACATTTAGGCCTTAAGGTTTAGGGTTTACGGTTTAGGGCTCAGGGCTCAAGGTTTAGGGTTTAGGGGTTAGGGTGCATGGTTTAAGGTTTACAACTCAGGGTTCATGGTTCAGATTTATAGGTTTAAGGTTTAGGGGTTAGTTACGGGTTTAAGGTTTAGGGGTTAGAGATTAGGGCTCTAGATTTAGGGTTTAAGGCTTAGGGTTTAAGGTTTAGGGTTTAGGGCTCAAGGATTAGGGTGTAGGGTTCAAGGCTTAAGGTTTAGGGTTTATGGTTTAGGGATTAGGGTTTAGGGTTCATGGTTCATGGTTTATGGCTTAAGGTCCAGGGTTCAGAGTTACTTGGTTTAAGGTTTGGGGTTAGAGCTTAGGGCTTTGGATTTAGTATTTAGGGTTTAGGGCTTAGGGATCAGGGTTTAAGGTCTAGGGTCAAGGTTTTAGGGTTATGGGTTTAGTGTTTAGTTTTAGGGTTCAATATTTAGTGTTTAGGGTTTAGGATTTATTATTTTGGTTTTAGGGTTTAGGGTTTAGGTCTCATGGTTGAGGGTTAAGGGTTTAGGTCACAGAGTTCAGGGTTCATCGAATTTGTAGGCAGAACATTCAAAGAGAGTCATCAAAGTTTGATGTTTTTCATCTGTTGATATTTTGAAGGAGGGAAATATCATACTCCTGACTGTCCAATCCTTCCAAAAACCCCAGTAGACCTCAATCCTTGGATGTACAGGGAGACATTGTTACTTGGCTTCTATTTATAATGATAGAGATATTTGTAAATTCGTGTTATGAACTCTAAATCTATATGAATTTCAAGTTTCTTTGAAATCACATCACACCCTTCACTAGGATTGATGACTACCCCTATCTTTTTGTTCAAGGGATTTTGAAAACATCCATGGATTTATCATATAAGGAATTATCAATGAATGGAAGGTCACTAAGTCATAGGCTAGGTAACTCCCATTTAGAACTAAACAAGAAAGATTTACTAAGTGATTGATAACCCCTTAGTGTTCTTAGCCATTCCCTATTTCTATGCTTATTTTGAACACTTCAGAAGTTCTATCAAATTTACTATCCATTCCAGTAGAACACTTGAACTTTATCTTTCTCTAGAGGAGAGGATACTATAGGAAATTCAATTATGATCCTACACCTCTGCATTGATATATTCTCTATGTTTCTTTTGTTTCCTTTAAGATTAATTTTTTGTTGTGATGGTTATTTTTTCCAACTTCCAATGGGTCATCTTAGCTTACATAATACCATACATGGAAATATGAGAAATGTGAAATTTGTTTCAGAGTGTGAATAAATTTACATTCAAGAGCACAAGTATATGTGGGGAGAAACAAGTTTGGAAGAGATGTGTAATATATGCATTACAAGGCACAAGGTATATTTCATATCCATTTAGTTACTTGTCCCACCTCTTATAAACAAGGTAGTTCTATAAGAAGACTCAATGATGGTTCTATGTTCTGAGACTAGGAAATATTTATGAAATATGGTTTGGGGTTTAGGGTTTAGGGCTCATGGTTCAGGTTTAAGGTTTACGGTTTATGGTTTAGGGTTCAAGGTTCATGGTTATGGTTTAGGATTTAGGTTTTAGGTTTAGGGTTTAGTGTTTAGTGTTTATGGTTAGGGTTTACGATCAAGGTTAAGGATTTAGGGTTTAGAGTTTAGGTTTAGGATTTAGTGTTTATGGGATAAGGGTTCAAGGTTTACGGTTGAGGGTTTTAGGGTTTATGGTTCGAGTTCGGGTTTAGGGTTTAGGATTTAATGTTTAGGGATTAAGGTTTAGGGTTTAGGGCTTAGGGTATATGGTCTATCTAGGTTTAGGTTTAGGGTTTAGATTTTAGGGCTCGGGGATAAGGGTGTAGGGTTCAATGCTTAAGGTTTAGGGTTTAGGATTCAAGTTTATCAGGTTTAGGATTTAGGGTTTAGGATTTAGTTTTTACGGTTTAGCGGGGTTTAGGGTTTAGCATTTAGGGCTCATGGTTTGGTTTAGGGTTTAGGGCTTTTAGCTTAGGGTTTAGGGCTCATGGGTGAGGGATGAATGTTTAAGGTTTAGGGTTTAGGGTTTAGGACTCAAGGTTTATATTTTAGTGTTTAGGTTTATGGCCTATGGATTAGGGTTTCGATTATAGAAGTTAAACGCTAAAAGATTTAGGTGAATGCTAAAATTCTGAAAAATTACCTATGTCTTGACTAAATTATACTTTAAAAACTATGTCCTAAACATGACTCATGGAGATGTGAGACTAATTCCATAAGGTGCGAGTGACCTAATTTCTTATATTTACATAAATAAATTTATAGTATAATTTTTAATTTATTATTATATGTAAATAATAAACATTTCAAAAGCATACATAATGTTTATATACACAAAAGAAGCGTGCAAAAACATATACAATGCGTTATACTATAAAGAACACATATGCATTATAACGCATACACGTTTTGTTTTCTCTTTTCCCAAGCCATGCCTCAAGGCTTGGGATCCGGTTTGGATCCCCAAGCCTGAGGCATGGACCTGCACAAACACAACAAACATCGTGTTTTTACAAGAAAATGTAAAAATGCCACTTCCTCTATGATAAATCAAAATAAAACAATCGATCCATTTTTAAAAAATTATACCATGATGTAGAGAAGAGTCTCTTCTTTCTAAAAATATAATTTTTCAAATTTTCTAACTAATATAAGGTTTCCATATTATTTATTTTCTAACTATGCATTTTTATAGCTATTTTTTGAAGTGTAAATATGTCTATCTTTCATGGTGTATCTTTTTTTTTGGGTGATCGAAATTTTAAAAAAATATACTAGCCCAAACTAGGCATAATTCTATACATATTTTAAAAAATCTAATTTTTGATATTTTTTGAGGTAGTTAGGGGGGGGCACACGATCGAGCTTCATTATTTTTTAAAACATAAAATTTTTTTGTACTATAAAAATCATAAATAAAAAAATATTTGCTAAAAAAATGGATCCCAAACTAGATGCTCCTAGCTATATTTTCTACCAAAGGGTTTTCAAAAATACTAAATGGTGCTCAAAAAATGGTGGGGGCAAAAGTCACTCTATTATGTTTTTAACAAAATAAGAGCATCATTTGGTATTTTAGTTGTTTGACCCACTTAAACTTATCCATTTTCAATAAAATTTAGTAGCTTAGAAACTAGACTCAAAATGCTACGATTCATATTTCTACAATATCTTCCAATTTTGAGTGTAACTATTTTGAAAAACTCATACAAGTTGAAGTTTTTTTTTCAAAAAATGTGTCCACTTAAGACCCCCTTTTGGCCCCCAACTTGGTGCACTTACCCTCAAAATCTGGGTTGATTATTATGAGCATGAGTGTCACTTTAATTCATTCAGAAGCCAAACTTAACTTCATTTTTACACGCTTTTGAGATAGGCTTCATATTTTTCTTAGCCTCCACTTTGAGCTCGAGTTTGGATGATATAGACTCCTTTTGATTCGTAGGTTTGAGTTCTAAACCTCACCCATGTCTCATAAGTTCTTCACTTTTTGAGAATCTCCATCTTGATGATTCTCAAGCTAAAACACACATCACCCGACTCCTTTCTCTACGTGAGTTCCATTTATGCCTCAATTCTTTCAAGTCTCAACATAACATTTTGGCTCCTTGCTTTGAACAAAATTACACCTTAAGGGTGTTAGGTATTCTTTACTCTTACAATGCTCACGAGTTCACAACCCATTTTGCTCGTGAATATCACCCCACAACGTGGCTTGAGGAAATTCCAATTGAGTAACACCTTTTGATATTGTAACTACACTCACTACAAAGGCCCAAGATCTTTCTCCTACTTCATTTAACTACTTTGATTTGTGAGATTGAATAGTTTCCAATAGACATCTACGTATTTAGACTTCTTAAATCCATTTCTCTACCACACATCCTTTAAACTTTGTTAAATTTCATCACGCACACCTTCCCCTTAGCTTTAGCACCTTCTGGGAAATCTCCAAATTGATAATTTTGTAAGTGTTTGATGTAAATAAAACCTCGATCATTATTCACATGTCGAGGAATCCGAACACTTCGCATTTGTCATACATGGCTTTATATTCAAAAATTAAAATTTTAAATTTTAAAATTTTATCGATACTAAGGGAACCTCAAAGGCTTGTAATAATTTTTGTTATTTTCATATTTTAACTCAAAAGACCCATTCGACTTGTGAATGGGACAATCCCAAGTTGGGGATTTTTTTGAGGTTTAAATAGTTGGGAAACATTTATCCCTTTACACTATATCAATGGTCCCGATTTACACATCAAGTGTCAAGGTTTGAGAAAACCAAAGATATACATGGTATGTTTAAGCAATATGGATCGAGAACGTGAGGTGGGGTACTCACGGGAAATGTACAACTTTACATTTAGGTTTTCACTAGCCAATAAGTCCATCCACATTTTTAAAGGCTGCGGTGTGCCCATAAACGTTTTCGATTATGTTTTTGCTTCATACCTATGGAGGCATATAATTTGTCAAATTTTTACCACCAATTTGGTTTTGATCCAAAGGATCCTCACGTGAAACACTGATCTAAGATCTTCTCATTAATCAGTTGCGTCACGTTTGATGGCATGAAGAAAAATTAGACGATTTTGGATATCTCGTTCTTGAAACGGAGCTCGTTCTTGTAAAAATTATGACTCGCTAAAATTTTCGGGGCAATCGGCAAATTTTGGGATTGTGCACAAGTTGAACACACTGCACGCTCGTCATGGACCAATGATGTGACACATGGAAATATGGAAAATAAATAAATAATAATAATAATAATTTAGCCACACCCATTTATTACTACACATTGGCCACATTATTTAATTTCCAATTAAATTTGCCAACTATTATCCTTATATTTCAACACATTTTCCAAACAACATTTATTAAAATATTCATTCCAAATACCTACCATGTCACACCCCTTATCTCTCCAATCACCCACATTGGCATTATCATCCTTGGGGATAAGATAGCTCTTAAGCTAATAACAACATACACTACCACCCACCATAAATGCCTGCTTCCTATTTTCATGCCCAACAAATGTGGGATCTTATCCAACCAACATGGAAATTCAAAGTGCTCATGTAGGGATTTGAACCTTGGCTGCTTGGGTAAAATGATAGGTGCCCAACCATTGCACCCAAGCTGTGAAACATTATAAAAGGAGCTATATTTTATAGTGAAGGGACACGGAAAGTGATTGTGATATTGTTTTGCTCATAACTTGAGCTAGAGAAGGAATTTTGAGGTGATGTAAAAAGTGACTCTTATTATTTTTGGCAGAGGAACATGATGAGAAGATAATATTCTTGTATAAATATTTGTAAATATTTATTTTCAAGATTTTAATAGATCGGTCCCATTCAACCGGACCCGAGAGACGTAGGCCACAAGTGTCAAACTCCGTTATCAATTCTTGTGTCAAATTTTTGGTGATTCATCTCTTTATTTTATATTTTTACATAGTACTTTCAGTTTTAATTTCTTTTATTAAAAATACAAAAGGATATAATAGTCAATTTTTATATCAAAAATCAATACAAAGCAAAGTTAAGTGTGTGCACAATTGCTAGTTAAATTTGATTTTTAGATCACTAGTATCAGAGCTGGTTTTGACTGATTTTTGGTTCAGATTAATGGTTTTGGATTGCAAGTTGTGTGTTGGATGTTAACAAGGTCTCGATCTAAGAAGGGTGAAGGAGAGTTAGTTGAAGGAGATCCCAAAATTGGTACCAGATGATCTCGAAGTCCTATAATGGCGGATCGAGAGGAAGAAAACTTTCGTCAATCATTCCTACAGATGAAGGAAATGGTGGAAGAAATGTACCAAGATAGACAAAGGAAAAGGGAACTAGAGAAGGTAAGAAAGAAGAAAGATCTAGTTCTGATAATCCTAAAAGAGACCCTTTGAAATCTGATTTTCCTTCATTAAAGTTAGATATCAAGTTTGAATTGCCTATGTATACTTGGAGAGCTAAATGTAGAGAAGTTGGATAACTGGGTCAAGCAGATAGAAGTATATTGCAGGGTTCGAGAATTGTTGATGATGAAACAAAGATTCATTTGGAAACTCTTCGGATGGGTGGCACAACACTCATTTGGTGGGAGAGTAAGCTTCAGGAAGTGGAAGAAACCAAAGGTATAGAAATCACTTCTTGGTCAAATTTGTTTCAAATCTTAGGCAACAATTTTATCCTCTTGGTTATAAGCAAACAAGCTATGATGGATTGGAAAACATTAAGACAAAGTAAGGGACAAAGTGTTCAAGAATACACACAGGAATTTAGGAAAAGGGCTCTAATTCTAGGAATTTCCCTAAACACAAAAGAAACACTTGCTTAAATATATTGGTGGATTACATAGTTATCTAAGGCATATGATACTTGTTTTAGGTCCTACTAATCTTGATGCAATATGTGTTCAAGCAACCCATTTGGAAGCATGAGGGAAAATGACAAAGGATTCCTCTTTCTCTTCTTTTAAACAAAAGAACAAGCAATCTGAAGGAAAAGGTTTGAAAGAACAAGGAAAAGGAAAGGGTAAGCATAAGACAAACTCTATTGTTAAGAAGGAAGATGAAAAACCATTTTGTAATCATTGTAAAAAGAACCATGATGAGTCTAAATGTTGGAAATTACATCCTGAAATTGAAACCTAAATGGATGGTTAAGAAAGGAAAGGAAAAGAAAACAAACATTGTAGTTCATGATCTTGGGTCAGATTCAGGTGATGAAACCAAGATCACAGCTATGAGTTTTCAAGGTAAATCAAAACTTTCAATTTCCAACAATAGTACTACAAATGTTGCATCTTCTTCTAGTAAACAAACTATACATGATGATAAGAAAAGGAATGAGCTTTTCCACATTAGAGTGATTTCAAAACATACGAAAATTGATACTCTTTTTGATAGTGGATCTCAAGCTAATCTGATTTTTGAGGAGGTTGTAAAGAAATTAGGACTCAAAACTAATCCACATCCTAAGCCTTATCCTTTGGGTTGGGTTTGTGATGATGCAAAACTACAGGTAACTAAAACTTGTACTTTCAGATTTTCCATTACAGACAAGTTTATAGATGAGGTTGAATTGGATGTAGTTCCTTTGGATATTTGTGGGGTGGTTTTGGGAAGTCCTTATTTGTATGATCGTAAAGCAATCTTCTATAGGGAAGAAAATAAATATTTTCTTGTAAAGGATGGAATTGAGTTTATTGTTAGAGCTCACCATGAAAAGAATAATCTATCCTTGGTAACTGCAGTCAAATGAAAAGGCTTGTAAACTCAAGCAAAAGTTTTGTGCTCATGGTGGTCAAAGCCAAAGAGAAAGAACATGAGATGGATTTTGAGACTTGTGATCTAAAACATAAGGATGAATTGGTAAAAATTGTTTCTATTTTGATGATGTTTTTCAGGATCCACAAGGTCTACCTCCCAAAAGAGGGGTTCAACATGAGATACAGTTGCTTCAGGATGCACCTCTTCCCAATATCAAAATGTATAGGTTGTCAGTAGTAGAGAATGAGGAAATCAAGAGACAGGTAATGGAACTTTTGGCTCAAGGTATAATTCATCCAAGTACATCCCCATGTGGTTCACCAATTATATTGGTTCCTAAGAAGGATGGCACTTGGAGAATGTGTGTTGATTTCCGTGCTTTAAACAAGATTACTATAAAGAATCGTTACCCTCTTCCTAGAATAGATGATTTACTGGATCAATTAAAGAATGTAATTTATTTCACTAAGTTAGACTTAAGAAGTGGTTATCACCAAGTAAGAATTGCAGAAGGTGATGTTTGGAAAACTACTTTTAAAATGAAACAGGATTGTTTGAATGGTTAGTGATGCCTTTTGGTTTGTGCAATGCACCGAAACATTCATGAGAGTTATGAATGATATCTTTAGACCATTCATTGATAATTTTTTATTGTCTACTTAGATGATATTCTTATTTTCAGTAAGTCATGGGATGAACATGTTAAACACATCCAAAAAGTCTTAGATGCACTAAGGAAAGAGAAATTGTATTTGAAGATGTCAAAATGTGAATTTGGAAAACATCTTTAATTTACTTGGGTTATATTGTAGGAAATGGAGAATTGAGAATTGATCCTGCAAAAATAGAGGTTATTGTGAAATGGCCTAGACCCACTAATGTGACGGAAGTTAGGAGTTTTCTAGGTGCAGTTCAGTACTGGAGAAAATTTATTTCTAACTTCTCATATATTGCATCTCCTTTGCATGCTTTGACAAGTATTAAACATGTCTTTCAGTGGGGAGGAAAAACAAAAAATCCTTTGATACACTGAAAGAGAAGATAAGTACCACTCCGATCTTGGCACTTCCAGATTTACAACATTCATTTGAGATTGAGATAGATGCTAGTGACTATGCAATGGGGGAAGTTTTGATGCAAAACAAATGACCAGTGTGTTACCATTCAAAAACCTTTACAAGTGCGGTAAGAAACTATCCAACTTATGATAAAGAGTTGTATGCTTTGGTTCAAAGTGTTAAAAAGTGGAAGCATTATTTAATGGGAAAAGAAACAATTATACATACTGACCATCAACCGCTTCAATACTTACAAACACAAACCAAATTGCAGCAGTCTAGACATTTTAGGTGGATGGGATTTTTGCAACAATTTCATCTTGTAATCAGGTATAAAAAAGGTATTCAAAACAAGGTTGCCGACATGTTATCTAGACCACCAGTGGTAGTAGCATCTATTCTTTTGCAACATATTTCTTTGGCTCATGTTAGTTACAAGGAACAATATGTTAATGATGTTGATTTTAGAGAAGTGTATGAGGATCTAGTAAGTGGGAAACAAGTAGGAGAAAAAGATTATCATTTGCATGAAGGATTGTTATATCATTCTAGTAAACTTTGTATTCCAGAAAATGAACGTGTGCATATGATTAGGGAAGCACATACTTCTCTTATTTTAGGGCATTTTGGTGTTAGTAAGACAATTGCACATTTACAAAAATATTGTTATTGGCCTAGAATGCATGAACATGTAAACATGTATATTAAGGGATGTGTTCTTTGTGCCACAAGCAAGCCAAGTAATAGGAAATTAGGACTTTACACTCCTCTTCTTGTTCCAACAAGGCCTTGGGAAAGTGTTTCCATGGATTTTGTAGGAGGCTTGCCCATGACATGGAAGAAACATGATTACTTATATGTGGTAGTGGACAGATTTAGCAAAATGTGTGTGTTGGTTCCATGTACTAAACAAATAACTAGTGAGGAACTACACATTTATTTTTTCAGTTTGTTTGGGTTCATTTTGGTTTACCTACTTCAATTATATCTAATCGGGATTCTAGATTTCTTGGGAATTTTGGTCAACATTGTGGGGTTAATGGACACAAAATTGAAAAAGAGCACTTGCTTTTCATCCACAGATCGATGGTCAAACAGAGGTTGTAAACCGCACAGTGGTACATTTTCTTAGGGGCTATTGTGGCAAACATCCTAAATTATGGGATGAACATCTTTATTATGTGCAACATGCTTATAATTGTGCCTTACATTCTTCTACTTTGAAGTCTCCATTTGAGACTTGTTATGGATATCTTCCTAATTCTCCTTTAGATGTATATTATGGACATGAAACTATTGTTAATGGTTCAAGTGATTCTAGACAAGGCTAAAAGATTTGTGCAGAGAATTCAACAGGTTCATCAGTATGTCCGTGAACAATTGGAGAAAAGTCAGGCTAAGTACAAAGCCTAGGCATGATAAACATAGAATTGATCACAAGTTCAAAGTTGGTGATTCAGTTTGGCTTCACATCAACAAGGAAAGGTTGACAGGTGAAGGTAAAAAATTGAAACCTATACGGTATGGTCCATTCCAAATATTGGAAAAAATTGGTAACAACGCTTTCCGGTTGGATTTACCTCCATATATGCAAATCTACTCAGTTGTAAATGTTGAGAATTTAAGATTGTATGAACCACCTATGATTGTTGATCATGATGATGCTAACATAATGCCTTCCATTGATGATTTTTCTCCTGAGTATCTTGATGAGTTGCAGGAAGACATCATTTTGGATAGGAAGGTTAGAACTTCAAAAGGGGTGATATTGAGTATCTTTGTGTTGGGTTCAAATACAATTCATCCGAAAAGGCTAAATGGATGGAAACTATATTCAATTGAGGAGAAATACCCTCACCTATTCATCAATTAAGTTGACTTTTGGGGTACAAAAGTTTCTCGGTGGGGAGGAATGATCCAAAGGATCCTATTTAAAGGATGTGAGTATCACTATGAGGGAATCATGTATGATTTGAGTCTTCTACTTGGTAGAGGTATTGGAGGTGTCCCCCTCGAAGTGGATTCCCATCTTGGGAGATGTGGAGTTACTCCTTCCTTAAGGAGCATTATGGTGTTGCCTACCTTAAGGGTATTATTTTGAATATATTGCATATTAGGGCATATTGGCCCCCATATAACTTGTGTTGTGTTATCTTCAATACAATTTATTGATTTATTATATGCATGGTTCTTATCAAGTGGTATCATATGATTTTGTTTTGTGGGATGAAACCCAATGTTGGTGATTCGGACTATATAGGAGATTGACTTCATTTTTTTTTTTTTTTTTTGGGGGATTGGATACATAGTTCAAGTGATCTTTCCTCTAAATTTAAGATTTTTGGAGCCTCAATTTGCAAAAGTTGTGTCTGCTTTTTAGAGTGGAAACCCTAATTCTAAGGTTTCATCTATATCTTCTGAATAATGACGAATTAGGAAATAAATTTTTTTGGGTTGCTGGTAGTATATTAAACGGTGATACCGCTGAAATTTCAGAATTGGTGGATCTATTTTGACAAAGTTATTTCAATTTTATTGTTTTTCACTATTTTGTGCCACAGTGTGCCACAATTTGAGGAATTTTCTTGAATTTATTACATTTTCGAAATCTCATTCTTTTTAGTAGGGGTTACTTCTTTGTGGTTTCAGATTTGAGGCTGAATGATCATGTGAAATCATTAGGTAAAATATTGGTCAAAGGAGTAAGTTTGTGAAACCCTAATTTTTATGCATCATGGATATACCAATTTTCTATGGTAATGGGGAAATTGATGCAAAAAAATGGTGGATACAATTTAAACAAATGTATTTTGAAATTTTTTTTTTGTATAGGTTAGTTTTTATCTTCATCTTGGTGGGAAAGCGCGACATTGGTATTCTTATTTGGATATAGATCTATTAGATTGAGATTTCAGAGGAAATGGAGGATATTTTCTTAACTAGATGGGAAACAAAAAGAAACACAATTTTGTTAAAGAAGAAGAAGAAGAAGAAGAATAAGAAGAAGAAGAAGAAGAAATGTTGATGATGAAGCTTTGCTTAAGCTTGCTCATCACATGATAAATAATGCATCTCCAAGAAAGGAAGCTTGATATTTCACATTTGAAGGGTGCATTCAAAGAAAAAAGGTAATTGTTTCCATAAACCCTAGCAACAAATATAACTTCATCAATATGGATGTAGCTCACAATCTACATGTGCAAACAAAGCATATCAAGGAATCTCAAATGGATGGTAAGCATATTCAAGTTTTTGAAGATTTAAAGCTTTCTATGGATAAATATGTTTTACATTCAGATTTTTATGCTTTAGATATGGATGGTATGGATATTGTTCTTTTCTATCCTTGGTTAGAAACATTGGGAACAATTAATATAATTAATGTGCAAAAGAAATCCATGAAATTATGGTACAAGAGCAAGAAAATTACATTACAAGATATCACACTTAGCCAAAAAAATAATGTAAAATTAGATCATGAAGATGAATTTGAAGATGTGAAGAAGGGAATAAGGATGAATTAGAAGGAGAGGATGAAGAACATGATGAAAAAGTAAAAAATAGTTTCTCTACTAAAGAGAAAAAAGAAATAGCAAACAAGTTGGAAGAGGAAAAGAAAGTGGAGGAAAAGATTGATAACGTTGAGCATACTAAGGTTGCACCATATAGACACCGACATCATCATGAGAGGGAAAAATCATGGAGATATGCGAGGACACACAAGGGCAGCAATCTATATGGATATACCCTTGTAATTTTATAGGAGTAGTAATTTTGGCTATATATGGAATCAATGGAACAATAATTATATGATATGTAATCACATGAATAATAATTATGGATATGCATGGATGCCTTTTCAAGGAACACATATGGACTAGGATGGAATCGGATGAAAATAATGGAATATGGAATCATGTTTGAGTAACATCACCCACTAGGATTTCCTATGGGTGGTTGATGATCAAGCATGGCGACAAGTGTGCAATAATTTAAAGCAAACTCATTATATGGCTTCTTCTTATGTTTCGTGACGAAACATGTCAAAGAGGGAGGTAATGCTATGTACCTTGGGATATGATAATATAATATATATGGGTTGGTGGAGATGCCGACACCCACACATCCCCTTAGTTATATTATGGGTTCACATGGGATATAATATTATAATGTATATGGGTTGATAGAGATCTTGCACATGTGGCACACATCCCCTTAGTTATATGTATGGGTTCACATAGGATATAATATTATAATATATATGGGTTGATGGAGATGCCGACATGTGGCACCCATCCCCTTAGTTAGTTATATGGGCTCACAAGGAATTAATTATATTGGGTAATGGGTGGGCCTACATTGGGATTAGGTGTTACCCATCCTATTTAAAGGATGTGAGTATCATTATGAGGGAATGGATGTATGATTTGATTCTTCTACTTGGTAGAGATATATTGAGGTGTCCCCCAAGTGGATTCCCATCTTGGGAGATTGTGGAGTTACTCCTTCCTTAATCAGCATTGTATGGTGTTGCCCTACCTTAAGGGTATTATTATGAATATATTACATATTAGGGCATCTTGGCACCTCATATCTCTCTGTGTTTTATTATCTTCTACAATTTATTGATTAATTATATCAACTATATTCTTATCGAAAAGATTATTACATAAGGAAAAAAATTGAAACCTATAAGGTATAGTCCGTTCCAAATATTGGAAAAAACTGGTAACAACGCTTTATTGAGATTTACCTCCATATACAAATCTACTCGATATAAATGTTGAAATTTAAGATTGTATGAACCGCCTTGATTGTTGATCATGATTATGCTAACATAATGCCTTCCATTGATGATTTTGCTCTTGAGTATCTCATCCAAGAGATCATTTTGGATAGAAGGTCAATTCCCAAAGGGGTGATATTGAGTATTTTACATGGGTTCAAAGGAATTCATTCGAACAAAGCTAAATGGATGGAAACTCGGAAAGGTGAGAGAGAAATACCCTCACCTATTCACCAATTAAGTTGACTTTTGGGATCCAAAAGTTTCTCAGTGGGGAGGAATGATCCAGAGGATCCTCACCGAGAAACACCGATCTAAGATCTTCTCATAATCGAATTTACGATCGTTCATGGCATGGAGAAAAATTAGACGATTCCGTCGATATCTCGTTTGTAGAAAACAAAGCTCATATGCAAAAGTTATGGCTTGCTGAAATTTTTGGGTAATTGGCAAATTTTGGGGATTGTGCATACATTGACACGTGCACACTCACAAGTGGACCAATGAAAATGTGATACATGGCAATATGGAAAATAAATAAATAATAATAATAAAAATTTTTGCCACACCCTTTTATTACTACACATTAGCCACATTATTTAATTTCAATTAAATTTGCAACTATTATCCTTATATTTCAACACACATTTTCCAAACAGCCATTTATTAAAATATTCATGCATGAAAATACTTGCCATATGTCACACCCCTTATCTCTCCAATCCATGCATTCACAAACACATGAGCACCCCATCCTTGGGGATGAGATAGCTCTTAAGCTAATAAAATATACACTACCACTTATATAAATGCCTTCCTGTTTTCATGCCTAACAAATGTGGGATCTTATCCCAATAGAAAATGCACCCCACAAGGAGTGGGATTTGAACTAGGGCCGCTTGGGTAAAAGGATAGGCACCCAGCCATTACACTCAGAGCTGTGAAATAGTATAAAAGGAGCTATATTTTACTAGTATAGACATTGAAAGGTGACTGTGATATTGTTTTGCTCATAACTTGAGCTAGAGAAGGAATTTTGAGATGAAGTAAAAAGTGACTCCTATTATTTTTGGTAGAGGAACGTGATGAGAAGATCAGATTCTTGTAGAAATCTTTGTAAATATTTATTTTCAATATTTTAATAGATCGGTCCCATTCAACCGACTGAGACGTAGGCCACAAGTGTCAAACTCCGTTATCAATTCTTGTGTCAAATTGTTGGTGATTCATCTATTTATTTTCTATTTTTACACAGTAATTTCAGTTTTAATTCTTTATTAAAAATACAAAAGGATATAATAGTCAATTTTTATATCAAAAATCAATACAAAGCAAAGTTAAGTGTGTGCACAATTGCTAGTTAAAATTGATTTTTAGATCATTGCCTCCTTTGGTGCCTTTACACTTTGGGATTTTCAATGTATTTTCTCCTATTTCCAATGTTATTTAGACATTTGTATATTTGACAATTAAAAATTAATTGCCAAATTTATAAGTAAATAAATTTAGTTTTATTTAATTTAAAATCTTTTAAATTTTATGTAAAAATACAAAATGTTAAAACATTAAAGACGAAGACACAAAACAAATACATAGAATAAAAAAGAAGTATATTAATAATAAATTAATGTATGTTTCAACAAAATAATAATAATAAATCAATCAAATAGTAAATCGGGAACAAAAATGATGTAATCGTGACCATTGGTTAATCATCTTTATCATCTTATAATAAACATGAATATAAATGTTATGTTAATAGTCACCGAACCATATACATGAGAGTTAACAATCGTAAACATTTTATATTGCTGAAAAAATATATAAACAAGAACCTAAAAATGATTTTAACAAAGAAATAATAAAAATAATTACATTTAGATTGTATTACACTAAAAACCTTAATGTGTTATTTCTCTTTTAACTTTTCCTTTTGAGTTTATTATGATCCACATGCTCATTATTGGCCTCATATAAAGAGTAATATTAAAATTGAAATGACTTCGTAACTCAACCATTACAAACTTACATATTAATTATTAATATTTATTAATATAAATGATTGTCCCTTTTAGCACAACGTTTGTTGAGCATTAGCTATTTCTTAATAAATGTTAACCTAAAAAGATGTACTCCTCAAATGTTCCTTGGTCCATTGGTTGCAATTGTTTGACTCACATAGAGCCCACTGGTGAAATAGTCACATAGAGCCCACTAGTAGGACCCAAACATTACCCAGAAATTTGGGAGATGGGTTCATAGTAATTGTCAACCAATCATACCCATATGATTCCTATATTTTACATCATGATGGAACATTTTTGATAATAGTGTTTGTCCTAGACTGACTTTGATAGCCTCTTTAACATTAAAATATATTCCTTTCCTTTTCTTCATCGCTGAATTCTGGGGTTGAGTTTGAATATTTTGCTCAAGCAACCACGTGTTATCTCGGTCAAATTCCAATCATAATATTTTTAGTGCATCGGATAACAACGTTATTTACCTAGTGGATATTTAGTGACGTGGTGGGGAATTATAATATAGAATCAAATGGTCAGTGCTGATTTTGAGTGGATGTTAAACTAAAATTTAATTATATACAGAAATCTATGCTTAGTGTCTGTAGAGAGAATACTTACTTCCATGTTTCGCAGACGGCCACATAATCTTCATTTGCAGAAAGAGCCACTCCATTTGCAAACCCAAGTCCCTCCACCAACACACTTGTCTTTCTTGTTTTGGGGTCATATTTTAGCAGGCGCCCATATGGCTCTGCTTCTAAAAATCCAACGCCCATTTATGATATGAGTGCTTGGTGCTGGCGTCTGAGAAATATAAGCTTCCATCGCTGCCTTCTACAACTGCATCGGCAAACCTGCAAATCCCAAATCCCAAATCAACTCAACATTTTATTTCATTCATACCTGGAACAGTTTTCTTTTAAAAGTAAATACAGACCTGATTTTGATTCCATCTATTTCAGAAGCTACAATAGAAACACACTCTTCACTGACATCGAGCACGCCCTGCACAGTAGTTTTAAAATTATAAATTATGAAGTGTACCAAGTGACTGGGTCATTAACAGTATCTAAAAAAATATTGCAAATTATGCTTCGCAATGTATTCAGATCCCAAATGAAGTTCAGGTACATTCTTACCCGGGGAGGATCACAAACAATGATATGTCCACTGAGCTTAGATACAGTGAGGCCCAGAGGAGACCCTCCAACCTTGGTCCAGTCCTCCCAAGATCCGTTTGCATACATTCTTTTAATCCACCCATCTTTTGTGGCAGTATAAATCATTCCATTGTTGTCTACAGCTGAATCCTCTGGACCATCCAACAGCCCTTCCCCCAATTTCTCAATAGTCTGCACACAAACAATTTAAACCATAGATTTAATGCTTTCAGTCCTTGGAAATAATAGTTAGATTTTTGGATTGTAGTTTTTTCATCTCACAAATCATCTCTTATGATTCATCATCATGAATTTGAAAGGTGATCCATTGAAAATATTGCAAAGAGTTTATTGGTGTTGATGTATGGCTTTCAATGAACCCATCAGGGATTAAGTCTTGCTGAGTGCAAGCCCTGGAGACACCCGAGAGGGAGAGTCAAACAGTTGAGGCCAGTATCGTGACCTGGGTGATTTTGAAGGCATGGATAACTGGTTTACTTTATTCACTTACTTTGTATTGTTGAATCTATATGTTCTCATGTAATCCTAAATCAAGAAAGCAGATTAATGTTTAGAAAAAAAAGCTGCACACAGTAATCCAAAAACTAACAGCAGATAAATCTAAACAGAAACTATTCTTGACATTAAATTTAAATCATGAAAAGGGTAGATGGGTTTGATGGAAACAAATTTGTTAAGTATAAAAACTGAACTCAAGATTTGCTGGAAATCTGTAGATAGGTTCAGTAAATTCAATCTTTAACCTTTAAAATAAAACCAAAAAGCCCTTCAAAGCAAAAACTTCTAATCTATCACAGTTTGTCAAATCTATATTTACCTGCAAAACATTATTCTCAGCAAAGGGGCCTTCTCTTTTATAATCTGGCAAGAAGAAGTTGGCACTGGGAGAAATTGGTGAATAGGCTATCAGTTGCATAAGCCAAGCAACCAGACTGACTGCAACAATGGCGACTACTGTTGATGGGCTAAGCCAATCCATTTTAGATTGGGTTTGTTTCTTTTTGGTTTTTCCCAAAACACTTCTGTATGGAATCTTCACAATGATTTGAACACCACAGCTTCTGTTTGGCAAGATAAATCATACGGTATCTAGAGGATGAATCATGAAGTTACGGTAGTCCCAACCTAACTCGGTAAAATAAATACATCCTAATTAATCCTTTTAACAATAATGAACACGTAGCGAGAAAGACAAAAAAATTAATATTGGGACAATCTACACCTGCCAGACACAAGACTCCAAAAAGTAACAGAAGATGCTTATGTTTAATCATCTTCTTCGCACGCCGTCTTCTTCGTAAGTTGGGACCGTTAATATAAGGTTACATGACTAGGAATCTGTCGCTGGCAACTTCTCCACTGAAATACTTGTATTGCTTCTATTAGGGTGTGTTTCCATGCAGACATATCAGAAAAATTCCTCACTCGAATGTTGATAAGCACCTCTTAAACCTTACATACCAAAACAAGTAAGTCTCAACTTTTGTGGATAGAATGGCAATAAGTCTTCTAAAAGCTTTTTTATTAGTTAGTTTTTATTTTAACCTCAACCAATCAAAATATTGGAAGTGTTCAAAATTGAAATATAATCTTTTTAAATAAAACGTTAAAGAAAATTACTATTTGAGAAATAGAAGAAAATCACATGTTTTTTACTTTTTACTTTTTATTTTATGTTTTTTCTAATTTTTACATTGATCTTTTTCTTATCATAAAGTGATTTAAAATTTCCTTTTAATTAAGCGGAAAGGTGTTCTTGAGTTGGATTTGGGGCGGCCACTACTAATAAATGTCGAGAAAATCGACGATTGTGATTTGGCGGTGCGAATGCGTCAACAATTGGGTAGGGGAAGTTTCGTGCAAAAGGAGACAAGAACGGATTTCAAGTTTTCTACAAAGACCCAATGAGGAGAGACGACACGGATTGTGCTTTTGCAGAGTGATTAAAGTCAGTAGATGTGTGGAACTTATTGCAACCGTTGATTAGAAAAAAATTGAGATAGGATGTGTGGGAGGGAAAACCAAGAATGAGACCACCGGTTTGCATGAGACAACAAGGAAAACCAAAAATGAGACCGTCTATTTACGTGAAGCAACAATTTCTAAAGATTTGTCACACCGAGGTGAAAGACACTTGGTTGGAGGAGGATGTCTTGTGCATTGGTGTGCCGTGAAGCTCGAGTTAAAGGCCCCGATTTTGCAATTGTAAAGCTCATAAATATAAGAGCTAGAAAATGAGGAATTTTTTTTAACCATAAATTCAAATTACATAGCTACAACCACACAAATTTCTTTAATCAAATTCATTAAATCAGATTTGTTCATTTGATCTATCTGACAACATCCGTGTAAGCCATGTGCGGCTGAGAATGATGCGTCCGGATCTCCACGATCTCCCTTTGTCACTACTTTGAGTGACAATGCTTTCTAGCATTATGGCTCAACCTTTTTCGTATGTGAACCATGTGAAATTCCTTGGGTCTACCTCAAAGCTGGTTTCCCACTTCATATTCCGGTATCCAACCATTGTCTACCTCATGTTCAGTGTTCAACTTCCCATGATCAGGTTACTAACAATTTTAATTGGAGGACTAGGTGATCAAACAATGCATAACCATCAATGCATTACTTTGGCCAAAGATATCCATCGTGAAGGTTACGACTAAAATCAAGACAACACACTAGTCTTATGAGTTTTATGTCTTCCGCCACCTCACAACTTTCCCTTTTACAGTTGTCTAGATCTTTTATTTTGCATTTACTTTATTTTAAAATTTGACTCACCTTGCAAGAAATTATTTTGAGACAAATGCCAAAGACCAACTAGGATTATTACGGGATAGGTACATCTGTTACATTGAAATATAACTATTTCAACATCTTGTATGTACCCATCCCCTAATATGCCTAATAGGTCTTTCATCTGTTTACCCTCTTATGTGATTACCAAGAGATTCAAGGACTCCTAGTTCCTTGTTCCAACCAAAGTTGGAAACACCTTGTTATATCTTGCCCAACTTACTAGACGATTTATTTAAAGTTGTACATTATTACCACCAATTTAAATAACCTTAATTGTTTAATTTGCACACCTTTTAAATCCCCATTCTAGTTCTAATTTTAAGAACAATCAATTTGTTAAATTGATAAAACTCAATTATATTTTTCTCTTCCGTATACTTGGAAATAGTATTAACGTTTAACAACAATCTCATTTACTATTCATATAAACTTGATATAGTCTTATGATGTCCTTAGTTTTAATTAAACAATTAGTTAATTCTTTAACTTCGGAATTAATACACACTTTGAATGTTTTGTTGATAGTCATCGTCATCATTTTACCATCACTAATTACATATAGTATTCAATTAATACTTAAACAATAAGGTCTAAGTAAGATTCCCGAAGTCTAGAATTCCATCATCTCATTTCCAAACGAGATTTCAATTTAATTGAAGTGCTTATTGTTCTATTAAAATCATAGGATAATGAATTTATAACCAATACGGTAACTCTCACATTGTGAGGTTTGAATATTAACAACGGACCCAAGGTCCCAACAGTTTACAAACAATGATCAAAAGATACAATTTACTTTTCCACTTGATAACTAGTATCTCACTTAGTTCTTTTATTGATTAAAAAAACTCCACTCAAGAGAATCCAACATGTCCAAGCATGACGAGTAACTGTCCTGCAATACTGGAGTGATCATTTGGTGTCAGTTCAAAAAGAACTGCAAGAATATAACCTCCAATTTTTGATGCTACTATCTAATAAAATCGGAATAAGGTATGCATGTTGTTTTTAACTACAAGCACAGGGTAACGAATCAGAGAATGGTAATACTTTTAATTAATCTGAAATGATTTCCAATAGAACGTCAAAATTTCTATTTCAAAGATTCCTTAACTAACTAATCATTAAGTGCAGATATCATTATTTCAGCTGCAATCACCGATTATTTAGCATCCAAATTCAATACAAGAACCAATAGGAAAAGTATTATCAACAAGAGTATCAATAATTTATTTCTCCGAGAACAACTATTATTTTTCATAAGTTTCCATTACAAGAGAGTATTCAATTCTGTAATCATTTCAGTATCAAAATTCAGGATTATAATCATTAACAAATCACTACCAGCTTGTCCAAGATCATCATTACAACAGACAAAACATATTCTTTCTAGACAAAGAGCAGCTCTACAGGTTGTCCAAACATCATCATGATTAGTTCAATTAAACATATGCTTTCATAGTAAATGAACATCCCAACAATACCGTTAAAATTATCATAGTTAAATCAATAAAACATATCCTTTCATATTAAATGAACAACCCAAAATACCGTTAAAAGCATCATGGTTAAATCAATAAAACATAACCTTTCATAGTAAATGAACAACCCAACAATACTATTAAAATCATCATGGTTAAATCAATAAAACATATCCTTTCATAGTAAATGAACAACCCAACAATACCGTTAAAATCATCATAGTTAAATCAATAAAACATATCCTTTCATAGTAAATGAACAACCCAACAATACCGTTAAAATCATCATTACCAAAACAATCAAAACATAATATTTCAAATCAATGTATAACTCCAAAACCATCAATCATTAACGTTACCACGTGACACAACCCTCCTCTTTTATATATATATATATATATATATATATATATATATATATATATATATATATATATATATATATATATATATATATATTTCCTAGGCTCTATAATGAAATCGACTCAGTCCATATAACTACAATCTATCATTATCAAAGTAAAACCCAAAAAAATATTTTATTAAATCTATTCAACTAGGAAGAAAACGGACTCAGCAAATAGTATATCATAATACCTTAGCCACGAAGAAAAACCCACAAACCAAATTAACCCGCATACTATAATCCTGTAATATTAACATCGATTTGTTTACAGGAATAACAATATGCTGCAAAAATTCTTGTAACAAGTCCAAAGAAATCCAACGAAATCCAAAGAAATTCAAAGAAATCCAAATTGACTTGCATAGATTATTCACACACCATTTTTTTCTTCCAAATTCTAGTAATGATAAGAAACAAATAGGCAAATTGATTTGCACATACCCAACTCGTTTTATTCCAGCAATCAATTTTTCGATAATTATTATTAAAACCTTGAAGCAAAAATCGATTTGGGTTTCTAGAAATCGACTTATTTCAGCAAAAATTGATTTGGGTTTCCATAAATCGAATTAATTATAGCAATAGTCGATTTGGATATATACAAATCGATTTGTCTCAACACAAATCGATTTGGGTATACTCAAATCGATTGAGAGAGACAATACCCTTTTTAGCAGCGAAAACTTTCAGCAAAAACAACAGATTAAATACCATTTGGGTTTTGGAGTTTCAAACAATATCTACCCAGAACTTGCGTAGAAAAACAACATGCATGCAAGATTCCCGATATATTAAACAAGGAGCAGAAAATGGAGGAAAACATTCTTGCCTGGATTCCTAAGAAACCGTTGCACTTCCACAATGGTGAGCTCCCTGCAAAATGGCTTTGAAATTCTTTACTGCTTCCAGCAAGTTGAGCCCTTTCCCCCTTCTTTTCTAACAATAAACTCCTTTAAATAATAACCCCGAGAGCATCTCCATTTCCAGATTTCTCAAAAGCAATAATCATCCAAAACATTACGAGAAAGGAGGGGTCGTGTTAAATGGCAATAACTCATAAAGAATGCAAAAATGGCGGTCCAAAGAATAAGCATGGCGGGTATGTCTCCCAACAAAACAAATGAAAACCTAAATTTTCTCTCCCACTTTACCCAAGACTTCGAGACTTTTGAGAGGGAGAGAGAGAGAGAGAGAGAGAGAGAGTGTGTGTGTGTGTGTGTATTAATCAACCATTTAATAACCAGTACCAAATAGATTGCCACGTATGCCTCCAACTTGCATGGCCATGTCCCCATTTTAGCGGGAGTCTAAAATTCCTCTAGATTAATCATTATTGTTATTATTATTTTTGACTTGCAAAACTTTATAAAAAACAAATAAAATCATTAATTGCAATGCAACATGATTAGATAAGACCCCGAGAAAATTATTCCAACCAAGGTAATTATGCCATGTGGTTTTTTTTTTTTTTACCACCCTGGCGTTTCCACTAAATGGTATGCTCCAAGCCCGAGTATTCTTACAAAACTAGCTAATTAAAAACAGAGGCAATTACCATTTATCAGTTGTAACGATGGTCGTTCTGAATTGAAGACGTCCAAATTGATTATTATAAAGAGCTAAAAGAAAGTAACCGAAATACAAATAACTGAAAGATTCATTATTATTTATGAACGATATTACCTACGATCAAGTCCTAATCATGTTTAGGCAGGATCATCAAGGTGGGTGCGGGGTCACCTGTTCAGCAGTGTCATGCCCAGCAGTCGAAGCTGTGGGTCATGACATGGACGTTGTGGGCCATTTCATGGCTGACCAAATGAACCCATACCCATACACTATGATGATCCCGTCTAATCCTGATTAAACTTATCCGCAGTTAATTTAACCTTTCCAAAAATTTGGGATGTTACAGCAATGGAACATAGTATTTGTCGGTGTCAGCATTTAGGGCACGTTTTTGCTTGTGTATGTAGTTTGTCGTCTCCATGTTCTGTTTATTTCGTATATGTGTGGAAAAATGCGGTGTATTTAACTTTGCAACCAGCTTTGGCTTTAGACAATGTTCGTCATAGTCTGTCTGAGGTCGGCATGTTCTTGTGGATCAGCATAGGTAACATTATTTTTCATTGGAAAAAAATCCTTATTATTTGTTCATTTTGTTTATGTATTATGTCAATGAGATTTGTGATTCTTGTTTTCAATCTTTTTTTTTTTTTTGCCTCTATTACATGTTTCTGGAGGCAGGGAAGCGTGGATTTGTGAAACCAACATTGTTTGGAGTGGTTACGCGTGAAGCTGTGTTTCAGAGTTGTAGCTTTGCTTGCGTGTTTATGGTAAAAAGTAACGGTGCAACGCCTAACAAGAAAGCTCTATGTCAAGAATGTCACCGTATTTTGTCTGATTTCCCAATCTGCAGGAGTTGAAAAGGCCGTATTTTTATTTTTAGAAGTGCATAAAAGGGGAGCACGCATGTTTTTTCATCTATCTGTAAGGAATAAATTTAGAATTTAGAATTTAGAATTTTCTAATATTTTGAAATATATTTTTGCTTGGTAATCGAAAATTTATTGCGACTATTTTGAAACTCTCCCTTTTAATTGAAAGTTTACTCCATTGAAACTTTTTTGCATTTTTCAAACTCTTTAAAATTTGCACTTATTTTCAGATCTGTCTTTTTGTAGATTGTTGCACGCTTCAATGAATTAGGTTCTTTTAAGTTCTTTTATAGAAATGCAGTGCTATAAATTACAAATTGGTTTATGTGAATTCTGATACCTGTTTATGAAAACATTGAATGTAGAACAAGAAAGAGCCATTGACATTCACATACTTATGCAAGTATTGGCCCTCAAACATACCGTAGGTGTAAATTCTAGAATATTGAAAATGTACTTTATGGCTGTCATTTCGAGATAATTTTTGTGAAAAAATTTAGATTATGATGATTTTTTTTCAATTTCAATTCGGATGTCGATTAAATGTATAATTGTGAATTTGATCACTTGTGTATGCAAGCCTTGTTTCTAACCCCCTCTTCTACAGAGGAAAGTGAAAAACAAAATTAAGAAATAATTCAATCCTTATGCAAGCACAATCTAGTTCACCGAGCCCTAGAGGCAATGTAGGTTCAAAGTCTTAAATATGTACTTTAGGCTCAAAGATCTGTGATGGAGTAACACAAGCATCAAAAATGTACTTAACGACTGTGAGTTGGAGAGAATTTTAGGGACAAACTCTTTTAAGTTCTAACATGGAAGATATTTGCTTTCCACTGGATGCAAAAATAATGTTCGATTGTTGAATTTGTGAGCTGAGTACATGAATTTTACTTTTACCCCATTCATTAACTAAGGGAAAGAAATAACAAGGAACATGGAGATAATGCTATGACTATCATTAATGATTATACAAGTGCGAACTTGTTCGACAAGCCCTAGAACTTAGGTAGGTAGAAATTATCAAAGCCATAGTTTAATGTCAAAGACCTTGAACATGGTGATGCAAGAGTTTTTAGATGTATTTTATTAAAGGCCCGATTTTGTAGCAACATAAAATTTACATATATATAGTTTATTATTTAAGTTTGTAGATATCAAGTATATGTTATTCCGATGTATTTTCTGTCAAGTAGATACAAAAGTTTCATATGTTTATACAATGCTATAAATTATAGGTGTTCTTGCATGTGCCAAAATTATGTGAATATAGTGAAACAAATGTGAACACGAAATGAGGAAGTGGGTAGATATGTTATTCTGATGTATTTTCCATTCACATAGATACAAAGGTTCCATATGTTTATGTTTGTGCCAAAATTATGTGAATTTAGTGAAAAAATGGAAACAAACAAATGACTAAGTGGGTAGATTTTATTTTATTTTTGGTGCTTGCTGGAAGGTGTGTTGTTTTTTCATATATTTGTGTTACGTTTATATGCAAATTTGAGTTGATATACACTTTAGTGACGATTTTTTCCATTTGTGTAGCTTGAAGTGGTTTATCTTGCTGCAGTGCAAGTTGTTGTTGATGTCCTTTTTCTTTCTTATAGCAGACGGTGGGAGGTCACATCTTAAGGTTTGACATTGTTCTTTCGAATTACACATGCACACACGCACACACACACACACACACACACACACACACACACACACACACATTTTAATTATTTTTCAATTTGATATTCACTTGAAATAAAGTTAGTTAAATATTGCATTAATTGTTTCTACATTTGCAACTTTGTTTTGACCATAGTAATAGGCGCTTGGTTTGTTTACAGAGTATTGTTGAATAGTTTATGTTTCATTGGAAAACAACAATTATTTTTCATGATAGAGGTTGTGCCTTGTTTTTCCCTTGGTGGCATGTGGGGCATGTGCCTTCGCCAAGTCAAGGAATTGTTGTGTGTTGAGAGGTTTCAATCCTCTATGAGGCCACTTCGATATGTCCCAAGTTGGGCGTTAGACTATGTTTTGGCAAGGTTCTTAAAGCTACCTATCATTGACAAGTCTTTATCTCATTTGCGTTTGTCTCGTAGTTTGCATTGCACCATTACTTTATGATATTCCATGTTTTTCCCCCGTACAGTGTGGAGCCATGAAAACATGCAACACCATTAGTGACCCTCCAGTGGGTCTTACTCTGACAACACCTCACTTGCATAGGGATGATGAATTCAAAAGAAGTCAGTTTGTTGTGAATTTGTTACATTGCAGGAAGGCGAGGCCAAAAAAACCTCAGATTGCAGAAATGATTAAGATGTGTTTAAACTTACCAGACAAAATATATCATGTATCTCTCCAAATTCCACACAATTGGTTCACTATCTAGAGGGTTTGCTTTGGTTTACGATACAACTGCTGATATGCAAAAATGTGAGTCTCTTCGAAAATTGAAGACGATGGGTGTAGTTGTTGAGAAGGGAAAACATGATCAGAAAAACAAATACAATCTGCAAGAAAATTTCCTCAAGCGTACAACAAGAAATTTGAGAAAAAAATGATATTCACTGTTTATGTCTTTTTTTGTGTTGGTGGACAGCTTTTGTATGTAAGAAACTATACCGAGGGACCCTCCACTTTTTGTTGTACATATATCTTCGCAAATAGAAAATATGTTTCGATGACAATACATGCAATGCCCAAATCTTTATTTAGATTTAAGTTTATTTTTATCTCAACATTTTTGTATTGAATGTTTCAAGTGGTTGTAGAAAGGATTTCAAAGTATAATTGTATAGTTTTTGAATTTTGTCGAATTGAGAAATAGATAATTTAATTAGTTTGTTGACAACGTTTTATTTATACAATTGAAGTTAATTGTCTATTGGCAGTTTATTTATCTTTCGTGATGATGTTATTTGTATAGGAACGCAGTATAACAATGGATGAAATAGAGAGTTAAGTAGAATATCCATATTATTTATGTACAAATTTACATAAATTAACACAAAATTTTAAATCTGCAAAATATTTAATCTTGAATAGAGTAATTTGAACGCTCTTAAAGTTTAAATTGCATTGAATGCCGAGTAATGGATATTGCAATCATAATATCCGTTATTTGATAGAAAATCTGCCACCTGGTAAATTTTGAACCGAGTTACAGACAGGAATTTTACTAATGTAACAAAGTGCATTCTATTTCTTTGATGGTAGGGAAACCATGACATAGATTTTTCTGCATGTTTTTAGTTGCGTAATATATTTCACGTGACACGTACCTATCAACTTATCCAGAAACATAATACAATATATGTTGCTTAAAAACTTTGTTATTTCATCAACACATTTGAGGGAAGAAAAAGATAGATATGGAGCAGTACAGAAGACTAAAATAAAAACGTGTCCAAGAAAGAGAGGCAATACATTATGATAATCCGCCGGAAATAAAGAACTTGACTTTGAACTTGCTACATGTGCATTGAACTTGACTTTGTATCCCCCTAATATATATATAAACGAAACTAATTCGTGTTGCCTTTTTACACTTTGTCTTGATTATATACGTTGAACACGTACACACTTCTTGTTGTTGTCGTCTTTAAAAAAAACATAATGTTATTGTTTGGAGATGATAGCACTTTCTTCTTTACCCCTTTTAAAAATTTAAAAAACATTCTACTTACTCCCTGCTCCGTACTTTTGTTTCAGCTCACTCCTTTCAAGGGTTTGCTTGGTCCCACATGTCACCTCCGAAGCGAGAGCTCACAAAGCAAGAGTATTATGAAAAAATAGATTGCAGATAAATGAGCAGCACGACGTAGATATCATGCACGAAGGTTGTCCGCATGCCCCGAAGACGCCCTCCTTCCCAACACATACAACTTTAAGCATCCATGTCAAATCCCATGACTTTCGGTACTTCTTCTATATCGCCCTATTCCAACACCCAACAACAAAATATGCTCTTTGCCATTACCTTCTCCCATCCACTCCAAACACCATGTGATGCCCCCTTCCACTTCCGAACCCATATTTTCGAAAACACACAAATGCAATCACTCAGCAACGCTTCTTTGGCTTCTCACAAAAAAAATTATTTCCTTACACTTCCATCCTTTATGGAGGCACAACGAAATTTTTGAAAAAGGATAGATGTCATTTCCAGAACACAAACTTACTCAGTCTACATGGAAAACTACCCAGGAATGATATGGAAAAATGACTGGAGGCGTCTATGTGTGTAATAGATGCTCTGGAGAGAGAAATGGCCATCGCTTCTCTACATAGAATAACATGGACTGGGTCATCAACCTCTTGTTCTACAATGGCTAGCACAAGTTGAGGAAATGTTAATCGCAATAAGTCAATCCCATCTTGTAGGTTAGCCAAGCACGCGGGGACACTATAAATACATAGGCTACACTATCAGTTTCCCTCAAAATATTTCATCTATTGTTAAATACCTTATGTGGCATCTTGGAGAGTTGGATATCTTTCTCATACAAAGAAAAGGACCAAACCAAAAAAGTATGATTTCTATGTGAGCATAGCTCGTGTGTGGGACTCTCTTCGGTTCAAAATTTCTAACGATTCATACTATAAAGATGTTGTCATTGACTACGAAGCCTTGTCCTCCTTTCCTACTACACATACTAATGTCTCCTCCATCTTAAGATCTGTTGAAATTGATATCCCCCTCCCACAAACTACAACCTAATTTTGTTGGTCTAAATGGATTAGTATCCCCCACAACAATCGATCTTCCATCATCCTTTGTCCCGGTATTTCCTAATTCAAGTACAAAATAAGAGGAAATGCAACACTTCCTGCAAGCTTCGACAGAAGGGTCACCCTTCTCCATGTTGTGGCCTAAAATTGGTATTTCACCTATTAATGAATACAACACGGAAGGTTTGTTTGCGATGACATTTCCAACTTTGTTTCCAACAGGTTCAGCCATGTTCAAACAACCACACATGAAAGAGGTTCAGCTTCATGAATATGCAATGCATTTGATTCGATACTATGACAACCACTTTGGTGGCCACCCTAGGTTCAGATACTTCTTGCTTAACCTCATCATGTGACACCACAGCCAAGCTACAACATCTGTTTTCATGAAGCAAGATATCAATCATGTCATTCCGAAACTATAGGGGGTCTTCGTCAATGCCTACATGACAATCCTAATGATAGCCTTCCTAAAAATTTGATGCACTTTGGAAACACTCTTTGAGGAACACATTCATTTTGGTTAAAATGTAGAAGTGAGGCTTTTGACATGATTGAATAATTAGGCACCCCCACATTTCTCTTTACTCTAAGTTTGTTGACACAAAATGGCCAAACCTCCACAATGTTATGCCCGGAAGAAGCCCTTTGGAACCTTGACACATACAAAGATGGAGGAACCAAAACATTGTTTCCAACCCTCATCATGTTGCAACATACTTACACCAAATATTATCAGTATTTCATGAAGAGGTCTTACAAAACATCTTGGGGCTCAAGACTATTGGTATATGTGAGCCTTGTTTCATTTACCTTTTTTTAAGTCATTTATGAACCTTTCTTATACTTCTTCATCTTTCTCTAGGTATGAATGGAAATACCAAGGTTTTTCCCATGTCCATGGCTTCTTGTAGCTTCCCGACGCCCCAAATGTGAAGACTATCAATTGGAGTGACGTATCTGCTGCTTATCAACCGGTCAAAGGCTACTTTGATAAATTTATTTTAGCATGGAACCCCGACCCATATCTTGCAGAGTTAGAATATACACATTGATCCCTCTACGATGACCCATGCTTGTTGAACACGTCACAAATATTGGTTGTAAATATTCTTCTTGGCATGGAAGAGTTATTGAATCATGTACAAAGACACACCAAGTGCTCTGAACAAACATGCCTTCGGAAGAAATTTGTTGGCTTGCGGTGTAGATACAAAGCACCTTGGGAGATACATGGAGAATTGGACCTTGCCTATGATGAAGCACATAAGTTCCAGTACATGCTTGTCAGAAATGATGACAGACTAAACATCCACAACCCCACAATGTTGTCAATTTGGAGATCCAATGTTGACTATCAGCTTGTCCTCTCTCAGCATGCAATTCTTAAATATATCGCAAAATATGCTTCCAAGACAGAGCAATGTTCTGACACATACAATCAAATGCTCTCAAGGATTTCTTCCACCTCAAATCCTGAACAACCAACCAAGGTTGCATTTCAGAAAATTCTTATAGATAGTGTTTTTGATCATGACATGAGTGCACAAGAACCATGTCACATGTTGCAAAAGTTTCCGCTTGCTCTTTGTAGTCGATTGTTTGTCACCTTCAATGTTGGCAAAAAACAATTGTGTTATGTCTCCAAGACAGAGGTTCCAAATAACACAACATCGAACCTTTTTGATGCCTACTTAAAGCAGCCTACAAATATAGAATCTATTTCACTTATTGAAGTTATAAGATCTTGGTCTTACAATAAGCTACGTGCAAGTGAGAAATGGAAGATATGACCAGCAAAGCCTAATGTGTGTGTCACCCTCAGATTTTATCGCATCCACGAGGATAATTCCACTTCTTTTGAGATTTTCTGTTGGACTGAATTTCTCCTGTACAAACCTTTTCACATCATTTCATTAGACATTAGAAGTATAGAAGACCAGCTAACTGGGAAGTGCTAAGAAATAATTATCACTCTTGGAATGTCAAACGTGCATATCCACCAAATGACTCATCTTCCTCTAACGATTAAACAAATGAGGAAGAAATATTCAAACCTTCTCATATACAGGCCGAATGGGAACTTTTATCCCAGCTCCATCCTACAAATCACATGGACCTAAACACCCTTGACATGCTAGGTCATCGATATTTTGAGATACATCACAACTGGCTCGAAAATGATTTTTTGATTTCTTTACAATAAATTGTTCCATCTTTCATTAAGATCAGCAAGACCACTACAGGAGCTTATTTCAAGTAGAAAAAATCATCCCACAAAATGCCTTTCTCACCATAACAACAATTGTATTTGATACAATTATTAATCAAGTTACATGCATTAAAAATTCACCCCTCCCCTAAAATTGATAATTCAAATTACTTTTGTTGATATAGGTAAATCGTACCTCATAAATTCTATCTTCTCTGTATTGTCTTCTACAAGTCTCTGTGCAGTCATCTCGAGCTCTTGTTTCTTGCGCTTGGTGGTTGTTGCATTCAACATTTTAGCATCTACTATTCATGCATCTTTGCAGATACCTATAAAGGATATCAAGCCACTACGAGGACCAGCGTTATTTTTTCTCTTCAAGAATCCCTCAAGCATGTTCAATACATTCTCATTGATGAAATGAGCTTCATAGGTCCAAAACTCCTTTACAAAATTGACTTCCATCTGCGGAGGCCTTTCCCCCTCTACGAACCTCCACATTTGGAAACCGATCTATCATTCTCATTGGAGGCCTTGGGCAGTTACCCCCTGTCAAGGATGTTTTACTAGATGTTGTCCACTCGTATGGAACAAACCTGTGGAATAGCTTCACCACTTCCATTACGTTGAAGACAATATTTCACCAACAAGGTTCAAATCAGGCTCAAATTTCATTTCCTTGGCTAATTTTAAATGCAATGGACATGGAATACCCCTTGTGGATGACTGGAAAACACTTCTCTTGTGCTCATTTGCAAGAATGTCAAATTCGAGATATTGCTCCTTTCCTTGCAGCTCCACATTTGTTTGCAAAAATGAACTTGTCGACTAGCACAACCTCAACATGTTGAAATCTCTCAATTTTCTTGTGGCGTGTTCAACGGAAGAAGGTACCATGAACAACGTTCTAAAATATCCAAATGACAAACAACTTCAGTACAAAGTCTTTCTCTGTTAAAATAAAAATTTATGCTTCTTTGCAAATTTATGGGTTAAAGCAGGACTTGTCAATGTCTCTATATGAACTGATTTGGACATCACCTACACTCCTCCTCGTAATATTCCTCTTTTTGTTGTTGTAAAATTCGAAAAATAAATTGGCCCCCTTAGAATCCAAATAATCCTACCCATGTTCCTGTTCCACCAATCTCCCAAGGAAACCGAAGACAACTACCTCTCAAAATGGCTTAGGCCCTAACAATCCACAAGTCCCAAGGCCTAACTTTACCAAAATCAATTGTAGATATAGGAAAGACATGGCTTTACATTCACTGCAATGTCTAGAGACACTTCCCTTTCTAAATTGCACATTTCCCCTTCTTTTTCATACGAGCGTTACTCCAAGATGTCCCTCTCCCCTTCTCAACAAAATAAAGGAAGAGGAATCACGTTTGGCCGCTCTTCATCTTTTCCCTCCCTCCTAACTACTTGTCCATTCCACCTTTCCCCTTCTCCCTTCAAAGGAATTTTACTCCTATGTTATATGTACCCTTATATTTTAATGTATGTATATACTAAAAGATTTTGAAATCGTACACACGCTAATCTACAGGGAACTCTTGTTTTTTTACTTTAAAATATTCATGTTTCAATCAATTTTTTTTGTTAAACTACACACAAACAAACATTTCCAAATTACAATAATATAATTTCTTTTCTTTGGGTTTTGTTCTTTTGCTCATAGTTTTTTTATGTGCTCCTAATCTTACTGCTGCAGATGATCGCATTCCAACTAAACATTTTCCACTCCAACGTATAATGTTTGCATCTATTAATAACGTCACATTTAGTGTATCTTTTATTTCCCTCAACGTGTCCCCACCCATGCACTTTTCCTCCCTCAAACAGACTTCTTCATCATCCCTCTTTCTCCCCTTTTGTTGCCCCCCATCCAATTGAACTTATTCATGTATCCCTTTCGGCGTCCCCCGTCAACAACTCATGTGTGATTGCCGGTTTTAAAACAATTCACAAATTTTACATACTCAATAGAAGTTGGCCCACATGCCACCAACCAATCATTTTAAATATTATTTCCTTCAAATCAAACTTAAATAAGATACTAAAATTGTCACATTACTTTCTTTTAAGAAATGAAATTATTTTATTTTAATGAATGGAAAAACAAATAACAAATTTATTAATTTGATGATTTAAAAAGCATTGAAGGATGTAGGGTTCAAGCGATTTTGAGAATGTTTAGGTACTCTTGAATATGTTCATTGTGTTTGTTGTAAATATTTATTATTTTACAAAAATTAATAGTTTTTATTTTTATTTTTAAATATATATATTTGTATGGAAAGGATTTTTGATTTTTATAATATGATAATAAAATTTAATTGTAATATTTTTCTATACATAAATTTTTGAAAATAGATTTTGTTAAAAACTAAATTGTAATTTTCTTAACAAAAAATATATGACATATAACACAATTTTATATCTATTTATATTAAATGTGCAATTTTCTTAACAAAAATTAGATGAGGTAAACAAAATTCCATATTTGTTTAAAATGGAAATCACTTATCTTGTTTATGAAATCTAACCATTTACTTTACTAATTGTTGATGAAGAATGAAATTTCTCCTTCTCACAACACAAAGTGTTTTTACTATAACATTCATAGATGCATATGAGATTACTCACAGGGTTATATCATATCTTCTGTCTAGAATATTGCTCCTATCATTAAGTGGTAATGGTCTTGCAAACCATGTATATATTTCAGAAATTAAAATACAAATCAATTTCACATATTGTATTTACTAGTTTTTCTTTATTTCTAAATGCATGAACTTCAACAGGATTTGCCATATCATGGCCTTGTTTTAGATAATGGACCAAAAATAAAGCTAAAATAAAATGTATTAAAGTTGAAATAAATCCACTCTAGTAGTTTTTAGATTGCCCCATATCATAACTTTTCAATGGTTCTCTAAATTTACAAGATATTGTCTGCTCAATAAATTCATACAACTTAGGTTTTCTCATTTTCTTGTGGTCTTCTTTAATTTAAATATAACCAAATAACTTGAAAATTTTCTATTATCCTCCCTCTATTAAAGCATGTGGGGGAGAACACGCATTCCTTGCTCTATCCCCCACCTTAACACAATGTGCTAATGGAAATAGAAATACATTGCATGGTGTTAATAGTTGTTGAAGGTGGCAATAAGAATGTTAAAGCATTAGACATAAGTGTGTACATATATAATCAATAAACCATAGAAATTAATTGAAAGGTAACAATGATATATTATATTATTATATTTCAATAAATAAGAGGAATCAACAAATGCCCAACAACCTAAAAACAATAGAGTTGTAATACAAATCAAGTCCCCTAACATATTACCTCCTCGTTACTTTGTAACCTCTTTAAAGGTAACAATATTAGCCCAATGATGTTTCTTGTTACCCTTCACAAAAGAACACACACATACGCATACACACTTGTGCACACATACACACACACACACACAAAATGGCAGGTAAAAATCAATCAAGATAAAATAAAATAGAGTAAATTTTGTGAGTTGTACAAAAGTTAGAGTCCTAGTTCATCAATACAATATGAAAAGGCACATTCAACGTTATTATTTCGCAAATCTGGAGAAACAATTCCTACGCTAGTCCTTAAGTAACTACACCTAAGTTGTATGTATAGGATTATAGGTGTAATACCCAATACATATACAATATATTGGGTAAGAGGATTTGAAAATCATATGTCGACAAAATGTAAAATTTATAAAATCAAAACATGTGTGTTGTATTACTGGCTTGTAGAAAGTGTCTCAAAACAAAAAATATTTCTTACTCCATGGTTGGAAATTTGGTTAGGTATAAATGAATTCAAAATTATGAAATCGGTGAAGAAGAAATTAAACAATGTGAGCTAACAGTTTAAATTTTAAACCTACAACTATTTTATAATCATGTAGACACTCAAATTTGGTAATTTACACTTTAGAAACCCTTGTTTTGACTATGCACTCTATGATAAACACTACTTATCCATTCTAGCTTTGCACTTTCAAAGGTCCATTGTTTAGCTTGTTTATCCTTACACACTAACATGCCGAAAAACTCTGAAAAAGTAATGTATAAAATCCATAGAGAAACATTAGTCTACCATCTCCAAACTTCACTTTACATCTTTTATGCTCCTTTCTAGGGTTGTACCATACGGTCTTGACCTCTTTATATAGTCTTGGAATGTCATGTCTTCTAACTTCACTTTTAATTTGAAATACGTTGTTGGGTCTTATACTTCATCTGGGTCAATCTTTCTTAGATAAATCATCTACAAAATCCTATATATGCAAGTTAACATTACCTCATTTGTTAACCAGGAACTCCTAAGACAATGTACTTGGGGACTCACTTCATACACTTACAAAATACATCCAAAACTCCTTAAATCTCATAATTGCACATATATAGTCATTAGGGCAGCACCCACTTCAAGATTAAAGCTACAAACCAAGTCAAGGAAGCCATATCTCTTATCTACAAGCATCCAAACATCCTCTCTCCAAGTGTTTTTGCAAGAGCCAAGTTAAAGAAATGGTCAAAGAAATTTCTAAATTTGATTGATCTATCTAGATATCACATGTTAGGTGGAGAATGACATGTGGTTTGAGGCCTCTTTGGAGTATTGCCAACGTTAGTGGTGCAGAGGCCCGCAACCCTTCTAATGTTTGTTTCACAAGACTTTTCATCCATGGTTAAAGTTTAAGGTGATGTTCAATTCATTTGAGAGCTTTGTTGTATTTGTGAGAACTAGGGTTTGATAGAAATGGAAAAATCCAAGAAGTTGAGAAACCTAAAACATTGCGAGAGACAAATTTAGAGCAAGTCTAAGACCATACAGAAGGGGTTGGACCAAATGATATGGTCTTGACTTGATTGTACAGTCCTTACACAAGTGTAATTATAGTTACAATCTAGGTTGTGAAGGTTTCTCAGTTTCAAACATCACATTTCCTCTATTGCATACTCCCAAATCTCTCCAGAAATCAATAGAAATCAACTAAGTGCTTATATACCTTCATTTGTTCTTTTAGTTGCATGTTAGGTTAATTGGTGTATGAACATTCTTCCTGTCGATCTCGAGTCATAAATTTGAATTAGTATTTGTATTGTATCATCTTTGTTAGATTTGTAAATCAACTCTAATATATCTTACACCTAATTAAATTGACCTAAAATTTAATTAAGGGTTAAACATTTTGGTGAACCTACTTTTTATCAAACCCTTAACCTAATATAGGATATCTTTAGTTCCTTGTGTATAAGGCATGTTAATCTCTAAACCCTTGTTGATTTAGGGTTTTCTCATCATGTGTTCTCGCCTCATCAGCTTATGTTTTCTTGTGCTCATATTCATGGCTTCTTCTTTTACTCTATCCACCACTCTCAATGAATATATCAAGCATTATCCTATTTGCCAAATTTTCTTCACCAACCTTGGCCATCTCTGTCTTCATCCTGACACATCTCCTAACTATGTAATGGCTATGATACCCATACTTTTCTCCTTCCAAGATGAGCCCATATCCTTCACCATTGATGAGTCTCATCCTTAAGATATAATTGATAGTGGTTTCCCGCTTTATGTGCAAGTCACTATCCATAATAATTTGATAAAATGTATTCTTATTGATAGTGGTTATGGCCTCAACATTTGTAATATCTCCTTTTACATAATTTGGGAATTCCTACCAATGATTTTTCCTCTTCTTCTATTAGTATTTGTGGATGTGATAATGTACCACGTCATCCCTCATCGAGATCACATTGCATATAACTTTAGGGTCCCGCACCTCCCAACCCTTTGTCATGTTATGTCCAATGATCATAGTTATAGTTTTATTTTAGGACATCCTTGGATTCATGTTATGCACGCCATACCTTCTACACCTCATAATTGTCTTAAGTTCTCTTACCAAGGCACTATTTTCACCATCAATGATGATCCCGCTCCTTTTAAATTTTTTACCAATGTGAACCCCAATAAGATCACTATCCCTCGTGCTCATCCCCATTCCCCTTCTTATAACACTTATTGAAAATAATGCCAATTGTTATTGCAACATGGCTTCACTAGACGTGACCTTGGTTTTCATGGTCAAGGAATTTAGGAACATTTTCACATAAAATCACAATCTAAAGAGGGCATTAGGTATTTCATGTGCTCATGGTGTACACCTTCATAGCTCCAAAATTCCTACCAGGATCACATCACCTATTATCCTAAATATCCACTATATAATCAATATCACCCCTGCAATTGGCTCACCCCAAGCTCATTGATGCCCACACATCACCATATATCCCATCGTTAGATTTTTTATGAAGAATCCCTCCTCAAATACGTCGGTGCATATGAGGATCTCCATCCCTTCTATCATAATAATAGGTTTCCTCATATTCTATCACCTTAGGCATATTTTGGGGATGCTTTTTTCGTGATGCAACACCTGATGCTCTGGATACCATTTCCATTTAAGCATATGTCAAATATCTCTTTACCATGTTAAATGAAGAGACAATTTCTTTTAACTTTGATACCAATGATGACCCTCACACTTTTGTCTTAGTAGTTTCCCTTAGTACCATTGAATGTGATGATATCCAACAAGTGTTACAATATTTCCCTAACCTTTTTCTTGGACCTATAATGACATGTCTAACATCAACCACTATGTTTCCATGTACAATATTGTATTGTGCGATGATGTTAAACTGTTCAAAAAATTTATAAAATGCACCCCAATGTGGCTTTAAGGGTCAAAAAAGATTTATAAAATGCACCCCAATGTGGCTTTAAGGGTCAAAAAGAAATTCAACAAATCTTTGATGTTGAAATCATCCACGTTGTTGATTACCCCAAATGTGTTTCTAATATAGTACATATCACCAAGCCCAATGGTGAGATCTACTACTACACTAACTTTTGTGGCCTCAATAAGGATGTCCCTTAGGCTGGATTACTATTTCCCCACATTAATATGATTGTGGAATTGACTACAAGGTATGACATGCTATCCTTCATGGATGGATTTTTTATATACAACCAAATTAAAATTAACTATGCAAACCAAGAAAAAACATCTTTCACAACCCCCTAGGGAAATATCTGCTACATCATTATGACTTTTGGGTTAAAGAATGGTGGCACCACTTATTAACGTGTAATGAATCACATATTTCATGACTATATATAATTTTTATCAAATACTATGTTGATGACCTATTGACTAAATCCATGAACCACCATAACTACACACAAGATTTGTGCCTCATCTTTGAACAGTTATGGTTGTACAATGTTCGATTAAACCCATATAAGTGTGTATTTGGGGTTACCATGGGTATTTTACTATACTACATTATTTATAGTCAATGAATAGATGTTGATCCTAAAAATATTCAAGTCATTACTTACATGCCACCACCACGAAATATCAAACAATTACACTCTCTCTAAGGAATGATTCGGGCTATTTGACATTGTTTGAACCAATTGGATGATAAAACACAACCTTTTACATAATTTACAAATAAATATACAACATTTATTTGGTAATTTTCATGCCAATGAACATTTAAATCAATTAAACACCATCTATTCAATCCTTTAGTGTTAGTCCACTTATAATTAACAAACCATTCTTACTCTACATGTATGCTATTAAATGTTCCCTCAATGCTTTTCTCACACAATTTAATGATGTCAATCATGAACATGATATATATTATATCAATTGTAACTTTATTCCACATGAGTTCAATTATACCCCCATTGATAAGCTTTGTCTCACCTTAGTCTTTTTATAACCATGTTGTGCCATTATATACTCAATACCGAGGTACTATTTATCACCAAGTTTTGAACCATTTACGTTATTCCCCCACACACTTCCGGTCATATTACACATTGGGTAATTATCTTAAATGAATTCAATCTCATATTTGAGGCTCAAAAATCAATTAAAGAGAAAGTCCTTATTGGTAAGCTTACCAATGTCCCACTTTTTGACCCCTCCAATGACGAATTTTGTGATGAGTTAACTTCTATAAAATATATTTTGAAGTTTGGACCATGTACTTTGATGGATCCCTATGTGCTAGTGAATTTGGCGCCATGGCCCACCATAGAAAAAAAAATCACAAATACACTAAATGTTATGATCAATTTCAACGCCACAACCTTTATCATGCCCCATCTCATGCATTACAACATATTATACCTTCATAACCATTTTCCATATGGGGCTTTGACTTAGTTGGAAAGGTTAACATTTAATATGCATAGGGGCACGAGATTATCATCGCAGACATGAAATATTTTACTAAATGGGTAGATGATATCCCCTTATAGTCTACTAATGGTAGTGATATATGTCACTTTCTATTGGCACACATTATAACTCGGTTTGGTCTCCCATCTCATTATTGTTTTCTCATAAAACTAAAGGGGGTTTATAGGGGCCCCAACCAATGGATGTGTATATAAAAATATATACGATATAACAAAATATATTAAACTTATTACACTAATTTTTAGTTTTCATAAATTCTTTCGTAAAGATTGGAAGAGGGTCCAAAAATTTCTCCTTTCGAGCTAAAAACTCCCCGCCATAAGTCACATGTCAAAATAAATTATATATCACCCACCATTTTTCAAGACATCCCTAAAGCCATGAGGTCCAAAATGCTCACCTGAGGTCCATTGAGGATTTTAATCAATTCTGACTTCCTCTTGAGAGACGAGACCCATTCCAAAAGGTCATCTCCCCCTTAAGGAATGACTTTTTCTCGGGAGGGTATTTTCATTTCAGTTCTGAATTGATCCGGACCCATCATCTAGAATGCTTTGTGTAATGAGATGTTTTTTCTATACCGATAGAGTGGATTTTACAGCTAATCGGTTTAGGAAAAAAACCTCTTCTCCAGTGATTCTAGACATAAAGAGATTGGTACCTTCCTACCCCAAATATTTCTTATAAAATCAAACTGTGGAGTTCATATTCAAGCACCTCTCTAGAAAAGTAAGGTTCGAGGTAGCCGAACTTCACCTTAATGAATGATCGACGAGACAAACATAATTTCGTGGGGCTTCTATCTTGAAGTGGTCTTTTAGATGGAGGATACATGAAGCAAGACATGAAAGACTGAAAATGAGGCCAAAATTATTTCTAGATTAGTAATGAAAGCTAACCACCCCACATTATGTGTCATATTATCTAGGTGAAACACCTTTTGATCTAAGATTTCAAAAACCATTTTGATAAAATCTTCATCATGGCACGAGGCGTAAAATGGATTGCGGTTCCTGCAGGAAAACTCCTCCATTTTAATCTCCACCTCCACCTTTACCATTAACTTATACTTTTTCGCCCTAAAAGATCATATAGACACTCTATTTTTGGAAAAAAATTTGTAACTTGTGGTGGTGGGATAGAGCTTTAAAAACACATCTCCTAGATTAACATGTGCGACTTATTAATTTCCCACCCCACTACGAGATCTTTCTCAAATTCTTGGCATGGGTGATGGAAGATGCTGATAAGTTTCCTATGTAAAATGGATCTTCTTTCATAAATCGTAGTGTCAATTTTTGTGCAAAGTTCCAAATGATAAATACTTTTTTACCCCATATATTACCGAAGGTAAACGCCAAATGAAGGTCACTAACAAAACCATTGTCAAGATTTTTGTAATATTTTTTATAAATATGGCTCTAACTAGCACAACCACATCCTTTATACCCTATGGGCTTACCATACTAGTGTTTGTACACCTACCAATGCCACACCCTTTTCTCTCATTTATGGGACTGAGGATTTTTTTATTGGAATTGAATATCCCTTCACTTCGTATATCTCTAAAAGATATCATCAAAGAAAATGATTACAAAGAGAATAGTTTACATGAGCTATAAAATCTTAACTCCAAGAAAGTGAAAATGTTGGAACATTTGTGTATGTATCAATAACACATCAAGCATGCTTACAATAAAAATTACATTCTCATGAGTTTCAAGTAGGTGATCTAGTTCTTAAATAAAATCAAAAGAATACAAATGTGGAGGAACCATTAAAAGGAAAATTCAAAACAAAATTGGCTAGGTGCATACATTGTCACCACATTGTTTGTCCCCAATGTTAATTATCTAGGTAAGCTTGATGGAAATATTGTGAAAAATCCCATGAATATTATGCATTTATGACAATATTAAACTTAGCTTTTTCATCTTCATTATTTCCCATATATTTTGTATATAGCTATGCATTGCACAATAATACAAAAACATTCAAATATTTGTAAAATTACAAAATTAGGACCTTTGCATTTATCTTGATTTGTTAGGACTTTACATCATACATGTTGTTTTTCACCTCGGTTTGATAGATATCATGATTTATTTCTTTACACACATGTGTTCACTAGGTATATTAAGCTAGATTTAGGACACATAGATTGTTACACACTTATAGAAGCACTTGTGTCTCCTTACATTCTCATCATTTGGGGGAAATCCCTCCACATCCTATAGGTGATATTATTCTATTATAGTTTATTTACACTTCCTCATTTATACTCAATTATATACATTGTGTACTTGTTTCTTTTTAAACTAACAGGAATGAATATATATTTCTTGTGCAACATTGACATCTCTTATTTCATATATCTCACCTATTTTGGTTACTACATCATATTATCATGTTTTGACACGTTTCATGTATACATGCTTGTGTGTACATTAATTTTTTATTATTTTCCTTACTTGTGGCTTATGTGCCTTGATTTTCTTGTGACACCATGGGTGTCCCATATTTGTAGCATCATGCATATCTTGTTTGTACTTTCTTGTTCTTGTTTACAGTCCTACGGACCTTAATTATCTCACGACACAATGGGTGTCCAATGTTTGTAGGCCTAAAAAGAATTTTGTATGCTCTTGTATGTCATTGTTTGAAACTTTACTATATTGATGGTATTTGTGTTTTTCTACATGCATCATCTTTTCTACTTTCTTTTGTTACTATTATCCTTGTTTTTTAGCTAGCATTGTTTTTATTGTGTCATGGTCACCACCATGTATAAACAAATTTCCTTTTGTAGGTATAATTTCTTCAAGGTGGCCATCTCTTTAGCACTCTATAAATCTTCTCAGTCATTTATCCTTGAATATACACCTATTTATTTTGAGCCACATGCTCAAACATGATTTTCACACATGCCTCAAAAGAGGGGCATCTATCCAGGTTTATTTTAAAATTTTAAGCAAACACAGATATAATTTTTGGGGTATATATAGGTACAAACAGGGTACATGCACCCAAAAATGCAAGCATACACATAACTTTGGCAAAACAACATAGGGTAAAAACCATACAATTTTTTCAAGGCCATACATATGGTCTTAACCCCTATATGTTTCTAAATAGGGGCAATTTCAACAAGTTATGCAACATTTTTAGGTTTTCACCTATATGTACAAGTTTTTCTGCCAATTTTCACACTTAGATTACTCGGTTCGAGACCAACACATGGGCATTAAATTATTTAGTTCCTTCTTCACTCAATTTTAGTTTCAAGAAGCTTGGGGACATGGGTCTCCTTCCTAGTTTAGTGGTGTTAGTGCATTTTCAACATATTTTAGTGTTTTTTTTTCAATTCATACTCAACAGCTTGTTTAGTAAATGGGGAGATTTTGGGGGCAACTATTCTCTTTTGTATTGTATGTCATTGTTTACAAAACTGGGTCTACATCTATTTGCGGTGACATGATTTGTGGGGTTATAGAAGGAAACAAAGCAACTAATATCTTTATGGGTAGGATTTCCTCTCCTATTATACTTTAAGGGGAAGATATCGAGTTGATGAGTAAATTTTATACATGGTATTCTTCTTTTGTAGGGGTGTATTTATAACTCTTTCTTCTTCTTTCCCTTACATGTGTTTGTGTTGGATTGCATATAACCGACACTTGGTTTCTCCTTCACACCGATTGGGACTGATCACCCCTAATCCTTCAAAAAAGTTCAAACAATACAAATCTCCAAGTAAAAGAAAAGCATGAGAAAACAAGTGTATTCTTTCCTTGTTTACATCTTTTTACTTTTTATATATGCAAATGCAAATATTTTCTATTACAAGTTATATTTGAGTTATGGTCAATTATCTATCATGGTTGTTGACTAAAATATGTGTTGTAGGTTTCATCATAGATCATGCCAACACCAAGCATAACAACACAACCGTAAAACAAAAATTGAGCAAAGGAAAAGTGTGTTTAAACATACAAGTATAATTTCCTTTAAGAAAGCAATTTTCAATTTCATACTTAAAGGGGGAAATGTAGACACTCAATTTTGGTAATTTACAATTTGAAACCCTTGATTTGACCATGAACTCTTGCTATGATAAAAATAACTTCTCCATTCCATCTTAGCACTTTCCAAAGTCCATTTTTTAGCTTGTTTATCCTTGCACATTTACATGTTGACAAACTCGAGAATATAATCTACAAAATCCATAGAGAAACATTAGACTACCATCTCCAAACTTCAATTTAAATATTTTATGTTCCTTACTAAGGTCATACAGTTTGGTCAAGGTTGTACCATATGGCCCCGATCTCTTTGTATGGTCTTGGATTGACATGTCTCCCAACCGCATTTTTAATTTGAAATATTTTTTTGGGTATTATACTTCAACCGGTGGAAATTTCTTAAATAAATCATTTTGGAACAATACATAAGAAAGTAAACATTACCTCATTTGCTAAATGGGAACTCCTAAGGTAATACACTAGGAACTCACTTCATACAGTTGTAAAAGGCATCCAAAACTCCTAAATCTCATAATTGCACATCTATAGTCATTATGGAAGCACCCACTTTAGGTATAAAGATAAAAACCAGGTCAAGGTATACATATATCTCATCTACAAGCATCCAAAAATCCTCTCTCCAAGTGTTTTAGCAAGATCCAAGTCAAAGTAAACATTGTCAAAGTAATTACCAAATCTGATCTATGTATCGAGATATCACATGCTAGGTGGAGATCAACATATGGTTTGAGGTCAATTCACAATAATTCCAACATTGGTGGTGTATGAGGGTTCCCACAACCCTTCTAATGTTTGTTTTTGCAAGACTCTTTGTCTATGGCTAGGGTTTGAGGTGATGTTCGGTTAATTCATAGAGATTTGATACAACTAGGGTTTGACAAAGATGAATAAATATAGGAAGGTGAGAAGCCCATAAAGTTACAAAAGTAGAGTTGGAGTAGGTCTAAGACCATACACAAGGGCTAGATACAATACAATCTTGACCTAATGGTATGGTCCTAAAATTATGGTACGGTCCTAACCCAAGTGTAATTACAATAACAATATATGTTGTAAAGGTTTATAAATTTCATATCTCACATTTCCTCTATTTCATAATCCCATATCTCTTTGGAAATCAATAGAAATAAGCTAAGTGCTTCTATACCTCCGTTTGAGCTTTCGGTTTCCTATTAGGTTAATTGGTGTGTCATTCTTCCTATCTAATTAGAGTTGTAAATCTGAATTATTATTTGTATTGTATCATCTTTGTTATATTTGTAAATCAAATTTAATATATCCCACACCTAATTAAATTGACCTAAAAATTAATTAAGGGTTAAAAAAATAATGCATTTCGAGAAATAGTCATTAGAACAATAGAGAATTCACTACATTAGTCAAAGAATTTTATTGGGTTTAAAAATAATTTTCTAAAACTGGAAAACCTTTTTAACACATTTTATAATGTATCTTACAAGCACCTTAATGTACAATAAAGTTTCAGGTTGTTGTTAAGACCACTTGTCGTTTCCAAAAATACTGGAGAATTTTTTAATGAACATGTTTCCAAAACTAAAACCTATTAAATTTTGGGCACCCTTGTGATTAAAACCCATTAAAATTACTTTCTCTATTATATTGTGTCTGCGATACAAGACAAATAAAAAATAACTCAAAAGATTTCTGCCATTTTATTGATTTTTTCCCTTGAAATGTTCAAAAGATTTCCAAATCCTCAATATTTCATTTCGCAGCTTGCCTTTCTTTAAACAACAAAACAATGTCATGTACCGCTCAACAACATCTCCTCATTCATAAAATCCTTTAAACTTAGTCACTTTTCATAGTTTACAATGCTTCAATGATGGATGATGGACAAGTGGCATGAAGGGCATGTAGTATTCATCATCTTTCTCACATTTGAAAGAGTTTTTAAACTTGGCCACTTTTCATTATTTTCGGTTCCTTTGATGGATCTATGACACGATATGTAATTGCTACCAAATACTTCAGTATCCTTAGCCACCTCAAATTTATTAAATCTATAGGAAATGAATGATTTACAAGTGACATCTTTCGCACATGGAGTCAATAAGCATACAAAACTATCTCAAACCTTTGATCCTTTCCTTGGAACTCTACATGACGCCAATGATCAATATGTGCCATGAAGTAGGTGTGGAATCCATTAGTACATCACATTTTCTCAAGCCTTGGTCCTCACCTCTAAACAATTCACAACACGATGGGTTACAGATGGTATTGTGGACAAGTAGCATAGATCAATGCTCCACATTGTCTCAAACTTTTGTTCCTCCACTTCCTCTCTTTGCCAAATGTAGAGACACCGATGGTTGAAAAATGACATATGAAACACATGGCACAAAAATATTAAGTTTAAAATTCATTAAATTTCCTATTTATGTGATAAAATTTTATGGTTTCACTTTGTGGAAAATGGAGCATAGGAACATCAACTGAGATAAATGAAACAAACAAATATTTCATTTTTCGGTGATATAGTTTGACTTAGAGATCAATATGAAAAAATATAGTTTCATTGGACAATTTATTCATATAGTTATGCATTATGCCTAGTTTTGAGAAGAATGGTAAAGGGATTTGTGAGAAAATTACGTCATATGTCTTAGGTGTTTATTGATGAAAATAAGATCAAATGACTCCAAAATCACTCATAGAGGCTTCTAGGTTGTTCTAATCTCTTGTGAAGATGTTTTTAAAGATGATATTCCCCTCATGGCCCCACCAAAATGCAAAGGAAATACTTAAACAAGATGTAGATAAAAAAATATGAGATTTCACATTGGTCCCAAGGGTGAAATCATGATCTTCTCAACAAGCGGAAGTGTAAGATTCAATCATTCTCCTGATCTCATGGGCATGCATTTATGCTTTCTCACAGATAAATTGATAACAAAAAATCTATTCTTTTCTTGCAAATAAAGGCATTGAATAAAAATATATTTTTTCTTACAAAATCATGAAGGTTTTATGGATAAGGTTTATTTCAATCCTTTCCTCAATGGTACTTGGTCATCTTTATGCTTTAGAAGAGATCCCAAAATATGCCCAAGGTGGTTTTGAATGGATCATTTCAACTATATATCTTATATGAACTTTATGATCTATGTGGAAGAGATAAGTATGAGAAAAGAGATATATTCTAAGCATATTCTTGATCTTATTCTCCCATCATATCTTATCTCTTCCCTTTTCTATAAATAGGTACAAACAATCTTATAAAAATGGTTCCTCTTCCTTTAATGCAAGGTTACTTTTCTCTTTAAGTGGTGGTCTTTTGAGTTCCCCCGACCTTTCATTTTGAGCTCTATAAATGCATAAATGCCTTGGATTATGTTGATAGCTGACTATATATATTCTAGATTTTAATACAACGATAATTGTGAATCATATCTTCCCTTTCTCTTTGTGTTAATTATCCCTTACCTCTCTATTATTTTCATGGTTGATTGTGTATATAATTTTCAAGGTTTTTATTCACCGTGTATTACAAAGGTTGAGAGGGAGAATCAGATTTAAATATAAGGTTATTATGCCTTATATATGCCCTTTTGGATTTGTGTTCTATCCTATTTATTGATAACTCATATAAAGAGGGTGATACCCTTTCTTATTTTTGCATCACCATGTTTATTTTTTCATGTTTTCTCATCCTTTGTCTCCTGCAACTAGTAGAGTAGCGATAGAAAAGAGTAGTTAGGATAATATAAAACTTTCTATGGAGGTATTCCTCAAATATCCAAGTGTCCCACACCTTTAAGGCATTATAATTGTAGTTACTTAAGACACCAATCTCTCAATTGGTGATTTACAAGTGTACATCTCATCCCACCAACAATTTTTGCACACTGGTGGGATACTTTGTTCAAATTTTGTTTTTATTATTCAAGTGTTCCATTAAAAAATTATAGCAACCTCAATACCATCAACTATGACAATAATTAATGGAATGTGCGGTGTAACATGTTGTTTAGATTTTTTCTCATTCTTTAAGTGTTCCATTTCAAACCGTAGTCACAAAATCATGCACTTACTATTATTATACCACCAAGTATGTTGTTTTATATATGGATCTTGCATAAGAAAAGTATTCATTGATGACCCATTCCATAGTCTAGTCATCTGTCTTGTTGGTCTTTATTGTTGTTGATCTTATACATTTGTCACTCACTCGCATAGTTCCAGTTAGGTCTCAAGGATTTGTATCTATCATAACTCACTCAGTTGTCGTCACTAGTCTTTGAATAGGGTTCCTAGAGAAGGATTGGGGCACACAGGCGCACCCTGTCCCGATTCTAGGTGTCCTACTCCCCATCACACATGGTTTTACGTTTTTCATTTGAGGTCATTATTTTTGGTTTTTTCCTCTCATCTCTCAAGGTACTAGTTATTATATTGGGTCATTAGTGTCAAAATTTAAATAAGAGATCCCTATATAAACACAACATACATACTACCTGAAGGGAAAACTATTTCTATCAAGGGCTAGCTATCTACATAGAGAAAGGAACTTCATTTAGGCATTATTCTGCATCACACACTACATACAAATGGGATTTCATTCTATTCCATCCATCATTTTGCATTTTATCTAGCTATTATCTCGATATATGTGCATCATCGGCGCTTAGGGAAACCTAGGCACATTATTACACACACAAGCACACAGAATTACATTGGGTCTGAGATGTAGTGCAACACTCAGTTGTAAGTCCACCATTGTGGCCACTGAGGACAGTCTAACTCCTTCATATGCATCTTTCTTTTTTAGGGTTTTGATGTTTTTCTTAGGGTTTTGCATGTGATTCTTCATTGTGGGTTTATAATAACATCAGCAAACCATGTGCAACATTCACACGACCAAAGGTTAAATCTACCGCAAAACCTAACGACCGTATCGGACCAAATTCTCGAGGTGTTTTGCAGACCAAGGTGCCCAAATTTCAAACCAGGTCACCCTAGGTACCCTCATCCTTCCCCAAGCACCCCGGTCTAGCTGCAGATTTGTGTCTGCTTGTAATTTGCCAAGGTTTGTTGTGACACTCTATCTCGCCATTCCATCACTCTGTTCAGTCTCAGATCACTACAAGATAAGTCCAATTCAGGCAAGTTCCTTCCCCTACTATTTTATTTCATTTAAAATATAAAATAAATTACTTAGCATTTATATTTCATTTGTATGTCAATTATCATACCCTATTTATATTTTATAGAATCCTTTTGGTGAACCCAACATGATTATAAATTTTTCTCTAAGATCAACTAAAACCCTAATGAATAAGGATAACTCTTCTCCTTCTCATCTCATCATGCCTCATGTTAGTATCAATCCTATCTATGATGAGGCAACTATAACTAAGCTTACAACTCTATATCGTGATGTTACTATGCCAAATCATATTCAACAACAACTCTTAGCCAACGAATGCAATGTGCCTACTAGCTTTGAAAATTCTACTATTGGAATTATTTATGATGTGATGAGCTTCACTCGTTGTACACCATGTTATACAGTTAGCCATGATCCTCCTTCTGACATTTCCAAATAAATTCTATATGATTCTCTTATTAATTTCATGCTTGGTCTTGACGATAGTACACATGTGCATACTGATTATCCTCCTAGTCAGACCACTAATATAGTTGCATCTCATGCTTCTCCTATTTTTTATAATGCTTCTCATGATCCATCACATACTATTTCACATACTCCTTCACACTATGTTGATGATCCAATTGATGATACACTTAATGACATTTTCATATCTGAGTCTCTCTCTGATTTTGACAGAAAATTGATAGTCATGAGTCTACTACTTTACATCTTTTGTTAAGTGTGAATCTCCTGCTCCATTGTCATCTTCTTCTGAGGTTGTATCTAATAATATGCATGATTCATCTCCATCTATTAGTTCATCTCCTCCTACCACTTCATCTCCTCCTATCACTCCATCTCCATCTATTCGTTCGTCTCCTCCTATCATCACATCTCCATCTGACGCTTCATCTCCTAGGGATGTTTTTGATGTTATTCCTACCACTTATATGGATGTTCCATGCTCTTCATCACTAATTGCTTCGTCGAAACCTACACATAGTGTGCCCTTAGCATCGGAAAATCCTTTGTCTCCTCTTGATGTCCCTATGATTACTCACAATGGAAAATTACAACCGCTTAACACATTATTACCATCCCCTATTATTCCTTCATAGGATATCTTGTCTCTCATGCATGTTGTGGGTCATTTACAATCTCAGGTTCAATCACTCACATTAGAAATCAAGGAATATTATGCTTCCATTGATAAAAATTCATTACATGGTAACCTTATTCCTAAGAAGATTCATAATTCAACATTTCTTATGAATTTTATCATGTTTGCCTTTTCATTTTTCGATGGTACTAGAAACCCTTACTTGCATCTCAAACATTACCATATGGCTATGGCTTCATATTCTAATGATCGATTATTGCTTAAAGCCTTTCGATATAGTCTTACCAATGACGCTTTAAAATGGTATACTCATCTACCATTTGGATCTATTAGCACTTATTATGAGATGGAAGAATCTTTTCTCCGTCACTTTATCATCAACAATGGCCCTAAAGTTACCTATGATCATCTACCTACTTTACATCAAGGAAAAATAAAACCTATCATGGATTACATCTTACAATTCAATGCTTGTATGCACCAATTAGTCTTTCAACCTATCGATTTAGAGAAGTAATTTATTTTCTGTCATGGTTTGATTCTAGCATTAAAACAAAGATTGCAATATGACACATGTGAATCATTCACACTTCTATGCTATAAATTCATTGATCTAGAACAAGACCTCATTACTACACATGTTATAGATCCTCCACCTATTGTTACTATTGTTGCATCATCTAGTTCTTCTCCATTACCATCAGTTGAGTGTCCTACATGATCTCCATCTCCTCCTCACAAGAAATTTTAGCCTACTACATCATAGAAGTGTCCTTATTCTCCTACTCTATGGAAGGCTACACCTTAATATTCTACACATATTTCATGTGAGCCATTGCATTTATCTCACCATGCTCGACCACATAATGTGATGTGTGCTTTTCTCAACATGCATTTAATTTTCTTACCTTCTAACCAGCATCAACCACAACATCACTTACAACGTCAGCGTGATCAACCCTATTGTAACTATCACCATATCAATGGCCATAGGGAAAATGATTTCTTCACCCTTCATGATCGGTTACAACAGTTAGAGGATAAGGGCATCATTTCCTTTGGCTCTTTCTCATGTGAGCATTCCATATCTCCTCTCCCTCGTCAATGAGATACTACTCCGGTTGAGTTATCTCCTTTTTCTAGTGCTAAGGTCATCATTCATCCATTGCCATAGGTTGTCACTCGTGCACATTCTCCATCGTCCATCCACCATTGCACCATCTCATCCATCACATCATGCTACTAGTTTATATTGGCCTCCACAGCCCTTGGCATTTGCACCTCCCACCACCACTCCACATGACATTCAGTTTGGTTCATATGCTCACACTGCTTTCATTCCACATGCTTCTACCACTTTGTGTTGCCTCGGTCTTTGGTAGGTGATTGCTATCACCCTACCCCCATGATGACGCACTCATGTTCTTATGGTTCTTACATGACTATTGAGGGATCTATTACAATAAGAACCTCTCTTCACGCACTCTATTGATTCATCTAGTGCACCCTATCGAATCATTTCCCAATGATGCACTCTAGCTTTATAACTCATTCTTTATTGTTGAGGGTTCTTATCTAAATGAACCTCATCATCTATACATTGGGGAGCATTTCTATTCCACCCTCCCCACCTTCATCCTCCTAACATGTGACCACATCATACTCTTACACATCATCAATCATTCATCACAATTTTATTTTTGCAATCATATTACATACATAGTCTATTATCCTATACACTATATCATCATCACATTACTCATTACTCAAAACCATGCATTACAAATCAATTCAACAAATACGAACAAAACTCAACACATCAAGCATCATATATAGCAACTAATAATCACATACATCATCATCACATCATAACATCAATAGATAAAAATACAATCATCATATTCCAATAAATCCGTCTATTTATATCAATTAGAATCATAGTTACAAAACATATCATCACCGAGGGAAAATCCCCTACATTGAGTACATCAATACAAATCATATCTTATCATTGATGTCACTATATGGTACTGCAAGTGATATAGAACTCGATGCCTCACCACTAAATCTATGTCACTAATCACGACCTTCATATCTCTCCACATGTCTCCGTAGTAGTGTCACCTTTGTCAATTGCTTTGTAAAGCGACTTTGTAATGTGATGAATCATGTAAACACATCTTGCACCAAAGGAATTCCACTCATTTCCTATCTAGCTCATCGTGTCTTCCCATGTGTATCATCCCTCTTGCTTAGCAACATGGTACATGTCATTGTTGCTATGGCCACTAGCTCAAACAAATGGGCATGCTCACCCACGATATCATATACATGCTCTAATATCCCTCCACCCGTAATTATGTCGGTGGGAACATTCTCGTGTCAATGTGTGAATAGATGTTTCCACAATCAAGGACTAATACGCATCACCTACAACCAATAGAACAACACATTAGATAACCATAACCATCACATAAACAAGTAACCAATCATACAACATAGCTATACAGATACTCATGCTCCATTATTGCCCCCACTATTTTGTTGAGGGCATGTGCTTTCCCCTCAAATCCTCCTCCTTGTGGTAATCTCACCACATCCATAAATAATAGAAACAAAAACACCCATCGATGTACGCCCACCATGCACGGTATGCCTCCATACACCCCACATCATCTCGCACTCATCAGCTCTATCTCTGCACCAACCTCATCTAGACCGGGAGGTAAAACTACTCTCTATTGGTCTTGCTCTAGCTCTCTGGTCTTGCTCGGTGCTCTAACAACTCTAACCCATAAATATGGCTCTAGGGGCACATCCTGGGCCATACCAAACTATCAAGATACCCACTCCACCTGAAATAACTCAGTCACCCTTAGAAACCAATCCTCCAACCACATCATCCTCTGTATGCATTGTAACTCTACCACATCCTCTGTCCATCCTCCATAGTCTCGGTATGGCCTCCATATCATTGCCTCTGGCCCCATCTGATCTATCAATGCTCTATAGGTGTCAATATCCATCTTCTACCCATGCAAACCAATCCATATCCTAGAAAATATGTCTGACCTAGCCCAATTTGCTTGCAGGACCACCAATTGACCTCAATACTGCTATATGCTTATAGGCCCATACATGTAATAATGTAGTAGCTCTAATCCCACCTCCATGCTCTTCTATGTAAATTTTTATATATCCCTATACAGTGAGCTAACACACATCATGCCCATGCATACCTAGTACTATCCTCCGCTATTATGCGTAAAATATCATTCATCTTATATAATATGCCCACACCACCTCCCTCCACTACAATCAATGATGCAATAACCACATCTATAAACTTCTGCAAGCATGGAACCCCTAATCTCAAAATCACGTCCAAACTAATGTGGGCCTTGACAGAACTCAAGTCCCCACAAAATGCCACCTAGTGGACCTCATCTATTTCTTCATATCCTCCACGGCCATGACTGTACCCTCTCGCCAATAATAGGTAATCACTTGTATGCGATATGCATCCTCTAATGTAATTTTCATCTCACCTGTAGGTAGCCAAAACGTACAAGTTTCCGCACACCATCTCTCACACAAAGCTATCAACATCGGCATATTATGGGGCACATCCCCCATCCTCACTATGTGCCATATGCCAACATGATTCATAACCTCCCAATCATCATTTGAAAAAATCATCCCGAGCAACGTACTCAAGTGGCAACCACCATAGAACTCCCTTAAATGGATATCCCTATGCACACCACAAAAACATTAAACACATCGTTAAAACACCATACAAATATACACATGATTATTTATACATCACTACACATTAAATTTCATGTTTACATCACTCTAGAAAAAATCGACTTTCTCGGACAGGGATGCCAAGAAGTAGGAAACTCATGTACGAGAGGGCCACTAGCAGCATTTTCATCGCTCTTGTATAGGTCCCAAACGCTACGAAAAATTAAAAATAACAATTTTGTAAAAATTCACCAAAACTGACTATTACACACGCATTTTTTTGAAAAAATCACACTTACCAACTCCACCATCGTACGTGATGCCACGGTGATCACTACCATCTCAAAATGGCTAGGTCACGGTGCTCTAACTTACAACATCCTTACACAATCAAAGCTCACTCTCACACTCGCATAAAATACAAATGAGTTGACTAATCACTTTTTCAATTTATTATTTATAGTCACTTTTCATTATCCACTCTACTATGGTCATCACATTCACTACTCAACTAATACACGCCGCACGTTTTTTAAGCTAATATCTTGAGCATTTTTACTTCAATTTCTATCCCATTTACATCATTCTCTTCAAAATTATGCCTACCATTGTATCATACACATGACACCAACACTATTTCTCCTTGATGTTGTCTTTCACCCGATCTACACATATTTTTCACTATCCATCATACACTATCTATTAACGTGCTTACTTTCGGCTCACTGTTCGCTCTCATTATCACTTCCCTTTTCACCGAAAGGGGGCATATAATTGGGGTCAATTCCACTTACACTATTACACGATCATTCAACACTTATAATTATTTATTTTTGAACATTTACTAGTACACCATGCGAAATTTCATCATTTTCTATCAATTCCCCCTAATGACCTAACACGGGGAAAAAAGTGTAAAATATCTCTATGAGTAAAATAATCAATCAACCAATCAAATAAGTTCAAGTATCTAACAATCAAAATAATACCATTCAATCGATACAATACAACACATTCGGCCTCCTAGATGACCTAACATGGGAAATTATTTTACATTTCACATTTTCTTCCAGATGATCTAACTTGGAAGCCATCACACACATTGTAGAGATGACCTTGGAGTGAGGGAAATGAGATGTCATTTCCTTTCCTATCTTGCTCCTATATGGGTGAACACGTTTGATCAAAATCTTTGGAAAATCACTAAAAAATTGATCGGTGTCTATCTGCAGTGGCTATATCTTTTAAGGATGTAGTTAAAAGTTGGAGAATAATACACCTTTCTCCATATACTCTTTCTCTGCGGTGGCGGGGACGCCCCAATCCTCCATTTTTTCATACCCACACAATTGGGTTGGGAATTGATCACTCCCTACCCCATCACATCATCATCATACAAAATTCAAAATAGCTAATCATTTCACATCACAAACACCAGTCTCGTTTAGTGCACTTCATCATAGTCTTACATCTCTCGTGATGCTTTGCATGGATCAACACACTGATCCATGGTTCATCACGCTATATGTTTTCATTCGACATGCTCTTCTACCACATATGCATGTTCTTCTACAACATGGGATTCTCCATACTTCTCTCAGGTATGCATCTCTAACTACTTTATGTTACCGAGATTTCTCTCACCAACATAAAGTGGGGGCAAATGTAGTAAAAAATCATGCACTTACTACTATTATTATACCACCAAGTATGTTGTTTTATATATGGATCTTACATAAGAAAAGTATTCACTGATGACCCATTCCATAGTCCATTTGTTTGTCTTGTTGGTATTTACCAATGTTGGTCTTGTACATTTTTCACTCACTTGCACGCTTTTGGTCGGTCTTAGGGATTCCTGTGTGTCGGTACTCACTCAATTATTGTCATTAGTCTCTGACTAGGGTTCCTAGAGAGGGATTGGGGCACCTGGTCCCGATTCTAGGTACCCTAGTCCCCATCACACTTGGTTTTATTTTTGTCATTTGAGGTCGATATTTTCAGTTTTTCCTCTCATCTCCCAAGGTACTAGTCAACATGTTGGGTCATTAGTGTCGAAATTTGAACAAGAGATCCCTATATAAACACAACATACATACTAACTTAAGGAAGACTATTTCTATTAATGCCTAGCTATCTACATAGAGCAAGGGATTACATTTGGGAATTATTCTGCATCACACACTACATAGGAAGGAAAGTTCATTCTATTCCATCCACCATTTTGCATTTTATCTCAAGCTACTCTTGATCGATATCTCTACATCATTGGTGTTAGGGCAACCTAGGCACATTATTACACACACAAGCACACAAAACTACATTGAGTTTGAGATGTAGTGTAGTGCTTAGTTGTAAGTCCACCATTGTGGACATTAAGGACAATATGACCCCTTCATATGCATCTTTCATTTTAAGGGTTTTGATGCTTTTCTTGGGGTTTTGTAGGTGATTCTTCATTATAGGTTTATGGTGACATTAGCGAACCAAGTGTGGCATTCTCGCGACCAAAGGTGAAGTATTGCAAAACCTAACGACGATATCAAGATCAGATTCTCGAGCTATTTTTGTAAACCAGGGCACCCAGATTTCAGACCAGGACACCCCATCCACCTTCATCCTTCCCCAGTGCACCCCATTCTAGCCGAGATCTACCTCTACTTTGCAATTTTTTAGGATCATTGCAATGCTTTGTCCCACCATTCCATCACTTTGTGTAATACTAGATCACCGTGAGGTAAGTCCAATTCGGTAAGTGTCTTTCCTGTTATTTTATTTCATTTAAAATATCAAATAAATTACTTATCATTTATATTTCATTTGTATATCAATTATCATAGTTGTATATTTCTGATTTTAATAAAATATTCAAATTTAATAGAATCATAAACATTCTAGCCACCTTAGTGCCTTGAATGGCACCAAAATTTTGAAACACCCATTGGGAGCCTATATTTGTTTTTTTGAATATTTTTAGTATTTTTAGAAATAAGGATGTGTGGTTTTATAATTTACAACTAAGTTTTGGTGTGTTATTAGCTCATTTAGTTTTTGAACCATGTCTTCAAGCACTGACTACTCCACTCGATCCAAGGATCCATTTCTCATTTTGTAGTCATGTGGTTATACTTCCATAGATATTTATATATCTCTTTCCTTCCCTCATTGGAATTTTATCCCCATCAATTTGCAACAATGGGATGGTATTCTCAAAACAACATTGTAAACCTTACCCTTCATGGAAATTATGTTATTATCCCTTTTGAACATATCCAAGATGTATATAGTCATTGTACCTTACATAATATCATAGAAGAGAACATATGATGTAGATAACTTTCCTCTTATTTTAGAGGAAAATCTTAGGATTGGTATAGAATTTTGGCTCCATAATCAATTTCCACATGGGACTAGTTGGGAAAAAAATTGGAGAAATGGTTCAAGAGAATAAAGACATAATACCTCTCTTAGAACATGTCAACACCATAAAAAGAGTAACAATGGAATATATATTAGAATTCAATCTCATATTAAAAATGAATAGGAAATAATCCTCAAGAATATTGTTGTCCTATTTTTTTACACAAGCAAAATTCACTAGAAAACAGACAGTCATACCATAGTATCGAAAAGTTTCAATGTTACACCTTTCCAAGACACCCACAGTCATCATTTTCCCCAGTATCAGTCCTATATTTTCATTTAAATGGTCTAAATGTGTTTTTCATCCATTCCCTAGGTGATTTAGGAATAAAAGGTCATTCAAATAACTTTTGGAGCAACATATCTAAAAGTGGAGTTTCAAGCAATCTTAGAAAGGGGTATCATCAGCCTTCCTAAGACAAATGCACAACCCCTGGAGTGGATCAAAGGCCCAAATTCATCAAGGAGGAGTATTCAGGAGTCAAGAACATCAAGGAATATATTTTAGAATTTTTTGTAAAGTTTTGGAGGATTAAAAGCCAATTCCTTGAAAGCGGGTTTTTGAGGTCGAAGGAGCTTGTACTACATAAGGGCACTGAAATTCAAGAGGTGATTCTAAGAGATCCATAATGATTTGTGAGCCCAATAAAATATCATTATAAATAATTTTAGATCCTATACATGGTGGAAAAATAAATCAATCTCAAACCCCATACATTTTTCTAGGTAGCTCATTCTTTCCATGCACAACGTGGGTGATCCCAAGAAAAATGAGTTTTTGAAGGGGTTGAAAGAATAATAAAGGAATGAGACCAATACCATCCTTCTCAAAAGGTATTATTCATGAAAAATCATATAAATAAGTATGTAAAAGTTCATCCAAGAGCTTAAGTTATGGTCTTTTCAAGCCGACCCTCAAGGTACGTTCTTCAATACTTAGTCAAATTTGCTGAGGGAAATGTGGAAACACAAGGATGAGGAGAAATTTTGTGTCCTCATTATCCCTCTCCATGGGGAAAAAAGGGGAAAAAAATTCTTCCCCCTTTGATAACTTTGGTCACACCATATGACCCCGACGACTCACTTAAGCACCTTTGACCAGTTTGACTTCCTCCTCCACCAACTCCCGCATGCATGCCACTTGTTAGGATGGGGATAGGGAAAATTTCACTAAACTTATCATCCAAAACCAAGGGGAAAATGGGGGGGAAAATTTTCCCCACATCTTGGTCTCCTTTAGATTCCTCATACGACCCTAAACTAGCCTCCAGGTGCTTATTTTTAGCCCCCCCTCCATTCCTCTCATCAAATGATTGAATGCCACTTATCGCAAAAAGGCTAAGGCACATTTTTGTGCACATATTGTCCCAAACCAAGGGGAAAATGGTGAAAATAATTCACCCCAACCCCTCTCATTATTCTAAAGGCTATATATTCTAGGTTTAGTCATTTTTGTGTTCATTCCCCCACACTCTCCCTCTATTGCCAAAACTCTGCCAATTTTTTTCTCAAATGCATACTCCAAAATTTTTATGCTCCATACATTTATTCCATATCTCTATGATATGAAGAAGAAGAAAGTATAGAAAAATCTGGATTTTTGAAGACTCCACATGAAATTTCTCTCCTGAAGAACTTCGTAACCTATGAAAGAGAAATTTCTCATAACTAAAAAACCAATGCACGAATCAATGCAAGGTTTTTTAGAATCTTCTAGTTTTCTAGGCACCTTGATAATCCAATAAAAATATTTCACATGCACACCCTAGATTTTTTTTGTAGTGAATAAACCCCGGGTTCCCATAGAAAAATTTTGAAATATAAAATCTCTTATTTCAAAGATGGGTAGACTTGAAATTTCGAGACTAGGTAAACTTGAAATTTCATAGGTGAAACAAAGAGAAAACCCCATATCATAAAAAAATTATTTCATCAAAAACTGAGTTCCATAATACCACTTTCCAAAAATAGTAAGTCTCTTACACAGGGACTTGCTATTTTTAGTAATTCATCACAAAGAGTAGTTTTGGCGAAGCGGTGTGCACGATGATCAACCGTAAGAAGAAACAAAGTGAGAAAAGTTGGAAAGGGTGATAAATTCCAATTTACTAAAAATAGTAAATCCCCTTTTGGGTGCAGAAAGTGTTCCAAAATCCATGAAGTTCAAGTCTACAGGTGTGAAACTAGTTCATGCTCTTTCCTCTGAGTATTCAGGTGTGAGGGATAACAATGTCACTCACAAGGACTTTGAAAATCCAAAGGATCAAATGTTTGGTGACCCGAGAGAGAGCCAGTGGAGGATGAAATTTTCACGATTAGGTTGAATCCAAATTTTGGTCATTCATTTCCTTGAAATAATAGAATTATCATGACTCTGTTATCTGAGGAATTGTTCTAGTTTATCATTCAGGTGTGTAATCATAAGATCACAAGGATGGTGGTGCTTCATGTTATGGAATGGGCATTCTTCACTATCGTCAATGGTGTACTCATTAGTGTTTGTTGCTTACTCTCTCGATGTGTACTAGAAAATGCACCATTCCTAGATTGATCTTTGTCAGCTGAAACATGGCAGGGTCAGTTTCGATATTCATCTACTTTAGAGTGGACCTCAGTGAAGAACAATGCCCAGTCATCAAGGTGATCATTCAACGGTGTTTCTAAACACTTGAGTTCAAGGTGTCTTTGAATCATTTAAAGGATGTTTCTCATGGTGTAAAGAGTTCAAGGATCTAGAGTTCATCACATTAGATCATTCCATCGGATCAATAGAAGTGACTTATTTTTGGCTTAGTTCTATCTCTCTCTCTTTATTTCTCTCTTCTCTCCCCCATTTTATCTCTCCTCCACGTTCTATTTCTTCGTTGGGGTTGCACTTTTTCATTATGTATTATTTTATTTAAAAAGTTACTTTATGTTTATAATGTAATAATTCACCCTTATTTTATAAAAGGGGACTTAATCCTTTCCTAAGAATATGAAAATTCACAAGTTTTGTAAAGGCATATGAAAGGTCATGTGGAGGGTAGGTGAAGAGTCTCTTCTAGTTCTATAAATTGTAAAGGCACCCTCATTCAAAAGGGTTGTCAATTTTGTGTGTTCATGAGAGATTATCACTTGTGAAGAAGCAAATAGATAACATTTCTTCTACTTCTCATCTCTATGTTCTTCCCATTCTTGCTATGTATAATTTTTCTCAAGCATCAATGAAGAAAGAAGGAGTTTGTTGCCTTTTTTGACTGGGATATTTATTAAAACTTTGTTCTCTAAATATTAACTAGTCTTGTTTCCATTTGCATAATTATTTTTTCTTCTAATCTATGTGTGTTGGAATTTTTAGTTAATGGGTATAGGAATATGATTTTCTACCTATAACATTAATCCCCCTCTCTTTTTCTCACTCCCTTTCCCACTCTCCTAGAAAGTCCTCTCTTGTGAGAAATTGAATTATTTTCCTAGGGGGGTTAGTGGAGTTCCCCTATTGGATCTTCGGCCATAAGGCCACCATAGAAACCAATTTTATGTGCATAATTATATGGAGCTGCACCATTCAAGTAGAGGGACTTAGATTCCCAGAGTGTTGGCAAGATAACCACCAATTTTTCCAGCTGACAAATTTTCTCACCAAATTTTTTGGCACCCACCGTGGGGCTAAATTGGAAGCATCTACACCCAAATACGAACACAAAATCTAAAAAAATAAAATATTCCAACCTACAAAAAATCAAATATTGAAAAAACAAAAAAATGTTGATGGAAATTTGTTGCTGAAAGACACATCGTTGATTCCTACAAGTGACCATTCACATTCCATAGTGTCCTTTCGTATTCCCATACAGGATTTTTCTCAAAAAATTAGCGAAAGAGATATAATAGGTTAAATAGGTTAAGGGAATTTGTGATCCTACTTTCGAGACTTTGCAAAACCAAAAAAAACAAATCAAAGATAATCTGTACTACTTCTCTCAAGCCTCATCCCCATTTGAATTATTAAGTGGTACTCCTAGTAATCCCATTCAAACACCTGTTGATACTCCCCATCAAATTATCCCATCTTTTAACCATCATTGAACATTGAATCCTATAGTGAAGAAGAATGAGAAACAAAAGAAGAATTGGGAGAAGAAGAAAAATTTACAGATGCTAAAGTAGAAGAAACAATGTCAGACGAAGAAGAAATACCCCAACCCATTGTTCCATGGGGAGGAATACAGGGCCACTTTCTCTCACACCTCATCTTCATGGTCTACCAATGTGTTCCCGTAAGAACTAACCAAAATTAAAAGGTGACAAAACCCATCTTCCTAAAGAACACATCTCTACCTTCATCACATCATGCAAAATTCTTGGAATCGAACATGAGGATGTTGCTATGAGATTGTTCATGGAATCTCTAACTTCAGAAAAATTACTTGAATAGTTTTACCTCCTACCATCTAGATCAATCTCTTAGGATGAAATTAATATGGCCTTTGAGGAAAGATTCAAATAAACTAAATATTGTCGATCTCTTGGTGTAATTGGATCAAATGAAGAAAGGATCTAATGAGACTATGAGGGACTTTGTAGCACGTTACAACAAGTTACTCAAAAGGATACATCTTGAAGATGTTCCCTCCGATAAAAATGTAAAAGATTCTTCATGAGTGCTCAAATCACCGGATGTAGGATTCTTTCTCCTAGGGTTCAACTAATAAATCTTGCACATGCACAAAGAATGGCCATTGAAGTCAAGAATGACCTCATATTATCGGGAAAAATAATAACCCTTTAAAGGGTAAAGCTTAGCATCCCTGAGATGAGAAAACATATCCATTGCTACAGATATTGGTAAATGAAATGGCATCGTTAAAGAGGTAAGTTTTTAATGAACATCTCCTAAAAAGCATAACAGAAATCAGTTTGTAGGAGCGCCTCGAAGAATTGCCTTGAGGCCCCACTTCAATATCAAGTTGTAAGACTCAAGAATATGAAGAAGAACTTGAACAAGAATGTGAAGAAGTTGATTCCCTAGAGGTTGAAGAAGTAGAAAATGATGCACAAATCAGATTCTGTGAGTATTCCGAAAGTGATGATGATGATAACAAAGATGCACCTAGTTTCTCTTGTGTATTATTCTCTCAATCCCAACCTCAAAATGGTGCTTCTCCCTCCACTACTGCTGCGAAGAAAAAGAGCGAAGATCCTCTTGTGGTAAGTTTACCAATCAAAATAATCAGTCAAGGATATACACTTCCACCTTGTATGGAGTCTGCATTGGAGAAACCATATCCCATGACAAGCAAGAGGTCACCCGCCATCCCAAGTAAGTCTCATAATGCTTCTTCTAAATCTAAATATGCTTCTATGAAATCTAGTCCTTTAAAATTATCCACTTTGACTTTCAAAATAGCCTCGTTCCCCAAGCATTCACTCTTACTTCCAAGCCCATCCTAACTTCAAAAGTAGTGTCTCCATCTCCCATGTCTGCATCTTCTCCTTTTGACATCATAGAACATATGAACAAGACCAAAGTGCATATTTCTAAAACCAAATATTTGCGGACTCATCCAAACAATTTGAGAGGGTTTTCTCATATATAAGGGGAATTACTTCAAATCCCAATGGTGTGACCCCTAACTCTAAAGGCCTATTTCCAAACCCACCTAAGCCTCCATCATAAAACATTTTTACCTTGAGTTTATCAAAGAGCAATAAAATTGATCCTTTCTATATCTCCCTTCTCATCGAGAATACATATTGAATAATTGCATAATAGATTCAGGATCCTCTGACAATGTAATGCCTGTGAAGGTTGCCAATTCCCTCAAACTCACCATGACTCAAATGGTGGCTCTTGTTACTCCATGGAATCAAAGGAAGTACCACTTGTAGGGAAGATAAAAATTCCTAAGTTTCTCTCACTAAATTTCTAGATAAGAAGGTGTCAATGACTATCTTGGTAGCGGACATCCCGACTACATTTGGAATTTTGTTAGGTATAAGCTTTTGCCAAGATTTGGGAGGTAAAATCTAGATGAATTGGTCTTCCACAACCATACCCATTAGAGGAAACATGGAGAAGTTCCTTCATGTAAAGAAGATGAGATATATAATATAAAGGCTAGGAATCCACAGTCAACATCTTATATCAATATAGCAGAGGATGAATCATTTTGTGAAAACCGAGGAGGAAGATGAGATTCCCATTTTGATAGGACCAAGTATCCCTTTTCAAGGGGTATGGATCTTAAGGAGGTGTTGAGAAAATTTAAGTTGTAAGAGGATGGCCCCAAATTTCCAAATGATGTGAGCCATAAAGAAGAGGAAGTGGTTCTTGATGATTTTCAAACAGAGTAATCAGATTATGTGCTTACCCATGATGAGGAGACGTTCTCATTCCCATTTGAAGAAAAAGTTTCTCTTGATCATGTCATTCATGAAGAAGAGACAAAGCCAACTTGTGATGAGCTCTCAAAAGGTTTGAAAGAATAGTCATGCAAGAACTGTTAAGAGATACGAAGAAACATAAGACCCCGAACTTAGTCTTGAACTCTTGATGCAAATTTGGATCTACAGATAAGCACGAATCTTTTTCATAATCCTCAACCAATTTAAAGGTTGTTCATGATGAAATAAAGTAGAATGAAAAATCCAATGTCCCTCTAGATCCCATGAGAGATGGAAGTGATGATGAAAATGAAGTTTTCTCCTTTCCATTTGAAGAAGAATATTCTTTCTATGGTGAAAAAGTTGAAGCGAAGAATTATGAGGTCCTCGAAGTTGAGTCTCCCCTTGAAAAAGTTGTGGAATGTAGCGAGCTTCAAGATGATGAAGAAAAATTCCTCTAATTGATTGTATTGAATTTAAAAATGAAGATTCTTTAAATGAATGTAAGGGTGAGGATTTTGGAAATTCCAAAGAAATACTCCTGAAGAAATCTTGGAAGCCAAAGAAGGTATGAAAGATCCTAAGATGAGTCTTGACCTCTTGACTCATGTCATGGCCATGCAAGATAGGTATGAGGTTAGGTCTAATCCCTCACTTTATTTCTAAACACCTCATAATGAGATAGATAAATTCAAGGCCTCTAGAGAAACGTTTTTCAATATGCATGAATTAGGAAAGAAGAACGCTTATAATATTCAAACAATTTGAATAAAAACCAGCCTTGGGGCAACGATGAGATACTCAATGAAAAATCAAAGTATGGATGAACATAGATTACAATTGGCATTCTGAAATGGATTTTAAAGAGAATGAAGGAAATGGAATTTCTAAGTAAAGATCCAAACATAAAAGTGATCATTTGGGCTCACTCCTCCCAAATATTTAGGTAGTTATGAAAGCACTTGGTTTTCATAAGCAGCTGAGGAAAGGAGGCTACTTTCTTGAACCAGTCAATGGCTTTGTAGAACATCATCACTCAGTGTTACTCACTCAGGGGTAACCTCTGAGAAGAGAAGAGAAATTCTATGGAAGAGGGTTGTCCCCCACATTGTACCATAGGTGTTTTAGGTATGTTTTTCCTTTCATGTTTTTTGCATTTTTTTTTCCTTTTCGTGTGTTGTTTATTTCCTTTTATCATGTGTGTGTGTATACTCCTGCTATCTATCTATTATAAAAAAACTATGTGAATCCCAATGGATAAGGCACTAGTCAATATCATGAAATAATATTCTAGGATTGCTCATGTCATTTCCTCACTATGCTCAGTCCATAACATGCCACCAAGCTAGAGCCAACTGTTGTCTTGTGTTTTTTGCATGAGTAAAATTCACTAGAAAACAAGACAACCATACCATAGTGTCAAAAAATTTCAATGTTACACCTTTCCAAGACACCCCCAGGTCAAAATTTTCCCTATATCAATCCTATATTGCTATTCAAATGTTCTATATGTGGTTTTCATCCATTCCCATAGGTGATTTAGGAAGAAAATGTCATTCAAAGAACTTTTGGAGCAATGTATCTAAAAGTGGAGTTTCAAGAAATCTTAGGAAGGGTTATCATTATCCTTCCTAAAACAAGTGCAAAACCCTTGGAGCAGATCAAAGACATAAATTAATGAAGGATGATTATTCAAGAGCCAAGAACATCAAGGGACAAATTTTGGAAGATTCTGAAAGTTTTAGAGGTTTAGGAGCTAGTTCAATGAAAGCGGATTTTTGAGGTGAAGGATCTTGAACATGAAGAGGGCACCTAAAGTTCAAGAGGTGATTTTAGGAGCTCTCGAATGAGTTTTAAGCCTAAAAATATAGATTTTAAATTATTTTCAATCCTCTACATGGTGGAAAAAACAGATCAATCTCAAACCCCATACATTTTTCTAGAAACTCATTCTTTCCATAAACATCGGTGTTCTCGATAAAAAGGGATATTTTTGAAGGGGTTGTAAGAATAATCTTGGAATGAGACCCATCACATCTTCTCAAATGTTATTTTACATGAAAAATCATATAAATAAGCATGCAAAAATTCATCTAGGAGCTCAAGTTATGGTCTTTTCAAGTCAGCCTCAAGGTACGTTCTTCGATACTTAGTCAAATTTTGAGTGACACGTGACAACACAAGGCTGAGGCACACTTTTGTGTCCTCATTGTCCCTCTCCATGGGTACAATAGGGACAAAAATTACCCCCTCTCCCCTTTGAGCACTTTGGTCATAGCATATGACCCCGACAACCCGCTTAAGCACCTTTGACCGTTTGACTTCCTCCACTAACTCCTGCATGCATGACACTTGTCGGGGCTCAGGGCAAAGGCACCTTTTTCTACACCTATTTTTGTAAACCAAGGGGACAATGGGGAAAAAAAAATTCCCCATCCTTTTTTACTTTTAGATTTCTCATATGACCCTAAACTAGCCTTCAAATGCTTATTTTTAGCTCCCCCTCCATTCCTCTCATCAAATGATTGAACGCCACTTGTTGCAAAAAGGATAAGATGCATTAAGTGAACCTATTGTCCCAAAAAAATGGTACTATGGGGTAAACAAATATTCCCCACCCCCTCTCATTGTGCCAAATGTTACATATTCCAGATTTAGCCATTTTCACGTTCAATCCCCACACTCTCCCTCTACTTCCGAAACTCTGCCAAATTTTTTCTCGAATCCATACTCCACAATTTTCATGATCCATCCATTTCTACCATATATCTATGATCTGAAGAAGATGAAAACATGGAAAATTCCATATTTTTGAAGACTCCACATGAATTTTCTCACCTGAAGAACTTTGTAACCCGCAAAGAGAAATTTCTCATAATTAAACAGTGCACAAATCAACGTGACATTTTTGAAATCTTCTAGTTTTCTAGGTGCCTTGAGAATCCAAGAAAAATATTTCACATGCATACCGCAAATTATTTTTGTGTTAAGAAACCCAATTTCCTGGGAAAAAATTTGAAATTTAAAATCTCTCGTTCCAGAGACCAAGTAGACTTGAAATTTCAGAGGTGAAACGAAGAGAAAAAACCCATATCATAAAAAAATTATTTCATCAAAATTGAGGTCCAAAACACCATTTTCTAAAAATAGTAAGCCTCTAAAAGGAACAATAACCAGATTGTACCAAGCCAAGAACACAGATGTTAATCAAACACCATGATCAATAAGATGAAAGCAATTCACCATAATAACTTTACATAAACCTTTGCAAACAAATGAGCACCAATATCATATATTATTATGGAACTTAATGCAATACAATGAGAATGGACCTTACTTAAATAGGCAAGGAATAACAATCTAAGAACCAATCAAGGTCGTAGATCAAACCATAAATCAAGGAAATAACTAGTCATCAAAGAACTAGTCAAGACCATAGATTTAGGAGAGAACTAAACATCAAGGATCTAGTCAATACCATAGATCAAGGAAAGAACTATACCTAACAACTAGATAATATCTCATAATATCTAAACAAGATAAAGAAATATCCACACACATAAGTGGGTGAGGATAAATACAATAAAGGTAAATAAAGTACCTAGGTGAACATGAGCTAAGGTAAATACCTACTCTAATGAGTCTCCTACACATGGACCTACTATTTTTAGTAATTCATTGCAAATAACAGCTTTTGGCTAAAGTAGTGTTCACGGTGATCAACTAGAAGGAGAAACATAGTGACCAAAGTCGGAAACGGCGAGAAATTCCAATTTACTAAAAATAATAAATCCCCTTTTGGGTGCACAAAGTCTTCCAAAAGCCATGAATTTTAAGTCTACAAGTGTGAAACCAATTCATTCTCTTTCCTCGGAATCATATGATGGAGGTTTCCCATGGTATAAATAGTTAAAGGATCTAGAGTTCATCACATTAGAGCATTCCATCGATCATTAGAAGGGTTTCTTCATCGGCTTGGTTCTCTCTCTTCTCTCCCTAATTTTATCTCTCCTCCATGTCCTATTTCTTTGTTGGGGTTACACTTTTTCATTATGTCTTATTTTATTTAAAAAGTGACTTTATGTTTTTTTTTTTTAATATTGGCAAATAGTTTTTTGAAAGGGACTATACCCTTGAATACAAAAGAAGGCCTGAAAGCCGGAATAAGAGTGAGAAACAGAGCTGATGGAACAAAGTCCAAGTATTACAATGAAGTTCTACGTAGCCCAGAAACAGCTACACAAACGAGACATAACAGCAAAACAACAGCAAAAAAACAGTAAGCCGACTGCCAAGAAACAACAAAAATAACAACTAAAAGCAGCAGAAGCATCCAGGACTACTTCTTGGCAGCTTTATCGATACTGATCTTGACTCTTTTCCAGGCATGAAACATACCCAATGCAGTCATGTGGGCAGCATCCGTCTTATCGAGCTCCTCGATGGTTCTTTTGCTCTCTTTTTCATTGCCCCAAAGTGCAGCCGGGACACCGCTGAGGTTGGAAACACTTTTGGCATGACCCTCGATGAACTCCTCGATGGCCCTAAAGGCGGCAATGTTGTAATCATGTCTAGTCTTAGCCTTCCCTAGGCGGGAGTCTAAGGAGGTCAGCTTCTTGTATATGTCTTCAATCTGACTGTTATCAATGCTCCCTTCCCCCTCCATGCTTTTCTTACCTTTTTGCTTAGCTAGGTTTTTGACCTCATCCTTCAGCAAATTTATCTCAGCCTCTAAGGCCTCCAGCCTCTTAGAAGAGCTATCCATCTGTACTTCCCGGGGACTGGCACTACTAATGTTCAGCAGGTCACGTGCAATGTCAAGTTCAATAGGCTCCTTCCCCACAGCAAGAGTCTCAAGGTTGAGTCTCCTGGAAGCCCTGGTGATTGGTCTTTTAGAGGTAGAGGCGAGGTGGGTGACAGGAGCAGCAACAGGAGGAATTGAAGGAGAAGCTTGTGCAGCCGGCATGGGGGTAGCAGCACCGGTGGCGGGGGCAGCAGCAAGGGCAGCAGGGGAAACAGGACTGGCAGCAGCAGAGCCCATCAAAGGGGGAGCCGGGCTAGGAGAGGAAGGAAGACCAGGGTACTTAAGAAGGCAGCATTTGTGAATTAACAATATAAGCCCTTGATGCAAGGGAACCACCCGGGTGTGCTTCTGGAACTCCAAAATGGAGCGCTCAAGGGAGTTTAACAGATAATGAGGGAAGCAAACCAATCTATTCCTACGGAAGTGGTTTAAAAAGATGAGATGCTTAGCAGGGACAGTGACAAACCTACCTTCCAAGGAGATGAATCGAATCATCATGCGAGTGACTTCATCATAGGGTGATGGAATTGAGCTGACAAGCAGACCCGCTGTGCTAAATATGAGCTTCTCATCTTCCTCCACAAATCTTCTTTCTTCAGCTTCTTTGATAACCCTTTTGTTGAAGAAGCGGTACCCTTCCAAGCTGAGGCCGGTCGCTTCAGCAATGAGATCTTCATTGACAAGTATCTTCTGTCCCCCATAGTCGACAGTCCTCTCTTTCCACTCCTTAGCAAAGCGTACAGAAATGCTTTGATCATGTCCCTGCACCCTATCAACGAAGTTGGTGAAGCCGCCTATGCTGAGAATGTTCCAAAGCTCAGTGTTTTCCTTCCAGTCGGGGTCCGCGCACGGCTCAATTTGACAGGGAGGTCCTCCCATCTTCTCTGTGGTATACTGGTTACAACAATTTCTCGAATGCCTCTGAGCGTGAAGAACAGTCCGTTTCTTGCTGTTGAAGGTCGCATAAGACTGGGAACTATAGCCGTTGGTCTTCTCACGAACGGCTGCGTAACTGCTGAACTGAGCCTGCGGGAAGTCGCGTGTGATAACCCTTTCCCTATCAACAATCACATTGCATTTATAATATAATAATTCACCCTTATTTTATAAAAGGGGGACTTAATTGTTTCCTAAGAATACAAAAGTTCATAAATTGTGTAAATGCATATGAAAGGTCATGTGGGGGTAGGTGAAGAGTCTCTTCTAGTTCTATAAATTGTAAAGGCACCCTCATTGCAAAGGGTTGTCAATTTTGTGTGTTCATGAGAGAGTATCACATGTGAAGAAGAAAATATATAGTATTTCTTCTACTTCTCATCTCTATGTTATTCCAACTCTTGCTATGTACAATTTTTTCTCAAGCATCAATGAGGAAAGCAGTTTGTTGCCTTTTTTGACTGGAAGATTTATCAAAACTTTTTTCTCTAAATCTTAACTAGTCTTTTTCTGTTTTCATAATTATTTTTCTTCTAATCTATGTGTGTTGGAATTTTTGGTTAATGAGCATAGGAATCTTATTTTCTACCTATAACATTAATCCCCCTCTCTTTTTCTCACTCCCTTTCCCACTCTCCTAGAAAATTCCTCTCTTGTAAGAAATTGTAATATTTTTCCACAGGGTATGTGGAGTGCGCATGTTGGATCCTCACTCATAAGGCCACCACAAAAACCAAATTTCACATGTGCATAATTATATGGAGTTGCACCATTAAAGTATAGGGACTTATATTCCTAGAGCATTAGAAAGATAACCACCAATTTGTCCAATCAACAAATTTTCTCACTAACAAATACAAATCCAAATTTGGTATGAAATTATTATATTATTTAAGATCCTTTGATCTTGATCTTGTTGTTATGATTCAGTTCCTTAGGGGAAATGTTCTTCCTCATCCATATATTTTTATACCTAAGATGAGATGATCCTTAATCAATTTGGTAAAAGGAAACCCATCCCAAATTTTCCCCTCCTTCCCTCACATTGTGACTCACCTTTATAAAAATTAAAACAGACATTGAAATAAATGTTGGAAGCACAAGGAATGAGTGGGGAGTTAATAATTCCACTAAAACATTATTTCATTTCCAATTATCATTAATTAATCATTAATACTACCATTCAAATAAACAATCATCCATACAATTGTTTACTTAAGCATTGAATCAACCATACACATGAGAAAAAACAATAAAGTATACATGAACAACAAACTTAAGTGGGAAACCCTCAAGGGGAAGAAAACCCACTTAAACATAAAATTTATTTATCCATGCTTCAAATTTAGTGAGGCACCAACCACACAAGGAGTACCAACCCCTAATTTAGTAGAGCATCAACCCTACAAGGAGCACCAACCCCTAATTTAGTGAAGCACCCACTCCAAAAGGAGGATAAAACACCCTAAGATGACTAATAACCAACTTAGCCACCTGATGAAGATGATCTCTGAATTTTTTTTTCTTCCACAATTGATGGATATCTCTAATTCAACTCACAAACCCTTACTCAAACCCTATTCCTTCAACTTGCTCTTTCTTCTTCTTTCACACCTTGTCTTGGATCTAAATCCTTGTACACATGATATCAAACCTTCCTTAATCTATAAAAATATTATCATTTCTCAAATCATGCCTTAAAACATGAAAAACAATTTTATTTGGGTCGCACTTTTCCCTCCAAGAGCACTAGCTCGAAAATGAACTCAAACTTTGCTTTTATATGCTTTTATTTTTACAAACACAAGATAGGTCTCTACTCTACCTTTATCTCAACTAATACAACTTAATTACATCCAATTAAACTCATAAAAATTGTCACATATGACCCATATAGGCCGGTCATTCCTAACCTCTCATCTTGCACAAAAAAGCCTCAAAACCCCATCACTAAGATGAGAAAAATCTAGTAACACTGAAACCATCATTAGTAAATCTCAAAAATTCATCATACATGAGTAATATAACATATAATAACCATACATGGTAGAAAAATTAATTTAACCAATCAAATAAATCATTAAATGGGCCCACTGGCTCATATCCTTCTCAAAACAAGTGTTTCCAACACCTAATTTTACCTTTGGGCCTCAAGACCACCCAAGATGAACTCAAATATTGCATATGAAAACTATAAATAATTTCCAAGACCTGTAAATCACTTATATGCAAGTTATAACTCATGAAACATCCACATGCTCAAACCACAAAAATGTTTCTCCTCACCAAAACAACCTGCCCAAAAACCAGTTTTGCAAAATCAACTAGTTTTCACCATTTATGTCACTTCCAAGACCTATTAATGCCTTCAATGGGGACAAAATTAATTCCTCTTCCATCTCATTCTTCAATAAAACTAATCTTTCATGAAGAACAAACTTGTCCTGAAAATGCAACTACCTTCTTTCTCACAAACGAGCTAAAAAGACCCAACAAATAAAATCACCATGAGATAATCCATATATCACTAGAAATATATCTTAATAACATTTCCATAAAATATTATAACTCCTTCCAATTCCAAGTGGAATGTCTTAAACCAAGACAATCTTTGAAAAGTGTATGTATGCCTTCTAGGACTCAAGAACCAAGCTTGAGGTCAACATAATTCACACCAAAACTCACTTCCACACTTTTAAAAAGAATAAAAATCAATTATACATGATGTGTAGTCACTCATCAACCTTCACAAATCATGAATAACTTATAATCATCAACTTAACTCATGAATCCATTTCACACCTTGCCAAAACAAGCATCCTTTAGCTTTGACCCTCAAATAACAGCTCATAAATTTTTCATACCATATCAAAAACACAATTTTGATATACCAATGTAAATATATATGAAATATGATCATAACACAACTTTAATGGAGTCCTAACTCCTCATATAGCTCCTGCAATTCCAATTTTACTAAAAGCTACTCCAAACTGCCCCAAAAACTAGTCTTCACAAATAGGGCACACTTTGCACTTTTTCATCTCAACCATGACCTGAAAATTTCATGAAAATATAGAAAAACTCCAGGGATAACATAAATGTCAATTTATTCTTTACCTTCTTTGGGAAATTTCTCCTTAAACTGAAACTCTTCAGAAACAAGCAATTTCAGGTGGGGCCCACATACTGTCACCTACTCTAATATAACTTTTTGGAAATATGGAAGAGTCATCTACATCATTAAATCATTACTTTTAAAAAATCAATAAAAATTGGGATGGTAAAAGTAATCTTCTCCAAGTCACTTCTAGTTAGGGTTTAGTTAGGGTTTCAAACCACTTTACCTTCTTAACGATCATTCATAAAAACATGATAATCAAACCACCTCATTATTTTTTTGAAACCTTCATAACTGACCTAAGAATATATTCCAAATATCTCAGGTCCCCATGCAAATCATATAATTCACAATGAGCATCAGAAGGTCCACTTTTTCCTTAAAAACACACTGTAACTTACCCGATTCACCAAAACTTGCATATCTTCAAAAATATTTAGCACTTTGACCTGAAATTTGTCATGAAGCATCATGAAAACATCCTCTAACTTCTCAAACTCATTGTATAGCCTAAATATCTCTGAAACTCTCCATTCATTAAGACTTACATATGCCAAATTTCTAGTTTATCATTTACTTACTTCCCAAGGACCTTAAAACACCACCAAACCTCGAGAACTAACCTAAAACTCACCATATACCTCAGTTACACTTCTACCATGCTGCTAATATGATCCATCAATACTAATAAGCTCCAAATGGCATAAATCCATCTCATTTTACATTCTCCAAGGCTAAGAATAGGCCTAGAATGACCATGATAACCATGAACCGACCTCATGCAAACTCATAGACACCCATGAAACATCATACTAACCATGTTTGAACTCATGATACACTCCAACACACTTGGTAGGAATCAAACCATGACTATGTTCACTCAACCATGCTCCAGACAACACCGAACTCACCAAATCCTGACACTACCAATCAACCTTCATGTTTAACATTAGACTAACACCTCATGGAGACACATACTACACCATGACACCCCTTGCCATTAATGGAATTGAAATCAATGAAAATAGGCCTAGAATGACCATGATAACCATGAACTGACCTCATGCAAACTCATAGACACCCATGAAACATCATACTAACCATGTTTGAACTCATGATACACTCCAACACACTTGGTAGGAATCAAACCATGACTATGTTCACTCAACCATGCTCCAGACAACACCGAACTCACCAAATCCTGACACTACCAATCAACCTTCATGTTTAACATTAGACTAACACCTCATGGAGACACATACTACACCATGACCCCCTTTGCCATTAATGGAATTGAAATCAATGAAAACACACACACAATGGTCAAAAATCTCCCCTTTATCATTAATCACAACCACCTTCGAAACATTGATGGAAACCAACAAGATCAACACACCTACTTGACTCTTTCCCATGTTTCTGATGCTTCTCTCCCCCTTTGACATATATAAAAAGGATATAATGATAACAAGACATGAAGAATAAAAAAAATCAACATGAAACATTGGAAACAATGCAAAAACTTAACTTACTTGCTCAAATGAATCCCCCTTGCACTGTACTTTCTCTTATTTGACTTCATCAACAACACTGAATGATCCTAAGGACCTAATAAACCATTCAAAACATCTCCCCTTGAACTGATACTCTCCTTTTTAGCCTTCATTCATGCCATCCATCTCTTTCTTTCCCATTTTCATGCTCGAGAACACAAATTCAGTCTTCAATGCTTGCAAATCCACTTTAGGACCATTGTCCCTAAACCACATCTTCAGAGTAATTTAGACCAACATTTTCCAATTATAAAAACCAATACACAACATGAATCCACTCCTTATAGCTCCCATTGGGATCATTTTACCCTTCTCTAACTGAAAACTCAAAAATTAGAGCTCTTACCTTGCATATATGCCATATAGGGTGATCAAATTCAATGCCTATGTCTTGAATCAACACTTTAGTGATTTCATCCTTCTTTACATGTTATTGTAACCTCCTTAAGTATATGACTTACTCTCTTTGTCACTATACCTGCAAACATGACTAATACTTCCTTTCTAACTTCTTTGGCATCTTTTTACTCTTTCTATACGATCAATATGAGATTCCCATATCTTGATAGCCTTTCTCATACATGTGGTATATCATAAAATTTTGTAGCTTACCACAATGACTTATTTAACTCTTGATTATCTCTTATTTGAATAAAACCTGCAACAAATCATGAAAACTACCATACAGACCTCCTACCTTTCCTTTCAAGCCACTTAGACACTTTTCACACCTGTTGAAAGTCATAACAAACTCCCCTACTCCAGGAGACCCTTACAGAACTATAGCATACAATTTGATGCATTGATATCATGCACTCTCTACTTCAAGCAAGAAACTATCCATACAACTCTGTAATCTCCATAATTCTACCTTCATATCTTCTTAACACCTAAAACACTTGTTTGGGATCAAAACTAGCTCCCTACCTTGATAGGCCATATCAGACCTATAGCATACCATATATCCTCATACATAAACCTACAAAACTCATATGTAGGCTTGACAAATTGCACATTAACTTGGAATCCCAATTTTGTAACCTATTAAAAAGCAATAGAAACACAACAAAATTGCAACAAAAAATCAGCGAGAAGAGAAATATCACCCCATGCATGAATTCAATCGTGATTTCCTCATATATTTCTTCCCTAACCGTCATGGATCTTGTCTCCCCCTACTTCAATAATCCTTTATTGACCTGTAGCTTTTATTTCACACCTTTAACATTCCATTCCCTCATACACATACCATTGATCTCTTGTCATGATGCACAAACAACTTTTGTCCTAACCATGAGACCTTAAACCTTGATCACTTTAGACCAATATACAAACATATCATGCTTCTCATGATGATATCAGTCATCTATTCTCAAAACCATCTTGAGGAAAATGCTTCCTTAAACCACCAATTTGAATCTCATACAAATTGAATTACTTCCAAACTGATAACACATTATGACAATGCAGACAAAGACTTGAGAACACATTTGAAAAAACTCGAGACCTTTAGACAATGACCTCACCATTGTACAATCCAAGAAAGACATCAAGACATCAAACCAATACTTCATAATAAAAACTTATGAGACTCCTTTCTTATTTTTTTGACAAGAAACTTCAACACAGTCATAGAAAAAATCAATAAACAACTCCTTCCTAGATTGAACCAAGACCACACAGGTCACTTATCACATCATCAACATGAAATAGGCACATTTAGCAATACTTAGACCTTAGACCACAAGATAAGAACATATACACCTTGAATTATGCATAAGACCTTCAGCCTTTCTTCAAGAGCAACCTTCAGATGTTAAGAAACCATCATGAACTCATAGACTCTAAAACACATAGATATCAAACCTTTCATGGATGATTGAAACTCATACTTTTCACAGCTGTCAATCAGACATACATGGACAATACATGACTGAAATCATTACCTTAACATAGACCAAGACTTGATATAATAATATCATAAAACAATAGTCAACTTTACATACCTTCACATGCTTCAACTCATGAGGAATGACTCCATGAATCCTAATGGAGGCACCCATAACATCTACACTCTCCTAGCAAGGTAGAACATCCATGCCCTCATAGGACATGACACCAAGGTCTTCCATCAACTTTCTTATCTTTTCCACCTTCTATTTTATATCATCTACTAGATAGTCTTCTTGGGAAGACAACAATAACTCTTGAGGTTCAACAACTACAAAAAGGTTTCTATGAGCAATAGATTCATCATGACTGGAACAAGCAACTTTAGGATCATATTTTTCTTCTTGATTTCTTCCTTCACTTTCTCAACATGTGTAGACTTGACATCATCCTTATTCTTGTAGGTATTCATCTTGGTTCTACAGTATCTTGCAATGTGACCAAACTTGTTACATTTGAAACAAATGATAGTATTCATACCTTTAGGAGTTATATCTTTCTAACCTTGTCTTGGTTTCCCTTGAGTGCAATATCTAGCAATATGTCCAACATCACTACATCTGAAACATACAACTGAACCCTTACCTTTGTATCCTTTATTATCCCAATTTTGACTCGGTGGTTTATACAAGCAATACCAAACAACATATCCTCTCCCATGGTAGTTATAACAAATCATATTATTTGCTTGCTCACTTCTACTATCCTTCCATGGATGATCAGTTATAGAAAATATCCTACACTCCTTTTCCCTATGACCAAAGCCATTGCAAGTAAAATAATAACCATTAAATGACCTTTCATACCTTGAAGAATTTGGTTTCTGATTGATTTGGTCTTCATGTTGTTCTTGATCTGATCTATATTTGAACCAACTGACTTCTTGCTTAAAACAACATCATTTTCAATTACCTCCTTACCTTCAAAATATCTTTTTCTTTGACAACATCTTAAATTGATTCAAATATTTTCTCATCCTTATTTTATTCCTTTTTGAAACCCAAACTTGACTTGTCACTTGATTGTCTTTGGCCTCCCAACATATCATCGAAGCTATTGAAAATCTTTTCTAATAATAGATTAACCTACCACATGTATAGATATAAGTTTGGGCTAGCATATTACTTATATAAAATTTATACTTATAATCATTAGTTAGCTATTAATTAGGTATAAACTAATATTAATGAAGGGGTATGACCTTTCACAATCACACACACACACACACACACACACACACACACACACACACACACACACACACACACACACACACACACACACACACACACACACACACATAGATGGGTGAATAATTCCTCCCATAGGTGTGAAGAGTTTGAATTAGTATATTATTGTAAGACTTAGGAGGTTTTCCTCTCGAAGTGGCATAATAATATATTATATATTCTTATCCATTTGCATTTATATTCAATTCATTCCATTACATCGAAGTGGGAAATTTTGTTTTAAATGGGAAGTTCATGATAAGAGATTAACCTACCACATGTATAGATATAAGTGTGGGCTAACATATGACTTATATAACATTTATACTTATAATCATTAGTTAGTTATTCATTAGGCATAAACTAATATTAATGAAGGGGTATGACCTTTCACAATCATACCGATACCTATATATATATATATATATATATATATATATATGGGTGAGTAATTCCTCCCCATAGGTGTGAAGAGTGTGAGTTAGTGTCTTATTGTAAGACTTAGGAGGTTTCCTTCTCAAAGTGGCATAATAATATATTATATATTATGATATATTTGCATTTATATTCAAGTAATTCCATTACATTTTCAAACTTGTGAAAAAAATAGTTTGCTTGAATCTAGTTCAAATTCTTATTGTAAATACTTCATGGAAATTTCAAACTGGATTCACTCATCCTCTTTAGTCTAAAGACTAGCATTCAACAATCCAATATGTGTTTTCAGATGAGTACACTCTTTCTCTTTATCTTCAAGCTTCTTAAGGATTACCTTCATATTTAATCCATGCCTTTTGTACTATCAATTTTGCTACTCTTGAAGTCTGCTATCTTCATACGAATACTCCAATTTGTTCCATAATTCCTTACTGAATCACAATCCACAACCATGGTGCTCACACATTATTCCAAAGAACCAAAGATGATATCCTTGGATATTTCTTCCATTAGATCTAAAAAATCAATATCTCCTACACAAACTTCATAACCAAGAGAACTTAGATATACCTTCATTCTGAATCTCCATAGGGAATAGATGGCATGAAATCTTCTCTTGTTTTGATGACCTAGACACAATGCTCCAAGAGAATCTCCTTTCAAGTGTTTAAACTTCTCCAAAAGGACTTACTCTGATACCAATTGTTGGAATCACAAAAGACTAAGACGGGGTGAATTAGTCCACTAAAACATTATTGTATTCCACTTATCATTCATTAATCATTTATACCACCATTCAAATAAATAATCAACCATATGTGTTTTTACTTAAGCATTGAATCAACCATACACATGAGAAAGAACAAGAAAGTACACATGAACACCAAACTTAAGTGGGAAACCCTCAAGTGGAATAAAACTCACTGGAACATAAATTTCATTTAACCATGCTTTAAATTTAGTGAAGCACCAACCCCACAAAGAGCACCAACCCCTAGTTTAGTAGGCGTCCAACCCTACAAGGAGCACCAACCCCTAATTTAGTGAAGCACCCATTCCACAAGGAGGCTAAAACCCCTAGTATGACTAAGAACTAACTCAAACACCTGATGAATATGATATCTAATTTTTTTTTCTGCCACAACCGAAGGATATCTCTAATTCATCTCACAAACCCTTGCTCAAACCCTCATTTCTTCAACTCGCTCTTTCTTCTTCTTTCCCACATTATCTCGGATATAAATCCTTACACACATGCTATAAAACCTTCCTCAACCTGTAACACATCTAATCAGCTCTAAAATAATGCCTTCAAACCTGCAAAACACTTATACTCGGTCACACTTTTCCCTCCAAGAACACTAGCTCAAAAATGAACTCAAACTTTGCTTTTATATGTTTTTCTTCTTCCAAACACAAGAGAGGTCGGTCCTATACCTTTATCTCAACCAATAAAACTTCACTACATCCCATTACGTTCATAAAAATGATCATTTATGACCCATATAGGTTGTCCATGCCCAAAACCTCTCATCTTGCACTAAAAAGCCTCAAAACCCCGTCACTAGGATGTGAAAAATCCACTAACACCAAAACCATCATTATTAAAGCTCTAAAATTCACCATAAATGATTAATATAACATATAAGCACCATACATGGTAATACATTTACTTTAACCAATCAAATAAATCATTAAATGGGCCCACTAGCTCATATCCTTCTCAAAATAGGTGTTTCCAACACCCTAATTTTACCTTTGGGCCTCAATACCACCCAAGATGAACTCAACTATGACATGTGACCACTATATGGAATTAACAGAACCTATAAATAACTTATTTGTATGTTATAACTCATGAAACATTCACATGATCAAACCAAGCCAACTTTTCTCTTCACCAAAAAAAGCTGCCCAAAAACTAGTTTTGTAAACTCAACTAGTTTACACGCTTTATGTCACTTATAAGACCTCAAAATTACTTTCATAGGAATTAAATACATTCCTATTCACTTTACATGTTGTTTCAAGCATAAAATCATCCATATCATGCTTCAACCAACTCAATCTTTAAGAAATAATGAACCTATCCTGAAAATGTAGCTACTTTCTTTCTCAAAACATGACATTAAAGACCAAACAAATCAACTCGACATGAAACAATACATATATCATTGTAAATATATCTTAAACATCTTTCCATGAAAATATTATAACTCCTTTCAACTCTAAGTGGAAGGAATTCAACCATGCCAATCTTTGCAAATGCTTTTTATGCCTTATAGGACTCAAGAACCAATCTTGCGTTCAACATACTCCATCACACCAAAACTCACTTCCACACTTTAAAAAAGCATATAAAACACTTATAAATTATTTATAAGCACTCATTAGCATTCAAAATCATTAATAACTCATAATCATCAACTTACCTCGTGAAGCCATTTCACACTTTGCGAAGAACAAGCATCCTCCACTTTGACTCTCAAAGAACAACTCATAACTTTTGCATACCATATTAAAAAAAAATTTTTGATATATCAATGAAAATATTTATAAACCAGGATCACAACACAACTTTAATGGAGTCCTAACTCCTTTTGTATATCCTACAATTCCAATTTTACTGAAACTTACTCCAAAATGCCCCAAAAACCAATCTTGAAAAATAGGGCACACTTTGTAATTTTTCATTTCAATCATAACCTTAAAAATTCATGAACATCTAGAGAAACTTTGGGGATAACATAAATGCCAATCCAGTCTTTACCTTCTTTGGGAAACTTCTTCTTAAATTGAAACTCTTTAAAACAAGTCATTTCAATTGGGGCCCACATACGGTCACCTACGCTAATATACCTTTCTATAAAGATGGAATTTCATATACATAATTCAATCATCACTTTTTAAAAACCAATCAAATCATTTATGTTATAAGAAATCTTCTCCAAGTCACTGTTAGTTAGGGTTTAGCTAGGGTTTTAAACCACTTTACCTTCTTAACGATCATTCATAAAAACGTGATGATCAAACTACCTCATTATTATTTTTAAATATTCATAACTGACCTAATAATTTATTCCAAATATCTCATGTCCCCATGCAAATCATTTAATTCACAATGAACATCAAGGTCCACTTTTTCCTTAAAAACACACTGCAACTTACCTAGTTTCATTAAAACTTGCATATCTTCAAACATATTTAGCACTTTGACTTGAAACTTGTCATGAATCATCATGACAAGATCCTATAACTTCTCAAACTTGCCATATAGACCAAATATCTTTTAAAATATCCATCCATTAAGAGTTACCTATGTTAAACTACTTGTTTCACATGCTTGCTTCCTAAGGACCACAAACAACACGAACTCTAAGAACTAACTTGAAAATCACCATATACCTCAGGTACACTACTACCATGCTACTACCATGCTTCATCAAGACTAACCAGCTCCAAATATCATACCTCCACCTCATTTTGCATGCCTCGGGGCTAGGAACAAGCACAGAATGACTGACTCAACCATGACAACCATGAACTAACCTCATGCAGACTTATATACACCCATGACACATCATATTAACCATATTTGAACTCATGAAACACTCCAACACACTTGGGAGGATTCAAACCATGACTATGCTCACTCAACCATGCTCCAGGACAACACTAAACTCACCAAATCCTGACACTACCAATCAACATTCATGTTTGAAATCAAACTAACACCTTATGGATACACATACTACACCATTACACCCTTTTACATCAATGAAAAAAGATACATTCAATTGTCAACAATAAAAAAATATAAACTCACATTTTCTATTTCCCTCAGTCCTAAACATGTGGATTGTGATACTTAGTTGTAAGTTTCTCATTGAATTTTTTTCACGATGTTCTGATTAATGTGCAAACATCCATTCTATGAAAAATGATGAATCCCCAACCTCAACACAAATTGATAATGGATATAGAAATTCATTTCATGGTGTTGACAGTTTTGAAGGTTGCGATAATAATGTTAAAGCATTAAACATAATTTTATACATATATAATCAATAAACAATAGAAATTAATCGAAAGGTAACATTTATATATTACAATATAATATTTTATTAAATAAGAGGAATCAAAAATTCCCAACAACCTAGAATAATAGAGTTGTAATAAAAATCAAGTCACATAACATATTACCTCCTTAATTTGTAACCTCTTTACATGTAACAATCTTAGTCCAATGATGTTTCTCATTACCATTCACAAAAGAATACACACACACATACACATGCATGCACACACACAAAATGATAGGTAAAAATCAATAAATATGCAATAAAGTAGCTCAACTTTTGTGATTTGTACAAAATTTATAGTTATAGTTTAGCAATACAATATGAAAAGGCACATTCAAAATTGTTTTTGCAAATCCTAAAGAAACAATTCCTACACTGAGTCCTTAAGTAACTACACCTAAGTTGCATGTATATGAATATAGGTGTAATACCCAATGCATATACAATATATTGGGTAAGAGGATGTGAAAAGCATATGTCGAAAAAATGTAAAGCTTACAAAATTCAAAACATGTGTCTTGTATTTTGGCTTGTAGATAGTGTATATTGAAACAAAAATATTTCTTACTCAATGGTTGGAAATTTGGTTAGGTATATGATGAGCCCTCGTAATTCCTATGTAAACCCCCATTTTTGTGTCATAATTTTGCACTAAACCTGATATTATCATTTTATAATTAATTTTTGTTATATTTTGAAAGTAAGTTTCATGCATAACCTTGTTATTTTCATCTTGTGTGTTCTTATTCAAAAATTTTAAATGGATATTTATGTGTATTAACAATGTGTTTGAATAAAATATGCCATAACAAGACTCATCTATGGACCAGCACAAGGCTCACTCATGCATTAGCACATGACTCACTTTGGAGTGTAGGACTCACCCGTGCATTAGCGCAGGACTCGGCTTAGAGCGTATGACTCGCCCGAGCACTAGCGTAGGACTCGCTTGGAATGTATGACTCGTGTTACCAAGGAAAATGACTCATGCGGAGAAGGAAAAGGACTTATATGACAAGACGATGAGTTGATTTAGTCAGCACATGAGTTGACATCGTGAAAAGGGAATGAAACGTAGGCTACCATCTAATACATCATGCAACTTATGTGGATCATGCAAGCTCAACATAACACCCAATTTATTGAAGACACGGAGAAAATGAACAAAACAACCTATAATCACCATGATTGAAGGAATTAAATGCATGATCTTTGACATATTCTATCACTAATTAATCATCTCAACTCATATTTAATCAAGGACCACATCTGTAGTTAACAAAATTAATTTGGTCTAAGTTTGGTATACACTTATCCTTCCATAATTGTAACTCTGAATCAATCATTTGTTGTCATAGTTATCTTTAGTTAAGTATTAGTTAATGATTGCAAATAATTTTTCCTCTTCTAAGAGTGAAAAGAAGTACTCTTGAGATAAAATGGCATTTGTAGTAAAATTAAAGAGTTAGTTCGTTGATTGTTGTAAACTAAATTCTTATATTCAATTAAATGCATGATTCAGGGATAAATCAACATGTATGACTTATAATTCTAAACTGGATTAGAGGGAAGGAGAAAGGGCCACTCCTCCCCAATGTGAAGGGAGTATCTATTTTTATTTCATCTCTATTATTTAGCATTTATTTTAATTATCATAATTTCATTACTTTCAGTATTTTTAACTCGAGTTCATTAATCCCATGTTTTATCAATAGATTTCATTTCTTAATCGCATTTATTATAGTATTTGATTAAGTTCATTATTAAATGAGTATTGATCATGGTTTCAACTATTTCCTTTGTTGCAAATAGCCATGAACATCTCCCTGGACTGACAATCATGAGATAACTAAATTGTTAGTACCAGCAACACTCGTCACTTTTTAGCATTTTTACGGTGAATTATTTAGGTCTTAGCAAAGATTTAAGTACTAACTCAAGTAATTCTGATAGTTTGGTAAGTTTTCATTCAAAATATATTTTCCATAACTCTTTCTTTCAAAATAAAATACCTTGTAGTGAGGTTAAGATTTTTTTGTGCTTTGGAGTGTGTGGAACACAAGTAATCAATAAGGACTTATAGTTATGAAATTGTTCTCAACATGATAGGGTTTTATGTTTAGACCTATAGACCGTAGAGGTATATTTATTAGAATAAATTTACAAACCCCCCTCAAAACTAACTTGTGGAATAACTTGTTCAACAAGAAAGGATGGTTGATGGAGTGGAAAACCCCAATGGTGAAAATAAAGATAACCCTCCACTTGGAATGACATTTAACTATCCCATAGAAGTAGATCCTAATGACCAATCCCCATGAAGAATATATCTCCTTCAATTCTACCAACCTTCAGGGAATACTCTCGAAGATCCCGACCAATTCCTATTTGATTTCAAATTTTTGTCCAAGACCTATGACTACATCTCAAACACTCAGAAATTAAAGTTATTTCCTTAAAATTTGAAGGATACGACCTTGAGGTGGTTCATGGGCCTAACCACCAACTCAATTTATAGTTTTTAGGAGATAGAAATAGTCTTCTTAGATAAATACCAATATTATTGTAGGGTGAGGGAAAAAAAGGAAGAAATATTTAGGATGCAACAAAAGAGGATGAGAGTGTTGAGGACTATCTTGATCGGTTCCTCTTCCTTCATAGGAGGTGTGGCACTAGTCTTGATATTACTCTTCTTAAAACTCTATTCCTTAAGGGATTAGATGAGGACACACAAGAAGCCTTTAATATTATGGGAAAATGAGATATGAACAAATTGTAATTCACTGATATCATTGACCTCTATAGGAACTACTCCCAAACTCACCCAAACCTTCAAAAATAGAAAGGAAAAATGGCCAATGGTGACATATCCAAACTAAGAGAGGAAATTGCAAATCTAAGGACAAATCTCTTAGTTTATCTTAATACAACTGTGGATAGGGAGAAAGCTAGGAACACAAAGCCATTGTTCATATATTGTCCAAGATGTAGGGACAAACATGGGCTTAAGGACTACCCCTTAGATAAGACATACATCTTCCTTGTCTCTAATCTAAAGCATGTCACAAACCAATGTGGATTACTTCCCTTGCTAAGGAATTATTTAAAGTAGAATACACAAAATGAAGCTAAGTTGAATTATGTGGCTCAAAGGAAAGGAGGGAATTTTCAATCAAATCAAAACCAGTTCTATACACCAAAACACAATGGGTTCTGAACCAAGTAAAACACAACATGGTCATACCCCCAACCGTAGGCTCAACAAGTCCCACGGAATGGAGTCCCCAGTCAAATACACCACCGAATTATTATCATCAATCCTAGAATCCAAACCCAAACATTCCACCATTCCAATAATTTAATCCTCAGTTCCAAGAATAGTGGAATTCACCGCAAAGGATCAAGTCAGTAGTATTATAACCCAAGAAGACCCCACATACAATAAGCTTTGTTAACTAGGCCTACAACTCCTAACCCATCTGAACAACCTACCTAGCGATAAATTCTAGTTCAAACAAAGGGAAAACCCAAAGATGTGAGGGAGGGTAACCTAAAATACATCGTTGAATAAAAAAATACCACATTAAAATTTTTGGGTAGAAAATGTCTTGCTACGTTCAAGGAAGGTTACCTCAAAACCGTCATCTCCAATCATAGAAAAATTCCTGAAGATATAAAAATTAGAAGAAACACATCCCAATCTTGTTATTAAAGAAACATATGAACCAAACTTAGGTATTCCCTTTCCACTAGACTATTGGAAAAACACATATTTAGCAACCCATGATGAACCAAATTCAGATCTAATTCGGTATTAAAAAAAGCGGGTATTGGAATCCCTCTTTTACAGGCTCTTAGAGAAATTCCAGAATTGAATAAAACCATCAAAGAGATTTGTTTTAAAAATCAAGGTAGAAGGAAAAATCAGCCTAAAGCAATCCATGTTGATGGAAAATTGGCTAACATATTGGAAGGTAATATGACCCTCCAAAATATGAATACCACGAGAGTCCAATTATTACGGTTTGTATAGGGGATGTGTAGATCCCAAATGTTCTAATTAACTTAGGGGATGTAATTAATGTGATGACCACTGACATATTGTCCACATTATCTCTCCACTGAACCAAAATAAACTTCAATAGTGTTATAAATGAATGGCTAGTCTATAGCCAAGCCTAAATGAATCATAGAGGATGTGAACATAACCATCGAATCATGGGATTATTTGGTAGATTTTATGGTCATTAAAATAGAGAATAATAAAATTAGATATCATTTAATCCTAAGATACCCTTGGTTAGCTATTACTGCAATTTGTCATTGATTGTAGGATAGGAAATATGATAATTACAAATGGGTGTGATTTAACTAAGTTATCCATTTATCCAACCGCAAATCCATTTGCCAGAAAGATGATATAGATGAATTAAAAGATGCGGTTTCATCCTTGGTTATGTTCATAATTCAAGAACATTAATGGCATATCCAAAATTTGATCATGAGTCCTGTGTTGGGTATACATGAGTCTATGCTACTGACCAATTAAAATCGGGGATCACATGATGGATGAGAACAATCAGCCTATAATATTTCCTTTTTCATGAAACATAGATCTAACGGAGTGTGTCTTTCATAATATTATTGTAATACATAGATTGCTTCCCCATAGGTTCCCCCTAAATTTATTGTTGAGAGAATACCCTATAATAAATTATCTCCACCCATATACCAAGAAATTACCCATTTTCCCAGGAAAATCATTGGCAGTCAATAGTTGGGTTACTAGTCAAGAGGAAAATACCCTATTCAAAATTTTATGCTCTCATCCTCAAGCCTTTTCTTGGAAATATAGTGATGTAAAGGGTATTCATCCTACTATTTGTACACACCACATTTACACAACTAATTCCAAACCGGTCATAAAACCATAAAGAAGGATAAACCTTTCCTTAAGAGACATTGTAAAAACAAAGATTGAGAAAATTCTTAGGGTAGGATTCATCTATCAAATTTCAGATAGTCAGTGGGTTTCTCCATTAGTAATAGTGCCTAAAAATAATGGGAAATGGAGGGTTTTTGTGGATTATAGGGAGTTGAATAAGGCAACACATAGAGACTATTTTCCCTTACCATTTATTGACCAAGTCCTGGATAATTTATCTAGAAAAAGGTATTTCTCATTCATTGATGGGTTCAGAGTGGTTAAAATCATATCACAAGTAGCACCGAGGATCAAGATAAAACTAATTTTACCTTCCCGTGGGGAACATTTACCTACATGGTCTTTCCTTTTGTCTTATGTAATTCTCTTGCTACTTTCCAAAGAGCCATGTTAGAAATATTTTCTAATCTAAATCATGATTGTGTTGATATTTACATGGATGAATTCACAATTTATGGGGAAACATTCCAAGATGAAATTGATAATTTTGAAAAATTTCTCTCAAGGTGTGAGAAATATCAGTTATCCTTAAACCATGAGGAATTTATATTCATGATGGAGCAGGTTATAGTCTTGGGTCATCATGTTTCAGCTAAGAGAATCAAGGTAGATCCAGATAAAGTCAACATCATTGTAAAAATTCCATCTCCCATGAATCAAACTGAAGTAAGAATATTTCTTGGACATGTTGGTTATTATAGAAGATTCGTTTCATGTTTCAGTAAGTTGGCTTCTCCATTGTTTTCTCTTCTAATAAAAGACTCTGAGTTTTAATGGATAGAAGCATGTCGAAATATTTTGACACTATTAAGGACAAAGTGACAAATACCCTAGTCCTAAGAGGACCAAATTGGGCCCGGCTCTTCCACGTACAAATAGATGTTTTTAATGAAGCAATGGGGGTTGTACTTGTACAACAAGAAGAAGGAGAATAAATTCATGTTATTTACTACATTATCAAGAACCTCTCCCCTACTTGAAAGGAATTACATTACCATAGAGAAGGAGTTTCTTGCGATTATTTATGAAATTAACAAGTTTTGTTATTACATTACGAGGATATGAAGTAATTGTTCATATTGATCATTCTGTTATCAATTATCAAATGACTAAACCTTTGGTGCATTGCATAATTGTAAGGTCGTTATTATTATTGCAAGAATTTAACATCAAAATTATTGATAAACTGGGAAAATCCAATGTGGTGGCTAACTTTGTCTCAATGCTAACCATTTTAGGTACGAAGAGTAGGCCAATGATGACTTTCTAGATGAATATTTGTTTGCAATCTCAAATATCTCTCCTTGGTTTGCAGACATGGATAACTACTTGGCTATAGGGAAGTTCCCATCTTTCCTTACACATAAACAAAGAAATCAATTAATTAAATAAAGTGTGATGTATACATGGACTAATGGAATTATTTTCAAATGTGGACTTGACCATGTATTACGCAGGTTTGTAATTGAAGATGAGATATTTGACATACTCCAAGTAAGTCATGATGAGCCACCAGGAGGACACTATTCAATCAAGAGAATTACCCATAAATTTTTGGGAGCTAGTTACTATTTTCCTTCATTTTATAAAGATGTTAAAAAGTATGTATGACAATATGATCAATGTCAAAGGATGTGAAAGTCGAAATTCACATATGAGATGCCACTCCAACCTCAAGTTCTTCTAGATCCATTTGAGAAGTGGGGATTGGATTTTATTAGACCAATTGACCCATATTCTCAAGGAAATCAATACATGTTGGTTTGTATAGTCTACGTTAAAATGGGCTGAGGTGCAAGCTCTCCAATATGCAAGGGATGAGAAAGTTACAAACTTTTTATATGAACACATCTTCCAAAGGTTTGGAGCACCAAGATCCATTGTTTCAAACCAAGGACCACAATTTATGTCAGGAGTAATTAGTTCCTTTGTGGCAACATATTATCTTAGGCATAATAAATCATCCCCATATCACCCACAGTCCAATGGTCAAGTGGAAGTCACTAACAGAGAATTGGATAATATCCTAACCAAGAAAGTGGATAGCTCAAGGGAAAATTGGGTTCAAAAGTTACCAGAAGCAGTATGGGATTATAAAACCACTTGGAAAACAAACATAAGATTCACTCCTTATGAGTTGGTTTAAGGAAAGAAACCTATCTTTCCTATATAATTTGAAATTTAGACATGAAGAACAGTTTTTGAAGTGGGAATTGAGTTATCAGAAGTACAACAAGTAAGGATTTTTCAAGTGAATGAGTTGGATGGGATGATGTCACAAGCACTTCATCAAACAGAACTCATCCAAAATCAAAGACAAGTGTGGCATGATATTCATATCAAATAAAGGAATTTTCAAAAAGGAGACATGGCCCTTTGATTTGATTCAAAGTACAAAGACTTCAAAGGAAAATTACAAATAAGATGGATGGGTCCATACCAAATTGAGGAATTGTTTAAAAATGGAACCATATAGATTATTCTAATTAATGGTGAAAGAAAGGAAATGTTGGTTAATGAGATTGAGGCTATACCAAAATTCAACATTAAAATAATAATTCAGAAATATGCTTTGTGAAAATGCAGCTATGAATTGCTTGGACAAGGTTTCTTTGTCCAAGTCAACTTAGGGATAAAATATTTCTCAACAAGAATAAATAGGAGATGGTTGAAAACTAGAAATGGCGGCCATCATCCTATGAAGTATTAATTGAAAACCATAAATATGGTCATTACTTTACACACACACACACACACACACACACACACACACACACACACACACACACACACACACACACACACACACACACACGTGTAGGTGACTAAAAACCAGCAATGGAGGTCACCCATTGAATTGTGTAATCAATAAATGTGAGAAAATGTGTGGAGAGGGAAAAATGAGAATCTAAGTGTTGCTTATCGGATGTGACAAGTGACAATTGACAAGGTATGTGCAATTACTTCCTTTTAAATGTTGTAAAGTTTAATTATGAGGTGATCATTATTATTCTTGTGTGAAATGATGACTTCCCCATTCCCAATATTCTCGCACACACCACATATCCTAATAAATATGTCACTCATTCCCCATTAATCTCTCACACATACTAAATTACTCTCCACTATGTCGATGTCTCATCGCAATTGGTTAAAATTTACCCAATTTGTGTTGTTTTCATATAAAACCATTCCCCCTATTTTTCACCACCACCAGTCTCATTCTTGCGCTAACATAATTACAATTCTTGCATTTGTTTATCCCCCATTCTTGTGCTCTAGCTCCTTTGAATCCCGTGCCATTCATTTCTTTGTATTGATTATCAACCATGGGAATTAGACTCCGTCATGAACCGACAAGTTTGGTTAAATTGCTCTCTGATAGGAAATTAGTAGCAATATTTGAGAAAGTAGGGTGGTTAGAATTCATGTTGGCATATGAGGAATTTAATCCAAGAATGATAAAATAATTTGTAAAGAACATTGAGGAGGGACATTCCAAGGTGAAAGGTAAGAAAATATTGTTCAACCCTTCCATCATTAGTCATATTTTAGGAATTCCATAGGAAGGGAGCATGATTAATTTTAGGACCCCTACTCGAAATAATTAAATGATTTTCTTTTGGAAAGAAAGATAAATTAGAATTGGTTATGGATAATAAGGGAAAGGCTAAGGGCATAAAAGGGGTAATTTTCCTTATCCATGAGTAGATGTAGGGAAATAGGTGATCAAATATCTTACAGGTGAGGGTCAATATGAGGTTGTTCTAAGCCTTGTGTTAAGAATCTTTATTCACCTACGCCATGGTCAAGCTAAGGCCCATAACAAGGTTAATCTTCCCTTGTTTTTATTTGACTCTATTTCCTCTACTACTGAATTTTTTTGATGGGGTTCTTCTTACCTAAAATTCCAAGGCCTTATTCACCTCATCTGTAAGCACCATTTTATTAAGAAGCATCATGGGCTTAAAAAGTGGGTCAAATTCTAGAAAAAGTATGCCCTTGAACCTACTTTGGTTCTAGAAAGAGGGCCCTCTACCTCAAAGAGGCCAAGAAAATGCCTTAGGTCATTAAGGCCTACCCAAATCCTGGATGGACATCAAACAAAAATGTTCCTTTATAGGAGGAACAAGAAGAAACATCCATCATTAAATCCCTTCAACATATACCTCCTTCTCCACCTCACTTTGTGTCCCCTCTAGGTTTTGTTTCTAATATGGAGATTGATAAGACACCAATCATGGTTGAGGACTCACCCATTCGGGACAAAGGTAAAATGCCCATGCTTAAAGGTGAGCCTAGCTCATGTTGGATTAGTAAAATAGATAAGTATGGAGATCACATGGGGGAATGTGAAGTGCAAAGGAGATGTGGAATTTCATGTAGATAATGTGGAAATAACATGCGCAAGAAGCTTGTACATAGATACACAAGATTCAAGACTTAGTCAATTTTGTAGACGATAGACTAAAACTAGAAAATCATGTTGGAGTGTGTATCAAGTAAAGAATAAAATCATGATAACTTGGCACCCAGTGAAGGCTATTTTGGAGAATGGACATGTAGTTTGAACACATGCATGGAGGCTACTAATAGGATTAAAGCAAGTCTTATTTATAAGATAGTTTATTATTAGTTGTTTTGTAAAGCATGCATGTTATCTATTTTAGGCACACCTATTAATAAGAGAGTGAATGGGTGGTGCAGGGAAATTCTTCACTCCTATATATATATATATATATATATATATATATATATATATGTATATATATATATATATATGTATATATATATATATATATATATATATATATATGTATATATATATATATATATGTATATATATATATATATATGTATATACATATATATATATATGTAGATACATATATATATATATACATATATATATATATATGTAGATAGATACATATATATATATATACATATATATATATATATATGTACATATATATATATATATATATATGTATCTATATACATATATATATATATGTATCTATATACATATATATATATATATATATATACATATATATATATATATATATATATATATATATATATATATATATATATATATATATATGTATATATATATATATGTATATATATATATATATGTATATATATATATATATATATATATATATATATATATATATATATATATATATATATATATATGTATATATATATATATATATATATGTATATATATATATATATATATATATATATATATATATATATTTATATATTATTTTATGGTACCCACGGTGACCATTCATATCTCGAGTGTTAAGAATATTTTTATGTGGTTATGGACTAGGGATTAATATATGTGCATGTTTCAAAGACTCGGTGTATTGATGTATTTATTTATTTTTATGTAAGACTTTGTTATGATGAATTATGGAGGATGGATTATGATTATTGATGTATTTGAGTATAGTGAATACATGGTGCATTTGATAATGATTATTATCTAATCTATTATGTTTCCTTATTACGTGTGTTTCTAAAGTGAGTGCATGTAATGGTATATACTTGGATGATTTCTTTGTTATTCATTATTATGAATATGTATGCTAATATCTGTCAAGAAAAAAACAAAGTAGGGACACAGTAGCTTTGTGCTCTTTAGGTGAGCATCCAGAAATTTCTTTGGATGGGGTGCCAAAACTATAGTGTTCTAGTGAAAATAAAAGACTATAACTCATCGGTTGATTCCCACACATTCTTCCCTAAGCGTTGTCTATTACCAAGGTTTAGTATGAGATCTAGCAAGCTCAAGAGAGATTTTATGTAATCTAAGAACGAGGATGGAATCCTCGACAATTATATTGATATTCAAGAAAATCAATTTACAATAGATGGGTTATAATACTTATAGGAATTGAATAACCAAATATAGACAAATGAGATGTTACACAAGTGCAATAATATACATAACCATGAATAACAATATGGTTATAGAAATATAACCAAATAACAACAATCATACATGACCACAATATGCCAAATAAAATGGTTTTAACAATACAACAATATTTATAATATGTATTATCCAAGTAACTACTAAACAGACACAATAAAAATCTAGTTACCAATTCTAAATTAACCTAGTAAACTTAGTTTACCTAACATTCCCCCTTAATTTTGCATTGCCTTGAGGGATGAGGATAGGAAATATCTCAACAACATGAACTTGTCACGTGAAATTGAATTTGTGAATATATATCCTCATTATTCATTGTTGGGAAAAACTAAAGTTTGTATGTTGTGTTTCAAGACATGCCGCATATGAAATGAACGTATACCTCAATGTGATTTTTTCTCTCATGAAACACTCTTGGATTATGAAAAATATTGAGAACACCTTCATTTTCTACATACATGGTAGCGAGTTTGTCTGTGGTATTCCAATTCCTTCCAAAGATGTGACGTAGCCATATCACTTCATGGAAAATTTCACTGCACACGACATTTGTCCTTTGTAGAAGAGAGACAAAAAGTGTTGTTTCTTTATTCCCCATGATATCGGTCTAGATCCCAAAATAATACAAATCCAGTGTGGATTTCCTATCATAAATGTTACCTACATGATCTGAATTTGAATATACTGATCAAGAAGAAGTTATCATTCTTCTTGTACTCTAGACCAAGATCTATTGTACCCTTGAGATATCTCAAGATTTTCCTTCTTGCCTTCCAATAAAAACCCTAGGTTCCTATATAAATCATGATAGATGGATCAATGGAAAGCTAATATCTAGTCTAGTGTATGTTAGGTAAGTAAGTCTCCTAATTAACTATCAATAGAGAGTTGCATCTACCACGTAAGATGGATCTCAATGAGATAACTGGAGTTTTGTCTCCATAGGTGTAGCAATAGGTGTGAAATCCATCATCCTAAATTTCTCAAGTGTTTTCTTTGTGTACTTCAACCGAGAAACAAATATGTGCTTCTCTTCTGGCATAATTATAATCCAAGACAGTAGTACATGAGCATGAGATCTGTCATGTCGAATGATCGGTTAAGATATTTCTTCATCACATTGATCATCTTCATTGAATGTCATTGATGACTAGATCCTTGACATAGACAACAATAATCAAAATCTTCCCCCTTACTTTTTGAGAGAGAGATTGGGATCATATGGATTTGATGAATCCATGTTGAATGATATACTCATCAATTTTGATGTACCAAGCTTGGGGTGCCTATTTAAGGCCATACGAGATATTTATTGAGTCTACATACCTTTGTTTCTTCATCAAGTACAACATAACCCTCGGGTTGAGTCATGTAGACTTCTTATTATAGATCTCTATTCGTAAAGGCACTTTTCACGTCCATTTGATAGACTTCCTAAAAAATTGTGGAATCTAGAGCAAAGATCATCTTGATATTTTTATCTTATATGTGGGAGAAAATGTCTCCTAATAGTCAATGCCTTAATTTTGTGCATACCCCTTTGCTTTACCGAGTCTCACTTTGTACTTGTATATGGTCCTATCTACTTTGTACCTTTTTTGAATATCCATCTGCAATGAATGGGTTTCTTCCTTTGTGGAAGAATGAAAAGCTGCCAAGTGTTGTTTTTCATTATTGATTGATACTCAACATCCATGACATCTTTCCAATATTTTGACTGTAGGTATTCCTAGACAGTAGAGGGCTCAACAGATTCAACAACTCTACTCATTAAATAAAAATTTACTTCTTCTCATGCTTTACTATGCAAGTCTATGGTCCAGTGGTGGATGTATCCGATAAAGCATCCAATTTTGCATCTCATATCATGTTAGTATACCACTTAGGCATACGCTATACTTTTCTCATGGGTCATGGTCTTGTTTGATCATCACCATCATCCCCATCATCACTTTGTCATCATCTGCGGGAACATCAACTTCTATTTTTACAACAGGTGAAATAGCTATATCAGTGAGTCCTAGAGGAGGTTTCTCTACTACATTCTTCTTAAAGACCTCAACAATGGTGTAGACTTTTCTAGTATTTTGATCTCAATTTTACCCAAGATTATTTTTACTATAACCAATGAAGATGAGTTTCTATGACTTCATATCCAATTTATTTCTATTCTACTTAGGTATGTGCATGCTTGCTTTACACCCAAATACTCTGAGGTGTGCAACAGATGGCTTCCTCTTTGACCATGCTTCATGTGGCGCTACTCCATTAAGAGAAACTGTGGGCACTCTGTTCAAAAATAAACTTATATCTTTGTTTCTTATACCCAAAAATTCCTCGCAGTAGTCCAAAAATATCGATCATACAACACACCATTTCCATGATAGTACGGTTTCTTCTCTCAACAACACCATTTTGTTGCGATGTGTGTGGAGGAGGCATTTGTTGACGAATCACATGAGCTTGTAGGTAGGATTTGAACTCATTCTTGGTGAAAACCGCCGCCCCCTCAATCTGAGTGGAGAGATATCATATGATGATTAGTATTGTTCTCTACAAATAACTTTGAACTTTTGAAGTTCTCTAAAGCTTCACTTTTCTTACAAAGACAAAAATATCCACATTTTTCTTGAATAGTCATCAACACAAAGCATTAAGAACTGAAATCTATAATGAATTGGTTGCATCGATTGCAAATATCGACATGAACTAGATCAAGCTTACCATGAGCTCAATAAGTACTCTTTTGGAATGAAGTTCTGTTTGTTTTCATGTTAGGTAGTGAGGGCACTTATCTCAGTATCCTTCGGAGAGATGGAAAGCATCTCACCATGTTATACCAAAGAAAGTGTTTCGAGATACTTGAAACCGATGTGACCAAGTCTCTAATGCCACAACTATGCCGATGAATAATTCTTAGCCACAAGTACACGATCATCTCTGTGCAAAATTTCAAGCTAGAACATACATCCCACATTGGAGTATTTTTCAACAATTTTTGAGCCTCGTGATTTGTCTCGAATTAAACACAATTTATTATCGAATGACTATCAAATTTAATCTTTAGATTATGATCTAGAAGATTACTTACTAATAGCATTTTTTTTGTTAAGCCAAGGACATATAGTACATTTGATAATCTACAATTGTGTGAACCAAGAGGTAGAGAAATGTTCTCAATCCCCTGTACTATGTACGAAGAATCATCACCTAACGAAACATAATTTTTTGAAGGTGTGTCTCTCATTGTAGTAAAACAGCCTTTGTGCCCAATCATGTGTCAAGTGGCTCTCCAGTCAACATACCAAAAAACACTAGATGACGTGGATGGTTCACTTAAACAAGCAATATATAAGAATTTCTCATTTTCAAATGCTCTTCTTGTTCAACTATATTTTCTTGTTGATGCGGTTTTCTTCACCGTTTTCCTTCTTCTTCCGTAGATTGTAGTGTGATTTTCCCTTATGATATTTCTTATTTTGAGGTCCATAATTACTTGATGAACCTTTCTTATATGTATTGTACCAACAATATTTCACATCATGTCCTCTGTTGCAAATAGGACACTTCTTCTTGTTTTTGTCCCCATGTTGATGTTGATGTTGTTTTTGGGACTTTTGAGAAGAATGAAATCTTCCTTTTCCTTTTCCTTTCTGATGAGAAGATAGTGCCTGCTCTTCTTCATCATCTTTATTTGACATAGCTTCTTCTTATTATAGTAGATTTACCAGTTTTTTCAAAACTAACTATCTTATTTGACAAGTTTAGTGTCATCACAAAAATGCGGTATGAAGGAGGGAGTGCTCTTAGAAAAATGGGAATGAGAGTTGTATTAGTGACCTCCTCTCCCAAGGATAAAAGTGAAGCCCTCAATTCTGAAAATCTTCTAAAGAAAGCTTCCACTTTCTCATTATGTTTGAATTTCTCTCTGTGTAACTGACTCTACAAATTCAGAATTGTGTTCTTGTTTTTGGCCTCATATACTGTGCTCTAATTATCACATGTTTCTTTGGCATTGTAGCATCTCGAATGTGGGGTTTTACTTCATAAGACACTCGTAAACAAAATTATGAATTTAACCTTCTAATTGGCCATGTTAAACTGCCTCTATTGAGTTGCATCATCTCGGTGATCTGGTTTGGAACCATTCACAACAACCCATATCTCTTCAAACTCAAGATGTGTTTTGATCTTAGTCTTCCATGCAGAGCATATTTATCTCCTCTTAGGAGTTGTGAGTCTGGAAGAAAGAACTTGGGGGCATTGGTGCTCATTTTCTAAATTTACTAACAAAGGGTAAGGATCATATCACTCTAGGTATATGGTCTCCCAATCTATATACCATCAATCGATAAATCCGAACCTTTCTATATACGCGCCCTTCCGATATACCCATCGGTATGTGGAAGAAGCTCACCCTTTCGATATAATCAACAGTACGTGAAAGAGGTGTTAAATTATGTGAAAGAATATGATACGTGGTACCAAGACAATACCGAAAGGGGTCTATATGATTGTTAACACCGATCAAAGAAATATCCTCATACACACGCGTAACTTTGCTATATACTCGGATAATTTTAGTGTTTTTATTTAAGTCATGCAATCATTCACGGATGGATGGGATAGCTCAAAGTATTTGCACTATGTACTTATTACTCCCATCGTCGATTTATAGGGGATATGCCCATACAATGTTATTACAGACTATATTAGCCATTAAGTGCAGAGTAGTAGTGTGATGATTTACCGTAAGTGCTTCCCAAAGGTAGTGTATATACCAAATGCTGTGAAAGATATTTGAAGATCTTGTGAGTTTTATAAAACCAAAATTTCACTGATTTTGTTTACAAAACTCTACCAATTTTTATCGATTCATATGTTTGCGGTTGAATATGGCAACATGAAAATTAGTACAATCCATAAAAAAATACAATTACATCCAATATGTAGAAAAATTGAATGGCAGGCAAAAAAAGAAATTTGTTTTGCGAGGCCACAGTGGCGTCCGAGCTCAAAAATGGCTCTTAGAGCTAAAACACTGCAAAAAAATAGCTGAAAAAGTGCATTTTTAACTACCCCTCCTTTGGAAAAATATGCTCAGAATGAAATTTTGAGCTAAATGGGAGAGAGATAAAAATTGCCTTAAAAATAGGGTTTTCTCCGTTGAATCTAGATAGGGGTTCGATTATAATTATGGGTTTTAGCGAAGTTTACCATCGCTAACTTGTGGTGGTTCATGCTAAAAATGCCACTAAATCATATAGTTTTAAAAATAGTTGTTTTAGGTGAGGTCAAACCCCAAACCTCCCACACTAAAATCCTTTTAACTAATGAACCGAACGCCCAATGCCCTATGCATGTGAAATGAATAAAAAATTATTTAAACTCAATAGAAAAAGGCTAACCTTTTAAAATGGTCATGTCGACTTGTAGGAGAACCATGTGGCTTAGCTTTGGAGGAGGGTGGATTATATTAGGTCTTCCATAGAGAAAGGATCTAAACTTGGTTATTTTCTTTGAATCACTATTGTGAAATGTTTTTCTTGGCCATCTCTTTTAATTGATTTGTTGTGCAATGTCGAAGTGTCCAGATCGATCACCGTTTAGAGCTCGATCAATTCTACAACTTTCCGACCGGCCTCAACTTGAATGTAGGTCATTGTATGGGTTCCTCCACGTTATTTGTTTTCTATTGTGAAGGGTAGATCGATGCTTTCACCATTTTGACCGTTTTTTTTTCTTGGCTTTGCACTTTGGGATAACCCTCCCGATAGCTTGACTTGGTTAGCGGTGTGTTGGACACTTTAACAATGTTTATCCCCATAATGGAATTTCCAATGTGTGGCTCGACCTAATCAACTCCAAACATGGCTCGACACACATGTCCAACCAAACACAACTCACCGCTTGGACTTGCCAAGGAATGGCTTGGTTTGATAGTGCAACTTGACCTAGTTTAACAGATCTTACTTTGGTTTGAGATGCCTTGGGTCGATGCCACGAACAACCACTTTCAATGAATGTTATGACTCAACTCTATGTGGATACAGATCTCGATATGAGATAGCCGGATGAAGTGTATTGCTCGATAGCTCAATCGTGGTGAACAGAGATGACTCGGCCGCTTGAAACAATGCACGATTGGTGTCCCAATCTATATACCATCACCTAATAAACCGAACCTTTCTATATACGTGCCCTTTTGATATACCCGTCGGTATGTGGAAGAAGCTCACCCTTTTGATATACTCAACAGTACGTGAAAGAGGTGTTAAAGTATGTGAAAGAATATGATACGTGGTACCAAGACAATACTTGAAAGGGGTCTATATGGTTGTTAACACCCGATCAAAGAAATATCCTCATACACACGCATAACTTTGCTATATACTTAGATAATTTTAGTGTTTTTATTTAAGTCATGCAATCGTTCACAGATGGATGGGATAGCTCAAAGTATTTGCACTATGTACTTATTACTCCCTGTCGATTTATAGGGGATATGCCCATACAATGTTATTACAGCTATATTAGCCATTAAGTGTAGTAGTAGTCATGACAGATTTACCATAAGTGCTTCCTAGAGGTAGTGTATATACCAAACACTGTTAAAGATATTTGAAGATCTTGTGAGTTTTTATAAAACCAAAATTTCACTGATTTTGTTTACAAAACTCTGCGAATTTTTATCAGTTATAATGTTTGCAGTTGAATATGGCAACATGAAAATTAGTACAATCCACTAAAAAATACAATTACATCCAATATGTAGAAAAATTGAATGGCAGGCAAAAAAATAATTTGTTTTGCGAGGCCACAGTGGCGTCAGAGCTCAAAAATGGCTCTTAGAGCTAAAACCCGCAAAAAAATAGCTAAAAAGTGCATTTTTAACTACCCCTCCTTTGGAAAAATATGCTCAGAATGAAGTTTTGAGCTAAATGGGAGAGAGATAAAAATTGCCTTAAAATTAGGGTTTTCTCCGTTGAATCTAGATAGGGGTTTAGTTATAATTATGGGTTTTAGCGAAGGTTACCACCGCTAATCGTGGCGGTTCTTGCTAAAAATGCCACTAATCATATAGTTTTAAATAGTTGTTTTAGGTGAGGTCAAACCCCAAAACTCCCACACCGAAATCCTTTTAACTAATGAACCGAGTGCCCAATGCCCTCTCGCATGTGAAATGAAGAAAAAATTATTTAAACTCAATAGAAAAAGGCTAACCTTTTAAAATGGCTATGTGTCGACTTGCAGGGAGAACCATGTGGCTTAGCTTTAGAGGAGGGTGGATTATATTAGGTCTTCCATAGAGAAAGGATCTAAACTTGGTTATTTTCTTTGAATCACTATTGTGAAATGTTTTTCTTGGCCATCTCTTTTGATTGATTTGTTGTGCAACGTCGAAGTGTCCAGATCGATCAACGTTTGAAGAGCTCGATCAATTCTACAACTTTCCATACTAGCCTCAACTTGAATGTAGGTCATTGTATGGGTTCCTCCACGTTATTTGTTTTCTATTGTGAAGGGTAGATCGATGCTTTCACCGTTTCGACCGTTTGTTTTTGTTGGCTTTGCCTGACCGGGGATAACCCTCCTAATAGGTCGACTTGGTTAGCAGTGTGTTGGACACTTTAACAATGTTTATCCCCATAATGGAATTTCCAATGTGTGGCTTGACCTAATCAACTCCAAACATGGCTCGACACACATGTCCAACGAAACACAACTCGGCCGCTTGGACTTGCCAAGGAATGGCTTGGTTTGATAGTGCACCTCGACCTAGTTTAAACAGGATCTTATCTTGGTTTGAGATGCCTTGGGTTGATGCCACAAACAACCAGCTCAATGTATGTTATGACTCAACTCTATGTGGATACGAGATCTTGATATGAGATAGCCTGGATGAAGTGTATTACTCGATAGCTCAATTGTGGTGAAACAGAGATGACTCGGCCACTTGAAACAATGCACAAATCGGTGTCCAAACAATGTAACAAAGTTTATACTTGAGTCCTCCAAATTTGGATAGTATGCTAGAATTAGCAAAGACTATATGCACCTCTAAATTAGAGGGAAAACTCTTGGTTGGGGAAAAATGTTTTTATCTGTTTTTTGAATCAGAATGGCTCCAGGAAGCAAATTTTTCCTAGTGCGGGGCACCATTGCAAATTGTTTTTTTATTTTTCTTGGAGATCAAATTGGAGGCTCTCCTATCTTGCTCTAAAAAAATCTAGGAGATGGGAATGCAGGGGTTGGGATGGAGGGAATGTAGGTGGCTCCTTTGGCTCACTCAAACACTAGTGCCCTCTGAATTTCCTCAACACTCTCTAAAACTTCCTCACTTCTCCACATGTAAGATTAACCTACTTTGGTACCAAATGTAATTTAAGAACAAGGACAAAAGCTTGACAATTATATTGATATTTAGTAAAATCAATTTACAATAGATGGGTTTCAATACTTATAGGAATTGAACAACCGAGATCTGAAAACAAATGGGATGTTGCACAAGTGCAACAATATACACAATTGTGAATAACAATATGGTTATTCATTGCTCTAAAAAAATCCAGGAGATGGGAATGCATGGGTTTGGGATGGAGGGAATGTAGGTGGCTCCTTTGGCTCACTCAAATAATAGTGCCCTCTCAGAATTTCCTCAACACTCTCTAAAACTTCCTTACTTCTCCACATGTAAGATTAACCTACTTTGGTACCAAATGTAATTTAAGAACAAGGACAAAAGCTTGACAATTATATTGATATTTAGTAAAATCAATTTACAATAGATGGGTTTCAATACTTATAGGAATTGAACAACCAAATACAAACAAATGGGATGTTGCACAAGTGCAACAATATACACAATTGTGAATAACAATATGGTTATAGAAAATATAACCAAATAACAATAATCATACGTGACCAAAATATGCCAAATAAAATGTTTTTAATAATACAACAATATTTAAAATATGTATCTACCTAAGAAACTACTAAACATAAATAGTAAAAATATAGTTATCAATGCTAAAATAACCTAGTAAACTTAATTTACCTAACAATTTCCTAGTTACAACTTCTTTTATAAACAAAAGAGGAAAAATTCTCTCGATTGTAGATAGATAAAGAATAGAAAATTTAGTATCTCCAATAGTCAATAGAGCGAAAAGAAGAGGTAATCCAGCAACTTCAGCATAATGTAGAGGAGAAAGAGAAAAGGATTCAGTTCCTTTAGTCTAGAACTGAAGAATTGACCACATAACTTGTAGTCTTACAAGGAGATAGGAAGAAAATAGAGTCTGTTCAAACTACGATCGGATAAATCAAATAGAATTTGTATTTCCCAAATCTTTGTCTTGAAGGGTATGGTAAAATGCACGCAGGAATGTTATAATCTCGGAGATTTGGTAGAAGAAAACAAATGTTAAAAGAAGAAAATAACATAATTCAAGATAATATGCTTCACATCTGTAGGTTATATGACCAAGCCCTTTCTTACAGGGCACCTTCCACTTTTTATGCATTATTTCTAAAGGAGTAGTTCTTCAAGTGGAAATTTTCCAGAGTCCTGCTCCATAGAGTCTATAGAGTTTGATGATGACAAATTTTTTTGGGGGCATCTACAACAATGAGACACATTTGTCAAAAAATTATTATTTGATTTTTATGTACATAAGTTTCTTCTCCCTTAGCAAGTTAAAATTCCAATTAATTTGTATGTTAGAGAAGTACAATTGAGGTCTTTTGTTTCCACCTTAAGACACCACTCTATATAGAGAGATAAAAGAGGATAAGAAGCTAATGTAGACCTCTTGATGAGACATGATCTCCCAACTCCAATCAGATTCTTCAAGAGATATCATGCCCAAGTTTTTGTTTGTAGCTTGTGGACAAGTATAAGGAAAATGTTGCAACTTGTATATCAAATTTATGGGAGTATGTACTCCCAACTTGTAATGTCAATCTTCTTTCTTTTCAGCTAAGGTATGGACTACTTCTATAACTATGGAAAAATAAGGATGTTATTTCGCCAACCAACCTTTGCTGGTCATTAAAAATGGCCAAGGACCTTTATAAAATTATACTAAAAATGCAAGAGAAATGGATCGGTATGAGGTACATAAATCCATTGGTAATTGCACATGTGCTACGATGAAAAACCACCCAATATCATCCTTATTCAAGTTACAAAACATGGAGGGATATAGTGATAAAATTCTTTAGGTTTTATGATACCGAATGAAAAGAAACATGGCTCACGTTTTCCAATGAGTATAATTACACGCATATTATTGAGATATTGAACAGATAGAAGGACGACACAGTAAACCTTAAGTGTGGGGGAGTGATGAGCCATCCTAATTCCTATGTAAACCCCCATTTTCTTGTGTCGTCATTTTTTACTAAGGCTAATATTATTATTTTGTAATTAACACTTTGGTATATTTTGAAAGGAATTTTTGTGCATAACCTTGTTATTTTCATTTTATGTGTGCTTCTTCAAAATTTGTTAAATGGATTGTTATGTGTATTAAAAATGTGTTTGAAAAACATATCTTAAGCCATCTATGGACCAACACAGGACTCACTCGTGCACTAGCACATGACTCACTTGGAATGTAGTAGAACTTGTGTTACCAAGGCACATAACTCATGCGGAGAATGAAAAAGGGCTTGGATTGCAATACAATGAGTTTATTTAGCCAACACATGAGTTGATATGGTGAAAAGGGCATGAAACATAGGCTACCATCTAATACATCATGCGACTTATGTGGATCATGAAAGCTCCACTTAACACCCAATTGATTGAAGACACAGAGAAAATGAACAAAACAACTTCTAGTCACCATGATTAAAGGAATTCAATGCATGATCTTTGGAATCTTCTATCACTGATTAATCATCTCAACTGAGATTTAATCAAGGACTTTATCTATAGTTAACAAGATGAATCTGATCTAAGTGTGGTATGCACTTGTCCTTCCACAATTGTAACTCGTCAAACAATTAGTTGTTGTTGTAGTTATATTTAGTTAATTAATAGTTAATGATTATAAATAATTTGTCCTCTTATAAGAGTGATAAGGATTGTTTTTATATAAAAGGGCGTTTGTAGTAGAATTAAAGAGTTAGTTCGTTGATTGTTGTAAAATAAATTCTTTTATTCAATAAAGTGCATGATTCATGGATAAATCGACTTGTGTGACTTACAATTCAAAACTAGATCAGAGGGAAGGAGCAAGGGCCACTCCTCCCAACATGAAGGGATAATTTCTTGTTTATTTCATCTCTTTTATTCAATATTTATTTTAATTACCATAATTTCATTGCTTTCATTATTTTCAATTCCGAGTTCAGTAATCCCCTGTTTTATCAATAGACTTCATTTCTTAATCACATTTAGCATAGTATTTGATTGATTTCATTATTAAATAAGTATTGAGCATGGTTTCAACCATTTCCTTTATTTCAAATAGCCATGGACACCACCTTGGACTGAAAATCATGAGATAACTAAAGTGCGAGTACCAATGATGCCGTCACAAGATAGATGAATGCAAAATTATGAAACGAGTGAAGAAGAAATTAAACAATGTGGGCACACAATTTAAATTTTAAACATAAAATTATTTTATAATAATGTTCATTCTAGCTTAGCACTTTCCAAGGTCCATTATTTAGCTTGTTTATCCTTGCACACTGACATGTTGAAAAACTCTTAGAATGTAATGTACAAAATCTATAGAGAAACATCATCCTACCATCTCCAAACTTCACTTTACATATTTTATACTCCTTTCTTGGGTTGCACATTTTGGTTAGGGTCATCCCATATGGTCTTGACCTCTTTATGCATCTTGGAAATACATGTATTCCCCCCACACTTTTAATTTGAAATATTTTTGTTGTCTTATACTTCATATGGGTCAGCCTTTCTTAGATAAATCATCTACATAATCCTATATATGCAAGTGAATATTACCTCATTTGTTAACTGAAAAAATATTGAGGTAATGCACTAGGGGACTCACTTCATACACTTGTAAAAGGAATCTAAATTTCAATAAATCTCATAATTACACATCTATAGTCATTAGGGAAACACCCACTTCAGTCTGAAGCTACAAACTAGGTCAAGGTAGTCATATCTCTCATCTGTAAGCATCTAAACATACTCTCTCTAAGTTTGTTTTCAAGATCCAATTCAAAGCAAGCATGGTCAAATCAATTTCCAAATCTGATTGATCTATCTAGATATCACATGATAGGTGGAGAATGACATGTTATTTAAGGACTCTTTGGAATAGTTCCAATGTTTGTAGTACACGAGGGTTCCCACAACCCTTCTAGATTTTGTTTTATAGGAATTTTTATCCATGGTTAAGTTTTGAGGTGATGTTCCATTCATTCGGATAACTTCACTATATGTGTGAACACTAGGGTTTGATAAGCAATGGAAAAATACAAGAAGGTGAGCAACCTAGAAAGTTACATAGATAGATTTAGATCAATTCCATTACCATACGTATGGGATTGGACCAAATGATATGGTCCTAACTTGATAGTACGGTCCCGACCTAGGTGTAGTTACATTTACGGTATAGGTTACAAAGGTTTCTTAGTTTCAAATATCTCATTTCCTCTATTGCATAGTCCCAAATCTCTCCAGAAATTAATAGAAATCAACTAAGTGCTTCTATACCTTCATTTATGATTTCAATTACATGTTAGATTAATTGGTGTATGAAAATTCTCCTATTTGGTCCGAGTTGTAAATTTGAATTAGTATTTGTATAGTATCATCTTTGTTAGATTTGTAAATAAAATTTAATATATCGTACACCTAATTAAATTGACCTAAATTTTAATTAAGGGTTATACATTTTCATGAACCTACTTTTAATCAAACCCTTAACCTAATCTAAGATCTTCATAGTTCCTTGTGTATTAGGCCTACTAATCTCTAAACCGTCATTGATATAGGGTTTTCCTATTATATATTCTACCTCATCAATTTATGTTTTCTTGTGCTCGTCTTCATGGATTATTCATTTACATTGTCCACCACTCTCAATGAATATATTAATCATTATCCTATTTTTCAAAGTATCTTCACCAACCTTGGCCATCTCCATCTTCATCCTAAAACATCTCCTAGTTATGTCATGGCTACAATACCCAGACCTTTCTCCTTCCAAGATGAGCCCATATCCTTCACCACTGATGAGTCTCATCCTCAAGATATAATTGATAATGGTCTCTTGATTTATGTGCAAGTCACTATCCATAATAATTTGATCAAATGTATTATTACTTGGTAGTGTTTATGTCCTCAACATTTGTAATATTTCCTTTTTACATCATTTGGGCATTCCTATGAATGATTTTTCCTCTTCTTCTATTAGTATTCACGGATTTTATAATGCACCACATCATCCCCTTGGAAAGATCACACTACATATCACTTTAGGTTCCAACACCCTACCAAGCATATGCCATATTTTGTCTAATGATCTCAGGTTATAATTTTTGTTTAGTAAATCCTTGGAGTTGTGTTATGCATGTTATACCTTATACCCCTTAAAATTGTCTTAAGTTCTCTTACTAAGGCACAATTTTCACCATCAAGGATGATCCCTCTCCTTTCAAGATTTTCACCACTTTAAACCCCAATAAGATCACCATCCCTCATGTTTATTCATGTTCCCTTTTTATCACACTTATGGCAAAGGATGCCAATTATTATTGAAACATGGATTCACTAGACACAACCTTGGTTTTCATGGTCAAGGATTTTAGGAACCTTTTCACATAAAATCACAACAGTCTAAAGAATGCATTAGGTATTTTTATCCCTTTTCACCCCCAAGGTAAAAATGGACAACAAGGAGGCCTTGAGTTAGATCACTTGTCAGGCCACTAAGTGTATTCACCTAAGTTATAAGCAATATTCATGATCCTGGAGCTTACGATATTCATCCAGGAGAAATTTTAGTGTTTTGGGGGTGTTGAGGCCATAAGAGGATTTTTTACTCTTATGGGTTTTGAAGCTCAAGAGCTCAATTAGAAAAATAGGAGCAAACTCGCGGGCCCCGCAGAAGCCAAGACAAAAAAAGTGGGAAAAAATGGTGAAAAGTGTCTTGGGAGGAACTACTAGTCTCCATTAGTCCCTAGTGCATGGAAAATTCATTAAAAATGCTAAAAATTTGCAGAAGGGGTCATGAAGGCCATCAAGCTAAAAATAGCTCGGCGAACATCTCGGTGAGCCCCACGGGCTAAATGGCAAGTTTGGGTCCAACTCGGTAAGGTGAAGGCTCAAAAGGAATTGGGCGGCTCCATTGGTGAGCTTGATGGAATTCCGAATGGGTGGAGAAGATGTAGGGCCTGAGTCAGACATGAGTGAGGAGGTTGGGCGCAGAGAAGGATTAGGGCTGAGTTGACCCGGGTGGATGTGAAGCTCAACTAACGACCTAGGGTTGATCCCTCCAGTGTGTCATCGCAAGTGAAGGATAAGTTGGCCATGGTGGTTGTCTCAGTGAGGTGGAAAGTCGACACAAAGGAGATGGAGCAACCTGAGAGGCTCATGAGTTTACAAGGGGGGTCAAACCAAGCTAGGGTCGAGCTCCCTAGAGCTTGGCGTAAAAACAAGAAAAATCATGTGAGCCATTAGTTTATCACGAGAAAATTTGGCGGCATTTACTTTGAGTTGGGTGGTTAGTTTCACTGATAGTGAAGTAGATTAATGAAATAAATCCGCAAACCTAAGGTGCGCTAAAAAATGCAAAGCGGCGGACGGTGGGGCTAAGACTTCCAATGCAAGCGAGCCCATGCGAAGCAAAAAAATTGAAATCAACGCAATGAATAAGTGGGTTCATCAGTGTGTTGTGGAAATCGAGAGGTGAAGACTTAGGTCAGCGGTGAATTCCAAAGAAAAGGCATGTTGGTTCACCACATTGAAAGGACCAAGCCATTTTAAAGCAATACGGTGAATAATATGTGGGAGTCTTGTAAAATGAGCCCGAGTTACAAGTAGAAGCAAACCAAATCACCGTAATAGAAAAGGAAAACAAACCATTGGATGAAATAATGTAAAATGGTGATCATTTCAGAATTACTTGAGAAGCCCGTAAACCAAGTGAAGTAACATGGAAACGTCACATGAAAGCCAAGTTATTTCATAGTTAAGCGGTAAAGTGGGGGTAGGCCTTATGTAAATTTGCGAGTTAAGGAAAGTAAAGGTATACACATTCGACGTAATAAGGGGTGAGTTGATCATGTTTCAAGTGATGAACATGAGGAGATTTGTGAAGTAAATGTAAATACATTCAATGCAATAAAAGGACCGAGCCGAAATCGAGTTGAAGGGTGAGGTGATAGTAATGCAACTCTAGAACACAACAAAGAAGAAAAGAAAATGAAGTAAAGTAATCAGTAAATTAAAATTAATTTACTTTAAAAAATAAGTGAAGTAAAGTAGTTGGGAAAGTCCGATGACTGGGGTAGTAATTGGGGGTCGTTTTCCCACATATAAGGATAAGTAGAAGTAATGGCGCCTGGTTTCCCATGAGAACTCCAAAACTTCGAACGGCCATAACTTTCGAACGATAACTTTCGGATCGAGCCATATTTCACGTAAAATTGGAATTTGGAAAGGTATCGAGCCCTCTACACTCCGAATATTCATATTTCATATTTAGTGAGTTAAAAGGGGTCAAAAACATAATTACCTATTCTTCACTTTAATGCACAAGATGGCTTATCTTACGCCATTAATGCAAAGATGGAGCCCAATTCCTTTTTATGTAAGCAAGAGTACATGATACATGGATCTTATAGGTGTCTCATGTTTCCTTTGCATTAGTAATTGAGTTTGAGTACAAAACAAGGCATACTTTCGGATCTTTCAAGTTTCGCTCTCTTCTCTCCAAATTGCTATAAATTGTAAAGGGGCATCATTTGTAAAGGTTGTTGGTCATTTTTCCTCCCCATGCTCCCCTCTTCTCCATAGTTGGGTTGTTGTAAATTTTGGGGCTTCAAGCCTTCCTTCTGAAGTTCTGTAATGGAATTTATTACCTTCTCTTGTTACAATTGTGTACTTTGCATACTCTTGGAGTAATAAAAATGGTGTTATGAGATACTTTCCTATCCTTTGCATTATTTCATTGTTTTCACTTGCCTTTCATCATGCTTGCAGGTTTTGTGCATACTCTTGTGTTCATTGCGGTATTTAGAAGTTTTTGTATTTACTTGGGATGGTTAATTGTATTTGATTTGGTCTATGTTTTATGTCCACCCTCTCCTATTTTATCCTTTTCCATTGGAAGGCTAGGAAGATTGTCTAGCACATCCCCTTTTTCTAGTCATATCACCCCTTAGTGTAGGATTTCCCTTTTATGCACTTGTTCTCTCCTTGTCTCGTTGGAATTGTTAGAATGGGTGTAGTTAGGTGTATTTCTTACATTAGGAGTAGTTGTAGCAGTAGGTTTAGGAAGAGGAAGCCGACCTTCTCTAGAGGTCCACCTCAAGCATGCAAGTCCCAAAGCTTGAGAGGTGGTACCCATGTTAGCAAAAAGTAGAGATCTACATAGCCAAATCTCGGGTGCTACTTTTTGTCATAATAGTTCGACACATACGGTGGGGCGGAAAGAGGTCAAATATCAAGTACTTATCAATTATTCCATTGTAATATTGTTGAGTTGATGTGTTCTTAGCAAGAAGTTACAGTTTGGAAAGCTTTGTAGTGCAATAAAGAGGAGTAATTAATTGCATTCAAAACCATCGATAAGAACGGGAAGAGGAAGTAATTTGATTACTTCAAGCTGGAAGAATTAAGTAATTGGACTTCCAAACTCCACTACTTCAAGTTATGTAGTTACTTCAAGTAAGTTGTTTACTTCAAGTCATCTTGTTACTTCAAAAGAAAGACTTAAGTAGTTGCACCTCCAAGTTTCACTACTTCAAGTTGTTGCATTACTTCAAAGTGAAAGACTTAAGTAGTTGCACCTCTAAGTTGCACTACTTCAAGTAATCCAATTACTTCAAGTTGAAAGACTTAAGTAATTTCCCTTCTAAAGTCTGATAAGAAGAAGAAGTAAGTGCATCTCAAAAAGACCAATAAGAAGGGGAAGTAATGCAGGTTCTAAACACTGATGAACTAAGAAGAAGGAAGTTAAAGTAATTAGGTCTCGTAACTCGATGAACAAAGGAAAGTAATGCAGGGTTCAAGACAACAAGAAGGAGAAGAAGTAAGTTGTGTTACTTCAATCTATTCCATTACTTCAAGCAAGTTGATTACTCCAAGTAAGTTGATTACTTCAAGCTACAACAATTGAAAGACTTAAGTAATCAAGGATCCAAAACCCGAAACACATCTAGAAACTCCATTGATCCAAGTAGCCCACTCTCTGATTTGTATACCTTTCTTTCCATCTGTTCCATCCATTTTCCATCCATTTTCTTTTCATATCTTTTCACTTTCTTCCATTCATGAAGTTGTGCAATCATGACTTCATTTCCTTCATGGAATTCACACTTGCAGTAGTAGCCATACGCTTTCTACCTGCCTCCAAGCTTGCAATATTCATTCTCAGGTTACTATCAACCACCTCCATACCCATGCTATGATGAAAATCAATAGTATGTATATCCACATGAGTAAGAAGCAAATAAGTTTGGTTATATGTCGACTATGCACTTTTTGAAGATATATTATGCCTAAAGATGTTGATTTTCAGCTCAAGGTTCAAAATTACAGCAAATATATTGCATTCTAGGGCTTCGGCTTAAATGAAGGAAACTAGGATTAGTTTTAGGACACCTTGTCCATGGGTTGGTCCTATGCCAAGACATTTTAGCCCTTAGAAGAAGCTTGGTTTCATGGGTTAAATGTTGCACCAACTTGAAGGATGGGCCCGGAGATAGAAGCTTATGAGCTTGATGCAAGACAACCTTGTCAATGGGTAAGTCCTACACCACTAGCTCCTAGTTCTTCCTTATCTCCTTCCCAATCTATATAATTTCAGCTTAAGTATCATGGTTTTAGTTTTTATATGTTGCCTATAGTATGGAATCCCCGTCTCTGTCTTCTTGTCTCCCACCTCATCTTGAATTTTCCACCCTTTTCCCTTATAAATCAAATTCCCCTCTAGAGACAAGAGACTAAACCTTCCCTTCCACCACCAATAATGGAATAATCAATTGTGGCCCAACCCACCCCTCCTCTTACATTCCCAAATCCATCTTGGGAATATGAAACCCAAGAAACCAGTCAAGAGGCATGACAAGAATAAGATCCCAACAGAGAAGAAATGATGAAAGCTTGGAAGAATTGGGCTTTGAGGTTTGGAATAGATAAGATTCCCTTGATGGTTAAACCTTCAAAGGAAGTCAAGGTTGAAAAACATGTGGCTAAGACTGATTTTATAGTAGCAATAGATCTAGAATAGGAACAAGAATAAGATCAATAATCATTGTGCTCGAGTGTAGTGTCCACACCGACACTATATTTTCAGAAGTTGTTGACCATTCAATAGCTGCAAAATCAATAAAGGAGATGGGAAAATTAGCAGATCTACAACAAGAGAGGTAGGTATAAGTAAATGAAGAAAATCTTCCAAGTGTGCAAGGTGTTTCAAGTGAATGCAATGATCCTCATTGCATTACATGCCAAGAACTTACAACACTTGTAGGAGATTGCATTAGCCCACCAAATTCATCATCAAGTGTTGCAATCAATCACAAGGAGATCCATGTCATGGAGGAGAACCATGCAGATTCTGAGGTTTCAAGAAATGATTAGGTTGCACAAGAGATTCCAGATCTCTCTCTCACTTCATCTCTTCAAAATCTAATTTTTGGACGAGTTTGAGTTCACGTGTAACATTCCCATTTTAAGACTTTAGAAACAAGGGGAAAAAATTTTATACATAATGTTCTTTGTTCTAAATTAACATAATTTAGAACACACATTCCAATGCCAATCCATCTTATAACAGAAAACCATATGCAATTATAAATGACTCGGTGAACACCGATCTCTCATTTCATGACTCGGTATTAAACCGATCTCTCATGTTAACTTAGTAATGTGTATACAATGTATACTTGGTTCCTTTACCTTTTAGGGTACCCAAGTGTTCTACTTAAGAGGCCTATCTAAATATCCGTTACCAATATTCTTACTGAAATCCCACTTCTTAAACTAGGTGACATAGGACAATGCAACCAACACTTGCGATAATTTGGCCAAAGTTTTTAAACATGTTTATCATGTTTACATTCCTTGACAACATACTCGTCAAATGGAATTAATTCCCTCACCACACTTGTTATATTATCTAGAGTGGTCTTTCCTGACTCCTATCAGTCCAATCTAATTCAATATTTCATACTAGACAAGGGCAACAACATGCACTAGTGTGGAAGACTACTCATGGTGACTAAGGGTACATATACATACTCAATCGACATAAGTTGATTGGGTGTGTCTAGTTATCCTAAGTCAACAGAGTTGACCTTGATACTAGATCATGTTCTTATCCCTGTATAGGATAGAACCGTGATCCAGTCTTACTTTTATGTCAATCAAGTTAAACAAATAGAGTGGGGTATTGAGACATATCAATTACATCATAGTATCCTATAATGACCCATGTCATTACAAAGGTACTACACTGCAGTTGATGTGTACCAACATCCAACTGAGTTTCCTCAACTGAATAACACATCTTAGGTTATAAGTTATTAACCCAATAATCACTTCATTAAAGATTAATTACAACAACACCTAAAGATTCAACTAGGTCATTTAACCTATAAGGTTGCAAGTTGAAGTTACATGTGAGGTAGGTATGTAGGTAAAATCTGCTTCCTAACCACTTAGTTACATGTTTAAGTTTATCATTAAACGAAACAAATTGCATCATGTATTGTCATAATAGATCTTATAGGTAAGAAAATGTGTTAATTAGTTCCTTACTTATTTCAGCCCTAGCTTAAATAAGTTCCACATAACCCTTTTTATTTTAGACTTCATGGAGATGAAGTCTAAATTACATTTAAATCCTTTCAAAACATTCCAGTTTATGATTAAGGAAATCACCTAAAGAAGTACATGCAGCCATTTACTTACAACATTCCTAACACTTTAAACAAGTTCTTAAATTATGTCACAATGATTGATCTCAAGGGAATTATCCTTTTTCCCTATATTAGGGACTAATGTACATTTATGAAAACTGATTTCATATGTTCCAAATACATCCATAATTCATACATATATGTAACTATAAAAATCAATCATAGCTCTTTCATATTGTTTATAAATCTACTTAAGAGTGTTAACTTATTAGTTGTATCTCTTTATGTGGCAATTAAACCAACTGATTTCAGATTCACAAACTCATAGTTTTACAAATATAAGAACTATTAAGTTCCAATTCCTTAACTCTAAACATACATATACTTCCCTCCTTCCTTTATGATATTACTTAATAGTACCCCACAATCTATGCCAAAGAAGGTATTTCTATAAGGTAGAAATCAACAATCATCACATTATTTATTCATCAAAAAGGAGTGATACATTCACTAAATCCAAAAGTATTTTAGAGATTACAAAGAGTCATAACAATAGTACAAAACTAGTTTTATTATGAATCTCTTTTTGACAAGTACATCTCAAGTAATGACGCCACGTATCATCATAATAAAGATACAATTTCTTTAGTAAAATATATGTAACTTTCTATGTCTTTCTCCTTTCATCTTTTACGAAATCCATTTGCAAAATTGTTAGCATGGGTCAATTCATTTGAATTGAGCATGATAATCACTATAACATTAAAACATTGTGATTTTAACTAACTGTTTCATAAAAAGAACCCTATTGTTTATGAAACAGATCCAAAACGTAACCATAAAAATAGAAAGACTTTTCCATAAAATATTACAATAAAAAAGGAGATAAAATATTTAAGGTTCAATATGTAGAGTTAATCAATCAACATAGCAACCCCATATTTCCATCATAAAACTCTTTCAACATACAGAAATAATACAACAGAGTTTAAGAAGAAGAAAACTCATTTCATGTATCCAAATTAAACTCCTTCAATCAACCAATTCTAATTTTCAAGAAGAATACAAGATACATAAACTATCTTTCAGACTAAATATATTGTTTGTACAATAATGAATATTGCATTCCAACTAAATGTCATACCATCTCAGACTCATCCTATAGCCTAGGAAGTACATTTATCATAAATAATTCCATACAAACAGTTAAGGATGACTTAATCACTATAAACAATCAAAGTAATTCTCGGTTGAAGCATCCTAAGGGTCTTGAGTTCCTTTTTTGTATTTAATTCAAGGTAGCAGTCAAAACTAACATCATACAAACCTTATCAACCATATTTTGATTGCTTCTAACAGTCTAAGAGAACAATATATCTTTCAGGTTCACTCACCACTTAATCTAATCATTATTATTCCAGAAAAGATTAGATTAGTTGAAGTTCAGAACTTACACAAGGCTCAATACTTTCTTACGGCATAACATAACTCTAAAACATTGCATTAAGGTCCATAAAAACATGAAGACCTTTCACAAAGTTAAAAAGTGATAAAAGCTTAGCAGCCCAAAGAAGGGACATCAACGATACCCAAGTAAACAATTTCCCCAACCTATGATTAATGAGGAAATGAGTGAGATTGTAGTCTCCTCATCTATCCAAACTCAACTGAAAAAGATTTATCATTTCTTTATGTAAAGAATAAAAAAGGATACAGAACATATTTCAACATACTCTAGAATTGGATGAATATAAAAGAACCAAGAAAAGGAATGGAAACCAAAACATCCAACCTTTACATGTCATCTTTTCAAGAAAGACAAGTCCTAAAGCACGATTCTATCAAAGGTTAAAGAATCGATTCATTTCCTAACAACCCAGTGAAGGAAGGAAAAAGAGAACAATAGGTCTAATCCGAAACAGACCTCCAATGAACTCAAAACCATTTAACAAGAAGGCATATAAGCATTCAAGCATTCTCCAAAATAAGAGTTAAACATTCATCAACAATTCAGAAAATCTACCTCAGATCCAAAAGACCTATTACGGAGCTCAAAAATCCCAAAGTGGGTTTAAGAGAACATGAAAAAGTATACAACAAGACAAAAATGACTTTCTCATATATAATTTCCTGTATACTTTCAACAAAATGAGAAAATACAACAATACGATACCCAAAATGGGTTTTCGACTTAAACACGAAGTGGGTATTCCTCTAATAACCTACAGTCTCGAAGCAAGTTGAAACAGAATAACGGTTTCCATTATCATTATCAATCAACCAAACTCAACATTAAACATGTTATACTTCCCAAAATGATGGCGTAATGTCTACACAAATAATCCTTCAAAATTCATTTAATGACAACAAAAAGAGGACATACAAGTTGAAATCTAAGGATTTCTACATAGCCATGCTAATGTTTAATACATGCAACTATTAGCATAATTTTTCCTCAATTGAGAACAAATGATGGTCTTTGAAGTCTATAACAACAAGAACATCAAACACAAACACCAGATCATCAAGGTCCCTGACCTAAGTCTCGATACTTAACAAGGTTTCCTATATTTAAGACTTCCCACAGCGATAAAAATGGAAAACATTCAAGCAAGATTCTTTAGATTCTAACAAACCAAGATACATACATTGCAAGAACAACCTACAGTCAAAATATCACTTAACAGAGCACAACTCTATTTCAAGCCACTGTTATAAGGATTCAAGCAGAAGCAAGATTACCCAAAAGTATGAAAATGATACTCCTAGATCTCATTTTCCAACTATCATACCAAAATCAATAATGCATCCAAAGCAACAAAACAAAAACACCATTGAAGAAAAAACTTAAATGATCAAAGAATTAGAACCAAAATATTTCCATAAAGAGTAGAGTTATTTTTATGAAGCACTTAAGTAAAATCATAAGACTTAATGGATAGGGCCTATCATGCCTAATAGAGCTCTTGTCTTCACTTTTTCAGAAAAATCACCAAGCAGAGCTTCGATTATTTCCCACGAAATGCCAACAAACCCTCAAAACCTTCTTCTTCTTCTTCTTATAGTTTTCACAGTGCTAACTTTATCATTCCAATGCCATGCAAGGAAAAAAAATTCATGCAAGGATTCAAATTATGGTTTGAAGAGAAAAAACCACATGTAAAGCTTAAGCTCGAAAAAGACCAAATGACCAAAACAAAACCAAAACCCCTCTTCTTTCCATCTTCCTCTTTCCTAGGTAGTTTTTTGCCATTTCCAAAAATATTAAATGCCCAACAGGACTGACAGTCCTTCCATTTCTCCCACCACTTGCCATCTTATGTTTGGCAATGACTAAATTCAAAAATGCATGCAACTAATACTTGGCAGAGGTGCCAACTCAACCCCCTAACTTTCCTCATGCATTCACCAAATTTGGTAGCATAAAAGAGATAAGACCATATTGTGTGCAATGGAAAGTGGCAAAAGCTATGGAATGAGGCTAAAGAACCTCAAAGCTTTGCTAACTCATCCATGCACCATAGGATTAGAGCTAAACAAGAGAAACTAACATGCAAGCATTATAACTTTGACAAAAACATCAAAAACTAACATGTATACTACTCTCTACTCTATGAAAGCTTAATGAAAGTGAACCTAGTTAGATTCTAAGCAATCAAATTGTGTGTTGTTTACTCCATGAGGGTGAATGAATCTCACTAAATGGCTACATGGCCAAGTTTAGCTATTTCATTACTAACCTAACATGGGTGCAAGATGAAGCTATTTTAATGGTGGATGACCCAAGATCAAATGCCTTATTAGCTTGGCTAATGCAAATGAGCTCTTAAGCTTTCTTAGGCTTGTTTTGGCTTTAGCTTATGTAAAGTTGTAGTTTGAATGGGTAGGCTTAGCCTTGTATTTATAGTTTTCCACTTGGAAGAATTTAGAATTTGGGTGCATGTGGGACTAAATTCTAAAAATCACTTTAGGATTAGATTAGGATAAACATGCTTTAGGCTTAGTTAAGCTAGGATTAGGCTATTTAAACTTGATTAGCAAGTGATTAGAGACTCATTGAGAGTTAGGAGGGGTCCGGATAACCAATTGTGACTGATAGATAGCCTATGAAGCCAATAGAAGTGGTCTAGAGAGAACTAGGGAGGTTTTGAATGGTTGAAAGGAGGAATGTTTAGCTAATAAGAGAGATATTAGCCAAATAAGCTGATTATAGGAGGAATATGACCAAGAAGGTGTCGTAAATGGGCATCCGAGAGTGGAGCGAAGATGGGTTGATTAACGAAGTGTCGTCAATCGATTGTATTGGAGGAAATGCTAAGTGTAAGCATATTTTAGGTGTCTACATTTTCCCCTCTTTAGGGTGGCGTAAGAGACGTCACTTCAAAGAAAGTAGAAAAGAATAAACAAGTAGAAAATATTGAAGGGATAGAAGAAAAATGAGAATAATGAAGGATGCCCCCTTGATTGGCGATGGGGTGATAGAATAACTCGATCGATGATCGAAAAGATGACAGAAAGATAACAAAAGAAATAATAGTGTGAAGAAGAAAGGGGATATAGAAGAAAAGGGAGCATGAGGAAGAGGGAATGATATAACATCCATCTAATGCCTTTTTAAACAATTTTATTTTTCATCATATTGCTAGAGATCTTTATCGTCGGTCTTTATTAAAAAGAATGAACAAAAGTGTAGTATGACATGAAAATCCATATACGAACAAATGTCCATTGCTAAAATCACTAACTCCATGCAACATACAAAAATGCAATGCAATACGAGAAAGTAAAAGATGCCTAACTCCATGCAACATACATAATGTAATGTAATACAAGAAAGTAAACAAGCTAAACCTAACAGAGAAACAAGTACCATGTTTTTGTTATCAAGCTTCAGTTCCAACCTATTCGAATTAACGACAAGGGTTAATGATGGTGCCCCAAGCAAGGATACATGCAAAGGGAAAATGGAGGACACTTGATCGATGAAAAAGTAATGTGCACTATGAAATAGTACCAGGCAACTCATTGTGCCCCAGAGTATAGGCAAGTAAGTAGCCTAACTTTTGTTGATGGAGGTAGATCAAGATGATCCACGAGTCGTGCACATGGATAGGTGAGAACCAAAGAGCGACGTTTTGTAGGATGATTTTCAATTTTTAGAAGTTTTCTTAAACATATTTGAATGTTTTGATTTTTCTAACATATTTGAATGTTTTTGTTGTTTTTGAAAGTTTTTAAAACTATTTACGGGAAAGACGAGGAAGTGTGGATGCTTCTACCAATAGATGGGACGTCTGAGGGCATAAGGCCATGTGCATATGAGAGAGGTAAAGATGTAAAAATTCCCCAACAATTAGGTGGGAGTATTCAAAGGCAAACTCTTCACAGTAGAAGTGAGACCTAAGGCCATTATGGATAGGTTCAACATGATGGTGAACGTAAACCAATGAAATCTTTGGGAAGGAGTAAGGATGCCCTAGCGTAAGCTGGAATAAAAGCATATGATAGAAAGGAAGGAGAAGATTATTTTTGTAGAAGGGGACAAAGGTGCCCAAAAACATGGCAAAAAAGTAATCTTATACACATGGATGTTCTGAACGAAGTAGAAGAACGATGTGAATGATATGAATGTAGCTTAGAAGCCTCGTGACGAAGAATTGATTAGCCAAAGGCACCAATCCTGAGATGAGATATGGACTAGAGTAAGAGTCTGAAAAAGGTCCAAAAAAGACACTTGGTAACATACTAATCTTGTTTACTCATAGAGATCTAGTGTGTGCACATGGAATTTATTACCTCTTGAAGGGAAGATTTAATAGACAACAAGTGAATACACCCTAGCCAATGTGTAGGGATGATTGATTGTGAAAGGTGATTTTGTGAATGGATGGTGAAAGGATAGTCGTACATTGCTCCACTACCAGCCAGGCATCCATAGCCCCGACAAAGATGTATTTGATTCTAATCACAACATTGCTCTATTACCCGATCAAGCGTCCATAGCCAGATAGAGGTTATTAGAAATACCCCAAGAGAGAGTAATATATCAATTTGCTTTTTCTTTGTAGCTTTTAGCTTTTGATTTTTGATTGATTTTTTCTTTTGATTTACGAAAACTTATTTTAGCTCTCTTGCTTGACAAAGGGTTAAGAACCATAGATGACTTGATGGAAGGAGGTGGAAGTGGTTGTGATTACAACATTTGCTAGTGTCAACAAATATGTCCAAAATTTATTTGCAACAAGTTTATTAGATTTTGGATGTATAGGATCTCTAAAAGGTCAGTCATTCTTTAATTTACCAAGGTGATAAAAGACCAGGGTCAAACAGATACCATAGAGATAAATGTCATAAAATGCATGCGAATAAGCTAACCAAAACATCACCAAAGGGATGAAAATGGTAGGGAGACTTGCAGAAGAATAGCAAGGAAGGAAGAAAGAAACATCCATGTGTACACAATACCTAATTGTAATGTTTGATCTTTGTACCTTTGATTTTTGTTGTGTTTTCTCAATGTTTTTGTATTTTTGAATTGTTTTTTATTTTTAGATTTTTGACAGTTTTAAGAGGTTGGGACTAACAAAGTCACTCTGTGTGGTAAGATCCAACAACAATGTTTGCGACTTCCTTGATAAGGGAGACTAGGCGCGTTTTTATCAAGAATGATATTATCCCCGATCTCGATGATCGAGTGAGTTCACACTCAATAAATAAGCGTGATTTGTTAAAACATGGATTTCATATGTGGGAGATTTAATTCCCCATCCGAGGTTTACACACTTTATGCCATACTTAATGGTTACGTTGGTGTGCATTCTTGAATCACGCTTGATTTAGAATTTTGAGAAATCTTTGCGATGAAGCTCTTTAGAGAATAATACACCCCCTCAATTGAGACGTCGGTTTCAACCGATAATGCGTCTTTTTTTTAATAATTTTTTTTTAAGGGTGTCGGTTTCAACCGATAATGCACCCGATTTTACTTTATTTTTATGATACAATAGTTCAATTTCTAATATAGCTAAAGGCTATTCATTAGAAATTATATCGATTATAGTGTTGTGGAATTTATAGTTTCACCTCTAGTTTGAAATAATCTAATTTAAATAATTTTTATAAGCTAAGCACAATACATTTGCTTTAGACTTATAATAAACTATTTAATACTACGTTTCTAAACACTCAATTGACATAATACAATGTCAAATAACTATAGATCACTATAGTATTGTATGTTATAGTTTCACAACCGACCTTTTAATTAAATGCAATGGATTTGGGTTTGCATGGACGTCCCAAGAGATCACGGTGAATTCAGGCCTCTTGATTTGAAGTAAGAATACCAGTCTGGAAGGGTGAAATCTCGCAGAAAAGCAAGCCACTGTTGATGAAGAAAAAATCAGAAGTTGACAATTATCAAATGCCGCCTTAATGTTCATAAAAATCCCCAATCAGAGATATACGTAGATCTGAAGATAGACACGTGGAGCCTAACAATGGACGGTCACCTCAAAGGTGTCTTGGTAGACTGCGGCAGGTGTAGAAAGCACTCTTATTTGATGTGGGTCTGACATGAATTTGCATAGACCGAGACTTTTGCATGGAATCCAGACTTTAGGTATATTAAAGAAAATCAACAACAATTTTTGTGGCAGATACTACTATAACAATCGATGTCTGGAGCATATGCAAGTGAGAGAGAGATCGAATTGATCTGAGTGAAATGTTGAATGAAGCCACATGAAAATGAACTATACACTTATAGAAAAATTGCTGTCATGCCTCTCAAACTCGATAAAAATATCAACAAAGATACTTGGATTATGGAACATTGCAATGTGTCTCTTTCAAAATAATAGCTTTCTTATTTGCACAACAGATCCTCAGAAGAAAGGTGCAAATGGAAAGTAATTCAAACAAAATGTAGATGAGGTATTCGGCAGTCACATGTTGCAAATGGTCTGATAGAACATTTGACAAATAATAGTTCACTCACCATGGACTCTACCAAGCCATTAGAGGACAAACCAGTCAGTAGAATTAACCGGCTCTGATACCAAATAATGTATTTGGTTCATATCTACACAATAACAAATATAATGAAAACATCGAATAATGATGTATAAAATTAAAAAATTCGGGATAATTTATTCTAAATCAAGGATAACATATAAATAGTGATAGTGCATTCCTAAATATTAGGACACAACACTTATCATGTATCCCTAAAATATCTAAGTAAGACCCTAGTCTTACTATTATCTCCCTATCTCTGTGAGTTGGCATAACCACCCAATAACTCACATTTACATTTATTTAATATGTTCACAATATTTAAACTATTCCTAACAAAGTGTCCCACCGGGCATGCCAAATGTGTGCAATGGAAAGTGGCAAAAGCTATGGAATGAGGCTAAAGAACCTCAAAGCTTTGCTAACTCATCCATGCACCATAGGATTAGAGCTAAACAAGAGAAACTAACATGCAATCATTATAACTTTGACAAAAACATCAAAAACTAACATGTATACTACTCTCTACTCTATGAAAGCTTAATGAAAGTGAACCTAGTTAGATTCTAAGAATCAAATTGTGTGTTGTTTACTCCATGAGGTTGAATGAATCTCACTAAATGGCTACATGGCCAAGTTTAGCTATTTCATTACTAACCTAACATAGGTGCAAGATGAAGCTATTTTAATGGTGGATTACCCAAGGTAAAATGCCTTATTAGCTTGGCTAATCCAAATGAGCTCTTAAGCTTTATTAGGCTTGTTTTGGCTTTAGCTTATGTAAAGTTGTAGTTTGAATGGGTAGGCTTAGCCTTGTATTTATAGTTTTCCACTTGGAAGAATTTGGAATTTGGGTGCATGTGGGACTAAATTCTAAAAAGCACTTTAGGATTAGATTAGGATAAACATGCTTTAGGCTTAGTTAAGCTAGGATTAGGCTATTTAAACTTGATTAGCAAGTGATTAGAGACTCATTGAGAGTTAGGAGGGGTCTGGATAACCAATTGTGACTAATAGATAGCCTATGAAGCCAATAGAAGTGGTCTAGAGAGAACTAGGGAGGTTTTGAATGGTCAAAAGGAGGAATGTTTAGCTAATAAGAGAGATATTAGCCAAATAAGCTGATTATAGGAGGAATATGACCAAGAAGGTGTCGTAAATGGGCATCTGAGAGTGGAGCGAAGATGGGTTGATTAACAAAGTGTCGTCAATTGATTGAATTGGAGGAAATGCTAAGTGTAAGCATATTTTAGGTGTCTACACATATTAATTCCTCATAAATTTATAGAGGGTGGTTCCACTAACATCCCCCTTTCTATGTTGTCCCATAGGCCCTTTTTTAGGTTATCCAAACATTAGGTTAGGTTCAACATTAGTTTAGGAACTAACATAGGTCCTTAGGTCTAAGTCTAAAGTTTTAGTCTTAGGTCCTTTAGTTATTAACATCCCACATTAACAAAAGAACATAGTAACTTAGGTTAGGTTACACCTTTAGGATAGAGTTACCAATTTAAGGAACATAATTTAATTAGGTTCCTTAGTCTATAGTAAGAATTGCATCCCAACTTATCAAAGAAGAACCAGATTACCATCCAAGTTCAAGATACAAAGCAGGGATCCATGGAGATCACTCGTGACTTCAAGATAGTCAGAGTTCTGAGATCCTTTGACCTATCTAGCTTGGTCAATATGACCACAAGGTCATGAATTAGAAGCATACCTTGGATCAATGAAATTGATCCAAGGTAATGTTGTTCGCATCCAAAAATTATGAAAACTAAAGCACAATTTCAAGTGCAACAAAGACTCATGGATTAATTTCTCATTTCCCAAGCAGTGAATTATTCAGCATAAGAAGAGATGAATTACTTCATTTTCTATTCAGCATAAACATGGTAGAATTGTACCTATTTTAGTAGATAACATATTATCTACAAAAAACATGATTTCATAGATCATAAGAGTACACCATTGTCTTAAGACAAGAATCACAAGTCAATGTTTGCAACTTTTAAAACATAAGTCATCATAGATATCAGCCATGTTAGAGGTGTTACATCACGAGATTCATGTTTGAGGATGAAGTACACATGATGAACAAGTTACAGATTTGGAGGTCATCATGGAGGAAGAAGAATTCTTGGCACAACAAGAAAGTGAGGAGCTTGATTTCTTATCTAACTTGGAGGAGTGTTTTGATGGAGAAGAGCCTATGGATATCATAGCCTTTGTTACTCCATCATTCATCCTTCAATAACAAGATCTTGCTACCACAAAGGAGAACATGTAAGAGCACCTGCACTTTATAAGAGTCCTCTTGAATCAAGATTGGAGGAATTGAATCTTTCATGCTTCATAATGGACGAGGAGGAATAGAAAATAAAGGATGACAACCATTTCATACCAGTCATCGATGTTGAAGATTAGTTTTATGTAGATGAGGTACAAAATAAATATCAACTCACAAACAATCAAATTTTCGGGGAGGCTTTGCAAGAATACTTCCTTATTGAGGTTGCAACTCGAGAAGCGGGAAAAATCAATGGATCATATCTTTCCCAATCAGGTATTTGACTTCATTGTAGCGGAGGAGGAGCCACAACCTCGGCATTCTTACTTCTAAGCATGAGGATGAGCCACAGAGTGCTAAGGATCAACTACAATGCCTCTCGGAATCAAATGAAGAGCATCTAGAGGAGGTATTTTTCTTGTTCTTAGTTGATACCTTGATGAGTAGGGTGGAAAATCATCTTACAATTAGTTTTCACCCTTAACCACAGTTGTGTTTAGTGTCAAATCATCTACATGGTTTCTTATTGTGAGAAAGGGAAGCTACTTCCCATCATTAGTTGCAGGTTTTGTTTGAGGTCTTCCTTTCCTCTGATTAGTGTAGGGTAGGAGTAGGTTTGTTTTCAATAGAATAAATACTTTTGCACACTATGCATGCTTCACTTGATGCATGTATGATTTCTCTTTTGTATATAGCTTTGTTCATTTTTTCTCTAAGAAACATTATGCATCATGTTCCCTGGAAGTAGTTGTTGAAAAGGAACTCATAGTTACATGGAATAGTTGCAATCCTCAAGACAATTCAAATGTAGAGCTACTAAAATCAGATTGAGGGACAAATTTCAATGTGTTTCCATCCCCTTGTTCCTTAAGATCAGTAGTTGAACTTCTAGTGCCCTTGCCAAATCAGAAAATCAACTTCAAGGGTAGTCTTATGTGTTCATATGGCGAGTCCCATGGCAGCCTTCTCAAATTCAATAAGATCAGCTCCATTCTAGCGGTGTTGCAAGCAACCTTAGAAAGAAAATAACATTAGTGTTTCTACGGTCCCATGATATATCCTAAATCAACATGTGTCTACGAGTCCTGCAGTGTTTTATCTTGTCAAGAAATCAGTTTAGTTGTGCTTGAGACATGGAAAAGAATCGATGTTGGGGTAAACCTAGGTGTCTATCATACGGTATCACGAGATCAAGTTTTCGAGAGAATGGAGAGGAAAGAAATTTTCAAAATCAAAACAATTTTCCACTCATGCAAATCTTAAGATTTTCTTATAAAATTTGGGAAATGCAAGCGACAAGTAGAGGTGCACATTTGGTAGTCTAGGTAGTGTTTCAAATGGATCGAATGTCGGTTTGAAGGACTAGATTAGTTCTGGTTGTTTCAAAGGACTTCATGCCCAATGGATGCTTCATGGAAACTAGTCTACTCCATCTAGCAGGAAAATGGCCCTTTGATTCACCAAATTGTTATCCATTTTCACCCCTAGGGTGAAAATGGACAACAAGAGAGACTTGAGTTAGAGCACTTATCATGCTACCAAGTGTATTCACCTAAGTTACAAGAAGTATTCACAATCCGAGAGCTTATGGTATTCATTCACGAGTAATTTCAGTGTTTTGGGGGTGTTGAGGCCATAAGAGGATTTTTTTCCTCTTCTAGGTTTTGAAGCTCAAGAGCTAAGTTAGAAAATTAGGAGCAAGCTCTAGAATGCCCCGTATGTAGCCAAAACAAGGAAAGTGGGAAAAATTGGTGGAAATTGTCTTGGGAGGCACTCTTAGTCTCCATTGGTCCCCTAGTGTTCGGAAATTCATTAAAAAATCCAAAAAATGTTAAAAATTCACGAGAAGGGGACATGAAGGCCACCGAGCTACAAAAATAGCTTGTTGAGCTACTCGGAGAGCCGAGTTGATCATCAAGGCTACGTGTCGTAGGTGACATTGGTTGGGTGAGCTAACTCATGAGGAACACATTAGTGGTCGGGCTATGAGAAGGGAGCTCATCGAGCAACTCGGTGAGCCGAGTTAAGCATGATGGGTGCGAGTGTCAAGCTTGAGTGGCGACCTAAGAATGAGGAGTTTGTGGATTAGATGACAAGTTTTGCCTGATCTCGGATCTAATCTCGGTAAGGTGAAGGCTCGACGCGAGTTAAGGCGGCTCATTGGCAAGCTTAATGGAAGTCTAGATGGGTGGAGAAGACATAGGGTCCAAGTCGGCCATGGGTGATGAGCTCGTTGTCGATGAAGCAAGGAGGTTTGGCGTAGAGAAGGATTAGGGTCAAGTTGGTTAGGATGGATGTGAATCCCAACCGGGGATCTAGGGTGAGCCCTCCGGGTGTTTTTGTGGGTGAATTTTGATTCATCCATGGTAGTGGTCTTGGGGAAGTGGAGAGACGATGCAAAAGAGATGGAGAAATGGGAGGTCATGAGTTTGTAGGGAGGGTCGGACCGAGCTGGGACCGAGCTCCTAGAGCTCAACAATAAAAAAGAAAACTCGGGAAAGACATTAGTTCATCATGGAAAATTTGGGGGCCTTTACTTTGAGTTGGGGGTTAGTTTCACGATAGTGAAGTAAAGTAATGCAATAAATCCACAAACCTAAGGCGAGCTAAAACCAATGCAAATTGGCAAACGGTGGGGCTAAGACTTCCAATGCAAGTAAGCCCTATGCAAAATGAAAGAAAATGAAATCAACGCAATGAATAGGTTGGGTCATCGGAGTGTTGCGGAAAATTGAGAGGTGAATACTTAGGTTGGCATCACATTCTAAAGAAAAGGCATGTCGGTTCACCACATTGAAAGAACCAAGCCATTTTAACGCAATGCGATGAATAATATGTCGGATTCTTGAGCCCGAGTTGCAAGCGAGAAAAAAACCAAATCACCACAATGGAAAATTAAAATGATTCATTGGCTAGAGTAATGTAAAGCGGTAATTGGGTAAAGCATTACTTGTGGATCCTACAAACCAAGTAAAGTTACGTGGAAATGTCGTAATGAACACCGAGCTATTTCATAGTTAAGTAGTAAATTGGGGGTAGGCCTTATGCAAAGTCCCAAGTTAAGGAAAGTAAAGGTATACCCATTTGACACAATAAGGGGTGAGTTGATCATGTGTCAAGTGGTGAATGTGAGGAGAGTTGCAAAGTAAAGGTAAATACATTCAATGTAATGAAAGGATGAAACTCGAAATCGAGTTGAAGGGTGAGGTGATAGTAATGCAACTCTAGAACACAACAGAGAAGAAAAGAAAATGAAGTAAGTAATCAATAAATTGAAATTACTTTACTTCAAAAACTAATTGAAGTAAAGTAGTTGGGAAATTCCATTGGTGGGGTAGTAATTGGGGTCGTTTTCTCATAGATAAGGAGAAGTAGAAGTAATGGCTCCCTGGTTTCTCGCAGAACTTTAAACGGCCATAACTTTCGGCTCAAGCTCTGTTTCACACAAAATTGAACTTTCCATAAAGGTTTTGTAGCCCTATACGTGCCAAAATCTTCATATTTTAGATTTGGCGAGTGAAAAGGGGTGAAAACCGGCATTAATTCTTCTACACTTCAACACACGAAGAACTGACTATCTACCGCCATTAATGCGGCATGGAGGCCAATTCCTTTTTCTAAAAGCAAGAGTACATGATACATAGATATTATAGGTGTCCCATGTTGCCTTCACATTAGTAATTGAGTTTGAGTGCAAAACAAGGCATGCATTCGGGTCTTTCAAGTTTCTCTCTCTTCTCTCCAAATTTCTATAAATTGTAAAGGGGCATCATTTGTAAAGGTTGGTCATTTTCCTCCCCATGTTCCCCTCTTCTCCACAGTTGGGTTGTGAATTTTGGGGCTTCAAGACTTCCTTACGAAGATTTTTAATGGTTTTTCTTTCCTTCTCTTATTCTGATGGTGTAATTTACATACTCTTAGAGTAATAAAAATGGTGTTTAGTGATATTTTCCTATCCTTTGCATTATTTCATTGTTTTTACTTGCCTCTCATCATGCTTAGAAGATCTGTATACTCTTGTGTTCATTGCAGGATTTAGAAGTTGTTGTGTTTACTTAGGATGGTGAAGTGTATGTGATTTTTTCTATGGTGTATGTCCACCCTCTCCAAGTTCATCCTTTTCCATTGGCAGCTAGGAATATTTTCTAGCACACCCCCTTTTCTAGTGCTATCACCCCTTAGTGTAGGATTTCCCTTTTCATGCACTCTCTCTCTCTCTCATTGGAATTGTTAGGATAGGTGTAGTTAGGTTTCTTTCTTGCATTAGGAGTAGTTGTAGCAGTATGTTTAGGAAGAGAAGTCACCTTTCTCCGAGGTCCAACTCAAGCATACAAGTCCCATAGCTTGAGAGGTGGTACCCATGTTAGCAAAAAGTAGAGATCTAGATAGCCAAATCTCAGTGTGCTACTTTTTTTTTTATAAAAGGTATTCTATGTGCTCGTGGTGTACACCTTCAATAGTTCCACAATTCCTACCAACATCACATCACATATTACCCATAGTATCCACTATATAATCAACATCATCCTCATGATCATTTCACCCCAAGCTCATAAATGCCAACCCATCACCACATATCCCATCCTTAGATGTATTTTCAATGAAGAATAACTCCTCGAATACGTCACTGGATATGAGGATCTCCCTTCATTTTATCATAAGAATATGTTTCCTCATATTCTATCACCTTAGGCATAGTTTGAGGATGGGTTTTTCCTAATGTAACACTTGATGCGGTGGATACCATTCCCACTCAACCATATGTTGAATATCTCTTTATCTTTACCATGTTAAAAGAAGAGAAATTTCTTTTAACTTTAGCACCAATGATGACCTTCACACTTTCCTCTTGGCATTCACCCTTAGTGCCACTTTGAATGGGAGGATATCCAACAAGTGTTGCAATGTTTCCACGACCTTTCTTCTTATACCTATAATGACATGTCTAACATCAACTACTCTTTTTCCATTCACAATATTGTTTTACAGGGACAATGTCTAACCAATTCAAAAAAATATTTGTAAAATGCACCCCAATGTGGCTTTAATGGTCAAAAAATAAATTCAGCAAATCCTTGATGCTAAAATCATCCACACTGTTGATTATCCCCAATGGATTTCTAATATAGTACATGTCACCAATCCCAATGGTGAGATATGCTACTACACTAACTTTTGTGACTTCAATAAGGCTTTCCCTAAGGCCGCATTTCCACTTCCCCATATTGATATGATTTTGGATTCGAATGCAAGGTAAGACATGTTATCCTTCATGGATGGATTTTTTGGATACAACCAAATTAAAATTAACCTTGTAGACCAAGAAAAGACATCGTTCCACAACCCCACAGGGAGCATGCCCCTCATTTCCTCTTCACCCTCTCAGGGAATGTTTTCTCACCTACATGTAGCATAATTTTTGTATTATATCTTTCCCTTATTAGTGATTTCAAAAATATTAAATCAATGAAGAGTATTTCTTGGTAAGTTCAATTGATTTATAGCACAAAACGTTACAAAGTTTCCTAATTATTGCTCAACCAAAAGGACTATTTTGAGTGTAACATTACTCTGAATCTTATCATGAAATGATGGAAAACTTAGGTGATGAAAAGGATAATACAATTGTATATAATAATAATTTGAACTCAAGTTTTCATTCAAACATGTCACTTGAACACCTTGTGAAAGGTTAATAAAACCCCTTTATAATCAACGCACAAAACGCTTCTTTGAACCTTGTAAGGTGAAAGTCAAGTTTTGACCATGTTCCCTGTGACATGAAGTGTCACACCAAACCTTAGAATGAATTTGGATGATCATTTTGATCATGTGATGTCACACTTCTAAGATCCATATTGACCTTTTCATAGTTTTTAACAAATTGCAGAAAAGTTGAAAGTTCATTTTGGTTTTGGTTCACGGTTTAAGCCATGTCTTTGAGAAACGTAATTTTCCTCTATATACCTCTATAATTTCTTGATGAAAATCAAAATCATCTAATATTTTTGAGAAAATAATCTTTGTAGATATATTTTCAAGTTTGTTTTATAGGCCTCCGGTCATTCTCGCAATAAGGTGAAACTAGTGAAATTACGATAAATATCTCTTGAAGAGTAGTCACTATTTAAAACCTTCTCGTCATATTTGAGTTTTATTGACTTGAGGGTTAATTTTATATATGGGAGTAGGTGGGAATTGACACATCTTGTGTTTGAGACTTGTGCAATGATCCTCTAATTTAATTTCATAGCCACTCGAGATAAATTGATCTCTTATGTAAACACAACAAAAAACTAGAAAATTGTCGTGGGACCCTCTTATTATTTAATGACTATTGAGAGACATTAGGAAACCTTCATATGATTGTAAAAACCTTTATTTTTCACTTTCATTAATAAATTTTTCTTTTGGGAAATGCCATGTTTTTCTCTCTCCTATCTCTATCTCTCTCTAGAATGTAAAGGAAATGAACCCGAAATGTATTCCTTAATATCTCAATTGCATACAAGTGTTTTATTATGTTTGAATGGAAAATAATGAATAAGAAGAATATGTTATCTTGTAGGATATTTCCATGCTAGCTTTTGACTTGGGTGACCATGTTGTCATTACATTACTACCAGACAAGAAGAAATCGTAACATTACTTGTGTTTTTGTAATAACGCGTTATCTTTGAAAACAATGTAATTATAAAGGATAAATAAACATTATTGTATAAATGGAAATTCTATTTATTTTTTTATGTGATGAGTATAAAATATTTTACGTGTTGGGATGTTAGAAAAGGGGGAATTCTCATCATGGGTGTGATTTTCATTATAGGACTATATGTTCTTAAAAGGGTGTGGATGTAGCTACTAAATGGAAATGAAATGATTTTTTTATTAAAACATGCTCATGTGTGAAATTAATGAATGTACTCTTTGTGTGTTTTACTAAATACTTGGGAACTTAGAAGAAAAGAACCAAATTGAAAAGGATGACCTTAGAGTAAAATTCTTATGGGGTATATCACTGATAGGAACCAAGAGAGGATTGCCAAGAAAAACACGATAATTAATTACATAGAGAAGAATTTATTTTATTTTATATTTTTATAATGAATACACAAAATAATACTTCATTATTTTCATTCGAGAGTGTTTGCAAATATATAGGATTGGGACATCATATTCTTAAGCTCAAGCTTCCTATAAATTCTCAACTACATAACCACCCTAAAATATCTCACACCTATTCTACGATTGTTCACACAATCAACCAATATACGTCCAAAACTATTTACATGTGTGGTTATAACAACCATCACAAATATATAAACTATTACAATGGAGCACTATTAAATAATTATTTCCTAACATTCCCCCTTAGTGCGAACATGGGGAAAACTGCCTTTGTACTTGCACTTGCACTTGCACATGATCCGTGATTTTCACGGGATGATCACAAATAGGTCAAGGATGGTTTTGCAAATAGTTGAACAAAAATGAGAATGGTGGTTTTGCAATTGGTTTACCACAAACCACAAAGTGTTGTTTTGAGAATGGATTACCAACAATCAAGAATGGTGGTTTTTCTATTGGTTTACCACAAACCAAAAATGAAGGTTTTCAAGTGGTTTACCTACAACCACATCATGATATGCCAAGTACTATTCTAAGCCCTCATCTCATCTCAAGCTAACATAATGGAAATGGAACATTGGATCATGTTCCCCCCTCAATGTGAAATTTCCACTTATTGAAAACTGCAAATTGTGCCACACTAGAAGCACTAAAATCAAACTGCACACACACACACATCACCAAAGCTGATATGTGGCCCCATCATTGTTAATCGGCGAGAGGTCACCGAATGACCTCCAACCTCTCTGTTTTCTTCCATCCTCTATTTGTCGCTACTTAGTTAGTAGATATAGCTTTGAGGCTCATGTACATGTCTTTTACAAGTTGAACGTCGGGTTCCACCGAAAATGCATTCGTAAGGCAATTTTTATTTATTTTTACGACACTTTTGACAACACAAAAAAACAAAAATACTACTTATGAAACATAAGACAACTCGAGATCTTTTGACAACTCTATTAAATATTTTGAAATTTGACATGACAATATGATAACTTAAAAGACTTTATCTTTGAATATTAACTCAAACAAATTTTGACATAAAACATTGACTATATAAAAATTTACACGACTTGACAATAATAATTGAATCTAGTTTTATAAATGTCATGACTCTAAAAAAATATATTAAACTATGACTTAACTTGTAAACAAACCACATCCTAAATAAGCACTAAAAACAAAATACTATGCACAAATAACCAAATAATACTAATGATGGTATTTTGGTGAACAGATGTGGGAAAGAACAGATATGTACATACACAGTGATGAAAAGGCATGCAACGAGTCAATTGGAGGCTTCTTCCCCAAGATCCATATGACCATCTTTGTGGAGACCAAATTGTGTACTTCTACGGATAAAAAAAACTCAAAAAAATGTGGATGTGGATGTAGTCTGATGCAATATAATCAGAGATGATGTAATGCATATAATAGACCGATGGTGGGAAATAATCGATGCCAAATGAAAATGTGTTGATCACTTAAGTCAACCAATATATGACATTGTTCTCATAAATATGCATGTGTTACGTAGTACTCCTAGGTAGATACGTAAAGGACTATAATGACATCCTTGGATCAGGAAATCACGCAGAAAATTTATAAGCACACCCGTATGTTAAACATTGTACATCTGACGTGAGCATGAACGTGGTGCGAAGAAGCATGGATCAAGCATAATTTTGGATTTCAACATGCCTTGAATAAGAAAGGGCATCTACTACAAATGTGAATATCCATGCATTACAAAATGACATGCCTGAGTTAAAACTTGTCTAGAGGGGTTCGACTGTGAGGTAATCCTCTTTTTGCAAAACAACCTAGATCCACGATGCACATTCCAAGAGAAATATATAAGCCAGAATAATGTAGGCACCTAAGATAATAAACTGTAGATATGGAATGAAATCTAACTAATGCTTAAAATTTCATAAATTGATCAAGGCACTCTCATGAGCTGGAGCAATTACAAAGATGCATCACCCCTTGATAATTATTTTAAGCTTCCATTTAGCAATCAGAAATGACTCGCTCTGATACCACTTATAGGAACCGGAGAGAGGATTACACATGAAAAACTAAATAATTAATTACATAGAGAAGAATCTATTTTCTTTATCTTTTTACAATGAATACACGAATAATACTTCATTATTTTCATTTGAGAGTGTTTACAAATATATAAGATTAGGACATCTTATTCTTAAGCTCAAGCTTCCTATAAATTCTCAACTACATAACCACCCTAGAATCTCTCACACATATTCTACGGGTGTTCACACAATCAGCCAATATATGTCCAAAATTATTTACGTGTGTGGTTATAACAACCATCACAAATATATAAACTATTACAATGGAGCACTATTAAATAATCATTTCCTAACATACCCTTATGTGTGATCACCTTTATAACATAAAACTGAAATTTAAAGGGTATGCCTAGTTGTTCTAATTATTTTTGACACCTCCTATATTTAAGGAATGATTCAATAAAATTAAATATAAGGTAAGGACAATGATAATCAAATAAAATATAATAGTATTCAAACAAGATCAAGAAAAGGAAATACAAGTAAGAGTGATGAATAGGGTTTAGAGAATGATTTGGCTTGTATATGTAGGTATAAACCAATTATGGACTGGAGAGTGGTATAGAAGGGGAGATTAAGGTTTGTGCAAGATATGTGTCTCGAAACTATAAGTTGAAAACTGAAAGGACAAAACTACCCGGAATAGGACAGGCCTCCCGTGCACTAATGTCTTATCTAGGCGGCGTGTCTATGGATTGACTCAAGATATGGTTCTTTCTGTGTCACTTAGTATCACTCTTTGTTCGTTTTAGGTCACATCAAATTCGTTGTGTCATACATGTACCTAAAAAATAAACCCCTAGCTACCAACACAATACTTAAGTGTACATGAGATGAATAAAAATATGCATATTCTTGAGTTATATCGACCTTGGCGTTCACCCCAATGTGATTGTCACCGAGCACTACACTACATTTTAGACTTCACGTAGTTATTTTATATGTGATTGAAATAGTGTCCCTTAAGATAGGATGCCCTAGTTCTAATCAGATACCCTAGTTTTAGTTGCCTGACAAACAGATAACGAGCTACAGTTGCTTTATCCCAAATGCAAATGTGTGGTATGGAATTCATAATAAACCCTCCTATGTAGTGAAGTATGCAGTTCCAAAATGTAGTCCTTGGTGTAGTAGATAGAAAATATTAGCTCCTCATAGTAGTATGTGCCTCTTAACTGTTTCCCCCCTAATGAGGTTAAATAATACATATATATGACTCCTTTTTTAAGTTTCATCATTAACAAGCTAAAATATGACCAAGAGTGATAAAAGAAGACTAGAAAGAAGTAACATTTGAAAGATCAAAAAAATAGGTAAAAAGGACAAAGGCCCCCAAAGGGGAAAGTAGTGCTCGAGCACTTCTATCCCTAATGGGCGGTCCTATACTAGGTGCTAAAAAGGTCGTGCAATGAAATCATAACTGAGTAGGATGGTGGATGGTATGCAAAACTATAAGTTGTCAATCAAAAATAGCAAGTAATAAAGATGAAAAGGATAAAATCAATGTCAAAGCAAAGTAAAAGAGGTGTTAACGAGTAATTCGCTTATGAATCATGCTTATAAATGAAGTATTTATAGGCTAGATGTACATGGTAAGTGTTTTTTTAGTGACTACATTTTCCCCCACTTTATGTTGGTGAATAACGATTTAATAGCATAAAGTAGAAAATAAAAGCATACCTTGGAGAGTTGAATGAAGATTATACCCAGTAGTGTGTCAAATGAGTGTTGTATCATATTGAATGGAATAGTGAAAAATGTGTACCATGAAATTCTAAGGAGAGTGAAGGATAAGGATCCTAGGGGAGACCTTTGCATGCATGGAGTGGTAATGACATGTGTGTGTGTAGTTCCTTGGAATGTCACCTTTTCTAGAGCATGCTTGAGATTTACTTCATGGTTTCTTGTGTGTTTTGCCTTCATTAGGGTAGGATATGACCTACAAAAGAAAACAAGTGTATTCAATGCTCTAGGTAAATGCAATTGAACTAACTAGGAAAATATGTAAAAAATTAAAAATTTTATTGAAAAAAATAAACCAAAGGGTTATAGTAAACTTGGAGTGTGCAAAGAGAAAGGGATAGAAATTTGTTCCTACTTGTAGACCCAATGTTTAGGATTTGGTTGGTGTATACAAGGAAAACCAAAAGTAAACAAAGAATTAAGCAAATAACAAAAAGTAAACCTTCCTTTGAGTCTTCTTGAAACCTCAAGATGAGATAGTTGAAGTGATGTAGCCTAGAATACACCCACAAATCCCAAGGCATGGTGGCACATCACTCGGGACCGAACGAGTGCTCACCCAAAGTGCGTAAAGGCACCAGGTCCCTCTTAGTGAAGCTTGTTCAAGATGTTAGCATTATTACAGTATAAATATATTGATTCATAATGGATAATAAGATATTCCACGGTGCAAAAACTAGATCTAAAGCTTAACCGCATGAATGATTGACTAAACAATGACTATAGTGATATTTACCATGTTGAGTGAGAAAATAAGACCACAGTGAGGACAACCTTTTAGTATGCAAATTCAAATGGAAAATGAGCAGAGGTTTGCTTTGCAAATGCTTAAATCTTCCAAGGATGAATTACAAAGGAAAGAGCCTCATATTTATAGTTGAAGGAGAGGCCATGGATTGTGGATCAAGGTTTGAATGAGTTGCAGGATCATGAATGCATTTTCTTGAAATAGCCATTTGATTTGGTTTGTGCAGTTGGATGGTTTGAATATTCATTAAGGGGCAATGAATATTTGGTTGGAAATAAGATTTTATTTGAGAAGTTGGTTGTACATGAATTATTATTTCTTCCACATTTGTAGGGTTCTAGAACTTGAGTGGAGTGGGTTAGTTCAACTTGAGTGACTATGATAGTGAAATGGAGCTAATTGCAGGGTGAGTGGACAATTATTTATTTATTTATTTAAATAGCTAGTTAAATTAGCCAAGTGATATAATTGTATGGTTTAAGAATGATAGAATTAATCAAAATAATTCTAAAGTGATGTGGGATGATCTCGAATGCATTCTCAGGCTGATTTGGCATATTATTCAAAGGACATGAATAACTTAGAATAGGTATGTGTTTTTAGGGTGTCTACAGTTGGAATAACATCAAGTATTTGGGTGTCATGTCGCCAAACTAGGGATTTGAGCATCCCGGTGCTAAAATTCATATTTAGGCATCTTATCACCCTTAAGGGAAAGTGTATTAGGATAATGGTCTATTTTTTTCCTCCAACTGTTAATGCTTCCCCATGGATAAGTATCATTGCACATGATCACAAATCCAATTTGTAACTTGCCTCGGGTGACACAAAGGCTCTAGGTATATCGTTTTCCTGCATATTCCCTACATGTCATTCCCTTATTTAGTTCATGTTTTGGTTCCTAAAATTGGTACTTAGTTCCTATTAGTAACTAATTGCAATCTGAAACTGGCTATGTAACTGTTGAAGCTAGAGAAAATTGTGACTGTGTAATTGTTGAAACTGCTCCATAACTATTTTCCCCCAGGACAAGCGTGCTCATGTGGGACACTAGAACCCAAGCATTCCTATCCATTATAGACACTTTAGTTCATGTTGAGTTTTGTGGCCAAGTTTGTTTCCATCCTCTGTTATGTAACTCGATTTATGTTTTGTTCATATTTTACGTGTTTCGTAACTACTTTTGTGGATCTTGTGAGGGTGAAAAGGTTTTCCTGATGTTTTCCCCACTCATTTGGGGTGTGTGAGATGAAAAAATGTGAACATATCCCAAACAAGGAAGGTTGAAATTGATGTGCACATTTGATATAGGAATCTTGTAAGGGGAATAGGGATTATGCATGGTAGTTACCATGGCGTAATAAAAACAAGGGGAAAATGCTAGCATACAAGTGTTAGTGACAAACAAGCAATGCACACTTTGAAATAGTAACTAGTAAAGGCATATAGGAAAATAGAAAACAAGGACACAACGATTAGTTGATTACATACATGGGACACTTTGCTTAGGATGGAAAAATATAATTGAATCCTTCCAAGCTTGTGTAAACAATGCAACAAGAAAACATAGGGCATGGTCTATAAACAATGGAAAAAAAGATACAAGCAAATCATACAACCATAATTGGAAGGAGTCTTACAAGGATAATTCTACACATGGACCCTTTAACATGCTAGGAAATATAAATAGTATGCGGCAATGTAAAATCTGAATATAGGAATGAAAAATGTGCAATATTGTAATGATATAACTGATAGTGAGTGATAAAATGTAGATTCTTCCAGAGCCTCAATGGGACGAGGTAATGGATAGGGTCAAGCATCATATATCATGTAATAACCTATAAGTGACATGCATTCACCTTAAGATACCATGTGAATATGAATGTGTGTATGAAACAAATGATAAAACATACTATGAATCAAGTAACATGATAAGTAAAGGTACAACATATAGTAATATAAGAAAGGAACAATGAATCTAATTAGGAACTAAGCTAATGTTTTTGGATTTTTTATTTCATATATATGAAATAAAATCAATGAGAAGGAGGAATAATGATGCCCCTAATGTGTGTGTGTAAAGTGAGGTCCATCTAAAGAAACCCTTAAGCAATTGAGTAGAACCAAGAACAAGAGTGCGACATTAGATGGTTGGGGAAATTAGGATGCCCCAAGTGTGAATGCCAAAATTATCTAATTAATGAGAGTACTAGGAAAGGGCCCATGATTAGCTTATATAGAGGAAACTACATATATGAACATGATCTACTAGGGTTGATGGTCATAGGAGAGTCAATGAGGCCAAGTATATGAGATAGGTCTAAATCGAGCATTTGGAGAAATAGAGTGTGAAACATAACTAGATGTAGCAGGTGAAGCATGTGACCTATGTGAAGAAGTACTTCTATAAGGTGGGATAGAGGATCTATAAGTACAACAAGACCAATGAGTAGTAATCATATGTGAAGTAAACTGAGATGGATGTGTAAAAGGTTCCGCAAGGGGAGTAACAACTCTAGATACCACAAGAGGCGTCAAGGTTAAGGAGTCATCATAAATAGGAGAAGATGCACTAGGAGTAGGCTAACTTTAATATGGGATGGCCGGAGGAGCTAAGGACAAATATATCTATGGTGGAATGCCTTGAATAGTGATAAAATGTCTCTCATGGATAAACTTAAGGCACAACTGAATAAAAGAAGGCATGACTTTGGTATCCCTGAGTCAAGAGATTCTTAATAGCATGTCACAATATGTAACAATGGATCCAATAGTAAATGACATAGAAATAGTAAGAGGCCCAATATTAATGGGTAGAATAACATGGCCATGAGAAGTGGCCTACTTTTGTGTCATCTAATATAGAGGGAAGCTACTGGGATAGTAAGAAAGATAATGAGAATGCATTGGATTTAAATGTAGGATGTACCATAAAATTGTTGATGGCATGGGGCTTAAAAAAACATCAATATGTAATCTATGGGAGGAGAATGAGGCATGAAAATCAACATCATTGAAAGTGATAGTAGGTGATGAGAGATTAGTAGCACTGAAAAGGAATCCAAGGGGATGATTCGAAGAATTAGGAGGAGGTACTTTGTGGCAAGTATGATTAGAAGATGACTCAAGGGTTGACTTTACATGTTTAGGTAATGGGTCATTGAAGGTTTTTAACTTTTCATTATCATTAGTAGATTTGGAAGTGGAAGTAATGGATTCAAGTAACTAGATATCATTATTTTCAATGAGATCTTGGATCAAATGGTGAAGCTTGAAACACTTTTTAGTAAAATGGACATTACTTATATAGTAATCACAATGTACATGCTCATCAAACTTCCTACCATGGGGCCTATTAGGATCATACTCAAGAGGAGGTGGAAGAAAAACCAAATTTCTTTCAATGAGTTGTGGAAAAAATATATGTGGATTATAATACAATTGATTAAATATACACTACGTGGCTTGGAGCTGAAGCTTAAGAGGTGATAAAAAATATTGACAATAGGCTTTGCATCATTAGACTTGGGTCTAAAGGAACTGTTATCCCAAATTCCCCGGAAAATTTGGTCAAGAAAACTCCTACACATAAGGAAATTATGAAGGAAATGACTCATACCCTCGAGCTCACATTCCAGGGATGACAAAAACAGTTATAACGGGGATGGAAATGAAGGGGCGGTGTCGCAGAGAAGCCAGAAGCAAGAAGGGAAGAAACGGAAAAGATTTGAAGCCCTCAGGGTTGAAACCATTCAGGAAAGAATCTAGAATCGAATAAGTATGGAAGAGCCAGTAGAGGGAACCACGAGTCCTAATGGCGCTCCTCCAAAGGTGAATCCAAAAAAGAGAAGCTCAAACAAGCGCCACATCTCCACATGTCTCAGGACGAAACGGAGGCAAGGGAAAATGGTCAATGCATGAGCCAGGTTATGGAGGCTACCAAGTGTCTTAATGGCACTGAATCAAGGGTCAAATAGAGAAAAGGTTTCCAAATAAGCACCGAGTCAAAGCGTGTCCGGAGGAAAGCAGGAGTCGAAGGAAAGGTGAAAATTTGCCTTTCGTTCAAAAAGAAAAAGAAAAATTGCGGACCCGCAAGTCTGATTTTTGCTCTAAAAGGGGTGCCACGTGCCCCATCTCAAAAGGGGGCCCATTTTTCAAATTGTTTTCCCTCTCCATTCGTACGGACCCGATACAAACTTTGAAGGGGCATATCTTTCGACTCAGGGCTCGAAATATTGCAAATCTGACACCATTGGAAAGATCTCGGCCTCACCTATGCCATGGAGGTCTAAGACTTTAATTTGAGGAGGTTAGGTAAAGTAAAATGGAGGAAACGTCTTTGGGCCTTCAATGCAAGATCCATCTGTCTCAACAACCAGATTGGATTTGATCTATTTCTGTCATTTCCTCTTCTTTCAAGGTGCCAAATCAAGGAATCATGTAGTAAAGACGGATTTGGGGCATATTTTATCAGAAGCATTAACAACAGTGGTTGAACTTAAACCCACTTTTCCCTTCCCTCTCTCTTTCTTCTCTCTAATCAAATCTATAAATATAGGGGCAAGATTCATTGTAAAGGGTTGTTCATTCTTCTTCCCTGCCCCCCCTCTCTTTTTCTCTCCAGGGTCGAATGTGGAGTTTAAGCCTCCTCCCTTGGCTTTGTAATGGTATTTTCTTTCCTCTTTCCCATTAATGGTGTACTATGTGAACACCTAGAGCAATAAAATATGTTTTCATGATGTGTTTTTCCATCTTTTGCTCATTTTTTGTCTCTTCTCACCTCTCACCATTACGGGGTATATTGCATATCTCGATGTGCATTGCAAGTTTTGGGAGCTGTGTTTAAGGGGTTTGAAATGGTGTTCTGTGTGAACTTTATCCTTAGTCATGTGATGCATCTGTCCATCCTCTTCATTTCTCACCTCTCTCCATTTCGGCGAGTTGGGTTTGTGATCAGCGTTCCCTTTTCTCGGTCTTATCACCTCTGTAGTGTAGGATTTCTTTATTTTCATTCTCTCTCTCTCTCTCCTTGGTCCCTTGGAATTGTTATATTAGGAGTAGATAGTCACATTTCCTTCCTTAGAATTATTTTAGTGCTAGGATTAGGAAGAGGAACCAACCTTCTCTAGAGGATCATTCCCATTTGCAAGTCCCACAACTTGGGAATGATCCAATGTTATGCAAATCACACCAAATGACCTTGCCTTAGAAAAGCATATCCATAACTCATTTGGGGGTGTTGTGATTTCACACTAACATTTTTGGCATGCCCAGTGGGACAGGTCTAAAGCACCTTACCACTTCACTTCATCAGGTTTAATGTGCTCTTGGTGAAGGTTTCAGCCTTTAGAGGCACTTTCAAGCACATCTAGCGACTCCATCTGGTGAAAACCCATCCTTTGAGTTGCAGACTTTTCCATCCATTTCCACTCATTTCATCCATTTTCTTCTTCCATCTCTTTCATTTTCTCCCATTCCATGAGGTTTTGCAATCATGACTTCATTACCACCATGGAATTCACATCTATGATAGCAACAGTACTTTCCAACTCCAATAAGATTTACAAATCCTTCAAATCAACATTTTGAGCAAATCCAAAATCAGCATGGTTACCCCTATGAGCAGCAGTGCCAAAATTAGTTTGGCTATGGAGCTTTCCAAGAGCAGGGGTATGCAAACAATGAAGAAATCAAATGCAAGATGTTGGCCTATTGGAGAAGATCCAAAAAATGGAGATTGGCATGGTTCATCAAGAGCTATAGCTCGAATGAAGGCATTTAGAATTGGTTGCAGGGCACCTTGTCCATGGGAAGGCCCTTTTCCAAGACATTACAGCCCTCAAGAGAAGCTTGACTTCATGGTTGAAATGTTGCCCCAACTTGCACAATGGACTGAGGAGATCGGGGCTTATGAGTTGGAGTCAAGACAACCTTGTCAATGGGTAAGTCCAACATCTCATAGCTTTTCTTTTCTCTTTCTCAAGTGGCACCATCTCAACCCAAGCTCCAATTTCCAAGCTCCTCACTTGTTGCCCCAAGTGTTGATTTCATTTCTCCATCTCCTAGTCTTCCACCTCATCTCAATTCTTCTGTCCTTTTCCCTTCCAAATAGTCATCCCCTCTAAACAAACAAGAAGTTGCACCTCCCATCCCACCAAAAACAATTGAAAATATGGTTGAACCCCAACCCACCACTCCTCTTGCTTTCCCAAGTCCATGTCGGGAGGAGACTCAAGAATCCAGTCAAGGAGAATAGCAAGAAGAGGAGCCCAATAGAAAATAAATGATAGACAATATGAAGAGTTGGGCTGCCAAATTTGGGTTTACAAAGATCCCCTCGATGTTCAAGCCAATAGAGGAGGTCAAGATTGAAGAACCAGTGGTGGCTGAGGCCGAGTTTGCAGTAGAAGAAGAGCAAGAACAAGAGGAGGAACAATCAAACCCAAGCCCCATTGAAGAGGAGCAGTTGGGAGAGATCAAATCAGTGTTGAGGCCACTCAATGAAGAAGGCATCATTGAAGATTTTTTTCTTTCATTTCAAGGGCCTGATTTGATTGATGAACCCATGATGGAAGAGGACCATACAGTTCTAGAGGCTCTAAGTGTGGAGCAAGCTATAGGGAACCTTCAATTCTTCCTCCCACTTCATCCCCTTCAAGCTCTGATGTTGAAGAAGAGTTTGATCTCTCAAAATTCATGTTTGAGGAAGAGAGAAACCATGGTGAGCAAGTTGCAGATCAAGAGGACACCATGAAGGAGGTAGAGCACTTGCAGCAAGACAACAAGGAGGAGGTAAACTATCTATCAGACTTGAGAGATTGCTTTGATGAAAAGGAGCCCATGGAGATTACATCATTTTCTCCTCCATCCATCTTCCACACACATGAACTTGCTGCCATGAAGGAGAATATTCAAGTGCAAAATCCTGCACTCCATAATGGCCCTCTGGAACCAAGGTTGGAAGATCTTGATCTTCCATGTTCTTCAAAAGAGGAGGAAGGAAAAAGGCAGGAGGATGTCACCATTTCTCCCATGCCATTCATCCAAGAAGGTCCACAAGAAGACTCCATTTTGGAGTTGAATTTTAGAGAAATGGGCACATCGAAAGATCATCTTGCCCGATCAGTACTTGGCTTCATTGGAGCCAAAGGAGAAACCAAAACCAGTCATGCCTACTTTCGGGGCATGAGGATGAGCTACAAAGTGCCAAGGATTAGTCAGCTCATACCTCTTGATCCAAATGCGAGCAACTAAAAGAGGTATTGGTTTTGTCTTGATTGATACTTTGGTGATTTGGTGGAAGATCAACTTGTAGTTAGTTTTTCACTCATCCCACCAGCCATGTTCGATGTCAAATCAGTTGCATGGCTACCATTTTTTTTAGGAAGGAAGCTATTTCTCCTGCCCGAGATTCTGAGGTTTTGTTTGAGTTCCCTTTACTCTTGGTTAGAGTAGAGTAGGTAGGTTTTTTTCAGCAAAAGAAGTGCTTTTACACACTTTGCATATCCCACTTGGGGTATGTATGATTTTCAGTTTGTACATAGTTTTTGGTGTTGTTTTTTTCTCTTGCACAGTCCATTTCAGTTGGCTTTTGGTGAAGTTCAACTCCAAGTTCAGTGGGTTTCCAAGAGGCTCAGAGGTCAAATCTTCAAAAAATTTCAAATCAATTTAATATTTATCGAGGCAACTCCATGCCTAATGGATTCTTCAAGGCCACTAGTTTCTTCATCTAGCAGGTAGATGTCCCCATGAGTTGCCAAATTGTTATCCCAAATTCACCCCCCCAGAAAATTTAGTCAAGATAACTCCTGCACATAAGGAAATTATGAAGGAAATGACTCAAACTTGTGAGCTCATATTCTAGGATGACAATCATGTTACAAATAGGGTTGAAAACAAAGGAGTAGTGTCGTGAGAGAATCAAGAGCAAAAAGGGAATAAACAAAAGATTTGAAGCCCTTGGGCTCGAAAAATCTATTTAAAGGTCTGAGAATCTAGAATCGACTAAGTGTGGAAGAGCCGGTGAGGGAACCATGTGTCCTAACAGGCTCCTCCAAAGGTGAATCCAAAAAAAGAAAGACTCAAACAAGCTCCACATCTCCACGTGTCTTGGGATGAAATGGAGGCGGGTCGGGGAAAAGGTTGATTCTTGCCCCTTGTTATCACGGAAAAAAAGGCTAAAGTGTCTTAAAATGGCCCATGATTCAAGGGTCAAATAGAAAAAGGTTTCAGCGAGTTCCGGAGTCGACGCGTGTCCCGAGAGAAAAGTGGGGAGTCGGAAGGAAAGGTGAAAATTTTCCTTTCATTCAAAGGGCAAAAGATAAATTGCAGACCCGCGAGTCTTATTTTTGCTCTAAAAGGGGTGCCACATGCCCCATCTCAAAAGGGGGCCCATTTTTCAAAAAAATTTCCCCCATCCATTGTGTAAAGGACCGATCAAACTTTGAAGGGCATATCTTTTGACTCGGGCTCCAAATATTGCAAATCCAACACCATTGGAAAGATCTCGGCCTCACCTATGCCATGGAGGTCTGAGACTTTAATTTGAGGAGGTTAGGTAAAGGAAAATGGAGGAAACATCTTTGGGCCTTGATGTAGGATCCATCCATCTATCTCAACAACCAAATCAGATTTGATCTGTTTCTGCGTTTCCTCTTCTTTCAAGGTGCTGAATCAAGGAATCATGCAGTAAAGATGGATTTGGGGCATATTTTATCAGAAGCATTAATAGAAGTGGTTGAGTTTTAACCCACTTTTCCTTTCCCTCTCTCTTTCTTCTCTCGATTAAATCTATAAATACGAGGCACGATTCATTTAAAGGGTTGTTGTTCATTCTTCTTCCCCCCCCCTCTCTCTTTCTTCTCCAAGGTCGAATGTGGAGTTTAAGTCTCCTCCCTTGGCTTTGTAATGGAATTTTCTTGCCTCTTTCCCATGTTAATGGTGTACTATGTGAACTCCTAGAGCAATAAAATCTATTTTCGTGATGTGTTTTGTCCATCCTTTTCTCATTTTGTTGTCTCTTCTCACCTCTCACCATTGTAGGGTATATTGTGCATATCTCTGATGTCCATTGCAAGTTTTGGGAGCTATGTTTAAGGGGTTTGAAATGGTGTTCTATGTGAAATTTATCCTTGGTCTATGATGCATCTGTCCATCCTCTCCATTGCTCACCTCTCTCCATTTCAGGTAGTTGGGTTTGTGATCAGCAGTTCCCTTTTCTCGGTGCTATCACCTCTGTAGTGTAGGATTTCTTTATTTTCATGCTCTCTCTCTCTCTCCTTAGTCCCTTGGAATTGTTAGATTAGGAGTAGATAGTCGCATTTCCTTCCTTAGAAGTAGTTTAGTGCTAGGATTAGGAAGAGGAACCAGCCTTCTCTGGAGATCTTTCCCACTTTTGCAAGGTCCCACACCTTGGGGAAAGTTTAATGTTATGTAAATCACACCGGATGATTACGCCTTAGAAAAGTAGATTTCTTGTTTAATTTTAGCCATTTGTGCATAAGATATTTTCATTCCAATATTCATAGAATAATGACCTAGAAACAAATCGAAAGCGTAGTTAATGATTTTAAAAAATACAAGGGTGATTCATAAAACCATCACAAATCATAATCTTGTAAGCTCCTAGGAAATAACTTGGTCAAGATGGTGTCATCACCTGCATAGTCTAGGAAAGTAATGTGAAAGGATTTAAAGTGCTCTTGAGGATCTCTATGGCCATTAAATAGAAGAAACTTTATTGAAAAAAAATTAGTAGGGAGTGAATAAGAAGACACTTTGGGAGTAAGAGGACTATGAAGAAGAAGTGAAGAATCAAGGGTTGGAGAGGAAGAAGAAGTAGCTTATTGAAACTAACGAATTTATGCTTGTAAATCATGATAAAGAGAATCTAAAGCATGTTTTATTGAAGAGGAGTTAGGATGAATGTGGGAGATAAGAGGAGAGGAATAATGAGTAGAATGGGTAGGAATAGTCATGTGAACGGTGGAAACTCCAATATTGGAGGCGAGGAAGAAATCGGGATAGAATAAGTAGTGGTAGTAGAGTGTCAAGGTAAGAATTATAATATTATGGGTAGCATTATCAAGGGCATGTTGGGAAGAAAATAGAGCATAGAAGATATGTGGAACATGGGTTGGCTTATCATGTATTACGAGAGCGAAATTGGTAAGGCATCCAATTGAGCTTGATCAACATTAGTATCTTCATCATAGGAATTTTCATAATCATATACTTTTATGTCCTCGAGAGGAATCTACTTGGAATTATGAAGAATGTTGTTATTGATGGGGTCATCCATGGGAGAAGGAATATGTTGAGTGGATGGGGCAAGCTCTATATAGGTTTGGGATCCAAAGCGGCCACTACGGTGTAATGGGCATGAAAGGAGGGATCCACGATGAGCATGCAAGAGATTAGATTCATCAAATGATTTACTAAAATTAAATAAAAGATAAGGAATAAAATATACTAGTATTCAAACAAGATAAAGTAAAGGAAATACAAACAAGAGTGATAGATAGGGTTTAGAGAATGACTCAACTTGTATTTGTAAATCTGAACCTATTTTAGGCTGTAGACTAATCTTGAAGGGGAGATTATGGGTTGTTTAAGCTCTGTGTATGGAACCGTAATCTGAAAAATGACGAGGACATAACCATCTGGAATGGGACAGAGTTTCCACTGGCGCTAGTTTCCAATCACGGTGTTGGTGTCTACGAGTGGATTAGGATCTGTTATTTCTATATCACTCAAAGTCACTCCTTATTTTTGTAGGTCACATCATATTCTTTGTGTCGCACATGTACCTATAAAATAAACCTAGCTACCTACACAATACTCAAACATACATTATATGAATAAAAATATGCATATTCTTGAGTCATACTGACCTCGGTGGTCATCCCAATGTGATTGTCACTGATCGTTACACTACATTTCAAACTCCATGTAGTTCTTTTGTGTGTGTGATTGAAATAATGTCCCTTGAGCTAGGATCCTTAGTGTCGGTCGCACAAAGAGATAGTGGGATAAAACTAATTTGTCCCAAATGCAAATGTGTGGATGGAATTCAAAATAAACTCTCTTATGCACGATGAATTATGCGGTGCCAAAATGTATTCCTTGGTGTAGTAGATAGAAAACATTATCTTCATGTAGTAGTATGTGCCTCTTGAATGCTTTCCCTCTAATGAGGTTAAATAAGACATACATACATACATACATAAATACATAAATATATGTATATATATGATTCCTTTGCTTAAGTTTCATCATTAATAAGTGAAAGGTTAACAAAGTGTGATAAAAGAATACAAGAAAGAAGTAATATTCGAAAGATTAGGAAAAAGAAATTGAGAAGAGAGACAACCACATCAAGAAAATTATCAAGCTCTCTTCTCAAGTGTTTAATCACAATTGACTTTTGTTATCTGTTATCATTATAATGTTTGTGTTTTCCCTATTTCTCGAGTTTTCTTTTTCTTGGCTATGGGCCACACATGAACTATATTCGGCTAGTTTTGGACTAGTTTTGGGTTGGTTTGTACGTTGTATGCACCGGTTATTTTGATATTTTGCTTAGTTTTGTTTCTTAGAATTTTATTGGTTATATCTATATTATAGATCATTTGTTATAACAGGGTAGGGTCCCTATCAAAACCCTCCTTTTAACAAATATCAAAAATATTTGAAAGATCGGAAAAAGAGGTAAAGAGGACAAAGGCACCCAGAGTGGACAGTAGCACCCGGGTGCTCATGTCCCTAATGGTCGGTCATGTACTAGGTGCTCAAAAAGATCAGACAATGAAATCATAGATGAGTAGGATGACGATGGTATGTAAAACTATAAGTTTTCAATCAAAAACAAAAAGCAATAAAGATGAAAATGATAAAATCAATGTCAAAGAAAAGTAAAAGGGGTGTTAATGAGTAATTCTCTTGCTTATGAATCATGCATATAAATTAAGTATTTAGAGGCTAGATGTACATGATAATTGTGTGATTTAGTGAATACAAGAAATAAGATAAAAAATTTAGGTTACCATATGAACAAGTATGTTTATCATCAAAAGACATGAAATCACATTATAGAAATTGTTATGGTTTAACATTGTTAGGATGTTATTCTATAATACATCAAGATTACCCTGATCTAGTAAACCTCGAGATATGTTTCAACCTTCATTTGTGTTCTTGTACACTTAGTGGTATTATTTAGAGAAAACTTGCAATAGATACATGTGATGCACAATATTTAAACGGGTCATTGTTCATGTGACAAGTATGTAAATAACCCTCGTGAATGAACTTTAGACATATATGTAACTTTGAGGATTCCACTTGCATACCATGGATCCAATTTCTTACAAGTAAGATATTGTAGTTTAACTCATTGGTTATCATTTGACATGTTGATGTTACAACTTTTAGTCCCACCTTGATGTTTAATGTAATTTATCCCGAGGTTTGTCTAGTCACATTATCAAATCCTATAATCTTCAAGTTGAATGTGTGAGGGAGTATGTCCCGATACCAAGTGTTTGAAGAAATGTGATAATACAAATGTTTAATGTTGATCCATTATCTTCTTTAACACACTTAACCACTTTTTTAGTACTCTTTCTTAAATGTATAAGGGTAGATGTTGACTTTTGATATCTTGAGGAGGTAATTCATATTGATCAAATAAAATGGTATTTTCTATTCCTTTCAATATAGTGATGATAGATGAGAAATGTATTGGCTCAATATCATTTGATAAAGGAGTGTCACTTAAATCCTTATAAAGGATGCTTTTTTATATGGCATGTCGCTAAAGTATGTCTAAATTTGATATTTTGGTAGATTATTCCTAATTTGGTCCATGAGATCGTAACCTTTAGGTGAATGCATCGCTACCTTATATATTAGACCGGGATTTTCATTAGCCATATTTTATGTTGTCAATCGAGATTTTTTCGGTAGTCTTCTCGTTCGATTTGTATCAAAACCAAACCCATGATTTGTAGCATGATGAAGGATAAGCTTAGTTTTAAGGTGAGGTATATCACTAGAAAATTGGTTATTGTTAGTATTGATAATATAAACATTTTCAATAGTTATCTTGAAGAATCATGCATATGAGTTATCTTATAAATGTAAATTACGCCTAAGTGAGGGACGGTTTTGTATAAAATCTTGTATCAAGATAAAACATGTCTAAATAAAGAAAAAAATAAGAAATTTTGGAGCGATTGATTTAGAATATGAAACTCTAAGGTGAAGAATAAAATCCTAGGATGGAATACTTGATAAATAAGTTAGATCACCAAAAATGTTATATAACATTAGGTTTTATTCCCAAATATATATATTGTGCAATACTAATAATTTAGAACCAAAATATACAATTGAAACAATCCTAAATTATGAGTCATTGTTGCATTTTACAATAGATTTTCCAATGATAATCAATTGAAGTTTTGCCAAAATGAACACCCTACTTCATTTTTGGTTAAATGGCTTCAAACTCTAAAGTTAGAGGCTTTTATGGAGTTATAAAGGTATCTTTAGTGTGTCATTTGTGTTTAAAACTATTAAAATTTCTTGCCTTTCCTTGTTTTGCATAAACACATTCCATATCAAAAAGGACTTGGTCAATTTAAAGGTGTTTTGCTTTAAAACAGAATAATACATCTATTTATTTGATTTATAAATAGATCTTACATGTCAATCTTAATCAAACCATGAAATGATAGGTATTAATGAACGGTGCTTCCAAGGTCCTTGACTTAGACACTTTACATTGTCAATCGATAAGAAACAAGTGTCACCTATCATTGTCCCCACATCCCACATCCTCCAAAGCTTTACCTCACTCCTTAAAGAATCTTGAGCCCGATTGAAGACAAGTGACCTTCGTGATGTGGCATAAATATTTTCTTTGGAATATCCTCATCCTTGGTTAAACTATTGAACTCCACAATGTATCGATGGTAGACACATAACATTCTAGATGCATAGCAAGCATCGAGATCAAACAAGTATTTCAAGGATTAACCCTTGACTTCAAAATCTACAAAGAATTTAATTATTAACATGTGGTAGATAGGATACAAGAGGTACCCATCAGTGCACCTTCATGTCTTAAGGAACACTTCTCCTTCATGATGTGGATGGATGACATGTGTCACGGTGTACATGTGGCTACGATCCAATACTATCTATTATTATAATGTCTTACACATGAGATTAAATTTTATGGCTTATTCTAATGTAAAAAGATCTCGTGAATGTCGAACATGGAGGCACAACAAAGACTGACCTCTATTTTTATTTGCATCTTTCGATTAGGACCTCCTTTTTACCTACATGTGGTATCAATATAAATGTCTTCAAGAGAGATATAGTTTGAGCCTAGTTTCATAGAATATGGTTGAGGTATCAAGGAGAAATCCATCGAGAGAAGTTTGAGGTGGTTCTAGATGTTTTTTTCAATTTAATTTCACCCATATAACTTATCATGTTTTGATTCATTCTAATCAATTCCAAACTATTAATTTGAGTTGAATATACCTTGTAGACCCACCAAATGTAGTTATAGGAATTTAATGCATTATTAAGTAAGAGATGACATGTTACAGTGGTCTCAAAGGTGAAATTATGACCTATTCAACCAAGTTGCGGCCTAATCTTCACCATTCTCTCCTGATCTCATGGGATTGAATTGTTGTCTTATTTGAGATCAAAAACAAATATATTCTCATATTTTGTAAGTGGAGGAATATTTTAAACATGAATCATATTGATTTTCTTCCCCATGAGGGTTTTGATAGATTTTATGGAAAATATATCTCAATTTATGCACTCATGACTTGGTATCACCATCACACCTTTGAAGATTCCATGGAATATGCCAAAGAGTGCTCTTGGGTAGATCATTTCAGGTGCAAAAATATGTAGACATCTAGAAGCTATGTGCAAAAGGTAAACATGGGAAATGAGGATATATTTTTAAAAATATTTTGATTCAATTGTCTCTCTCTTCTCTCCTTCTCTTCTATATAGTTAGCAAAGTTTTATAGTAAATGTTCCTCTCCTTTGAAGAGAATTGAAGCTTTTTGAGTGTCTATGACCTCTAATTTTAACATTTGTAAATACAAAACACCTTGGATTTTGTTGATAATAGACTATATATCTATTATATCTTAATTAATATGTGAGTGTGGCTCTATTCTGCCCTTTTTATGTGTTATTAGTGTCTTACATCTCTTTTACCTCCATGGTCTTGTGTGTACATTTTAACAAGTTTTAAATCATTGTGTCTTAAAGGATTTTGAGTAATAGTTTGATCTAGATGTTGATCTAGTTGTGGCTTTGATTTCCCTTCAGACCTATATTTTGTACCTTCATTTTCTCATTCAAGCTAGGAGAGTGACCCACTTCCTTCTTGGTGCCATCACCACCCCTTTTTATGTTTTTCTCTCAGCCCTTATCCCTATCAAATCAATAGATTAGTATTTACGATAGTGTTATTAGTAGGTAGGTAGTGTAGGAGTTGGCATTCTCCAAAGATTGGGCTCAAAGGCCAAGGTCCCACATCTTAGATACAATCTCATGTTTTTGATGAGATAGCCAAGTTTTCCACACTTGGTGATCTATCATGGGCGTACACATTTTAGTGACAATAGTTTTCGCCTAATCATTGGGACAAGTTTTTTGGACACTTTGTTTAAAGATTGTTCTCATTTTTAAGTGTTCCAATGCATAATTTATATGTGTTATTGTTAATTTTTTCAATATTTCCAAAAAGAATGCATGTTTTCCTAATTTTATAGTTGTAGACACTAAATCACGCACTTGGGTACATTTTTAGGTCCTAATCACATACTACTATTTATATGATTCATACGCAAGAAAACTAGTAATTGACATCTATCTTTGGCCTCTTTTCTATATTTTTGTTTCCTCTTTGGTCTTGCACACACCCCACTACCCGATCGATATTCATTTCTCTATATTTCTTAACTCTTGACACCAATGCCCAACTAAGACGCCAACACCTACGCACCCCCGACCTATTTATATCTTACTCGCCTCTTTTTGCGTCTTTTATCTTTTAGGCATATTTTTTTCTTATGGGTCTACCTTTGAGTTGTCAATTACAAAATTCAAATAAGGGAATCATATAAATGCAAAGCTATGTAGCCATAATAAAGGACCAAACTCTAAGCATCTACTATCACCACCTAAGGTTACATCCAAAGGCATTCTAAGAGCATAAAAGCATCCATCTAGCACTCACTCAAGGGACAAGGGATTGTATTTTCTGTATACACACATAGGAGGAAGTTCATTTTTCCATACACACATCTACTTACATTGTTACATATAGTTATTGCTCATTATCAAGTGCATCTTGCACAAGAGCCTCCTAGGGTACAATTCTACACACACACAGAGAACTACATGGAGTCTGAGATGTATTGTGGTGCTCGGTCATAAGTTCACTCTGTCGGGTGACCACCGGGGTTAGTATGACTCCCCATTTGCATCTTTTTATTTATAGGATTTGATGTGTTTTAGGTTTTTGCAGGATATCATTTGTTTTGTAGGTTACAAGTGAATTCTACGGGCATGGTGTGACATACAGGTGACCAACAATGAAGGTTAGCAAACACCTTATGACATAGGAAAAATTAGGTTTCATCCATTTTCACAGAGACGAGGGACCCGAAGCGAGACTTTGGTGCCTAGGCACTCTTAACCCATTCCGGAACCCTAGTCCAACTTATTACGAAAGTTCCACAATTTTTGGGTTCGATTATGATAGTCCACCCTCCTATTTCATCATTTTTCCATCTCAGCATAACTCAGGATCAAGTGTGAAATCGGTTAATTTTCTTATTCCCACTCTTGCAGCTTAGGGTTTTAAGTTCCATTTACTTATTGCTTGTGTGATATATGTGTTTTATTGCTTATTATTTTTCATATGTTACTCTGCAATTAAGGTTTTATAAAAATTTCATTTTTGCTAAATCAATAACTAATATTTGGTGTGTTATTAGCTCATTTGATTTTTAAGCAACTTCAAGCACTTGCAACTCCATTGGTTCAAATCTAGCCCATTTCTCATTTGTAGACCATTTTTTCATATTCCTTCATACCTTAATATTTTCACACTTCCATAACTCTCCACAAATTTCTCCCCTTTCCTCCATAGAAATCTAGTCCCCTCCATTTGTAGTAGTGGGATGAGATTCCCAAATCGGCCCTAAAAACCCTACCCCTGTTTCATGGATATGGTGACTTAACCTCTATTGAACATATATAATATGTATCCGACCATTATGTAATTCATAATATCAAAGAAGAGATTATATGTCTCATAATTATTTCCTCTTCCTTCATAGGTAAATCCCATGATTGGTTCACAAGTTTGGCTATATTATCCATTTCAACATGGAATCGGCTAGGAGAAATACTAAAAAAGTGATTGAAGGAGAATTTAGATGTCATATATCTTGTAGAACACCTCAAAGCATCATTAAGAGAGCCTTAATGGAGCATTTCTCATATTCATAAGGACTTGGAGGAGTATACCTCAATAATTAAGACCCCAACCAGTATGACATTCTTGTACTATTTGAGAGCCTTTGATTTTGATCTTATTGTCATGATTTAATCCCTCGGAGGTAGTTCTCTTCCTCATGTATATGATGTTGTTATCTAAGCTGAGAAGAGTCTTATTCATGCTAGTAAAAGGAGATTCATCCATATTTCTCCTATTCTTCCCTCACTTTTGACTTGCCTTAAGTTCTTCATGTAATTGTTGAGCCTATTATGCTCCCCTTCAAATACAAGGAGCCCTCATGGTTTCTAATCATCCATTTGTTATTCAAGAAGCACATGTTGTTCATAATGCTTCATTTACTTTCCAAAAATATCTTTCTATTTCAAACATATCTTATACATTGTAAACCTCTCTCCCATCTCCACCCAAGGTGCTACCTAGCCCCCCAAAGTTTTGTCATGAACATGTGATATGTCATAGGTTTTTCATATCTTTTACCAAACTTTAACCAAGCCTAATTAGCCAATCGTGTCGGTGGATTGGGATATTTTCAATTTTTATGATGATGGGGAAAACTTGCAAAACCTACATCACTCAAAGCATATCTTAATTCCAAACCATTTAGTGACCACTGGAGGGTTATCATGAACAAGATAAGATAAGAAAAGGTTTTCTAAAAACACTTGAGTTAAAGAGAGAAGAGTGTATTATGGAGGATCAATTGAAGGCTTCAAAGTAAGATATTAGAGAGGTTAAACTTGAACAAACTCTACTTGGCGAGTTGAATAATGGTCACCCTTGTAAGAGGTTCATGCCCTACTCAAACAAGCTTCATCGAGAGAATATAGTGAGATAAAAATTTCAAAGTGGCGTGAATCTAATTCTAAGGATGAAAACACGCATCCAACTTTCCAAAATTTGTTCACTATGGAAAGAAATTAGGTTGATTTTGGGAGTTATTAGATAGGGATTAAATAAGAGCACGAGGTGTGTTCTAATCCATAAGTGGACGAAAATCATATAGAGGCTATAAATATTGCATGTGACAAACATCGAAGGATGAATTTTTCCATATTTAAAGACTTTGAAGACTTAATGACTTCTATTGTACATGAATGTGATTATCAAATCCTGTCTCTAATGGAAGAACCTACATGGGAGAAAATTATGGAGGAGATCATGAGTTTTTAGAGTTAAAATCCAAGGATAAGGTGTCTAGTGACTTTGTATATGAGTCTAAATTCAGAAAAGACAATTAAATTAGAGAAGTTAGCCCATTTGTTCTAAAATTTGGGTGTCCTATTGGTTACTTATCCAAAACAGAGTCTCGGTTAGAATAGCCATTTGTCATGTTCACTTGAGAACATGAAAGAGACTGTAAAGTACTAAAGTCATCCAATACACCTACCCAAACTAAACACAAACCAATATGAGATGCATGTTACATTTACAACTGATATTTTGGAAGAGGAGGAGGTCCATCATTTGTTTAAATTCGTATCACTCACCATATTTGTTCCCAATTTGATTTCATGATCTCAATTTATAAGAAAGGGGAGTTATTTTTCTCATCCAGTCTCTAGTTTTATTTAGTTTGTTTTGTAAATTGTTAGAGTAGGGGTAGTATATTCTTAGTTTTGCGAATAATTTCTTGTCACACTCTACATGTTTTCACTTGGAACATGTATGATTCTTGTTTTTGTATGTAGTTTTTGTTGGGTCACTTAGGTACTTGTTTGGAGGGTTATTTTGTAGATCTAAGACAAATTTCATAGTTGAGTTGAAGGTAGAGTTTTGATGGTCAAATTCAAGCTCAAAACAAGTCAAGCAATTTGGGTAGTATTTAGGGTGAGTTTCCAAAATTTCAAGGAAAATTTTCAAGTTATAGGAAGACTCTGTTCCCAATGGATACAAAAGGATACTAGTCAATCCATCTAGCAAGAAGATAACCCCTATAAGTTGCCATTTGTTTTATAAAAAGAGAACCTTACTTCATTTTTGGGTAACTTGTTTCAAACTCTAAACTTGGATCCTTTTATGGAGTCATACATTTATTTTGGGTGCCCTTTATGTTTAAAACAATCAAAATTGCTTGCCTTTCCTTGATCTACATAAAAAAATTCAAGATCAAAAGGGACTTAGTCATTTAATGGTTTTTACCTTTGAAATAGGAAAAATATGTCCATTTATTTAATTTATAACTATAGCTTTCCCATCAATCTTAATCGATCCATAAAAGGATGTGTGCCCGATGAATGGTGCCTCTAAGGTCCTTGACATCGATAAATATAACAAGTGTCACCTATTGACATCCCCATATCTCGCATCCTCCAAATATTTCTCTCACTTCTCAAAGACTATAAAGCTCTTATTAAACATAAGTTTCATTCAAGACATCTGGAAACAATATGTTCACAAGACTATCCTCAACCTTAGTTAAACGCGCCAAACTCCACGGTGCATCATGATAAACATGTAGCATGATGAATGCATGGTGATCATTAGTTCAAATGAATATGGTAAGGCTTAACCCTCACCTCTAAACCTTATAAATACTCCAATGATTAACACATGGTAGATAGAAGACAAGTTTCACCCATCGATACGTCTACATGTCTTAAGGAACCACTGCACATTCATGTTGTAGATGGATGACATGTGGCATGTAGTGTACACGTGGATATGATCAAATGACCTTACCTATTTCTATAATGTCCTACACATGAGATTAAATGTTATGGCTTAGTATAATGTAAAAAATATCTCGAGAACGTCAAACATGGAGGCACAACATGGCTCTATTTTTTACTTGTCCCTTTCGATTGGGACCTCTGTTGACTTGTAGGTGGTATCATAGAAAGGTCTTCAAGTGAGATATATTTTGAGCTTGTTTTTAGAGAAGATGGTTGAGTTTTCAAGTATAACTCGTGTTAAATTTTGAGGTGGTTCCAGCTAGTTTTCTCACTTTAATGGCGTCTAAATCACTTATCAATGCTTTTAGGTCATTTTGATTAGTTCCAAAATATGCCTTTGAGTTGAATATAAGTTATAGACCCACCAAATGTAGTTAGAGGACTTGAAAAATTTGTTAAGAAGGAGATTACATGTTGTAGTGGTCTAAAAGGTGAAATTATGACCTTTTCAACCAAGTGATAACCTAATCTTCACCTTAATTTCTTCATGTCATATGATTGAATCAATGTTGGTGATAAAACTTGTGAGTGGAAAAATTAAGAGGTCTTCACCAACGTTCACGGGGCTACACCCTCTTCATTGAATGGTACATTTCCCTTTATTGAATGTGACTAATCCTAATCCTATATAAATGTTATGCGTGGCCAAATTGGTCGAGGATCACACAGGGACACTCCACTAAACCTGTGGAAAAGTGCTTGTACGAGAGGTAAAAGGGAGGAAATTACAACATTGAGGGAAAGGAGGGAAATTAGTCAAGGAATATTATTGTCGTGAGTAGATTGCGAGCTCACACCCAGTAACCGAGTAGTTCAACATCCAATATAGAAGAAAGAAACAATGAAGTGGTCAGTGAGACAGACCAAACCCACATAGACACAAAGTTATTTAAGGCTCATTCATTGAAGACACAAATCTCTCTTTGATCACCATGCTTACAAAGTGCATACAAGAGGGAAATAGAGGAAAAACAAGAAAGGGAAAATAGAAGAAGTGTAGCTTTTATTTCATGTGTAGTGATAAATATAAATCTTCAACCAAGCTACCACAATTCACAATGCTACAGAGTATAAGTTCTTTAAAATTCAAAATCCTTTGGAATGGAGAAGCCATCCCAATTTATACAATTTGAATTGACCTCTCATCTCCCTCACATGACTCTTCATATTCCTATTCCACTTGTGACCTTTCACTTTTCATTAAATTAAGTATTTCTCTTATAATTTTGAGAAAATACTTTTACAATATTAAAATAGGTCACTTAAGTGAATAAGACAAAATACAATGATGAGGCCCAACAAAGAATTAGAATGGAGAGAGAAAGAAGAGGGAGAAATGGAGAAGGAGAGAGAAGAAGATACTCTGAAGCATGGATGAGGAACACTCTGCCTCTAATGTAGATCAACCTCATTGGTGAATCGATGAGATGCTCTAATGTAGTGAACTTTGAATCCTCAAACAAATTTACATCCTGAGAAACCTCCTTCGAATGATGTCCAAACACCTCGAATTGAGTGTTTAGAAACATTGTTGAATGTTTATCCTGCAATTCAAACAATCACTTTGAACCATGAAGTGTCATCATTCCTTCATTCTTCTGGTTACACACTTGACCGAGCAACTGGAAAAATCACTCAAAGAAAGAAAACCATGACAATCCCTTTGAGCTTGAATTTCCTGGTCCATAGGACACCTTCTTGCCTTGAAAAAGGAAACTTACTATTTTTAGTAAGTGTCGAATTCACTTTTCGGATCCCAATGATGATGTTATCTGAATGATCGCCCTTCAAAGTGCACTCCTCTAGAAACTACTATTTTGGTATGAATTACTATTAATAATAAGCCCCCGTATGGGAGACTTACTATTTTTAGTAAGTGGTGATTTGAACCCTTTTTGACTCTTCCCACCGAGATTATTCATCTATACCACTTTTGTGCACGCTACTTCTTCAAACTGTCTTTTGTGTATGCTTTCCAAAAATAGCAGGTGTCAGTGTAGGAGGCTTACTATTTTTGGAAAGTGGGTTTTTGGACCTTGGTTTCTGAAAAAACAAAAAAAATTGATATGGGTTTTTTCTCTTGATGCACCTCTGAATTTTAGGTCTACTCGGTGTCAGAAATGGAAATTTTAATTTCAATTTTTTTTTTGTCGAGAAAACTAGGGTTTCTTCACAATGAAAAAATTGGGGCATGTTTTCGAATGATTTCACTGGATTATAAGGGCTTCTAAAAATTTTGATGATCACAAAAATACCCATGTCAATTCGTGCATCGGTCTTCAAGTTACGAAGATTTTTTCACTTCGCGGGTTACAAAGTCATTCTAGTGAAGAACGAACCTGGAGCCTTCACAAAATCCATTTTTTCTCTTGTTTTTTCTTATTTTTATCATGAGGACATGGAATCAATAGAGGAATGATGAAAATGGTGGAGGAATATTTGAGTGAAAATCCGACAGAGTTTCGACAGTGGATGGAGAGATGGTGGGAGAAAGAGTGAAAATGGCTAAGTCCCGCCTTTCAAGATTTTGAAAAGGAAGAGAGGGAATGGGGAAAATTTTGTGTCCCCATTGTACCTTTGGTTTGGGGAAAATAGGTGTAAATTTTTTTTCCTAATTCTGGTGTTTCCAAGTGTCATTCAATCATTCGGTGAGAGGAATAGAGGAGGGGGCTATAAACAAGCACATGTCACCCAAAATGGTCGTATGAGGAACCTAGAGGCTTAAAAAGGGTGGGGTACATTTTATTGTCCCTATTTTCCCCTTTTAAAGGTCCAAAATGTGATATAAATGCACCCTAGCCTCACAGTGACAAGTGGCATGCGTGCGGGGAGTAGGAGGAGCAAGTCAAACTGGTTGAAGGAACTTAACCGGTGTCGTTGGGGTCATATGAGTGTCCAAAAGGCTAAATGGGGGTGGGGCGAAATTATTTTCACCTCATGTCCCCTTGGTAAGGTGAATTACGGACATTAAATTTCACCTTAACTTGGTTATTCCACATGTCCCTTTGGAAATTTCACTAAGTATTGAATAACATACCTTGGAGGGTGACTTGAAAAGACCATATCTCGAAATTCTTGGATGAGTTTTTGGGTGATTATTTATATGAATTTACATTAAAAATACATTTTGGGATGAATTGGAGGGTCCCATGACTTTATTAGGCTTTAAATACCTCCAAAACCTCCTTTTATCTTGAGATCCTGTTGTGCATGGAAATAATGAGTTGGCCTAAAAAATCATGGTGCTTTTGGTAGATCTTATTTCACCACCATGTGGAGGATTGAAAATTATTTCCAATTATATATTTTTATCTTATAACTCGTTACTGAAGCTCCCTAATCACTTCTTGAAGTTTAGGTACTTTTTACGGTGCAAGGCTCCTTCACCCTCAAAAACCCGCTTTTAGTGAGTCGGCTCCTAAAACTCTGAAACTTCCCGTAATCTTCATAAATCGAGTTCCTTGCATTCTGGCTCTTGAACTCACCTCCATGATGAATATAAGTCTCTTGTTCCACTCATTGATAGTGCACCCTACTTAAAAAGGTTTATGAAAGCCCCTTCTAAACATGCTCATAAAGATATGGTACGGTTTGAGAGAAACATACGATAATGAAAAATCATGCATTTCATACAATCTTGGTACAAAAATAAATAGGGATGTGGTTTCCTATAGAATAAGAACCACTTACAACAATATATCCCTAATATATCTCATATCATATGGTTAGTGAGTTGTTAAAACAACTCACATAACCAAACACTAAATATTACAAACCATATTTGTAATATTATTTACAATAATAATCTATCACAAGTAAATTATTAATGATCATGAGAGCACTATATAATGAATTCCTAACATTCCCCCCTTAGTGTGAACATGGGGAAAACACCATCTTCAACCAAGTAACATGTCGCTCCATAGCTTGCACATGGTCTTGATCCTCAACACTGACTATGGGAACTACATCATCCATGAATAGGGACCCATCAACCTATTCAAGTGAATACATGAATTGGGACCGATCAACCAATTCACATCAACCATCAAGTCAATCTGATCAAGAACACTTCCTGCTATAGTATCAATGGTACAAATCTCCACATCATCATCATCATAGGGGAAACACAAACATTGTACTGCACACAAGAACATGGATGCTCATATGTTCTTATTCATCACACAAAACAAAAAGTGTCACTAAAGCAATATGCGACCTCTGAGGTAGTGACGAACTCGAGGACACTTGATTGTCCTCCTACCTCTATTGCCTCCATCCTCCAATTAGTCCATTGATAACTCAACTTTATTTGATCATGAAGCTTGATTACAGATGTTAGATTCCACCGAAAATGCATCCATGAAACAATTTTTTTATTTTTACAATTTGTGACGACACAAATTTTAACTTTTTGATGGATTTGACTACTAATATGCACCATGATACAATGAGACAATAGATATTGATAATGGAATTATGATTTTTTTACAATATGACGTACAAATTGACTTTATTGGCGTTTTGACTTCAACATTGACACTTTACAACACAAGGTAGATAACAAACTTTGACTTAGCAAAAAAATTACTAATTGAATGATTCGACATATGAACCCTCTATGAAGATTAAAGAGTAAACATGTTATGTCAATCTTATCTCCCAATATACATATACTAATACTAATACTAACCCTCTATGAAGATTAAGAGTAAGCATTTGCATGTACTAATACGAATCTGAATTACATGTACATGAAATTTTAAACTAGAATATTTGACTAAAACCAAACAAACCGACCTGGGTTTTTAAAAATACCTTTATTGTGGGGCGATGGAAGTGGTTGGAGGGCACCGCTCAGATAAGGAGATCTTGTCATGTGGAACCAAATCCATGTGAAACACCAAATCATGCATGGATGGTTAAATTGATGTGTTGTATGTCGGTTTTAAAGGAGAGCCAGAGGAAGCTATCACCACGTGGAGTTTCAAAGACAAATGCCAAGATTTGGAAGCACGATGAGGAAAGTCAATGAATGTCATGATGTGGAAGCAAAACTGTGGGTAATGTCTGGACAGATATTTGTCCTTCATTCACATACACAAAGATCTTCCAAAAATCTAGATATATAGCAAGATGAATAATACATGTAGCCTGTTATGTCTGTACAGACTTCCTTCAATGCAATATAGGTCACTGTGTCACAAGTACAAACTCGATGAGAATAACCGAGGTAGAATCCACAATGTCTTGATTGAAAAACATGTTCTACACTTCTTCCAATGTGAGATCTCTGGTGGATGACATTAAACACACAGGAAAATATAATCTCTTTCACAGATCAAAGAATTTCATACTCTTAACAACTAGTATTGAGCTATGAAAATATTTGATGCGTTGGATTAGCTTTGGACGATAAATTTATAATTGAATACACTGCCCACACATATCCACAGATCTTTTGTGCAGGCTATTCTCAAAACATTTCTATAGATCACGGCTCACCAATAAACACCTCCGAATGGTTGCAAATTTGCTTCTTTAGATGTCTCTTGTGAGAAGACCTTGGCCTGGGGAAGATCACCCTTGCAAGCTTTCCAAGGAGTTTAAATGCCTCTGTTTTTGCTAATAGAACACTGAGACTGCTAAATACAACGTAGTCAAAAAATGCAATAGATAACTCAATCCCATGATGGTCAATCGAGGAGGCAATCCATTAATCAATCATTATGCTCAGGAACAACATTTCTTTGATACCAAATAAAGATATGGTACCATTTTTAGAGAAACATACAATAATGAAAACTCGTGCATTTCATACAAGACTGGTACACAAATAAATAGGGATGTGGTTTCCTATAATATAGGAACCACTTACAACAATATATCCCTAATATATCTCGTATCATATGGTTAGTGAGTTGTTAAAACAACTCACGTAACCAAACACTAAATATTACAAACCATATTTGTAATATTATTTACAATAATAATCTATCACGAGTAAATTATTAATAATCATGAGAGCACTATATAATGAATTCCTAACAACTCAAAAATTTACTTTGCAAACCATTGCTCCAACATGCTTGAATGATCTTGTTTGTTCCTAAATCAACTAGGGGAGGAATTATGACACCATATATGGACTCTTGGAATACAATATTGGACTTGACATTGAGGGGTAGGTTAATTTGGGGTGCCTGGAGAGGTAAAACATGAAAAATTTGACACTGGGTTATAGTTGTCATGTTTTCAGGTGAATTTTCCCATGAAAAACATAGGCTAACAATTTTCTCTAGCTTGGGGACACATTATAGATCGAGTGCAATGAGGACGTGATGTGAGAAATCCCAGAATCTCAATTTTCTTTGTGGATAAGTGCCTTATCCATTGGGCTATAAAGTCTCTTAGAAAGATATGCTACACAACTTCCCTTATTGAACACATGCACACGACAGGAACAGACACACAAACGCGACAAGGGAAACACAAAAGGGGAAAGAAAAAATAGAAAAAAAATAATGGAAAAAACCTAATTCACCTATGTTCATTCGGGAACAACCTACTTTCACTAAAGTGCAAACTTGAATTAAGTGCTTACCCATAAATGGGTGTCACTAAATTTCATTCTTCTACAAAAATTCATTGTGAGTTCACTTGAAGTATGAACCTCTCCTCAACTTTTTGAGATATCTATTTTGATTATTATCATAATTGATGGTTTTCCTATTCATTACACTTCATTTATTTCTTTGGCACCTTCTTTCTAGCTTCTCTTTGTCTTTTAGGTTCTTTTCATTTGTTGATTCTTTTCCACTATCATGAAGATGTCTCTTAATCACTCTTGACTTATCATTTCCATAACCATACATCATTTCTTTGTTATGCATCTGCTTCATGACCACCACTTTCATAGGTTGATTCTTGCCGATGTCTCATGAACATTGGCATCATGTCCCTCTTCTTGATTTTCTTTGTTTTTAATTGTTCCATGAAGTCACCTTTCTCATGCTTCAAGTTTTTTCATCATATGTTTCCTATGTAGTGTGTTTTTGCTTTGTATCATCCTCTTAAAAGAGAATGAACTCAATATTGGGCACACATCATGTAAAGTATCATCTTTTTTCTCCTTTGTCCATTTTGGGCTTCATCCTTTATTCCTATGTTGAGGGCATCAATCTCTTGAGTGAAGTGAGAACTAAAAGGTTGAATTATATTGAGAAGGTTTCCATTTTGAGAAAAATCATCCTGAGGAAAAAGCAACAATCCATTTCTCCATTTTTCATTTAGAATGTTTCCATCCTCATGAAAAGGAAATGAGCACAACATTGGAGCTGAAATTTCGTCATCTTCATCTTCCCATTCTTGATTGACAAGAATTGAGAAGTCCATTTCCGTAATGAAATCATCTTCTTCTTGTGTATGCCCCATTTCAAGAGGTGGGGGCGTGTTGCAATTCTTGCTTTTCTTGCCTTCTTCTTCCAGTGAGAAAGAGAAACTTTCAAGCTCACTAATATACTCATCATATGGAAACTCATTCTGATTCTCGGGAACATGATCGAAAACATTGAAGTTATCTATCAAGAAGGTGTTAAACATCATTCCTCTTTCTTGATCCACATCTCTCATCACTTCAAGACTACTTTGTTGCAATTCAAGGTCCCCATCACCAACCTCAGCATCCATCAAAACAATTTCATTTATACCTTCATCCCATGAAAAGTACACCCTTTTCAAACTCATCTTTCATCAACTCTTCATTGTGTTCTTTGAATGGATCTATGATGCTTGGACATTCCTCCACCAACAAGGGCAAGCTCAAGATCCTCCTCGAAGGTCATGAAGAAGTTGCCAAGTTTAGAATTTTGGCATGAGATGTATTCGATGGGTCATTTAGGTGATTTGAACATTATACTTAATTTTTCTGATGGGAAGTAGCTTCTTTGTTTTACTATTGACCAGGATGGTGGTGTGTGACTAATTCAACTGCATATCTCCTTCAACATCTCGGTAGAAGATTTGGCCCAACAACATGCCATATGAGGTAGGCATGTCTGCTACAAGGATTCTCATTGTGATTTTATTTTCAGGGAAATATTCTAATGCTACCTCGATATCTTTGACTTGTCCAATGAGAGGCACTCATTTCATCTCCATGGAGAGACATTTACTAGAGGTATGGGAAAGGGAGAGACCAAGAGCTTTAGAAATTTTGTGGGCATGACATTGTCTGAGGCACCAAATCAATGATGCAATTGTTTAGCTTGTACCCATTGACCAACAAGGCTATGTAGAAAGGATCTAACTTCCTAGAGGTGAAGGGTGCGGAGGAGAAGAGATTCATGGATGGAGTGGATTGAGATGCACATGGTGGTTCTTTGGTGGAGGCATCTTTAGAAACATGGCTACTTCCTTTGACATGTTGAATGAGTCTCTCTAATTGTTTTTGGATGAGTTCTTAAGTATTCAAATGCAGACATTTGGATCTTGGACTTTTGAAATGATCAATAATGTCTAAGGATGAAGAGGTGGTGGGAAAATCATGGGTTATGGCAGCATTACATGAATGTTTTTAGAAAATTATTTTCCAAGAGAAGCAAAAGGGGACTTACTTGAAGAGGCAAAAGGATTATTGGTTGAGGGTGGATTTATGCTTCTTCTCAATTGTCCTTGTTGAAGCAGGCTTTGATGATCCTCCTTTTTTGTTTTTCCCGGAGTCGCCATTTGAGGATTTAATTTATTAACTTGGGAAGTGGAAGAATATCCTTCTTTATTCTTTTGGGATTGGGTGAATACCGCATATGAATAACTATCAATGGATTCTTCATCATCAAGTGTGCATTCACAAAACCCAATCCTAACATATTCATTTTCTCCTTCCTCTTCATATTCAAAACTTTCTTCTTCTTCATCTTCATAGCTCCCGTACATTGCATTGACCGGAATGAGACTTCTAAGGTAAGCCTTTTTGGTGCTCTATGATCTAAGAGAGTTGTTTCTTTATGGAAAACATATCATTAACCATTTTTTGAAGTATTGGATCAATGGGCATTGATCCCAACTTTGACCTTTTTTTTACCATGGGGATTATTTACCTTACTAGACAAGATTAGATCATCTTCCATTTCAATAGCATAATCTTCTGAAAGAATCCAACTTCAGGTTGCATAACACTGATAAAGAATCTCTTCAGGTTATTGTCTAAAGGTAAGGAATCTTCTAGGATTCTTCTACTTAACCGGTCATATTTAGCTACGAATTCTCTCATATATTCCATAGACTCCTTCTTCATCTGTACTAGTTGAACCAAGAGATCCTAGCAATCTTCTATAGATTTATATTTGGCTTCAAATTTGGTTCTTATATCATTCCAAATTGACAAATCTTGTTAGTAAGAAATAAAACCACTCATCTACCTTTTCTTACAATGAATCCATGAATAATCTAATAGATACATCTTCATGTTTGATGCCCAACACACCACATGTGGTGATGAAAGCCGCTACATGCTCTTCAAGAAGCTACGTGTCGTCACCTTTTAATTTTGGAAATTTCTTAAAAGAACACATCAGAAGATCATGAAGAGAAGGTGCAAAAGCAAATGGACCTGTATTCCTTCCCCATGGAATGATGGGTTGGGGTCTTTCTCTTTATTCATCTCGCCATGGTTTCTTCCGATTCGGTGTTTCTTCTTGAACTCCTGAAAGGTGCAGATTTCTCAATCAAGATTACAAAGAGGCTTTTGATCATTCAAGCGCTTCTTTTTTTTTTTTTATTTGGGTAGAGATTTATTTTTAGTGCACTTGGGAAAATCTCTCCTAGTAGATTCTAAAAAACTATTTGTGAGAAAAAAAAAAATCAGGTGGAAAAATTAGAGGTCTCCACCAACATTCACGGGGCTATGCCCCTCTGCATTGAATGGTATGATTTCCATTATTGAATGTAACTAATCCTAATCCTATCTAAATGATATGTGTGGTCAAATTGGTCGGGGATCACACAAGGACACTCCATTGAATCTGTGGCAAAGTTATTGTAGGGGGTACAAGGGAGGAAATTACAATGTTGAGGGAAAGGAGGAAATTAGTCAAGGAAGATTACTATTGTGAGTAGATTACAAATCTCACACCCAATGTAACCGGAGTAATTCAACATCTAATATAAAAGAAAGAAACAATGAAGCGGTTAGTGAGACAAACCAAACCCACATAGACACAAAGATATTTGAGGCTCATTCATCAAAGACACAAATCTCTCTTTGATCACCATGCTTACAAAGTGCATACAACAGGGAAATAGAGAAAAAACAAGAAAGGGAAAATAGAAGAAGTGTAGATTTTATTTCATGTGTAGTGATGAATACAAAGCTTCAACCAAGCTACCACAATTCACAATGCTACAGTGGAAGTTCTTCAAAATTTGGAATCCTTTAGAATGGAGAATCCATCCCAATTTATACAATTTGAATTGACCTCTCATCTCCCTCACATGACTCTTCGTATTCCTATTCCACTTGTGACCTTTCACTTTTCATTAAATTAAGTATTTCTCTTATAAATTTGAGAAAATACTTTTAAAATATTAAAATAGGTCACTTAAGTGAATAAGAAAAATATAATGATGAGTCCCAATGAAAGAATTAGAATGGAGAGAGAAAGAAGAGGGAGAAAGGGAGAAGGAGAGAGAAGAAGATGCTCTAGAGCATGGATGAGGAACACTCTACCTCTAATGTAGATAAACCCCATTGGTGAATCGGTGAGATGCTCCAATGTAGTGAAATTTGAATCCTCAAATTATTTGCATCCTGAGAAACCTCCTTTGAATGATGCTCGGACACCTCAAATTGAGTGTTTAGAAACATTGTTAATTACTTATCCCATAATTTTAACAATCACTTTAAACCATGAATTTCCATCATTCCTTCATTCTTCTAGTTACACACTTGATCGATTAACTGGAACAATCACTCAACAAATAAAACCATGACAATCCATGTGAGCTTGCATTCCTGGTCCCAGGACACCTTACTACACTTTGAAAAGGTAACTTACTATTTTTAGTAAGTGTCAAAATTCACTTTTACGGATCCCATTGATGATGTTAGCCTGAATGATCACCCTTCAATGCACTCCTTCTATGGAAATTTTTATTTTGGTATGACTTACTATTAATAGTAAGCACCCGTATGGGAGACTTACTATTTTTAGTAAGTGGTGATTTTGACCCTTTTTCGGCTCTGCCCACTTTGAGATTATTCCTCTAGACCACTTATGTGAACACTACTTCTATCGAAATTTCCTTCTGTGTATGTTTGCCAAAAATAGCAAGTTCATGTGTAGGAGGCTTACTTTTTTTGGAAAGTGGGGTTATGGACCTTGGTTTTGATGAAACAAAAAATTTTGATATAGGTTTTTTCTCTCTTGATGCACCTTCGAAATTTCGATACCCAAAGTGTCTAGAAATGAAGATTTTAAATTTCAAAATTTTCACCATGGGAAACTGGGGTTTCTTCACTATGAAAAATCCAAGGCATTTTTTTGAATGCTTTCACTTGGATTATAATGGCCTCTGAAAATTTTATGATCACAAAAAAATCCCATGTCAATCCATGTGCACCGGTCTTCAAGTTATGAAGATTTTTCACTTCACAGATTACTGAGAATCATTCCAGTGAAGAAGAACAAGCATGGAGCCTTCAAAAAATCCATGTTTTCTCTTTTTTTTTTTTTTGATCATGATGAAATGGCAGAAATGGAGGAAGAATGAAAATTGTGGAGGAATATTTGAGCAAAAATCTGGTAGAGTTTTGACAGTGGATGGAGAGATGGTGGGAGAAGAGCGAAAAATTGCTAAGTCACACCTTTCAAGATTTTAAAAATGAAGAGAGGGGATGGGGTTTATTTTTATGTCTTCATTGTCCCTTTGGTTTGGGGACAATAGGTGAAAAAAATGCCTAATCCCATGGTGTTTTCAAGTGTCATTCAATCATTTGCTGAGAGGAATAGAGGAGGGGGCTTAAAAACAAACACCTAGAGGCCCAAAAATGGTCGTATGAGGAACTTGGAGGCTAAAAAGGGGTGGGGCACATTTTCTTGTCCATATTTTCCCATTTTAAAGGTGAAAAATGTTCTCAAATATGCACCCTAACCTCATAGTGACAAGTGGCGTGCATGTAAGAGTAGGTGGAGGAGCAAGTCAAACTAGTCAAAGGAGTTTAACAAGTGTCGTCGGGGTCATATGAGTGTCCAAAAGGCTAAATAGGGGTGGGGTGAAATTTTTTAGCACCTCATGTTCCCTTGGTAAGGTGAAATGGGGACATGAAATTATGCCTTAACCTGGTTATGCCACATGTCCCTTTGGAAATTTCACTAAGTATCGAATAGCATACCTTGGAGGGTAACTTGAAAAGACCATATCTCGAGCTCCTAGATGAGTGTTTTTGTGATTCTTGATATGGTTTTTCATTAAAAATACCTTTTAAGATGAATGGGATTGGTCTCATCACTTGATTCAACTTGAAAGACCTCCAAAACCTCATTTTTCTTGGGATTTCTCGTTATGCATGGAAAGAATGAGTTGGCCTAAAAATTCATGGTGCTTTTGGTAGATATGATTTTACGATCATGTGGGGATTGAAAATTATTTCCAATGATATATTTTTTGGCTCATAACTCATTCTAGAGCTCCTTAATCACTCCTTGAAGTTTAGGTACTTTTTATGGTGTAGGCTCCTTCACCCTCAAAAACCCACTTTTAGTGAATTGGCTCCTAAACCTCTGAAAATTCCCAGAATCTTCCTAAATTTGTTCCTTAATGTTCCTGGCTCTTGAATAAACCTCCATGATGAATATAATTCTCATGTTTCGCTCTCGATGATTGTGCACTTAGAGATTAGAAAGGTTTATCAAAGCCCTTTACGATTATGCTAAAAAACTCACTTTGCAAACCATTGCTCCAACATGCTTGAATGATCTTGTTTGTTCCTAAATTACCTAGGGAGGAATTATAACACCATAGATATACTCTTGGAATACAATATTTGACTTGACACTTTGAGGGGTAGGTTGATGCTGGGGTGCCTGAGAGGTTTAACATGAAAGATTTGACACTAGGGTATAGTTGTCTTGTTTTCAGGTGAATTTTTCCATGCAAAAACACTGGACAACAGGTGTCTTCTCTAAGATAATCCCTTATACAAATATATTTATGTCCTTTAAAAGTGGAGGTATCTTTTAAACATGAATCATCTTAGTTAGACATGATGTTTTTGATAGGGTTTGTGGAAAATATCTCTCCGTGATGTGCACTCATGACTTGGTATCATCATCACACCTTTGAAGATTCCCTTAAATATGCCAAATAGAGATCTTGGGTGGATTATTTAAGTTAGACAGCTTTACAGATCTCTAGAAGCTATTTGGAAAAGATAAATGTGGGAAATGAGGATATATTTTGAAGCATCTTTTGATTCCTTTGTCTCTCTCTTCTCTTGTAATCTTTTATATAGTTAGCAAAGCTTTTTTATAAAGGCTCCTCTCCTTTGAAGCAAAGTTACCTTACTCTTTTGGGAGATTAATATTTTGAGTGTCTTTGACCTCTAATTTTAATATTTGTAAATGTAAAAAAACCTTAGAATTTGTTGATAAATGACCATGTATTTTATATCTCTTAATGCATCTCTGATTTTGGTTCCCTTTTTCTGTATTTTTATGTGTTACTAGTGTCTTACCTCTCTATTATCTACTCATTTCTTGTTTATAGTTTTTCTAATATTCAAATCATTGTGTCTAAAGGTATTTTAATATAGATGTTGATTTAGTTGTGGCTCTATTCTTCCCTCCGGACACTGTATTTTCTATCACCTACTCATTCAAGCTAGGAGAGTGATCCACTTCCTTCTTGGTGCCATCACCACCCCTTTCTATGTTTATATCTTACCCTCTTCCATTTCAAATCAATATATTATTGTTTAGGGTAGTGTTATTCATAAGTATTTAATGTAAGAGCTAGCCTTCTTTGGAGGTTTGTCTCAAATGCCAAGGTCCCGCACCTTAGAAACAATCCCATGTAGTTGTTAAGATAACCAAGTTTTCCACACTTGGTGATCGATCACGGTGCACACGCGTTTTAGTGACAACATGAAATACGATTATAATTTTAGGGTTAGAGAGAGGTACCCAATTATATAATTAGAATTTTTGACAAAGTGTTCATAATGTACGAAGTAGATTAAGGGATCATCAAGATGTTTGTAAACTATTAGCATCTAAAACCCAACATCGAATGGGTTTTGGGTGTCTAGACACCTTCATGGGTGAACATGTTCATATGGTTATGAACCTATCCTTTGTACCTACACGTTGGATCTATATTATCATATCTTGTTCACCTATCTACGAAGATTTGATTTATATGTATATTTTCATGTGATAATTGTGTTGCACTAAGATATGGATTCTCCTTGTTTAAAACCCTAGATTTTGTGTTTAAGACCTAAAGAGTTGTTATTATAATTTAAGTTGGATTACCTCACTACACCCCCATTGATGTGACAATCATTGTGCTTCATACCACTACTTTTAAGAGGGATCAAGCCATATGTTATATCCCAAACCTATGATGAGATGTATGTGATATAGAATAATAAAGATAACACCCTTGATTCAAACCTCACACTTAGAAACATGCACTTGATAATTCATTTTTGGCTAATGGTTAATGTAGGTAAATAATATAAATGACCTAAAAATTTAGTAGCTTGTTGTTGTGAAGGGTTATCTAAGGAATGTTGCAATAATGTGATGTTTTCTCTTAACCTTATTAAAGTGAGAAAATAGATGATCCTCAATGCCCATAATAGCTTAAGGATTTTTATTTATATATGATCATATGTATGATTTCTCATTTAACCAACCTAAAAATACCACTTGTTTACACCCTAATTATATTTCCTAATGAGAAGGATGTAAGGGTTTGTAATAGGTAGACTACTTTGTGATCTAATTATCTTCCATCATCAATTATGTATGACCATAATAATGCATTCCATCTTGAAATGATCTAAGAAAATGATAACAAATAAGTAACTTACTCAAAATACAAGAGGGGGAGACTTTTTTAGGAATATTTTGGAATGACTAAGTGTAGGAAAAATTGGAAATCAACCCCGCACAAAATTTTCTAGAACTGGAGAAATTGCAAGTTCAACACAATACATGATTTATACAGTCTAGATAGGGATTGTAAAGTCTAACATGATAATTGTACAATTTTTGAGAAAAATATAATGATCTATGCAAGTTTCTTGGTTCTTTCTTATCTATAATTGATGTTTTTGTATGTCACTCTTCTTTACACAATCTTAAAATGACCTATAATGATCTACAACAAAATAGAAACCTTAATAACCTAAATAACTCTTTGTCGAAGCATTAACAAATAAAAGGAGAAAAAAATGTGTGTTCTTGAGGCTAGACCACCATGCGAATTCAAACTCCTAGTTTTTGAACAAATCCCAGTGCTTCACTACATATCATCAATGTGTAATCAAGCCTCGTGTGGTTCTCCTATGTGTTCATGTAAGTGTGTAAAGCTAACCAACCCCCTATGGGGTCTCTTATGTCTCTTAACACCAAGATAGTGGGCTAACTATGTAGTGTAGAATGTACCCAACGCAGTAGTAGTGATATGTGGTGTGACTCAACTATATGACCTAACCTTTGTGTTGATTGAAACCCATATGAAATGCTTGGAATGACTTTCCTCTTACTTATGACTTGTCTCTATGGTATTTACATGCTTGTAGATGGGTGAATCTAGACTCCTTGACCTATTTGAGTTCTTCATAATTATAATAGGGACTAACCTCGATGTTGTGTAGCTGATTTGAGCGTATTTAGGAACCATTTGAGTTCTTTTGGAATGATGTTTTTAATAAGAGCTTTTAATAATGACAAGTGAGATATAATGTTGTAATGGCTTGCTTATATAGTGTTATGTATGAAATATATCATGATAAGTTCAACCATAGGAAGAAGAAATGACCCAAAAATGATTTTTCATTGAAAGTAAAGTTAGTGATGGAGAAGGAGTTATACCATACTTGTCGTGAAAGACCGTACCCACATCGTAACTCTTCTTTATGGTTTTGGAATTGAGAGATAAATTCCTAAACATAAATTTGTGCAATGAATATCAAATGTTTTGTGTGTCTTTGATTGAATAAAATTTCTAGATTTATTGGCAAAGGATGATATAGATATAAATAAGTTGTAGAATGGATATAAATATGATGAGATTCTATTTCAAATGTGAGCATTTATTTTGACAATGATATAAGATAAAACTTGGCATTAGAAAAGGACACCTTACCAAATTTGAGTATCTACATTTTCCCCCATTTAAGTGTGTAATTAAAGGAAAAACATACTTGAGTGTGCACACATACTCTGAATTCACTCGAATATACTCCATGATGTGTTGGTGTTGGCATACTCTATGATGAAACCTGCAACATAGAGTGTAGTCAATGTCTATGATAGAAACTAAACTTTAACTCAAAATATAGATAGTGCATTATAACTTTGAATCATTGCAAAAAGTATGCAAAGGAGATGAAAAACATGGAAAGAGTAAATTTTTTTGTTATAAAGAGGGAGGGTCTCTCATCTTTATTATGCCTTGGAGAGTTGGAATGTTCTTAAAATATGTTAGAGAATTGGGGATGATCGGTTTTCAATGTTTTTCCATATGAGATATTAAATGAGGAAGGATTGAAATAAAAGTACATGTGTACTTTGATGCCTCCCCCATTTGAGAGTGTTGAGAGAAAGGAGGATAGATCAGTCTATGAATCTCATAGTTTTTCTTCGACACTTTCCTTTTCTGAGAATCTAGTGATACAAGAGGGAAAGATCAATCGATGAAGCTCACAATTTTACTTTAACACTTCTTACTAAACCCAAGGACCAAACTATTACAGACCTATATAAGGTGATTTTTTCCAACATACCTTAAATAGAATGACCCATCTCATGCCCCCATAAGGTACTACTATTTCTAAATTGATTATTAGAACTCTAAAAAATTTCTGGTGAGATGGAGGCTCATGGCCTTAAACCCATTATGTAACTATATCTCGAATACTATCATAAATAAGGAATGAATTACTTATACCCCTATAACCTACTATAAAACTATGTAATTTGTATATGTACATGTGTAAAAATATTGTAAATGTCTAGTAGAATTTTTAAAAACTTAAAACTTGAGTAAAATTTCCCTATGCTTGGGAATGTATGGAAAGGTCGAGACCATACCATGGTTATGACTATTTTGTAGGGTGTTGAATATATTTGAATTCTATTACATTTCAATATCTATGAAATTTTCTATAGATTTTAGCCTTGTATGAATGCATTTATAAAAATATTGTTGAATGTTATATGTGGTAAAACATTTGAGTGCATAGATCAAACGAATAGAGATGCACCTATGTATGATATGTCTAATAATATGCATAGGATCACATAAAAGGATGAAATGGTGGCCACCTTTGATAAATTGATCCTCTAAAAGGGGTTTTTGGTGGTAAACATGGGGTGGAGAACAAGTAACATGCAACAAGCAAGAATACATGTGTAAAGAAACTAGTAACAACAAAGAATGTTTAATTTTAAAAAAATCTTTATCGAGGACTGAGATGAAATGAATACAATAGTAATAAATAATATCTTGTATGAAAATCATATGCAAGTGTGAAATATAGTATATAATAGTGGCTTATCTTGTATTGGGAGATCTAGATTGATCTGGGCTAGGAAACAGAGAATGAGAAGGTTAGATCTAGACTATGCAGGCTCTATCTGATAAACTAGAGTTTGAAACTTCTTTAGAAAGAACCATCCAAATGGGGATAGGATATCCTCGGGTGCTAATGTCCAATATGGGTGTTAGTGTCCTAGTAGATGCTCTGCTTCTTCTCTTTTCAGGGTCTATCGTTATTTATCGCATCAACTTCACTATAAGGTTCTTGTACCACATTTGTACCTAAAACAAACCCTAGATACATACACAAAGTTCAAACAAACATTAGATAAAAATAATGCATATGCTTGAGTCGGCTTGACCTTAGCGTTCACCCCAATGTGATTGTCACTAAGTGGTGCACTACATTTCAGACTCTATGTAATTCTAGTGTGTGTGTGTGATTGGAATTGTGTCCCTTGAAACTAGGTTGCCTTTATACCAGTCACACCAAGATAGGGGATACAACTATTTTTCCCCAAAGATGAATGTGTGAGATGGAATTCATAAATATCCCCTCCTATGCAGTGAATAATACATCCCAAATTTAGTGGTTGAATTTCGCTCCTTGCCTAAGTAGAAGATAGTAGGTATTAACCCCAAATTTCCCAAACCCTAATAATATGAGTAGGTCATATATATATATATATATATATATATATATATATATTCCCTTTGTTTTAATTTCATAATTAACAACAAGATAAATCAACCCAAAATAATAAGAAATATTTTATAAAATTTATCAAATGATGTGGCACTTCAAAATCGGGAAAAGGAGGGTAAGGGATATAAGTGCCCAAAGGGGATAGTAGCGTCTGGGGTTTCCTATCCCTAACGAGAGGTAGTGTCTAGGGTACTCAAAAGATATAATGGTTCATAAAAGCTAGGTCACATGTTTTCTAGTGTCCAAAATTAAAGTGATCATTCTAGAAAAGAAAATAACAAGAGTGTGGGAAAGATAAAAGTAATGAAAGAGTAAAACAAGTGTTGTTAATGTCTAGTCTTCTTGCTTAGGAATCATGTATATAATGACATACTTAGAGGCATTGATATAAGTAGAACTGTGTGATATTTTTACTACAATATCCAACTCCATGTAGTAAAACAAGTGTTTACTCAACATAATAATCATGTCATAGAAAAAGAGTAGTGTAATCATTAGTGTAAGTTAGTGTGCATTCAAGAAAGAAAACACATGTAAAAACATAGTTAAATAGAGGCATGGGATTTACAAACATGGTGTCAAAATAAAATTGTAATAGAAGGAACAAGGTGCCACAATAAGATAAACAAGTACATACGTGCAAAATAGGCATGAATCCAAAAACATGGGATACCCATTGTGACACAAGACAAACAAGGCCCTTATGTTGTATAAAGAAAATAATCATAGCATTGTAATCAAATAATGCATCTATAGAAACATTTAGTGAAAACAATATAGAAAGCATGTGTATAAACCAATAAATGTGACAATAGAAATAGTAATGAAAAGTTAATGCTTTGCACATGACACATGTTAGTTCCAATGATCCAATATATCACAATAACCACTATGTATGTAAATAAGCATGATGAGGAAGGTGAAAAGTAACATGAAATGAAATAAAACCACATATAAACTATGGAGTGATGCCCCAAGAGAGTAGTGTAAGGAACCAATCTAGCTCCTATTAGCGTGTAACAATATATGAGTTTCTGTATCAAGCTCAAGAAACCTCATAAATGAACATGTGTAAAGAAAAGATATTCTATGTATCGATCAATGTAAAAAACATTATGTATAAAGTAATATGCTCGCTAAGAAAACAATACTAAGTCATAATTTTGTATTTTCTCATGCATTTGAATGTTTTTGTATTATGTGATTATTTGAATGCTTTTGTAGTGTTTTGAGAATAACTATATACAAAAAGGGGGATAATGTAAGAGCTATCTGATAATGGTCTAATCATGGGGGAAAATGAACCCCAAATGGTGAAGTATGCATAGCCCTCAAACATTTCATAGTAGATAATCATGTATAAATTGTAGAGGATTTATAATAGGATATATAACCGAAGAGGGATGAGACGCAGAGAGAAGTAGTATGAGAAAAAGAATTTGAATTAGATTTTCATTTGAGTACCCTATCTTAGAGTTGTATTTGATTGATTTTGATTTTGATTTGTGTGTGACACCATTTGTGATTGAACATATGTGATACAACATGTAATGATTATGGATGTTATTAACGGTATTAGAAAACATAGTGGAAACATCACCCTTACCAAAGTACACATGCGCATATATAGTACAAGGAAACCTATTCTTAGAAAATAAGGAAGGTATATTTGCATATGCTCCCAATTATTCAAGAAGGGATTAAATGTTGGTGTATTTATTCAATGATTGAATATCAAGTGATAATTGATAGACCCACTAGAAATAATGTCATGAGAAAAATAATATTAGTATCTCAAATGTAATGTTATGTGCCTAAATGTTTATTTCTTTAAATTTGTAGGGTATTGAAAAAGAGGTGTTACTATAGGATATCATCAAGAGTATGCTGAGGTAAATTCACTTGGGTTCTGTATTTGGCCATTTATGTAGTTTTATACTCAGTAGTGAGATGTTGAGAAATAACATAAGCATTTACATTTGCAACTAGAAAAATATGTTGGATGGAAAGGGGATCATCATAAGTAACATCCCACTCATTAAGAAAATCATTTGTCCATTTAGAAATATTAACATTAGAAGTTGATCCATATTGGTTCTATGGATTCTCTAGGAATTTTGAAACGGGATATCTATATAATTCATTCTTGTGTTGACCTTAAACTATGTTTGTACATACCCTAAGTGTTTCGAGGAAATGTATAAATTATTCATGCTTGATTGGTATTACTTCCATTTCCATTTGCACAATAGTAGGATGTAATTATTTATCTAACAGTGGTTCTTTCAAAGGATGTATTTCATGTTTATCTTTTTTTGAGCAGATGAATCTTGCTATATATCTAAAGGTATATCAACTAGTAGTGTAGTATGATCATATGGTATATTTGTTACATCTTTTGGTATCCATTGGGAGACAGAGACTTGAAATGATTACATAGTAGAATTTTATGTATCAAAATAAATAAATCCCCTTACTAAATGTGGTAAGGGACATGAGAAGCTCTCGAGACCCATTTAGTAACCCCTAACTCACTCTCAACCTGGGTTAAGAAAGAAATGTCAAAGGTGGGTCAAGGGGTAGGTTTTCCTAACCTCGGTTAATTTTTGAATATTTAAACATACTTAGCCATATTTTGGGCTTATTTTCAAATTTTATTTCCCTCCATTTCTGAAGGTGATTCTTTCATAAATAACCAGACACCCCTCATGCTCAAATCACTCTTTTTCTCATACCTCACAAACCCCTGCTCTGATCTCCACGAGATTCAAATTGAATCTTCTCTACATGAATACCTTTAGAATGAATGTTTTTATGACCTAATTAGTTCCCTTATCAATTTTTTACATTTATATGAAACTTTCAGCCATGAAAAACTTCCCCCTTGTATGTACGGAGTTGCAGCGAGCCAAATGAGCTAAAAATTGGAGCATGAGATCCTTAAAAATAGCTTTCCAATGAGCACCTTCTAGCACCATGAAAAGGGGTAGGATTGGAGCTACGAAGGATTGTTATTTTTCTACATTTTTCCTATCAAATGAAGAAAACATAAACCTACAAGTTCACTTTTCGTTTCGTGAATATCTGGATGAGAGAAACCTTTGAAAATTGGAGCAAAGCATCCTGATGAGAAGTAGATTTTTTGAGACCTTTTCCGATCCGACCCAACACCTTGTGGCCAATGCCTATTTTTATTAAGTCCCCATTCAAGACACTTACTAATGGTATTATGTCCAAAGGATGAATGGATTCAAGACACTAATTTCATTCCCCAAGAGGAAAAGTGCTCAAAAGTGACAATTCGGTGAAATTGCCAAAACTAGTCACCCATGAAGAACTTACTAAAAATAGTAAGTGTCTGGAAAAGGATCAAAATTATCATGGTTTTTCATCCTAAATTCCTCACTAATTTCAACCTTTGCAGAGTAAAAACTCATGCTTTCAAAAGGGTGGATAATGGCATTGTGTCTCAAGTAGGAGAAGAGCCTTCTCAGTTCCCAATTTTGGTCATAGTGGAGCATTTTGGTCGCAATGTGTTTCTCAATTTTCTGGATGGGTAGATCAAAGTCTTGAAGCATGTTCCCATGGTTGAGGTATTCTTTAGCGCATCTCATTGGTTTCTCCATTTCCCCAAGGGCCGGTATCACGATGTTGAATTATGCAGGCAATGGTCTCAGTTTGCATCAAGAACCTAATAGTTTGGAGGAATTGTAGTGTTTCAAAGGTTGAAGGATTGTTCAAGTGAGGGAATTATTCCCTCATCATCTTCAATGGTATTCACCTCCCATTCTAGTGACTAACTAGTTAAGACATGAGCTCATAATGTGTATGTTACAGAGTTGGGGCGGTGCTTATCACTCCTCTTCTAAGTGTGTTCAAGCAGTGTTGCATAGGTTCATCATTTCAAGAGTTTTCAAAGGGAGTAGAGTGTTCAAAGTTTTCATCAATACATCACATTGCGGGGTCATCATGGATAAATTATCATCTTCAACCTCTCCGAGATCTAATCTTTATCGAATTCGAAGGCATCTTCATCCATGTTTTGGAGCATTTCTTCTCTCTTCTCCTCATTCTCTCCGTCCTTTATAATTTTTGTTGTAAACAATCATTGTAATCTATTTTATTCACTTAAGTGACTTTAATGGTGAAACGTAAAAGTTCCTTTTGATTTATAAAAATGGGACTTATTTTCTCACATCATAGGAAGAGAAAGAGTCGAAATTGAATAAAGACATGAAGGGTCATGTGGGAGGTAGATGAAGAGTTTCATTGTAAATATATAAATTAGGAGATCCTCCTCATTTCATGGGATGGTTAATTCTTATTTACTAGTTACCATTGTATTTCTAGGAACAAGTTCCTTCATTTCCTCTATTCTCTTGTCTATTGAAATTTTATCTCCATCTCAACTTATACTCGTAAGAGCATTGTAAATTATGTAACATGATGTAATAAAAAAATTGTTTCTTGTTGATTGTTCCTCTTTCTATGTGAATGGTTTCTTCTTATTGATGCAAGTGAAATACTTTGATTTTAATGCAATAAAATCAGCTATGTTATTTGTTGGTTAAAATCCCCTTCTTATTTCCCTTTCATATCTCTCGCCTCTAAGAATTTTTCTTCCCTTGTATTTCATACAAGCATTTACCACAAGTTTAGGGAAGTATTCTGTGTGATCCTCGGTATACGCACTACCCCAAAAATTAGTTTAGTTTATATTTGTTTCCTTTCTTTCAATAAATGGAGCTACCCCATTCAAGAAGAGGGACCTATTCCTAGAGAGTTGGTGAAATCCCACAATTTTCCCTTGTGAAAAATTATTTCGCCAACAACGGGAGAGATAAATAAGTTAATAAAATTTGTGTGATGAATATAAGAAGTTTTGTGCCTCTTTGATTGAATAATATTTCTATATTTATCAAGAAAAATGATGTAAATATAATCAATTTATAGAATGGATAGAGAGATGTGGTATTGGATTTTGAATGTGAGCATTTGTCTTGATAAGGATACAAGGTCAAACTTGGCATTAAGAAAGGAAAAGTTACTGATTTTAGTTTATACACTACCTATATCGAAAAACTAAGTTACCCATTTGAAAATTGAATTTTAGAAGTGTAAGGGACATGTTCATGGATGAACCTATCCTATACCTATGGATTTATCCAAGGTGTGAAAGGAATATATTCTGAGACAAGTATAATTCTATAGATATGTTTTTATTAGGTAGTGATTCTTGAGGAAATGAACTAGATAATTGTTTTCATTTAGTGGGATTAGGATGTGGGATAAATTAGAATGGTGCCTTGAATTGATCATTTGTGTATAAATGGGATAAATGTCAATATAATTGTGAAATTCCATATCGTTAAGTACTCGGACCATATTTTGAGTACTATAAGACCTAATATTATTCTATCAAGCTTTCAAGGTTAAAAATATATTCTTTCAAGTTTTCAAGTTGCATACTTGTACCAAAATGAGGATCAAGAGAAATTCATTTAGATGTTATTGTTCATATATGAGTATAAAGGAGAGGACTAATCCTTTTTTCACATGGGAATTAGGAGTTGTATATAACTACGTACATGTTAATTCAATAGATATATAATGTAATACTTCATTATAATTTCATTAGAGGATAGTAAGGGATTTATTTCTCATGATCTTTTGAGTTTTGATAGGGTTACAAGTGAATATAATACACTTGAAAACCCCATTCAACATCATAGGAAACCAAAAATATTACCACTAATAAGAGGCTAATGAAGGTGTGCCTAAAATTTTAATGCATTTTATCCAACATGAGGAAAGTATGATGTACATAATGTCTATTCAATAATCCATGTTCTACTTGGAAATTTCAACAACTTGAACTCAAACTTCCCATGTAGATTTTTTCTACACCTCATAACAATGCCCAATTTTATGGAGCCTTTCCATTCAACCTTTTGATTATTCTCTAATATTTTAACTTTCTAACTCCAACATAGTTATTCAACTAAGTAGCTCTTTCCCTATATTCTAAATTCATTATTGTTGGTTCACAATATATTAGCGAGATTCAAATTTAATTTATTGTTTATTGATGAATTTGAATTATGCATGGTTTTCAAATGTTTTAAAACTTTGTGTATAAGATAACCAAAACAACATCATTCCTATACCAAGAATATTACACTCATGTTGGAACCAATCATATATTGCCCACATGGGGGAATCATCTTCATATAAAGACATCAATTATATATTTCCCATAAAGGGCATGGTATTCATACACATTTGATCAATATACCACCCATATGGGGAAACATATTCCTATGTTGACATTTCTTAGATTCTCCTACTTAACGCATATTGTGTGTTGTACTTATATTGATTATATGTTCCCTATATGAAGCAACTTGTTCCTATAATTACATTGATTATACTTGCCCACTTAGGGAATTCCAAATTTATGGATTTTATTGCTTATACTTCACCCATCATGTTGCATGAAATCCTTATGTTTGTATTGATTATATCTTTCTCACGCGAGGTATATTACACTTTTGCTTAAATAGTTTGAATCGCATGTCCATTTGAGACAACTTTCTTATTACATGCATGCATACACAATAATATATTATTATGTTACACATTAGTAATTTTGTTTTCTATCTTACACATGATGTTGTGCATAATCCCTCTCTTTTGAGATACATGATTCACATGTTCTTATCACACCTAAAGGGGGTATATATTTCACTCATGTTATCTCTATAATTCGGGACATAAAACACTCTATTTCTCTCACACGTGGTATTTAATCTAACATGTACCCACCATAAAATACTTGTTTCTATTATTTTTGACATTTGAGGTTGGTATTTTCAGTTTTTCCACTCATATCCCAAGGTACTAGTCGGCATGTCGGGTCATTAGTGTCAAAATTCAAGCAAGAGATCCCTATATAAACACAACATACATACCATTATAATGGCAAAAATTTTATCAAGGGCTATCTATCTACATATCAAAGGGACTTACATTTTGGGCTTATTACTCTACATACACACTACATAGGAAGGGAAGTTCATTTTTCCATCCACACATTTTGCATTTTATCTAGCTATCACCCATTATCTTGGCATCATCAGTGCAAGGGAAACCTAGGAGCACTATTGCACACACAATCACATAGAACTACATTGGGTCTAAGATGTAGTGCAACACTCAGTCATAAGTTCACTAGTTTGATAACTGAGGATAGTCGACCCCTCATTTTGCATCTTTCTTTTTTAGGATTTGATGTCTTTTTAGGGGTTTTACAGAGGATTTTTGTATTAGATTTACAGTACTTCACAAGTCAAAGTGTGACAATATATGTGATCAAAGGTGAAAAGTGTGAAACCCTAATGATATGTCAAAAACTAGATTTTCGACCTTTTGTGTAGACTCCAATTCACCCACTGAGAGGTCTAGGGCACCCGCAGTGCCCTCCCCTACCCAGGCACCCATGTGTCCAAGAATTTCCAACACCTCTGCATTTTTTAGAGGGATTGCAATACATTCTGTGTTTTTATTCCATCACCTTTCCATCCCAAACACACTTTGGGATAAGAAAAATCAAGGTAAGTTCCCTATCTCTTCATTTTTTCATAATTAAATCAAATAAATTTCCTAACATTTGTATTTCATTGTATATCATTGTAGTAATCATTGCTTTCAGATTTTAATAAAATATAATTCATTTTATTAAATCATTTTGGTGAACCCATAGCTTAGAACTCCTTTCCCTAGGATCCACTAAAACCCTAATGGCTAAGAATAGATCTTCTCCTCCTAGGAAAGTTATGCCTCATGTGAGTGTTAACCCTATTTATGATGAAGCAACTATAGCTGAACTTACACTCTCTATCACAATACTATTCTTTTAGATGATACTCAAAGACAATTTTTGGCTCAATGAATGCAATATTCCTACTAGCTTTGATCATTCTACCATTAGCATTGTTTCTATCCAACAAGTTTTTCTGGTTGTACTCTTGCTTATTATAAGCAATAGGCCTCCTCCACCTTTCTTCTATTTCTATTAAACTCTAGATGAGGTTATTATCATTATTATGCTTGGTCTTGATTGATGATAGTATAAATAAAAAACATGATGAAAATGTACATGTGCATGATGTTGTTTCTAATACTAGTCAGATGATTGTATAGTTGCATCTCATACTCCTTGCATTTCTAAAATGTTTCTAGTGATTCTAAAGATACATCTCATACTAGTGTTTCTCCTACTTCATTATATATTGATGATATGCTTGATGAAATCCTTGCATCCGAGTCTTTATTTGATATTGATGATACACATACTAGTAATGACTCTACTTCTCTACATACTGTTGAATGTGAATTCTCTACTCCACTTTCATCTTCTTCTGAGATTGTGTCTAGTAACATGCATGTTGATTCATCTCCATCTATTGCTTCATCTCCTAACAACTCTTCTCGATGTTATTCCTAATGCTTCTATTATATTCCATGTTCTTCACACATATTTACTTCTTCTGCACCTACACCTAGTGTGCCTATAACATCGACATCCTCCACTTCTTCTTCTTCACATTCCTATGATCACTCATAATGGAAAGCTTCAACCACTCAATACACCATTCACATCTTCTACCATTCCTTCACATGATATCTTATCACTCATGCATGTTGTTGGTCAATTACAATCTCAATTCCAATCTCTCACTCTTGAAAGCAAGGCCTATTATGCTTCTATTGATAATAATTCTTTACATGGAAATCCTATTCCAAAAAAGATTCACAATTCAACATTCCCTAAGGATTTCATTATGCCTACATTTTCATGCTTTGATGGTACTAGAAATCCATATTTGCATCTCAAGCATTATCATCTAGCTATGGCTTCTTACTCCAATGATCGATTATTGCTTAAATATTTTCATCATAGTCTTACTGATGATGCTCTCCAATGGTACACACATCTACCTTTTGGATCTATTAGTACCTATTGAGATGGAAGAGGCCTTCCTTCACCACTTTATACTTAACAATGGCCCTAGAGTCACATATGATCACTTACCTAGCTTACATCAAGGCAAAGACAAAACCTATTATTGATTACATTTTACATGTTTCAATGCTTGCATGCATCAGTTAGTCTTTCAACCCATTGATCTAGAGAAGTAATTCATCTTTTTTCATGGTTTGATTCTGCTTTAAAAAAACACTTGCAATATGATACATGTGAATCATTCACACTATTATGCTATAAAGTCATTGATTTAGAACAAGATCTCATTGCTACACATGTCATATATCCTCCTCCTAGTTTTTTCTACTACTACATCATCTAGTTCTTCTCCTCTTCCATCTGTTGAGCATCCTCCAAGGTCTCCATCTCCTCCACCCCACAAGAAAGTTCAGTCTTCTCCATCACATAAGTGTCCTTCATCTCCTCCACCACATCGGTCTCCTAAGACTTCTGCATCTCCCCCACAGGGAGCCATTACACTTTTCTCATGATGTTAGGCCTCATGATGTGTGTTGCTGCTTTTCTTGACAAGCACTTGATTCACTTACCTTCTAATCAACATCATCCACCTCATCACTTGCATGCATCAACATGATCATCCTTATTGCAACTATCATCACATCAATGGCCATCATGATCAATGAATGTTTTGCACCCTTCATGATAGATTACAACAATTAGAAGACAAGGGTGTCATTTCCTTTGGCTCTCACTCTCGTGAGTGGTCTATGTCTCCAATTCCATGCAAGTGTGTTGTTACTCCAGTGCACTTATCTCCTTCACCCACTTCTAAGGTCATTATTTTCATCCACCACCACATTATCATTATTCATGCACACCCTCCATCTCATTCATCCATCATTACACCATCTCATCTACCACACAATGCTCTCTACTACATTGGTTTACCTAAGCCATCGACATCTTGTGCTTCCCACTATTGCATCTCCCATCATTGGCACCATTTCATCAGGAATTCAGTTTGGTTCATACACTCATGTTGCTTCCATTCCACATGCTTCCACCACTCCATGCCCACTTGGTCTTTGGTAGGTGATTTTTCTCACCTCACCCCCCCGATGACGCACTCATGTTCTCATGGTTCTTACATGACTATTGAGGGATATGTTACAATAAGAACCTCACTCCACTTTTACACTACACACTTCATCGATCTATCTATCTAGCATACATTATCAAACCACTTCCCGATGACACACTCTTTCTTTATGGTTCATTCTTGACTACTTGGGGTCTTATATAAATGAACCTCATCATTCACACACTAGGGGCATCATTATTCTTCCCCCCCTCTCTTCATCATACTAACACACACTTAAGTACACTTTTATGATCATCTCATTCATTTCTTTACATCATTCATTTTATACATACTTTACCATTCATCACATCTCTATTCATACATATAATACACTTTTTCATCATTTATCTATCACATCATAATCACACTATATATATTTCATACACTATATATTATCATACATTATCTCATCACTTATCTATCTATGATCAAATTAAACATCATTATCCATTATCAACATTAACAACTATCAATGCAAAAATCAAATCAAACATACAATACAATGCACATCAATACATCATCATATCAATATAACATCAACACAATACATATATATACATCATCATTCATCCATTCTATATATCATCAAAAATATATGGTTACATAGGTATAATAATCATGGGGGGAAAGCCCCTACATACATATACATCATATCTCATCATCATTATCACTATCTACAACTGTGGGAGCTCTAGAACTAGAAGCTTCACCACTCAATCTACATCGTTGATCGCGGCCCCTATACCTCTCTACTTGCATAATAAAGTCAACTCAATCGAATTACTCCGTAAAATGACCTTGTAGCTCCACAAACCTCATGTAAATACATCATTGTGCTAGGGACCTCCACCCATAACCTCTCTAGCTCTAGCTCTTCATTGTCTCCTCTCATGCCTCATCCCTCTCACTCAATAACATGGTACAAGTAGTAGTTGTTGCTATCACCACTAGATCAAATAAATGAGCATGCTCACCCACAATGGCATCCACCACTCTAACATCCCACCTCCAATGAGCACATCGGTGGGCACATTCCATGTCAATGTGTGATCAAGTGTCAATAATCAATGACCAATAAGCATCCCCAAACCAATCCAAAACACATTAGTTAGTTCATCACATATAATACAATACAATCAAAATAAATAAATAAGTAAATCCACAACTATCAATACACATATACTCATGCTTTTTATCTATTGTCACTACCACATCATCACCACCATGGGGGGTACATGTTCCCTCTCTCTCCTCCTCAATAGCGTATGTCCTCACCATCATCAACAACTTGATATATAGCACCCATCGGTGCATGCTTTTCCCACCATGCACTATATGCCTCTGTACACCCCATGTCATCCACTATATATTGCCCTATGGCCGCCACATCGACTCATCTGGGACCAGGGGGTACTAATTGTGCCCCTGTGGGCCCTGGTCTCACTCCATCCCTCCTCCTCGGTGCCCTCATGGCTCTCACCCATATATATGGCTCTGGGGCACATCCTGAGCCATGCCAAACTATCATGTGATACACACTCTCCTTGAAATAGCTCCACCACCCCAGAAAACTTTTCCTCTAACCACATAGTATGTCATATACATCAAAGCTCCACTACATCCTCTAGCCATCCTCCATAGTCTCGATATGGCCTCCAGATAATGGCCCTGCCCCATATGATCCAACATCAATCTATATGTATCAATATCCATCCTCCTACTCCACACACCTACCCATCTCACAAAAAATATATTTGGCCTCTCCCACTCTGTCACATGAGGCCCACCAAGTGGCCTCAATATCACAATATGCTCATAATCCCACACATGTAACAAAGTGGTGGCTCTAGTCCACCCCCATGCTCCTCTTGTGTGAACCTATATATCCCTATGTACAAATGGGCTAATACACATCATGCCCAAGCATATCTCATCCCATCCTCCTCTATATGATGAAAAATATCATGCATCTTATACAAGATGCCTACACCACCACCCTCTACTACAATTGAGGAAGCAATCACAACAACAATAAAATTCGCAATAATCATGGAACCCTTGACCTCAATATAACATCTAAACTAATATGGACCTCAATGATGAACTCAGAACTCGGGTCCCTATAAAATACCACCTAATGGCCCTCATCTGTCTCTGTGCATCATCTACATCACCATCACCCATCACCTCCCTCTCACCAACAACAATAGGAAATCACAATATGTGATATACATCCTCCAAAGTCACAATCATCTCTCTCGGTAGGAACCAAAATGTGCAAGTATCTACACACCATCTCTCACACAAATGTGTGATCATCGACATATTATGGGGCACATCCCCCATCCTCACTATGTGTCATAAGCCGACACGGTCTAGTACATCCCACTCATCATCTGAAAACCCAATCCTAACAATGTGCTCAAATGATGACGACCACCACGAAACTCCCATGAATGAATATCCCTCTCACACAACAAAAAAACAAAAAAAACATGACATCAATACCTCATATACATGTAAAAACACCTAAAAAACCATCAACAACCATCAATTTTTACATTCACAACATTTTGGCTAAAAATAGGCCTTTTGGGTCACCAACACCCAGAGAGCAGACGTGGGTGCACCTAGGAGTAGGTCACCAAGTGCCCATATCTAGGTTGCATCCCAAAGGTCATTAGCACCTTCACCACTCTTTCCCAAGTCAAAAATTAAAAACTCAAAAACAAAAATTTTACAAAAATTCATGAAAAAAAACTAATTTCAACACAATTTTTGAAAAAATCACACTTACCAACTCATTTGTCATCATACATGTGACCACACCACCACCACCATCTCAAATCAACTCAATCATGGTGCTCTCACTTGTGGCATCTTCTTCACACACTCAGAGCTCAAAATCACACTCATGCAATGATCAAATGAAATACTTATTCACTTTTTCCTATTACTATTTATAGTAAATTTCAATTGCCTACCTCATTATAGTCACTATTTACACTCATTCTCCTAACTAATACACATCACACATGATTTCAATCATATCTTGAGCATCACTACTCCAATTCTTGTCTCATTTTGTACTTGTTCTCTTCAAAATTCCACTTACTATCATATCATAAACATTCCATAAACACTATATTCCTACTTGACACATACTCTAACTCAATATACACACAATTTTACAACATCTACTATATTGTGCTTTGATCACAATTACATCATCACACATTTACTTTCAGGCTCAATGTTCATTCTCATCATCACTCTCCCTTTCACCAAAAGGGGGCATATAATCAAGGTCATCCTATAATTCCCCTCACACCATTACATGATCATTCTACATTTCTAATTCATCATTATCAAAAAAATCATACATCATGCACATTTCACACCACTTTCTACCAATTCCCCTAATGACCTAATATGGGGGAAACAAGCGTAAAATATCTCCATGAGTAATCAATCAAACACATTCAAATCTCAAACACAAATCTTCTACTATTTGAATCACATCAATCAATCCACACAAACACAACATATTTTTCCTCCCAGATGACCTAACTTGGGAGTTATATCACCACTTTCCCAGATGACCTAACATGGGAAGTTATCTCTATATTTTCTACCACTTCCAGATGACCTAACATGGAATCCATCTCATACATACCATGACACCCTTGGAGTGGGGGAAATGAGATGTCATTGCCTTTCCTATACTTCTCCTATATGGGTTATTCTCATTTGATCAAAATGAATCAAATGTATCAAATGAAAAAAAAAATTTGGTCTTTTTCCATCTCATAGCTAGGCTAGACCTTTTGAGGATGTAGTTAAAGTTGGAGGGTAAAACTAGACCTCTCTCCCTACACTCTTCCTCTGGTGGAGATGCCCCAAATCCTCAATTTTTCACACACACAAAATCGGTTGGGAACTGATCACTCCCTACCCCATCAAAATCTCCATCAAAAAAAAATCAAAAATCTCCAATCACTCAAAATCAAAATCATCAATCTCACTTAGTGCCTCATAATGGTTCACCATCTCTCTTTACACCACATGGATCGACACGTTGATCCATGGTTCACACACTATATATGTCTTATTTTATGTACTTCTAACATGGCTTCTTCTACAATAGGCTTCTCCAGACTTCTTTCACAGTATGTTCCTTACTTCCTTTACACTACTTGAATTTCATTCAAATAACATAAAGGGGGGAAAATGTAGACACAAAATCACACACTTACTACTATTTACTATACCACCAAGTATGTTGTTTTATATATGGATCTTGAGTAAGAAAAGTATTCACTAATGACACACTTCCTAGTCCATCCACTTGTGTTTTTTTTTATTTTTTTTCTTTCACACTTTTCACTCATACACCTACATTTTGTCAGTCAGTCACAGGATCCTTGTCTCTCATTCTTCACACATTTTTTCAGTTGTCTCTAGACACTAGCACCTAGGACTAGACACTACATCCTAAAGCTCTCTGTCCATCCTGGGCACCCGTGTCCTCTTTATTTTTTATCTTATTTTTGACATTTGAGGTCGGTATTTTTGTTTTCCCACTCATATCCCGAGGTACTAGTTGGCATGTCGGGTCATTAGTGTCAAAATTCAAGCAAGAGATCCCTATATAAACACAACATACATACCATTATAATGGAAAGAAATTTTATCAAGGGATATCTATCTACATATCAAAGGGACTACATTTGGGCTTATTACTTACTCTACATACACACTTTGCATAGGAAGGGGAGTTCATTTTTCCATCCACACATTTGCATTTTATCTAGCTACCACCCTATCTTGGCATCATCGGCATGAGGGAAACCTAGGAGCACTATTACACACACAAATCACATAGAACTACATTGGGTTTGAGATGTAGTGCAATGCACTCAGTTGTAAGTTCACTAGTTTGACAGTTGAGGAAATCCACCCCTCATTTTTCATCTTTCTTTTTAGGATTTGATGTCTTTTTAGGGTTTTGTAGGAGGTTTTTGTATTGCATATTTACAGGTACTCTGGCAATCAAAGTGTAACATACATGTGATCAAAGGTGAAAAAGTGTAAAACCCTAGATAAGTGTCAAACCATGATTCCCCCTTTTTGTAGACTACAACTCCCCACAGGAGGTCTAGGGCACCCAAAGTGCACCCGCACCCTTACCCAGTGCCCGTGTTCCAGGAATTTCCAACACCTCTACATTTTTCTCGAGTGGATTGCAACAATCTTTGTTTCTATTCCATTAACTTTTCCATCCTAGACACACTTCATGATAAGAAATCAAGGTAAATCAAGGTAAGTTCCTATCTCTTATACCAATGCATTAATTCTTACTGCAACTAATGTATAAGATATGATATGAACTTAAAAACACAAAAGGATAAATATACTTAGTTGCTTACAGATGGATATGAGAATTTTTGGGTGTGTATAGTATTGGAAGTGAGAGATATAAACTTGAGATTGCTTCATTCCCTGAAACTGTAGGTGGAAAATGACTTGGTGCGAGAACCATACTTTGTATTGGTAGGATTGTTTGTACGGGTTTGCACCTATTATACGAGCTTTAGACCTGCTCAAAATTGAGTTTTGTAACTTTTTGAGGTTATCGAATACCTAGAAATGTCTATCACTATCAAACCCTAATTATCATTCATGTTGTAGTTCCCTCTGAATATGTTGAGTGAGGTATTAAACCATATCCATGGGTGGGAGACCTTGCAAAACTAAAATTAGATGGGTTGAAGCGCAATCCTTACATTTCCAACATTGACACTACTCCAAAGAGGCATCAAACCACACATCATTATCTAACTAACATGTGATATTTGAATGAATGTAACTACATTTGGCTATTGAAATGAAAATGCTTGAGTTGAGTTTTCTCTTGTTAATATTTGAAGGGGGGATGTTTAAGTGCTTGTAAATGAGGGAATATAATTAGTTGACCTAGTAGGATCCTTCAATCATGTAGTTATTGTTTCCATAATTATTTTGCATGAGATTTGGTGAGATTTAAAGAGCCTTTAGTGCATTTTATGCTAGATTTTGTAATAGGAGTTCATTAGAATGTTAGGTTTTGCTAGGTTAACAAGTGAGGTGAGTTTAACTTTTTATATAGTTTTTTTAAGGTAAATTATCATAGAAAGGCTGACCCAAAGGGAGTAAATGACCCAATGAAGAATATGAAATTGAAATATTAGATGGAGGATATGTCAGTTCAAAACCATACAAGTTAATCATGATTGGATTCCACAAGCCAACCAAAGTGGATGGTTTTCTACATGTATGAGAAACATGAAAACTAAAATTACATCATGTCAAGTTGATTTTGTCTATGATTTTTATGCATTTACTCTAATAATTTATCAAAATATTAGTTTGTATGAAGAAACAAGTTAGACAAGAGACCTCGGGATGTACTGAGAAGAGATAAAAAGAGTGCATTGTCAAAACTAGTTGTGTCAAAGAGTAAATTTACAAATTTGAGTGTCTACATTTCCTCCCTTTAAGTATGAAATTTATATTAAATGCTCCAAGGAAAATATACTTGAGTGGGTAAACACACTTTGTCTTGGATCGAATTTTGTTTTACAAAGTCCCAATATGTTGGTGTTAGCACACTTTGTGATGAAACCTACAACATAGAGCGTAGTCAATGTCCATCGTAAAGAATCAAAATTTAGATCAAATGTAAATGTACTATGTAAAATTTGTATTTGTAGAAAGTGAAATAAAGAGATGTAAAACATGGAAGGAATACACCTATTTGTTTTGTGAAGGGAGTAAGTTCAATTATTTGTTTTCACTTGAAGATTTAGATTGTTGAGCTTGTTAAAGGATTGGGGTTGATCAATTCCCAATTGTGCTAAAGAGAAACTAGAGTGTTAATTTCATGAAACCCAACACAAAATGGATAAAAGAGAGATAAGAAGAGTGAGATATTGAAGCACCTCGTGAAGGAAGAAGACTATGTATCAAATTCATTCATCAACTTTGATATCTTCCCCTTTGAATGTAAGAGGAAAGGAAGGACTTCCTATGAAGAACTTAGCCACTTTGATACCTTCCATCACCACATGGACCACACTAATGTATATGGATTCAGGTCCAATTATGTAAATAAGGACACATGGTAGAAATGGGAAAGAGTGCCCCCATGCCCTTCCCATGTGCTAGAAAACTAAATAGAAATTGAATAATAAGTGTAATGTACTGAAATATAGATGGGGAAATGAGACCCATTCCCCAAGATATCTAAAAATGTAGATGAAACTAATCATCGTGGTGAATAAGGGGTGGAGTAGTTCATGAGCCAATAAATGATCTGAATTGAGTGAAGTGAATATGAAACGCCTATAGATAGAAATATGAAATTATTGCGAAAGTTGAAGTAACTACCCTTGGGAAAAACCATGTGAAAAGGTCAAAATCATCCATACGGTCTTGACCAAGTTGTACATTGTTGAACATGTGCATGATTTTATGGATCTTTGTATTTGATGTTGTTTCTAAGAACATGTAACTTGTGTATACTTGTGTCTAATCTAAAAATTATTTCTATGTCTATTGTAGGTGTAGGATGTACCTAGATGAATTCCCCCTCTTTTGAGGCATGTGTGATAAAGAATTTTGAGTGAATGGATCAAAAGAATAGATGTGTAACCATGTTTAATGAATCTAATAGTTTGTGTAGAAACACATGAAAGGTTGTAGTGGTGGCCAACAATGATGGGATCATAAACCTATAAGGGGAACTCATACCACAATAAGGGAAGTAATCAAGTAATAACACACACAAATAAAAATCATGTATAGAAAACAATAGTGTCGTAATGTGATGAAGTAGTAAAGTAATTGATATATATAGAAACATGGGAGGCAAAAGGTGTTGACACTACATAAGACACATATGTTAGTCCTATTAGCTTAAAATATAACATTTACATGATATATGTAATCAAGTTTAAAGAGTAAGTAGATAAGAAGTGTAATGAAATAATAACACCTATGTATCATGTATAATAGATGCCCTTATATGTATAGGAAGTCTTGGTAAAGGGTCAACGAACACCTGTCATCATGTATCATGTTGTATATGTCTTGCATCAAGCTCAATATACTACATGAATGCATGGGTGTAAATATTAAATAGATATGTTATCTATCAAACCAAAGTGATAAAAAACATGTATAATTATTGTCATGCAAAATGTTTAGCATGAAAATTCAAAAAAATTGACATGACAACCTAAGTCACCCTTGAAAATCCTTCTCTCGGTCAATGTGAACCCGCCTCCAACCAACTCAGTCAATGTGTTACCCTCATTATGGCCTAGAGGGATGTAATAATATGATTTTAAATTGTGTTTCATGTACATGGGATGTTATTCAATTTGATTCATGAAGATATTTGGATCCAATCAAAGACAAGTGCTTCCAAAGGCCCTAAAAAGCTTATTTTTAGGATTTTGGTGCCTAGTGAACACCCTTTGGGAATGAACAAAGAAGATCCAATGCATCCAATAAATGTGTGGTAGAGACTTGTGATCACCTGAGATAGTTTAGGAAATTTGTGCAAGAAAAATCAGGTTTAGGAACAAGTTATGCAACATCGAGCTATTTGTAGCATGGTGTAAGGAAATGAAAATAATGAAAATATAGTTAGCTTGTTCCAAACATATCAGGAGCCTCGGGATGAATTGGAAAGCAAAAATATACTCATCAAAAATATAAGAATGCCTAATTCACATTGCAAAAATTTTAGGAGATTCTATGGTGCAGATTTTGAGATATGGGCCCAATAGTGCGGTTGAAATAAGGTCCCTGATCCCGATTGAGATTCAACGAAAGGTTTTGGGAGTTATATGAAGAGTTGAGACCTGATTCAAAATTCAAAGTGAAATATGGCATGCCATATTCACACCTAATAGGTTGGTTTTCGTTTTCATCATTAGAAACTTTGATGGCAGTATATATCGCTAGCGTAGTTTGAGTAGAATTGAAAGGGGGTGAATTTCAAATTTTAGGCAAAATTGGCTCCTGAAAGTGGTAAGAATGTTCTAATAAGACCTTTTAGAGTAAAAAACATATATATTTTTCCTATGAAACTCCTAGGGAAGCTCTTGGGATAAGAAAATGGGTTCGATGACTATTTCTAGTAGTGTTTGGTGAAGGTAAGCTTCCAAAATTTGCAAAACCGCAATTTGAGACCCCTGATGTCCCTTTTTCACTTTTTCCCCTTTTCCAAAGGGACATGGGGGACACTATAATATGCCACAACATGGTTCATGATATTTTGTCACTTAAAATGCAACTTGGGATGTTAGAAAGGTTTTATAAACTCACATTGAGTTTTGGCCTGTTGTCTTATGTTTTTGCATGAGCAAAATTTGGTAAAAACAAGACAACCATACCCTAGTGTCGAAAAATTTATATGTTATACCTTTCCAAGACACCCCCAAGTCATCCTATTCCCCATATTAGTCCTATCTTTTCCTTCCAATGGTCCATATGTGTGTGTCATCCTTCCCGTAGGTGATTTAGGAAGAAAAAGATCATTCAAGTGTTTCAGGAGCAATATCTCAAAAGTGGTTTTCAAGCAAGCTTAGGAAGAGCCATCACCAAAATTTCTATGAAAATTTTATAATCTCTGGAGTTGTGTCAAAGGCCCAAATTCATCAAGGAGGTGTATTCAAGATCCAGGATCATAGTGCAACTGATTTAGGAATATTTTAGAAAGATTTAGAGGTTTAGGAGCCAGTTCATCAAAAGTAGGTTTTGGGGCCGAAGGAGCTTACACCGTGAAAGAGTACCTAAACTTAAAGGGGTGATTCCAAGAGCTCCATAATGATTTTTGAGCCAAAAAAAATCAATGGAAATCGCTTTCAGTCATCTACGTGGTGGAAAAATCATATTCATCATAAACCCCATGCATTTTTTTAGGAATCTCATTATTTCCAAGCACAATTGTAGGTCCCAAGAAAAAATATGTTTTTGAGGGTGTTTAAATTATAATCAAGGCATGTGACCCATCCCATATTTCTCAAAATGTAATTTGGAGTCAAACTCATATAAATAAGTGTGAAAAAGTCATTCGGGAGCTCAAGTTATGGTCTTTTCAAGTTGTCTCTCAAAGTACAATATTCAATACTTAGTCAAATTTCTTCAAGGACACATGTCAGCATGGGGTTAATGCATACTTTTTGTCCTCATTTTCCCTTTCCATAGGGACAAGAAGGAAAAACAAGTGTGCCCTCCCCTTTGAGCATGTTGGTCACACCATATGACCCCAACGGCTCATTTTAACACCTTTGACTAGTTTGACTAGCCCCCTCACCTACTCCCGCATGCATGCCACTTGTCAAGTTGATGCTAAGGTGTTTTTTTGTGCACATATTTTCCAAAACCAAGGGGACAATGGGGACAAAAATCCACCCCCCTAGTTTCCCTTTGGTTCTTCATATGACCCAAAACTTGCCTCTAGGTGCTCATTTCTAACCCCCCTCCATTCATCTTGGTCGGTGCACGAGGGACACTTGTCAAGAAAGGGATAAGGTGAATTTTTTTGAACCTATTGTCCCAAACCAAGGGGATAAAAAAATTTCCCCACCCCCTCATGGTTTCCAAATCTTATAAATACCAGACTTAGCCAATTTTTGCTCACTACCCCGCATTTTCCATTTTCTCTCGAACATTTTATAGAATTATTCATTTGTTTTCATCCTCCATTCATTGCATTCATGTTCCTATGATCTAAGAAGGAGAAAAAATCAAAAAAATCTGTATTTTTGAAGACTCCAAGCAAGATTTTTTGCCATAAAAACTTTGTAACCCGCGAGGAGATATTGCTCGTATCTAAAAACTAGTGCATGAATCAACGTGGGGTTTTTGTAATAATCTACATTCCCAAGAACCTTGAGAATCCAAGTGAAATATTTCACATGCATGACCTAGTTTTTTTGCGGTGAAGAACCCCCAATTTCAGTGGCCTTTTTAAAATTTTAAAATATGTCATTCTAAAGACCGGGTTGAGGTGAAATTTCGAGAGGCGAGATAAAAATAAAAAACCCATATTAGAAAAAAATTATTTTGTCAAAAATAGAGGTCTAGAACACCACTTTATAATATTAAGCCTCCTACACAGGCACTTTCTATTTTTAGTAAGCCTTCAAAAAGAGCAATTTCGGTGGAAGCAAATGCGAAAGAGGTCATTCAGAAGGACAATTTGATTGATCAAAGCCGAAAAGGGTGGAAAATTGTCATTTACTAAAAATAGTAAACCCCCTTTCAGGTGCAAGAAAGTGTCTCAGAAGCCATGAAATTCAAGTTCACAGGTGTCAAACCAATCAATGCCCTCTCCTCTGAGTATGTGGAAGTGAGTGACAATGATGTCACTCACATGGAGCTTGACAATCTCTAAGCACACATGCTCAGCCACCCAGGAGCCACAGTTGAAGATAAAGTATTCATGAGTGGATTGTACGTAGTGGGTGGTTAACCAATATATATGCAGAGCATTGAGTTGGTATTGGCATGCTCACACCATTACAACCCTAGGACAAGAACCATTCAAAAAGATGATGGCTCAGCTATGGAAATGATTTCTCCTAAAGCCATTTCTTATTCCCTGCAAATCCCCTCCTAGAGAAACATGTCTATCATCTTGAAAGAAATGGTAGTGAAGGAATGGAATGACACAGATTCTTACTTGTCGGGTCTTGAATTGGGATCATGGCTAAAGTCGGGAATAAAACCCTCTCGAGTGTCGAATTCTCTCTCAAGAAGTGAATTCCACAAGGGATTTTCAGATGCAATCATCCTTCTCACTCGGGTGATGGGAGAAGCAAAATAGACGGATTTCCAGGAGTGGATAACACTATTCATATTGATGGTCATTGAAGAAAAGGAAAATGAGAATTGGAACCCCATTCATCCATTGGTGGTGGAAATGGGAGATACTTCTTCTCGGGCATTCATAAGAAAGAAAAACTTCATTGTTCCATCCGAGGACTTGTCGCGTGTGTGGGAAATAACTCTAGTGACCATATATAAAATGATAAATCTAGTTATCGGTGAATTGGACTTAAACAAGGAAATGGCCTACAAGATGTAAGACTATGTCAACAATAAGATCTAGAGACTTGGAGTTCCCATCATCAAAGAAACCACCACTACATATGAGGTGTTAGGAATGTTTGAGGAACATGTCAAGAAAAATTTGAGACCCATTATTCTTTGATGAAGATACCATGGAATTTTTATCTGGGATCCAAGCCACCATTTCATTCATTACAAAAAAACATCAGTCATGGTTCGAGAAATGTAAGGATATCAATGATGTCTCAGATGGTTGAACAAAGTCTCTAAGTTGTGTATGCATCCCTCATGTAGAAAAGGTTGCATCTGTAATAGCTTGATTTAGTAAGGAATTCAAAGGAGTTGAAATTTCCCCAGTGGAGCTCAAGGTAGAGATTTGTCGGCATGGAGGCAAGATCAGCGAGAGGTGGCTTCTTCATCGACTTAGTTCTCTCTCTATTCTTTGTCTCTCTTCTCTTCCCTCCCCATTTTCTCTCTCCTCTATGTTCTATTTCTTCGTTAAGGGTTGTACTTTTTCATTATGTCTTATATTATTTAAAAACTAAATTTTTGTTTATAATATAATAAGTCACCCTTATTTTATAAAAGGGTACTTAATCCATTCCTAAGAATACGAAAAGTCATAAGTTGTGTAAGGCATATGAAAGGTCATGTGGGGAGTAGGCAAAGAGTCTCTTCTAGTTTTATAAATTGTAATGGCACCCTGATTCTAAAGGGTTGTCAATTTTGTGTGTTCATGAGAGAGTATCACTTGTGAAGGAGTAAAAATAAAGTGATTCCTCCATTTCTCACCTATATGTTCTTCTCACTCTCACTATGTACAATTTATCTACGACATCATAAATAAAGGAGGAGTTTGTTACCTTTTTTAATAAGGAGGTTTTTGATACTTTGTGTTCTAAACTTTATCTTGTCTTGTTGCCATTTGCAAAATTATTTTTCTTCTAAATTTATGTGTGTTGGAATTTTTTGGTTAATGGTTATAGGAATATGATTTTATACCTACAACATTAATCCCCCTCTCATTTTCTCAGTCCCTTTCCCTCTCTCTAGAAAATTCTCCTCTTGCAAGTGATTGCAATATTTTATGCGCAGGTCAGTGGAGTGCCCCTATTGGATCCCCAGCCATAAGGCCACCATGGAGTCAAATTTCATAGGCACATATAAATATGGAGCTACACCATTCAAGTAGAGGGAATTATATTCCCAGTGTTGGCAAGATACCCACCTATTTTTCCACCCAAAAATTTTTCTTGCCAATAGTTTTTGGTGCCCACCATGGGGTAGACTTGGCAGCATTTGCACCCAAATAAGATCACAAGAAAAGACAACAACAAAAATCCAAAAAACCAAAAACCAAAAAATTGCAAGTTGAAGAGTCACAAGAGCCTTGTGTCTCATATCCATAGCTATTCTAGGTAACCCTCCTGTTCAAAGGCCTAATTTGTTATTCCATATTCAAGAAGACATCGCTTTAGATTTGAGAGAAGTTATTTGGCACAATAGAGAGATTTTTACATAGTACTTCATAGCCACAAGAGTGTTGGATTTTGAATAAGAACGTGTTGATGACTTAAAGAAAGAGAGACAAATTCAAGCACCACAAAGAAGAGCCTAAATCTCCAAGTTGGCAAATAGAAGGTATACATGATCACAAAGGAAAGGAGGAAATACCAACCCAATTTTTGAAGAACTTCAGTGAAGGAAAGAACTAATCAAAAATTCAAGATCTCCCCTTCACCTGGAAAATATTCTCACCAAAAACCCAAGTGTTGTTAATCCATTGGACATTGATTTTTCGTATATAAACTAAAATCTTGAAGATTTCATTGATGTAGAGATCTGAAGAGGAAGCTCAAACAAGGTTGAAAGCTGAAGTAAGAGTTGAAGCAAAAGTAAGGGTGGAAATAGAAGAAATAGAAAGAGCTCAAGTAAGAGTGGAAGCTAAAACATATCCCTAAGCTGCATCCAAAGCAAGTTTTGAAGCGAGAAGTTGAGGAAGAAATGGCATATGAAGAAATACCTCAATCAATTATTCCACGGGGTAGAAATATTGACTCACTTGCACTTCCAAAATCACTCCATGAGCTATCACGAGGATAAAAGAAAAATTTCTTAAGATTAGTGGATATGATTCCCAACTCCTTGGAGAACATGTAGCGGCCTTCATCACCACATGCGGCGTGTTAGGTGTTTAACATGAAGGCATATCATTAGATTGTTCGTGAGTCACTACAATAAAAGGTAGTTTAATGGCTTTATCTTCTACCGGCAAAGGTCAATCACTTGTTGGGATGATAAAAGAAAATGCTTTGAAGATAGATTTAAGTTTGCAAAAGATTATCAAGATCTCTTGGTAGAACTAGTACATATGAAGAAAGATTCGAACGAAGGCATGAGATATTTCATAGTAAAATAAAATAGAGTGCTAAAGAGAATTCCAATTGATGCCATGCCCTCAAGAAATAATTTTAAAATATTCTTCATAAGTGCTCAGTTTCTGAAGATGGGTTTATTCTAAGGATATCGCAGCCCGAACATTGAAACAAGCCCCAAGACTACGCTATCAAAATAGAAGATGATCTAATTTTGTCGGTAAAATGAAAAACCCCAATGGAAAAAAAAGGGTCAAAGTTATGGCTAAATTCCCACTAATCCAATGATTTAAAAAATGGCTAATGATACGATTTCTATGAAAAAGAAACTCTCTCGAGATCACTATGAGGAATGTACCAAAGAATACTCATCCCCCAAACAGGCCAAGGATTACTCCACCTCCTTATCGGCTTGCCCTTGAAGCACCACCGTCAACACATCACATGACACTGAAGAACCAGAGGAGGAGGTAGAAGTAGAAGAAGAGGAAGAAGAGGAAGAAGGTGATGAGGGAAATGTTCTTGAAAGTGAAGAGGTTGATGGTAATACTCAAAATCCTTATTAAATATGTCTCGATGTAAGCGAAAATGAAGATGATGAAGAAGCACCAAGCTTCTTATACACGGTGTTCACTTGTGCCCAGTCAAAGAAAGGAACTTCATCTTTGGTAGCTGCAATGAAGAAGGATGAGTAGGATCCTCCTATTGAAGCTCTAAAAAAATCATTAGCAAGAGATCTCCAATCCCACCATTGAGGGATTCGGCCAAGGAGAAACTAGACCCACTAGCAAAAAAAAGGCTTTTACCACGGAAAGTAAGTCCTCTGGCACCTCCCCTAGTTTAAAATCTACTTCTAGGTCCAATTCTTCACATAATACTATTCATGTTAAATTTGCTAAGGCTCGAAAAACCCTACATCTCCCTCTCCTTCTAAGCCCACTACCACATCCACCAAAGATACTCATATTCCCAAGGTAGTGTCATCTTCACAATGCAAAACTTCTACTATCCCTGGAACATCGAGTCCACTCACCTTGTCTCCATTTGATTATGTTGAACGTGAAAATAAAGCTAAAATTAAAATCATGGAGATGGAATATTTGCAAACACACCCAACTCAATTCAAGAGGTTTGTTGATGTTGTCCAAAGTGGTAGCCCAAATCCCAATGCTATAAATCCCAATGCTAAAGGTCTACTACCCACACCACCTACACCTCCTTCACAGAACATGTTGGTACTTAGTGCATCTAAGACCAACAAGGTAGAACCCTTCTACCTATCCCTTCTAGTCAAAGGTTACCAACTTAAAAATTACATTATAGACTGGATCCTCTCGACAATGTTATGCCCATTAAAGTAGGCAATCCTTGGAACTTACCTTGACTCATGCAAACAACTCTTGTTATTCAATGCAATCCAAAGAAGTGCCATTAGTGGGTAGAATAAAAGATGCACATGTGGCCTTAGTTGAATTTCCAAAGAAGAAGGTATTACTCACAATTCTAGTAGCGAGACATCCCATCATCTTTCGAATGTTGCTAAGAAGAAGTTTTTGCAGGATCTGGCTGTGAAATTTAGATGGATTTTCCCCCTGTGACCATTCTAGTGAAGGGAGAGATGAAAAATTTGTTACATGTGTGTAAGATGAAATATACACTCTAGAATTTGGATGACCCAAGGGAAAATATCTTGTTTCAAGATAGTGGGATGGGAAATTACTTCCTCACATCTGAGAGGGATGAAAATCTACCTTTTCTCACCAAAGATGAAGAAGATCAACTATGGATTGTGGAGTTTGATTGAAGCCACTCAAGTACGAGGTCCTGGATCGAGCGTTGTCTTGACTTCTCCTTTAGGTGAATTTTTTCTAATTTTATATAAAATGCAATTTGAAAATACCAATAACACTACATAATATGAGGCTCTCCTCCTCGGGATGGATATTTTTGAGTCTATGGGCATCAAGAAACTAAAGTGTCTCAGAGATGCAGAGGTGATTTTCAAACAAGTAAGAGACCAATATCAAGTTAAGAATCCAAGGCTTCAACACTATAGAAATAGGGTATGCATGGGATTGAATTGAATACGTTGATGCCTTCTCCATCTAGTTTGTTCCTTGAGAGAAAAATGAAAGAGTCGATTCCCTTGTTGTTTCATCCTCCTTGGTAACTCCACACCCGTATTTTGAAAAAGATAATGTGACAGATGGAAATGGTGTTCCGGCCAAGCATACCGAGATAATGTGAATCATTGGCGGTATTTAATGACAACAATCAACTTCTCCTTCTTGGATCGAGAAAGATAATTTTAGCAGCCTCTTTTACGAAGGAAGTGAGAACCCACACATGGAGTCCATAGTAGAAGAAGATAAAGAAGGGGTCAAATGAATTGATGAGGAGGGCTCTCAAATTAAAAGGGAATAAGATTCTTAAAGGCCTAGTGTCATTGGAAGATATTTTTGACAAGCGGGATCAATTCATTAAGGATAGAGCCAAAAGAATTATCAAGGTGCACCACCGAGTTTGAGAAAGAGAACATTGGCTCTCCTTGAAAACCCAGAATGGTAAATATTGGCAAATGTTTCTCTCCCAAAGATAAAAGAAGATTCATCTCACTTTTAAAGAAATACTCAAATGTCTTGGCTTGTTCCTACAATGAACTAAAATATTTCCAAGCGAAAGAAATGCATCACTCTATCCATCTGAAGCCGGAAGCCAAACCCTTCAGACAAAATAAAAGGCCCTATAATCCAAAGATAAAAGATACCATCAAAGAGGAGGTATTGAAGATGCTCAATGCAAGAATCATTTTCCTTATCCACCATTCCATGTGGGTAGAAACATCATTACGATGCGAAAGAAGAATGGAGAAATAATTATTTGTGTAGAATTTCAAAACTAAACCAACTCCTTAAAGCATAACTATACACTCCCGATCATGGAACACATCTTGTAAGTGGTCACAGGGTCTGAAATTCTCTCGTTGCTTGATGGATTCTCAGGGTACAATCAAATAGAAGTAGCAGAGGAAGATAGAACCAGGACGGCCTTCACCACACCTTGGGGCACTTTTACATGTAGAAAAATTCCTTTTTGTCTAATCAATGTGGTAGAAAATTTTCAAAGAGTGATGGATCCTACATTCAATGATTTAAAGCATTGCATTGTAATATATCTTGATGACTCACAGTTTTATCGAAGAAATGAGGAGACCATCTTCATCATTTGGAGCAGGTGCAAGAAGCATGGCATTTCCTTGAATCCTAAAAATGTATCTCCGGGGTCACTGGAGGTAAACTCCTTGGGCACATAGTGAACAAAGACAGGAAAAGATTGATCTAGAGAGAATAAAGGCCATTCAAGAGTTTTCACTACCAACAAGTAAAAAAGGAGTACATTCCTTCTTTGGTAAGGTCAATTTCTCTAGCGCTTTGTCCTAGAGTTCACTAAATCAACCAAGCACATAACCCTCATGATGAAACCACATGTTAATTTCAAATGGAACAAAGAAGGAAACATGATGTTCAAGGCAATAAAGGTAGCAATAACAAAGGCCCCTAATTTGGTGGGACCATAATTTGATAAAGATTTCATCCTTATATTGTTATGCTTTAGAACATACGATATTAGCCATTCTAGTGCAGAAAAATGAAGAAGAATTGGAAACCCCTATTGCCTTCATGAGCTCACCACTGAAGAATCATGAATTGAATTACAACCAGTTGGAGAAGCATACTTATGCAGTAGTCAAGGAGGTGAAGAATTGTTTATTCTACATCCTTAACTCACACACCATAGTCATGGTACTAGGATTGGCTATCAATTTCATTCTTACTCAGTAAGACCTGGGATCAAAAAGAGGCAACTAGGTAGTAAGAATTCAAGATTATGATTTGGAAATAAAGCCTTCTAATCTAGTCAAAGGAAATGGAATGTGTAAACTACTTGCAGAGGATGATGCATTTGTGGTCAAAATTTACACATGAGAATTTCTATGTTGTGAATGTCTCAGCAAGGACTTGCCTCAAGTCATTTTTGTGAGCACAAAAATTAATGTATGTTAATATTAACTACTTCTTGACCTATGGTGAGTTCCCTCCTCACCTTGATCATAAACAATGAATAACTCTCAAGTTGAAGGCGACCAAGTTCGTCATATGGAATCATGCACTCTATAAGAGAGGATTCGATTGTTGTTTTCTCAAGTGTTTTGACAATGGGTAAGCAGGAGTAAGTGCTGAAAGCTCACCATGACCAAGCATGTTGAGGATACTTCTCAGTGATGGTCACAACTCATTATATCCTCCATGGTCGGTATTATTTTCTAACCCTATTTATGAGATGCTGGGGAATGGGTATCCAAGTGCGAGGCATGTTAGCAGTTCATTAGGATACCACAACTCATCATTCTTCCTCTCAATCCCATGGAGATTAAAGAACCATTCCAACAATGGGGTCTATACTTCATTAGAGTCTTGAATCCTCACTCAAGAACTGGTCACACCTATGTGCTCACGACGACAGATTATTTCACAAAATGGGTAGAGGCCATTCTAACAAAGTAATCCAATACCAAAACAATCTATAATTTCATCAAGGAAAACATCATTTTTCATTTTGGTATACCCCAAAAGATCATGGTAGATAATGCCACATATTTCTCTTCAAGGGACCTAATTGAGTTTCATACATGGGTATATGAATCTCACTATCGCACATCCAACTATTACCCACATGAGAACAATCAAGCGGAGTTGAGTAACAAAAACATAGTGACCATAGTTCACAAGTTGGTAGATGAAAATAAAAGGGACTTGCACAAAAATATTTATGATGCGTTGTGGGAAGACATGATAACACCAAAGAAGGCCATTGGTATGTCTCCATTTCAATTTCTCTATGGTATAGAGGTGGAGATTCTAGTTACAATGGAGATTCTAACACTTTCAAGTTACTCTAGGCGGTAGATAATGGGTAGTACTATGATGCTATTGATAAAAGGATCCTATTTCTTAAAAATATCGAAGAAGATAGATGCAAGGTGGTGGATAGAATTAAATCTCATTAGTTGAAGGTGAAAAGATTGTTTGATAAGAAGGCAAAGGCTTGTGAGTTAAAAGTTGGATATTTTTTTCTACTTTGGGACAAGCGAAGAGAGCCGAAGGGTAGCCACATGAAGTTTGACTCATTATGGCTCAGGCCATTCCAAATACGTGAAACATGTGGAGAAAATTCTTTCTATCTATCATATCTAGATGAAACACCATTAGAGTTTCCCCACAACGGGTAATATCTAAAATTGTACAAACAATAAAAGCGGGTTGTCCCCGGATTGTACCATAGGTGATTTAGGTGTGTGTTTCCCTTTCATGTTGTGTGTGTTCTTTCCTTTTCATGTGTCATGTGTTTCCTTTTGTTGTGTGTGTGTGTGTACTCCTTCTAGCTATCTGTTATAAATGACTCTATAAAGCCCAATGGATAAGGCACTAGTCCATTTTGAAAATTGAGATTCTGGGATTTCTCATGTCATGTCCTCACTATGCTTGATCCAAAACATGTCCCCAAGCTAGAGCCAATTGTTGTCTTGTGTTTTTGCATGGGCAAAATTCACTTGAAAACAAGACAACCATACCCTAGTATCGAAAATTTTATATATTATACCTTTCCAAGACACCCCCAGGTCATCCTACTCCCCATATCAATCCTACCATATCCTTCTGATGGTCCATATGTGTGTTTCATCCTTCTCTGTAGGTGATTTAGGAAGAAAAAGATCATTCAAGTGTTTCGGAGCAATATCTCAAAAAAGGTTTTCAAGCAAGCTTAAGCTTAAGGGGGCTATCATCATGCCTTTCTAAGACAAGTTCATAATATTAAAAGTTTTGTCAAAGTAAAAATTTCATCAAGGAGGTGTATTCAAGAGACAGGATCACAATGCAACTGATTTAGGAAGATTCTAGAAATATTCGAAGGTTTAGGAGCCAGTTCATCAAAAGTAGGTTTTTGGGGCCAAAGGAGCTTACACCGCGAAAGAGTACCTAAACTTCAAGGGGTGATTTTGAGACCTCCAAAATGATTTTGAGCCAAAAAATATAAATGGAAATAAATCTCAGTCATCTACATGGTGTAAAAATCATATTCATCAGAACCCCCATACATTTTTCTAGGCAACTCATTCTTTCCAGCACTCATTCTTTCCAAGCACAACTAGCGGTCCCGAGAAGAAAATAGGTTTTTATGAGTGTTTCAAATATAATCAAGGAATATGACCCATCTCATCTTTCTCAAAATTTTATTTCTAGTAAAATTCATATAAATAAGTGTGCAAAAAGTCATCGAGAGCTCAAGTTATGGTCTTTTCAAGTTGTCTCTCAAGGTACGATGTTCGGTACTTAGTCAAATTTCTTCAAGGACATGTGTCAACATGGGGCTGAGGCACACTTTTGTGTCCTCATTTTCCCTTTCCATGGGGACAAGAGGGAAAAAAATTGTTCCCTCCCCTTTGAGCATTTTGGTCACACCATATGACCTCAACGGCTCATTTTAGCACCTTTGACCAATTTGACTAGCCCCCTCACCTACTCACGTATGCATGCCACTTGTCAAGCTGCTGCTAAGGCACATTTTTGTGCACCTATTTTACCGAACCAAGGGGACAAAAAAATGTGCCCCCGATTCCCCTCTCGGTTCATCATATGACCTAAAACTTACCTACAGTGCTCATTTCTAGCTCCCCTCCATTCCTCTCGGCCGGTGCATGAGCGACACTTGTCAAGAAAGGGATAAGACAAATTTTTGTGTACCTATTCTCTTGAACCAAGGGGACAAAAAAAAAATTCACCCTACCCCCTCAAGGTTGCGAAAGCTTATAAATATAAGACGTAGCCAATTTTTTGCTCATTTCCCCACATTTTCCATTCACTGTCGAAACTTTACCGAAATTTTTCTAGAAGTATTCCTCCTTTGTTTTCATGCTCCATTCATTGCATTCATGTTCCTATGATCTAAAAAGGAGAAAAACATAAAAATCCATATTTTTTAAGACTCCAAGCAAGTTTTTTTACCCGAAACTTTGTAACCCGCGAGGAGAGATTGTTCGTATCTAAAAAAAACCGATTACACGAATCAACGCGGGTTTTTAAAATCATATAAATTCCTATGTGCCTTGAGAATCCAAGTGAAAGATTTCACATGCATGGCCTGAGTTTTGTATGACAAGAAAAAAATCCCGGTTTCCTGCGATTTTTTAAACTTTTAAAATCTTTCATTCCGAAGACCAACTTGAGGTGAAATTTCAGAGGCACGATAAAAACAAAAACCCATATCGAAAAAATGATTTCATCAAAAACCAAGGTCTAGAACACCACTTTCTAAAAATAGTAAGCCTCCTACATATGCACTTGCTATTTTTAGTAAGCCTTCAAAAAAAGAAGTTTTGGCAGAAGTTGTGTGCATAAAGGTCATCCAGAAGGACAATTTGATTGATCGGAGTTGAAACGTGTGGAAATTTTCCATTTACTAAAAATAGTAAACCCCTTTCAGGTGCAAAAAAGTATCTAAGAAGCCATGAAATTCAAGCTCGTAGGTGTCAAATTAGTCAATTCCCTCTCCTATGAGTATGCAGAAGTGGGTGACAGTAATGTCTCTCACATGGATCTCAAAGCACACATGCTCGGCCACCCAAGGGAGCCAACTAAAAAAAAAGTATTCATGAGTGGATTATACAAAGCGGATGGTGACCAAGTATTTGTGCGAGCATTGAGTTGGTCTTTGCATGCTCACACCATTACAAACCTAAGACAAGAACCATTCAAGCGAGATGATGGCTCAGCTATGGTGGTGATTGCTCTAAATTCATTTCCTATTCCCTGCAAATCCCCACCTAGAGCAACATGTATATTATATCGAAAGAAATGGTAGTGAAGGAATGGAATGATATAGATTCTTACTTACAAGGTCTTGTATTGGGATCATGGCTGAAGTTAAGAAGAAAAATTTCTTGAGTGCAAAGTCTCTCTCAAGAAGTGAATTCCACAAGGGATTTTAAGATGTAATCACCCTTATCATTCAGGTGATGGGAGAAGCAAACACGAGGTATTTCCAGGGAGTGGATGACACTATTCATATTGATGGTCATCGAAGAAAAGGAATAGGATAATTGGGACCTGATCCATCCATTGGGGGTGGAAATGGGAGATACTTCTTCTCATGCATTGATAAGCAAGAAAATATTCAGTGCTCCATATGAGGACTTTTCACGTGTGTGGGAAAGAACTCGGTGATCAGATACGAAATGATAAATCAAGATATCAGTGAATTGGACTCAAATGAGAAAGGGCCTACAAGATGCAAGACTATGTCAACAACAAGATCTAGAGACTTGGAGTGCCCGTCATCGAAGAAAACCCCATTGCATATGAAGTGTTAGGACTATTTGAGGAACATGTCAAGAAAGAGGTTGGAGACCCATTGTCCTTCAACAAAGATACCTTGGAATTTTTATTTGGGATCCGAGCCACCATTTCATTCATTACGTAAAAACATTAGTCATGGTTCAAGAAATGTAAGGATATCAATGATGTCTCAGATGGCTAGACAAAGTCTCTAAGTTATGTACGCATCCCTCATGTAGAAAAGGTTGCATCTGTAGTAGCTCGGTTTAGTAAGGAATTCAAAGGAGTTGAAATTTCACCAAAGTGGAGCTCGGCAGAGATCAATCAGCAAGATGAGGCGGGATCGGTAGAGGTGGCTTCTTCATCAACTTAGTTCTCTCTCTATTCTTTCTCTCTCTTCTCTTCCCTCGCCCATTTTCTCTCTCCTCCATGTTCTATTTCTTCATTGGGGGTTGCACTTTTTCATTATGTCTTATTTTATTTAAAAGTGAATTTATGTTTATAATGTAATAAGTTACCCTTATTTTATAAAAGGGGACTTAATTTTTTCTTAAGAATATGAAAAGTCATAAGTTGTGTAAGGTATATGAAAGGTCATATAGGGGGTAGGTGAAGAGTATCTTCTAGTTCTATAAATTGTAATGACACCCTCATTCCAAAGGGTTTCAATTTTGTGTGTTCATGAGAGAGTATCAATTGTGAAGAAGCAAAAAGGATAACACTTCCTCCGTTTCTCACCTATAAGTTCTTCTCACTCTCACTATGAACAATTTTTCTACAACATCAATAACAAAAGGAGTTTGTTTCCTTTTTTGATAAGGAGGTTTTTGATACTTTGTGTTCTAAACTTTATCTTGTCTTGTTGCCATTTACATAATTTTTCTTCTTCTAAATCTATGTGTGTTGAAATTTTTTGGTTAATGGTTGTAGGAATCTAATTATCTACTTACAATGTTAATCTCCCTCTCTGTTTCTCACTCACTTTCCCACTTTCCTAGAAAATTCTCCTCTTGCAAGCGATTGCGAAAGCCTTTCCGTAGGGTCAATGGAGTGCCCCTATTGGATCCCCAGTCATAAGGTCACCAAAAAGTCAAATTTCACACCCACATATAAATATGGAGCTACACCATTCAAGTAGAGGGACTTAGATTCCCAAAGCGTTGGCAAGATACCAACAAATTTGTCCACTCAACAAATTTTCTTGCCTACAGGCCCCTTCCTCATGTTGTTAGGACCTATGACACATTTTGAGCATGATGATGTGCCTTTTTCCCTTTCCCAAAGGGACAAAAGAGACATGAAAGTGCACCACCACATGGAAATAATTGTTGTGTCACATAAGTTGTCAATTTGCGTATTAAGAGAATGTTTTCAACCTCACCTCTCAAAGTTGGCCCCATCCTCATCATCAAGCTACACATGGAACATTTTTCACCCTCTATTGTCCCTTTTTCCCCTTTTTACCTTACTAAATGTGGTAAGGGACATGAGGGGGTCTCAGACCCATTTAGTAAGTTTGGCCACCATGGAGGAGAGAGAAACTTTGTCACTTAAGGTCTCAACATGGCTTGCTAGGTTGGTGTCTTCAACTCACAAACTTGCATTTTTTGACCCCCTCTTCATGATGCATCACCCCATGGCACATTTTCACACCCTTGGTGTCCCTTTTTACCTTACTAAATGTGGTAAGGGACATGGGGACATCTGAGACCCATTTAGTAACTTTTAACCCATGCTCTCATCTCATCTAACCCGAGTTAAGAAGGGTGAGTTAAGTTAGAAAATGGGAGGGAAAATTCATTTCAAAGCATTTGAATATGAACATAACTCAAAACTTATCCATTTTTTATGTTTATCTTTTTGTTATGGTTTTCATGAAGAACTAGACATCCACCATGGCCAAACCACACTTTTGCTCATTTCTCCCAAACCCCTACTCCAATCACCCTAAAACTTGGATTGTAGCTTCCTTATGTGAACACCTTTGGAATGAGTGTTTACATGACTAATTATCAAACCAAAGGACGTAGACTTTCAATAGTGCTAGTGTTGTATGCACAGTTACATGTGTTTAAGAGGTAAAGAAGTAAATTTTTCACTACAATTTGGGAAATAACAATGCTTGGAAACAAACTAAATTCAGACTAGAAGTAAATACTATGGCTAAGGTAAAGCATGTAAACTCATAATGCAAGATAAAGAAATGAGTGTTTCTAATCTAATCATGTAATAAATCAAATCAAAAAACTATGGAGGGGGATAGCAAACCACAAGTGGGCCCTACTTTGGGTGTTAATCCCTCCTAAGGCTTGTGACTACAACTAATGAATAGAACTCAAATTTTATTGCATTGGCATGAAGTTTACAATTGGGAATACAAAAAATCATGTATCCACATATATGCTATCTCTAATCTCTATGTAGATCTATATGCATTAACTATTAGCTTTTCAACATTAATCCTTTTCTTTTTATACATCTCATTACAATAAAGCATGAAGAAACAAATTTTGACTAGGATTTCAAATCAGATCAAGTAAAATATCTCAACCAAATAATCCAGAGACTTAGATGCATGCAACAAAATTAATCAACATGTGTTTACATGTCAATCACATAACTTAAGTAACTATCAATTTGATCAATCAGTTCCTAAATCATGAATTTAATCAGTTAGTTCCTTGTTAAGTTAAACACATAATCAGATGTTGGAGTTGAGTTCATCTCCTAGTTCTCATGTTTTAATTATAATTGCTTCTTCCATCGACATGTGAAACTCAAGTGTGATGTCCACATTCCAAAGCTTCTCAGGATCACAACTTCTTCATGTGTGTGACTTCCTTTGGTTGTAGATTTTTGAGACAAGTCCTTTGGTTGCATGTGAGTTGTTGTGGATGATCCCTTAGTTGTAGATGATTCCTTTGGCTTATGGGTGGGTTACTATGTGTATGGATCCTTTGGTTACATGTGAGTTGCTACATATAACAAGTTTCTTACAAACAAGGTTGGCATCATACAAAACATCATTTAAGCACCTTATTGTGATCAAGAGAATAAATGCATACTCACAATACCACAAAATAAAGTAAACTAGTAATAACTATATTAATTAATATTCATGCCATAAGTTCAGGTTATAATGAAATGTCTTAGTAGTATAACAGGGAATACAAGTGCAAGGCTACAAATGGTTCAACAAATTACAAAAGATGAGTTTTTTAGAAAGGGATTTAAATAACTCATCACACCCCAAACTTAACTCCTTGAATGTCCTCATTCAGGTTTCTTAGGCTCTTTAGGTTTCTTAGGTTCTTCAAGTTTCTTAGGTTCCTCCTAAATGGTGTTGCATAAGCATCTAAAATCCATTGGGTAGTTCCCTTCAGGAATCTATGAAGAAGTATCCTCCATTCATCCCAACTTTTCATGAATTTATCCTATACTACTTCATCCAAGGGTTGATTACTAGACCAATGTGGTATAGGAAAGTGGAAGATTGGTGGGTGATAACCAATTGGAAACCAAGTTTTGGCACATGCATAAAAACATCAATATATGCATTCACTCTTCTCAAGGTTGGAATGATATTATGATAAGAGTGCATTTCTTTCCTTTTTTTGCATCTTAGGGGACATCTCTTTCTAGTGCATCCATAGGAATATATACTCTCTCTTGCATTATTAATCTTGTCCTCTGACTTCCTCATGAGATTATTTTTCCACATCTTCCATACCCTATTTTTGATTTTCTTGTTCTCCATATACTTTCCATATTCTTCAATAATTTACTTTGTGTTAGTTCTTACCCTAATCATCAATGGTTGTACTTTTTCCAAGTTCATGTACTCTTCCATCTATTTCTCCCTGTCCAATTCATTGTTAAAATAAGAGAAAAGTGCTCTAACTAGAACATCTCCAATGTAGAGTATTGGGATCCAATCCCTATCATACTCAAGGGCATAATTGTACATGTATAATTCACACAATAGAGTAAATTTCATGAGGAATTTTTATATATAATCTAAATAAACTCCTAGTTGAACCAATGTCAAATGGAATATCAAAGTTTATATAGTAAGTTTTAGTTACAAATATTTTCTTTTAAGAAAATGGCATAGACATTAGAAGGAGGCCTGTGTCTGAATATCTCATAGGCCACTTTAAGTGTTTCTTCCTGTTTTTTCTTTAGCCTTTCAATCTCTTTATCTTTTCCTTATTTCCTATATTTTTCCTCATGTTCTTGTTGTGTTGGAAGATAAGTTCTTCCTTTTCTCTCTTCCATTTTCCTTTTAACCTATTAACATAGGTTTCAAACTGATAGACCCAATAATCTAGTAGATTGTTTTTTGTATTTCCATGTCCTACAAACTGGTTTGACATGGATTTTTACAACTTCTTGAATGATAATTTGTGGCTGCATGGGCTATATACGACTATTGCTTTGGTATCATGTGGAAAAAATGTGGTGTATTTTCCAATACTTTCTCAATTATTTCATCAAGAATACAAGAATGTGCTCTATATTGTCTCAAGTTTCCACATATACATGTGCTCTTTCTCAATTTCATGGAAAAAGTGCTCAATAAATTCTTCAATAACCTAGGGCATATCTTCACCAATTTCTAGTATCTTCATGAATTGTTTGGTCAGTTTCCTCTTCCATCCTCTCACACATGACCTTTGGTTGTAGGAACCATCTCCTCAGTTTCCTTTTCAAATTATTTTTCTTCATGCTCTCCATGACTCACATCAACATGAACTTCCTCATGTTCCTCCATGTACTCTTCAGGAATTCTTAAAGTTTCTCCATCACCTTCTTCTCCTTTCCTCCCTCCAAACCCTCATCAGTTCCTCCCTACTCAATATCCATTGGTATGGCCTCAATGTTCTCCTCAACAACTTCCATATCACTATCAAGTGATATGGTTTGAGGTTTTTGGCTGGGAGGTTTTTGGCCTTTTAGTATGTAGCCTGTGTGAACACCTTGATGGTTTAGGAGTGGTTCTGGAAGATTTCCTTTTTATCTTGGAAGAATATGACTCAGGGGTAGAAATTTTCAGAGGGTTTCAGGTAATAAATATTCTTTCAGGGGAAACTAGTTCAGGGTTTGGTTCAAAGATGGTAAATTTTTAGAGATAGGAGTTTCTTCAGGATGGGAAGTTGATGTTGAGGGTTCAACTGCATGTGTGGAAGAACTTCCAGTACTTCTCCTCCTCTTTCCTTCTATGTCCCAATAATTCATCAATATGTTTGACCCTTGCAAAATCCTCCCATTTCATTCAATGTTTCTCTGCAAGGTGTGTTTTATAACCAGAGTAACAAGACAAGTGGTGTGAAAGTGTTGACCTTCCTCTTTGTATGCTTCCTTACTCATTCTTTTCAAGATCTCATTTAAGAAATTAGGCACATTGACATGCCTATTATTCTTCATATGATTGAGTAATTTGAAATGGATATATTTAGTCTAGAATATCTACCTTCACAAGTAAAATACTTGATAATGTAGTTTAAATTTCAGCCCAGAGAGGTTTGAGAGAGGTTTTATATGTACCTTGGATCATTGATGAAGACATCATCCTCATCAGCAAAGTCCCATCTTGCTGCCTCTAGATTGGATTTCTCAGGAAAGGTTTTCCCTCTGAAGGAAGTCTAGTTCACTATATAGCCAAAATGTCATCATTCACTTTCACCATAAGCCCTTGATCTTAGCTTCACCATATTTGAGTGTAGCAAAATTCTTTCAACCATAGACTCATTAAAACCCTGGAAATTTGTTAATATAATCCAACCATCCACTATTTTGGAAATATTGCAAAATTTGTGGTTGGTTGAGAAGTTGGGAGTGCTCTGTTGGCTCATGGTGGATTAAATCTCCCCCATTTTCAATTATGCACTTGATTAGCTTTGGTAATGCAATCACACAATTTTGGAGGAATAATGCAAAAATTGGATTATGGGGAATGTTTGAGTACCTTGTTTTTGAATTTTGAGACCGACACACACAACATAACAAAGGGAAATGCATTCAATTGATTTGATTGTAGCAAATGTGTGAGGTAAAGTGGTGTTATGAGTGGGGATGACGTGTAATGAATGACCTCACATGGCATAAAGGGGGTGGTGTTTATAAATGTAATTAAATACATGATAATGTGGCATAAATACTAATCAATAATAATTATTCTAATTATACTTTAATAAAGTGGTAGGAGTGCACTTATCTCGAGGTATATTTAGAATGATGATTGTGCATGTTTTGGTAATTTGCATGCTTTTTTGCATGATTTTTTTATGATGTTGTGGATACTTATTATGATGTACAAGCATGTGTGAAATTTTATTCGAGGTGGCCTTACTTAAATCGAGATAACTCCTAGAGGGAATGTTGACCTGTTGGGGTACCAATTTTCTCAATCATCACTCACACATGTAGATATCCCTTATTTTCTTCATGGAATCATGAGTTCCACCAAACATGAAAACAAAATAGAGCTTTGTTGTATGTGTTAAAGTGGAACATCTAGTCTTTGCATTATCTCCCTGTGTTAAAGACTATGCACTCTTGGCAACATATACATCAAATCCTATAAAAAAAATCTAAGAAAATAAAATGTTAGCAGAGTGTTGTTGATCACCAAAAGGGTGATCATAACACTTTTATTCATCCTTGGAATATCCAACAAGATGAATATACCAAGGCCATTGAAATATCTCAATCCTCTAAATTTCGAAGATGAACCAACAGCTCAACTTCTGATCTTAACTTTGATGTTCTCATCTCCATCTTGTTTTTCCTCCTCTGAACTATTGCATGAAGGTGCTCCTATCAGTTGGATTCTTGTACAACCTCAACTTGTGACCATTGACCAATAGCTTGAACCTTACAGATCTATGGTTGTGAGTTTTATAGCTCCATTGGAAAATATTTTCTCAATCTCATATGGACCTAACCACCTTGTCCTAAGTTTTCCCATGTGGTCCTTGTACTTTGAGTCAAATAAGAGGCCCAATCACCTTCTTGAAATTTCCTTGTCTTGATGAACTGTCATGTCCATTTGATCCTTTTTTTACACTACCTCTTGTATTATGCACAACCTATCTCCTCATTTCATCCAACTCATTGAGTTGGAGAATCCTCTTCCTTTGAGCTTCAAGATAAATCTATGCCTAGTTCAAGTGTAGTCCTTAGTGTCTTGTGCTCAAATTCAATAGGAGAACAACAATCTTACCATAAAAATATCAAATGGTGTGAAGCTAGTTGTTGTCTTCCATGTTGTGTTAATGCCCATACTACCTCTAGAAGCCTTTCTAACCAATATTTCCTATGGAGTGCAATGGTTTTTGTCAAGATAGCTTCTATCTCCCTATTTTTCACCTCTACTTGGCCATTAGATTGGGGATGGTATGGTGTAGAATTCCTATGTCTGATGATTTCATACTCTTTAGCTAGATCAAAAATAACATCAGTAGTAAAGTGTGTACCTTGATCAATAATAATTTCTCTTTGGCACTCCATACCTTGGTGAAGATGTGATCATAGAGAAACTTGGCTACTTTCTCACTCTTCTAACTTGGTAGTGCCTTTACCTCTATCCACTTAGTTAGATAATCTATGTGCATACCAAGATGTATTCCTTCTGCTAAGATTTAGGATCTATAGGACCAATGAAGTCTAAGCCCCATTTTTCAAATGGATGTAAGACCAACTAAGGCTGCAATGGATTTCATCTGATTTGGTAGGCTTACCCATTCTTTGACATTTATCACATCTCCTGGTGTATAATGTTGCATCCTTATGCAAGTGTTGGCCAATAATAACTAGTTGTTAATACTTTTTGTGTTTTTTTTTTGTAGAAAAATGTCCTCCACATGGTTCACTATGGCATAGGCTTTGAGGACATCATATATTTCCTCATCATCTATACATCTTCTCATGACATGATCTTTCCTTGTGTGAAATAGAAATCCAACTATCCAAGAAAAATGCACACTCTTCTCAACTATGTATTTCTTTTCAAAATATAAGTAGTGTGGAGGTGTTTTACCTAAAACTAGATAGTTGGCTATGTCTCATATACCAAGGTGTTTTTGGAGATAAAAATAAATTCTCATCAGGGAAAGAGTCATCAACTACCTATTCTTCATCATTAGTCTCCATTCTTGAAAGGAAATATGCTACCACGTTGTCCTTTCCAGGCTTATCCAATATTGTGACATCAAACTCTTGTAGAAGGAGTAAACCATCTATAATTTTTACTTTACAACTGGTTTGTTGATCAAGTATTTAATTGTTGCATGATCAATGTGAATAAACACTTGGATAACTTGTGATGTAGTGTCTGAACTTATTAATAACATACACAACTACTAAGAACTCCTTTTTGTGACTGTGTAATTAAGCTTTAGCATGTTACAAGTTCTTTCTAACATAATAAATTGCATAGTTTAGAACTCCATCCTTCTATCCTAAAACAACTCCAATGGCATGGTCTGATGCATCAATATGGATGTGGAATGGTAAGTTCCAATCAGGTCCTCTTAATATAGGGGTAGTAGTTAACATTTGATTTCAAAGTTTGGAATGCAGCCTCACATTTTTCAGTCCACTCAAAGGCAACATCCTTTCCTAGTAGTACAAACAATGGGCACTAAATCTTGTTGAAATCTTGGATGAATCTCTTATAATAACCAACATGGCCTAGGAAGCTCCTAACATCCTTTTGTTTCTTTGGTGTTGGAGATTTATGATGACTGATATATTTTTGTTGATCAACTTGAATTCCATCAGAAGAGAGATAGTGTCCCAAAACTATACCTTCAGACATCATCATGTAGCATTTTTCATTTCTTAAGGACAGATTGTGCTCCTTGCATCTCTTCAAAACTTTATCCATATTTTCATGGCTTCTTCAAAAGTGCTTCCATGGACTATGAAATCATCCATGTATACCTCCATGCAATCATTTTTTAGATCTAAAAAATATGCTCAAGATTCCCTCTCGAAATGTAATGTAGTGCATTTACACAAGCCAAATGGAAGAACAAAATATGCAAACATTCCCCATGGGCATGTGAAGGTAGTTTTTCTTGATCCTCTAGTGCAATCTAAATTTGATTATAGCCACTATATCCATCAAGAAAATAAAAATACTTCTTACCAACCAAAGTGTCAAGTACCTATCAATGAAAGGAAGTGGAAAATGATCCTTTTTTGTTGCATTCAACTCTCTATAATCTATGCAGATCCTCCATTTTCCATTCTTCTTTGGCACAATGACAAGGGGTGACACCCATTGACTATCTGAAATTGGATATATAAATCCAACATCCAATAACTTCTTCAATTCTCCTTTCACAATGTCTCTCACTTTGGGTTCATTCTTCTTTGTGGCTTCCTGATTGGTTTGACAATTGTCTTTAATATAAATTTTATGAGTGCACAACTTGGGGTGAATCCCATGCATGTCACCATAATCCCATGTAAATTGTTTTGTTTTTGTAGAAGAGTAATCAAAATTTCTCTTGCTGCATGCTTAACATTTTGTTCATGTTGAGTGGCCTTCCTGAGGTTATCTCCACTTGCTTGGAGAGATCAGACATTGAACATACATTTTACTTACTAAATTTCAATATACAATCATGTGGAAGAAGTTGATGGAGAATACAAATCTTACCTGGAATGTCCTTGGTGATTTTCTGTGGTAGAACTTGGTTCAAGGAAAATTTAAACACCTCAATTTTTCATCCACTTCTTCATTTCTTCCATAGTTATTCTGCAAGACATTGGAAAGAACAACTTCTTCTTCTTGGCATTCAATGGTACAAGACTTCCAACATCATAAGTTATTATACAAAGTTCTGATCTGCTTCTGTTCTTCTACCCAAATGGTTTGATCTTCATCACTCAATGGTTGGGCAAGAGGATAAAGCATTAGATTTTTAGTACCACTTCCATTAGAAATAATCATATTTCCATACCTACAACCTATGAATGCATCAACAATGGCCAACCATGGCCTTCCTAGGATGATAGATATCCTCCTAAGCTTTCTTTTGGTTTGAAGAACAATAAAGTCAACAGGGTATTCCCAAGATTCTACCACCACAACTATGTCTTCAAGTACTCCTTCAGGTCTCACTTGTTGATCTATCTGTAAGTTGTAAGACTATAGTTTTTGAGTCTTAGTCCTTCTAATTTCAGATCATCCATAATTTTTTTTCATGACGTTAATGGTTGCCCCCAAGTCAATCAAAGTGTTCTTTATTGTTGTGCCATTAATTGTAACATTTACCAAAGGACTTCCTAGATCTATATACTTTGGTAAAACTAAATTTCCAAGCATAATATCAACTAGTTGTCCAATAACTTGTACAATGGATGGATCCTTTCTCTTTCTACCTATTTTTTAATGCATAGGTCCTTAACCAACTTGTTGTAGATGGGCACATCCTTGATTTCTTGTATAAGAGGAATTTTGACACAAATATCTCTCAGCTGGTTGAAAAAATCAGAATCGATTTTGATTTGAGGTCAGTCTTCTTTTCTTGTAACCTTTCTAGAAATGGTGGTTCATTAGCCTACACTTTACCCTTGATAGAACTCTCTTTCTCAAGGTTGTGGGATCATCTTGCAACATTTTTTTTCTTTGTTTTGGATCAGTCTCAAATAAATGTGGTTCATCTACAATTTTTATAATGGTGGGTCCATTTGGTGGAGGAAGTGCTCTTCCTGAGCGTAGGTGGATGTTATTAACATCAATGAAATATAGGGTATTGAGTTGGTTTAGTGGAATAGGATGATGAGCAACTTTATTTTTGGGGTTAGGCATTGGTTGAGTTGGTAGATGAGTTTCTTTTGGATGAGATCCAGGTTGGGGATTTGGCATTAGAGCTTGTTGTTGTAGGATAAGGAGGTTATTGGTAAGATTTTTGGTAATTAGGAGGTGGGTTGTTCCATGTCTTCCCTCCTCTCCAAGGATTGCTTCCATGATTGAGGGGTTGTTTCCATTGTTTTGGTTGGCCTAAAATTGAGGTTTCATTATTGTTGGTATTGGCTAGGGTATGGAGCCCAACCTTGTTGCTATATTAGCCCAAGGTGGGGGTTGTATATATGGATTATTAGACCAATTTTGAAATGTTGGCATAGGGTCTTGTGACATACCTCCTTGTCTTGGTGGCCACAGTTTTCTTTGAGCAACATATAAAGACTTTCCCATCCTCTATCTCCAACATCTTGAATTTAGGTGAAGCCTCCCTTTCTTGTGCAATGTTGGCCAATCCTCTGCATCTGTAGTCATTTTCTTTCTTTTGCATTCATGGAAAACTTTTTGTGAGTGTTGCCTCTACATCTTCTCTTTTCTTCTTGGCATGTAAAGCATCTAATTGAGTGGTCATGTCATTGAAAATCTCCTGCTTCATGTTTTTGAACATGTTAACAATCTCTAACTTGGATATGTCCCCAATTGTTTTGGTAGTTGATCCACCTCTTGATCTTACATTTCTTATTCTCTTCATAGTGGCTCTAGAGTAATTCCTATAGGCTTCACAAATTTCCTCAAAGGTATCTTTTGAAATGTCTCCAACTCCTATCAGATCTAGAGCATCCATGTCCTCCTCACTTGAGTCCCTTCAAAAGAGTAATTTGAGATATTTAGGAGGTAGTCTTGTGTGCCTTGTCTTCTGAATGTAGAACAAGAATATTTCTAGATAGTCTTCCAATGGTTCATCCTCCTTCTATGCCATTTTGTAGATTTCATCACCTCCTCTACTACTTGGTCTACAATAATCCTAGTACTTTGTGAGAAAATTCTCCTTCATCTATGCCCAAGTGGTGATGACATTTCTTCCTAAACCCATGAACCATCTCAAGGTTGCATCCTTGAGTGTAGGAAATAACTTCAATTTATGTGCATTAGTGGTATAATCATAACTCTACACATAAAACGTCAAACTCAAACAAAAAGGTGTTTGGGTCTTCAGTCATGGATCCATGAAAGTTAGGAAAGGAGAGGGAGAAATATTCTTCATAGCAAAACTTCATCATTGTTGGTAATGGGAAACTCAAAGGTAGTTTGTCCCATTTCCAACATTTTGGTTTACTTCTTCTACCATATTTGGTTGCTCAGAGAAGCTTCAAAACTTTCACTTGGGAAGGGATCTTCAAAAAAAATCTTATAAAGGAAAGTATATCTTCTTTAGAATCCTCAAAATTGTATGAAGATATTTGTGCTACTTGTGGATTAGGTAAAAATCTACCATGGGCATCTCTTGGATGGTGCATGCATCAACTAGTTCAACTCAATCAACAAAATTAGTGGGGGGTTGGTTGGAGGTGAATTTCCTAAAACCTAAAATGCTTCTAAGAAATGAAAAACCCTCTCAAAACCTTATAAATTGGCAGTATCCCCAGAAATGATGCCAAAAATGGTGGTGCAAATTAACTTGTAATAAATTAATATGTTGTTCATTAATCTACAATCATTTAATTATCAAACCAAGGGACATGTAGAATTTCAATAGTGTCAGTGTTGTATGCATAGTTACAGGTATTTAGGAGGTAAAGAAGTAAATTGTTGTCACTACAATTTGGGAAATAACAATGCTTGGAAACAAACTAAATTCATACTAAAGTAAATACTATGGCTAAGGTAAAGCATGTAAACTCAGAATGCATAGATAAAGAAATGAGTTGCTTTAATCTAATCATGCAATAAATCAAATCAAAAAACTATGGAGGGGGATAACAAACCACAAGTGGGCCCTTCCTTGGGTGTTAATCCCTCTTAAGGCTTATGACTACAACTAATGAACATAACTCAAATTTTTATTATATTGGCATGAAGTTTACAATTGGGAATACAACAAATCATGTATATGTGTATTTGCTACTCTCTAATCTCTATGTAGATCTATATGCATTAACTGATTATTTCTTCAACATTAATCCTTCTTTTATACATCTCATTACAACAAAAGCATGAAGAAATAAATTTCAACTAGGAGTTTGAATCAGATCAAGTAAAATATCTCAACCAAATAATTGGGGACTAGATAGATGCATGCAACATAAATTAATCAATAGGTGTTTACATGTCAATCACATAACTTAAGTAACCAATCAATTTGATCAATCAGTTCCTAAATCATGAATTTAATCAATTAGTTCCTTGTTAAGTTGCAACACATAATCAAATGTTGGAGTTGAGTCATCTCCTAGTTCTCATGTTTTAATTGTAATTTATTCTCCATCGAACACGTGCAAACTCAAGTGTGATGTCCATGTTCCACAAGCTTCTCAGATCATGACTTCTTCATGTGTGTGACTTCCTTTGTGAATGCTTTCTTACACAGACAAGTCCTTTGGCTACATGTGAGTTGCTACAGATGAATCCCTTAGTTGTAGATGATTCCTTTGGTTGTGGATGGGTTATTGTATATGGATCCTTTGGTTGCATGTGAGTTGTTGCATATAACAAGTTTCTTGCAAAACAAGGTTGGCATCATACAAAGCATCATTCAAACACCTTATTGTGATCAAGAGAATAAATGTGTTAAGTACTCAATAATACCATTAAAATATAAGTAAACTAGTAATAACTATATTAATTAATATACAAATGGTTCATAAATTACGAAGATTTTTTAGGGGATTGTATTTAATTCACTCAATTCATCCCTGAAGAAGAAAAGTACTCGAAGTGAAAATTTGACAAAATTGCCAAAACTAATCAACTAGGAAGAACTTACTAAAAATAGTAAGTGTTCAGAAAAGGCTCAAAATGGTCATGGTTGTTCTTCATACACATTTCTCACTAATCCCAATCTTAACAGAGGAAAAATTCATTCTTACATATGGGTGGAGAATGCAATTGTGTCTCAAGTAGAACAGAGCTCTCTCACACCCCAATTTTTTTCCACAACAGTATTTTGGTCTCTGTATGCTCCTCGACTTCAAAATAATGAGTTGAATAAGGCTTGGAATCATGTTCCACAAAATATCTCACCTTAATTCATCACATGGTCAAAGTGTTATTCACCTCATCTCATTGATTACTCCATTTCCCCAATGGCAAATACCATCGGGTTGGATTGTGTAGGTGTTGGTCTGAAAATCTCTCACCAGGACAGATCTATGGATAGACGAGCCAACAGTGTGCAGGGCATAGCCCCTCTTTGAGTCAGCAAAGTGAAACTGGTTTATTGCTATTCTACCAGCAGGAATCTATGCAAGTCTCACAGATTCTACCTTCGGGGGTTTGGGATCTCATCCCAGTAGGGGTGTTTCCGACTGCGAAAAGAAAGGAAAGGAAGAGGGAATGAAGAAAGAGCAGGTCCGAAGGAAGAAAAGAAATGAATTCCAAAGCAGAAAGGTCAGAAGATTTATGTTTTGGGGTTGGTAGTAAACAGAGCCAAACCTACTTGCATAAACAAACAAAGCAATACTGATGATGAATAAATGACAAAAAAGTAGATATGAATCTAATGTAAATAAACACATACGAGATCTAACATAAGAAAGGTCTGATGCATAACACAACTATTCAGCACAAAGTCTCAATATTTGTATTACTGTTTTCTTCTGTTACAAGAAAGCTCAAAGTCTTTTTTCTTCACTTCTATTTCTCATCTGAAAGATATCCATCCATCCCACAATACTACAAGTATTGGAGTATATATAGAAGAAGAAGAGAAAAGAAGGCAAAAAGGAGCCAACAACTATTTACAAAGATATTTACAAAATATCTAAAAGTCATGTTGACTTTTTACTATTTGATGGATGACATCATCCCATGATGCAACATGGATGATGTCATCATTTGTATCAACATACTCCAGATATTTCCAAAAAGAAAGACGGAGAAGAGAAAGAGAAGAAGAAGAAGAAGAAGAAGAAGAAGAAGCAAGCAAGAAGCAGCTATTCGTCATCATCATCCTGCGGCCGAAAGGGGGTGGACTACTTTTGTTGCTCCTCAGGTGACGAGATATGGAACTGAGAGCGGTATTCCATGAACTTGTTGATTATTGGCCCTAGTTGATCCTGGGAAGGATCCTTGTGCCTATCACTTATCGCCTCACAAGTCTCCCGCTCATCTATGAGCTTCTCTGGGAGTTTGGAATAGTCCTTTTCTGCCTCAATGAGGAACCCGATGAAGTCCCTACAGGCCAGCAGGTTGTTGATAGATTCTGTGTCAAATGTGACCTCTGGCCCCGTTCCTTGAGAAGCGATCTCCTTGAAGATCCGTGTGGTTTCATCGCTTTTCCTTAAAGTGAAGGAAGGAGTAAGTAACCACCGACATATTAAGAACAATTCGTTCCATTTGGTGCATCTATTGATCCTCATTGTCATCCCAGGCCTTAATGCACTCCGCTTGGCTGATGGCCACAAAGTGCCGGTGGTGAGGGATGCCGAGTATTATCTCAAAATGACGGGCAGTGAGGTTAATGACTACCTCGCCTTTGCTGTTTTTGACACACCTTGTGTCCTTGTTGTAACACTGGGCAACCACCATCATAAATTCATTGTTGACGGCGCTGACGGGGATTCCTCCGGTGAAGTGCAGGGCACTGCCGATCAATTTGTCCATCCATGGACTCCTTGTAACTTTCTGAGTTCTGGCCCAGAATTCCTCCATATCAATATGTCCTAATTCTGAATCTCTGACGTCCATGCTGCACTCGGCCTGAGACTCGGGCATTCTGACCCTTTGATATTTATATTTCATTTCTTCCTCTGTAAGCTTAGCCTTTCCTTTGGATTTGATGGGTCTCTTGCTGGATGTAGACATATGTTCTTTCGAACTCAGTTGCTGATCTGCATGAAGAAGAAGTGAAACCCAACGTAGAAAGGTTGTATCAGTCATTTGATTTCCCATTGAAGTGCCAACAGAAGAAAGAGTTAGTTATTATTAGGCTCAGGCAGGCGCATGAAAATTGAAGCTAGCGGCGCATAGGAAAGGCATGTTGTAAAATTAAACAAGGCTGGCGCATGCATACTTTGTAATTTTGTAAAGGCGCATGAAAACTTCGTGTTACATAGTGACAGGATGCGCCCTTTGGCGCATAGATTTTTCATGTTGCATTGGGATTTGGTGCGCCCTTTGGCGCATGGAAAGTTTGTGTAACAGAACTTTTCGTGTGCCATGGCGCGGCGCACGAAGGGTTTACACAACATGATGTTGCTGTGATGAGGAAAGCGCCTGCGCCTTTATAACTTCACACTTGGCGCAGATAAAGCCGGTGTTGCATAGATGTTGGGTGCGCCATTGGCGCATGGAAATGTGATGCAGCAAGGAAGGTTGGCGCGCCATTGGGGCGCAAGTTTAGCGCTTGCAGCATGTGAAGGAGGCGCGCCCTAAGGGCACAGAAGTTAATGATGCAGCAGTCAAAATGGGTGCGCCATTGGCGCGGGTTTTGTTCATGTTGCAAGGTGGTCAGATGCGCCAAAAGGAAAAAATAGTTTTTACATGGTTCAACCCTTCTTTCTTCCTTTCATTTCCAAGATTGTTTTGGGAGATATAATGGTTCAATCCAAAGGGTTTCAGACCATGCTTTTAGACAACTCCCTCTACCAGCAGTTCTAGAAAGAGGAGGAAAATGGAAAGACAGACAGCAAAAAGGAAGGAGGGGGAAAGGGAACCAGATCAATATTTCAATATTTCAAACCAAAACCAGGCCACCAAGCACAACAAGAACCAAAAACGTAAAACGCACAAGAGGGAGAAGAACCTCTTACCTGGATAAATAGTAAGAGACGTGTAACGGGTCCACAAAGCGTTGAAAACGACGAGGCAGGGGCTGACAGGCTCTGATAAAAGAAATCACGTGCTCTGCGACTAGTGAAAATGACATTTTGGGTGCGTAAAATATATATATATATATAGCTGAGCTAGTCATAAATGCGCCACCCACTTTGTAAAGGGCGCATGAAAGCAGCTGTCGACATGGAAAAGCATGCGCCCTTTGGCGCATGAAAGCATTTTCCAGCATGAAATTAAGCGCGCCTTTGGCGCACCAAAAGCTATGTCGACATGGGATTATGTGTGCCCTTTGGCGCACCAAAAAGTGTGTTGACAAAAGATTATGTGCGCCCTTTGGCGCACCAAAAAGGGGCGCAACAAACGTTGTGTTAACACGAAGGCGCATGCGCCTTGGCGCACGCAGGGAAGACTCAACATACAAGGTGCACCAAAAGGCGTGTTGACACTGAAAAATATGCGCCAAAGGCTTTAAAGGGGGCGCACCAAAAGTTGGTGTTACATAGTAATTCCATGCGCCCAGCCAAAAAAGACCAAAAAGACTAAGTTCGGAAACCAGATTTTCCCGGAAAGGGATTTTGCAACGTTTCGAACGCAAGGGATCCCTAACGAGGGATCAAAACAAAATTTTCGGTATGGTTATCGGTAAAATTGCCCTTGTCAATTTTATGGGATAACAGCTGGCTCTTTCTGGGGACTATCCCTGAGCAAATTCGGGGTAGAGAATCCCAGATCTCATGTGCCTATCCATTGGGTAACAGAGTCAAAAACAAGGGCGACCGGAGGGAGAGCAAAAGGAAACACACAACAAACCGAAAGCAAACACACGACGAAAACAAACACACAACTAAAGCAAACTGTACAAAGAAGAGAGCAAGCTCTACTTCCTGAAGATCTTCAAATGTTGCCCGCTATAAGGAAGCGGGAGCTCGGTTCCATCCAGATATGAGAGATAGAAGCTATTCTCTCCATTGAGCTGCTTGATCTTGAAGGGCCCTCTCCACAGGGAATCAAACTTTCCGTGCATGCCCTTTGGCTCTCTCACTTGTCCCACAAAAGGATGAGATCTCCCACTTGAAAATCCCTCTGCTTGGCCTTCTTATCAAACAACCTCTTAACTTGATTCTGATGTTCAGTGATCCTGTCGACCACCCTTACTCTCTTTTCTTCAAGTTCTGCCAGATACATGATTCTCTTTTCAAGAGAATTTTGGAAAGTTTCATCTTCGATAGCTCGTGCCAAGTGCAGAGCAGGAAGTTCCGCAGAAATGGGGAGTTCGGCATCAGTGCCATATAACACTTGAAAAGGTGACATGCCGAGAGATCTCTTGGGAGTAATACGATCGGCCCACAAAGCGTCGTACAAAGACTTGTGCCACATTCGCTGATTCTCATCTACTAACTTCCGTATGATGGTCACCAAGTTCTTGTTACTGGATTCCGCCTGACCATTTCCCTGAGGGTAATAGTCTGAGGCGTGAGCCAAAGTTATCCCATATTCATAGCAAAAACTAATAACTTCCCGTGAGGAGAAGTTAGAAGCATTATCAGCAACGATTTTGTTTGGAATGCCAAACCTGACAATGATATTTTCTTTAATGAAATTGCAAACCACCTCAGAAGTGGCATGCTTGACAGGTATGGCTTCCACCCACTTGGTGAAGTAATCCGTTGCTGTAAGGACATAGCTATGTCCGGCACTCGATTGAGGATTGAGTGCACCAATAAAATCAATTCCCCATTGTCTGAATGGTTCATTGATAATGACCGGCCTTAGGGGAAAGGCAGCCAACTTGGGCTTGCCGACGAATTGCTGGCAGGTTCACACTTTGCCACCCAGGTGGCTGTATCTTGGAAGAGCGTCGGCCAATAGTACCTGGCTCGAATGATCTTGTGTGCTGTCACGGAGGAAGAGAAATGCCCCCCACAGGCTGAATTGTGAAAACTTTCCAGTATTTTTACCTGCTGAGGTTTGTCAACACATCGCAAAAAGATGCCATCTATCCCACGTTTATATAAACCGTCATCCCAGATGACATATTTAGCTGCTCTGAGCTTTATAGTGCGCTTCTCCTTTGCAGTTAGGTGCATTGGGCATTCGCCGTAGGTGAGGAAGAAAGCGATGTCGGAGTACCATTCATCACTAGTTGCAACAAATAGAACCAGAGGCAGAGAATCGGGCTCTTCCAGCCGGTCCTATGCTTCATTGGTGTAGTCACCCCTTTCATCGGGGTTTTCTGAATCTTTGTTTTCAGCCATTAGCTGACACAGGCCCTTGCCCCTTACCAGCTTGGTTGGTTTAATATCCAGGTCATACTCCTAGACCTTTGCGATCCAATTTCCTCGCAAGCTTCCTAACTCCTGCTGAGTTAGAATTGATTTCACCGCCGTGTCAGGGACCAACACCACCGTATGCGAGTTTAGAATGTAATACCTGAAATTCTTCACTGCTTTGACAACGGCAAAGGCATGCTTTTCTCCAATTGAGTCATTTTTAGTTTGTGAGGCTTGAGGGGAGAACTCATGAACGCGATCGGAGATTCAACATCCTCCGAGTTCTTTTGCATCAAGATTGTGGACACAGTATGCTCAGATGCGTAACTATACATGATGAAGTCCTTGGAGAAATCGGGACATACCAAGACTGGTGCATGAGCAATGGAAGCTTTTATTTCTTCAAATGACCTTTTCCCCTCTTCGCTCCATCTGAAATTTGGTGACCCCTTCATCATGTTCAATATGTGACGGGTCTTCTCAGCAAAGTCAGGAACAAAACGCCTGAGAAAGTTCACCTTTCCAAAGAAAGAATGAACACCAGTCTTGCTTGTAGGCAGAGTAAGGCTTTGAATAGCCTTAACTCTTTCGGTATCTATCTTTGTTCCTTCTTTGCTAACCACATGCCCTAGCAACTTCCCTTCCGTGACTCCAAAAACAGACTTTTTTGGGTTTAGGGAAATCCCATGTTCTCGGCACCTGGCCAACACTTGCTCCAAATGATCACAATGATCATTTCGTTGTTTAGAGAACATGGTTAAGTCATCTAGATAAACCACAATGACTTTCCCCATCATACCTTTGAATGCAAAGTCCATGGCCCGCTGAAAAGTGGCGCCAGCATTAGTTAGGCCAAAAGGCATCCTGCTGTAGGCAAATGTACCCCAGGGAGTAGTGAATGCTATTTTAAACTGATCTTCAGCTGAAACTTCAATCTGATTATAGCCTGAAAAACCATCAAGCATGGACAACATCTCTGATCCAGTTACTGCTTGCAGAACTTGATCCATTATCGGAAGTGGGTAGTTGTCTTTCAAGGAAGCCTGGTTCAAATTGCGAAAGTCTACGCATATGCGTATCTCACCATTTTTCTTGTGCACTGGCACAATATTTGCTACCCAAGTACTGTGATGGATAGGAAAGATGATTCTCACATCCAGCATTTTCTGAATTTCAGGCCTGGATAGTCCCCGAAATCTTAGGATTATAGTGCCTCTGCTTCTGGCGAAAGGCTTTGACATCTTCTTTCAACGGAATGTCATGCTGAACATCCTTTGGCTTAAAAGACTTTAGATCGGCATAGGACCATGCCAACACGTCCATATATTTTTTTAGCAACTTGACAAATTTCCGTTTCTCCTCAGGTGTGCAACATTTGCCAATGTTCACAAATTGCGGGTGCTCCATCGAACCTATATTGACCGGTTCGGTTTCTGGGGATGAGTCAGGGTCATCTCGCCTCTTCTTTTTCACAAAACGGTCATGCCTATCAAACAACCACTCCAGAGAAACCAGGCCCTTTGGGATTTTGTTTCCTTTGAGCTGACATATGCCGTCATTCCCTTCGGATTCATCACCTTGATTGGTGAACTCGATTCATGACACTGGAAGTGGATCCTTCAAAGTGCAATTCTTTAAAATTTTCGATTTTCTAAAGGCAATGAGTTGGTTGTCATCGTTGAAAACTTGCCAATGCTTTGAGAATTGTCTGCACGCTCAAAGGCGGAAAACCACCTCAATGGTGTATTTGTTTGTTTTCAAACCTGGGTGAGGGAGCATGAGAGATGCTGAAACAGCCAATGAATCAGCCATGTCATTTTGAGCTCTTGGAATGGATTCAATTGAAAAAGCATCGAACTCTTTGATGTTGTCCCACACCGCATTACGGTAGTGCCTGAGCCTCTCATTTTTACTTGATATATCCTCTTGACTTGGTTTACAACCAACTCTGCATCACCTTGCACTTTTAGATTTTTAATTCCTCTTTCTTTTGCGGCTTGCATACCGAGTAACAGAGATTCATACTCAGCAGTATTGTTTGTGTTGAAAAACTACAATTTGAAAGAGAGAGGAATTACCTCCTCTTCGGGAGATATCAGCACGGCCCCAGCGCCACATCCACTAGTTGCAAGCAACTGCCATCAAACTGCAAGGTCCAGATCTCATTAAGATCTTTTTCCTGAATGAGGACACCCATTTTGTCCATCTCGGTAGACAAGAAATAGTTCCCCATCCCTGATGATTCAAAAAGGATTTGAGCTTTGGGGTCTTCAGAGCTAGTAACCAAGTACTTTTTTTGTGATTCCGGCTCCAAAGTCTGCATTACGCCTTTGACGGGAATTCTAGCTTTAGACCAGTCCATATGGATTTCCCCACCAACTTCGCTACAAAAACTTCTTCCCAACAAAATTCCATAGGCTGCCGGAATGTCAGCAACGAGGACTGTCATCTTTACTCTTTTATCTGGGAATGCCGCAAACGCGAATTGCGCGTCTTTAATTTGGCCAACCAACGGAACCTGCTTGGTTTCCAAGGAATAACATCTACCGAAAGGCTTGGTAAGAGTGAGGCCCAGAGCATGGGTGACCTTTGCCGGCATGACATTATCAGAAGCCCCGAATCAATGATGCAGTTACTCAGCTTGTGTCCATTGATTAGGAGGGAGAGATAGAAAGGCTCTATCTTGCCTGACGCAGATGTTGAAGCAACATTTATGTGAGATTCAGGGGGAGTGGAAAGGATTCCTTTTGGGGAAACCTGATTAGATACAACAGCTTGACTTTGAATATACTTGGTCAATCTCACAAGTTGTTCGGGATTTGACTGAAGATACTCGGCTTCAGACATTTGGATCTTGGTCTTTTTTGCATGATCTATGATATCAAATGCGGCCAAGGGTTGCGTTGGTGAAGGAATGAGTCCCTCACCTCGCGATGATGGAATAGGATTACTGGCCTTGGTAGGAACGTGAGAGGATTGATTTGGAGGAGAGATAGGGGAAAAGGTTTCCTTGTAAAAGATTTGCCAGGGAGTTGAGTAGGAAGAGGATTACCTCTTTTAGCAATGATCGGAGGCGCGTTTGACACGGCCTTCTCCTGCTGGACATGGGCAGCAACTTCCGCTTCTTTTCCTTGCGAGCGAGTAAAAACAGCGTATGACTGTCCGCTTGCATATCCCTGGGTACCCTCTTCTTCATCAGATTCTTCCTCATCAAATTCCATATACCCGATAGTAGAGTCGCCAGTCGGTTCACCGACATCTTGATCATCTTCGCCCTGAGACGAAGGTTCTTCATAATACTGCTCTTCTTCTTCGATTTCGGCCAGAGCGTTGACCGGAGGAGCCTCAAGTGCCAACCGCGGAGCGGTGCGAGTGTAAGCGCGGCCTTTGTGAAACATTGTTAGGAACAAAATTCCTCCGCGGAATATCCCGGTATGAGGAACTGGGAGGCCTGGGCCAACTGCTTCTTTAATGCAAGCAAGTCATTTGCCATCTTTTGAAAGGCTGGATCAGACGAAGTAGTGGGCGAAGGGCCCAAAGATTTAGGCTTGGCTGATTCCTTTTTCAATTCACCAGATATTATCAAATTATCTTCTATGCGAATAGCAGCGGCTTGGGTGAGAATCAAGGTGGCAACTCGTTCCTGAAGGAGCAAGAAACTAACTTTTGAGCTCATAGCGTTTACGAAGAAACACTTTTGATTCTCCGGTGTTGGAAGCATGGCAACAGGGACACGGTTGATTAGTGCATTGAACCGGGTGATAAAATCGCGCATGGTCTCATTTGCCTCTTTCTTTAGGTGAGTGATCCGTGATAATAATGCAAATGCATCCTCTGAAGGCTTGTATCTATCTTCGAAAGCATCCCGCAAGGTGGCCCAACTGGTAATAGATCCGGCTGGTAAATGTTGAAACCATTCAGCTGCAGGTCCTTGTAGAGTTTCCAGAAAAAGGTGAACCGACACATCCTCGTGAGTTACATCCAGGATACTGCATGACATGATGAATGCAGATATGTGGGAATCCGTGCTCTGATTTCACTCCCATCGAATTTGGGAAAATTCTTTCGGTTTCCGTGAGGGAGTGCGTGAACTGGATGTGGTAAAGCCAAAGGACCCATCGCGTTTCCCCATGGTACTACCATTTGAAAAGCCGGAAAGAGAACACGAGCTGGAAGCATGGTTCCACTGAGTAACAAGGCACTACAAAGGGATGTGGATGCCCCTTGCGAAAGATTCTTCCTTCGAGAAGGCGAGACACTCCTGGATGACCGGTCAGCCGAGCTTAGACCGAAAAGCGTGCCGGTGTTATGCTGAAATTATGCCTTTGAAGCAGATCGAAAGTAGGATCAGCTTCTCCACGGGCTCTCCTGCTGCGCATAAAAGGTTCACTCGCCAGTGTACCTTCCAGATCTGCAACATTATGGCGCAGATTCAAACTTTCTTTTTGGCTGTACTTGCTGATTTTCTGGTTTTTCTGATAAAAACCAGCAGCAAATACTTTTCTAAATATTTAAAAACTATCCTCTTCAGAAAACCGATTGCGGTTAATGACAAATAACAACGAGGATAAGATGGCAGAGAAGATTAGTAAGCTGATTTTCGGATCTAATTTTGACTTTTTTCAAAGGGTTTCAAACTTTTTGGTAAACAGTCAAAAACTCAGATCTACGGCAAAATACTGATTTTTATAAAAACTCAGCGAACTAAAGGTCTCCAACTAGGCCAGATCTATGGATCTCAGAAGAAAATTTTCAATTCGGAGCACTTTTGCAAATTTTTGGATTTTTAACAAAAAGTTCAGATTTACAAACAGATAGTGATTCTTCTGATTTTTCTGATTTTCTATTCTATCACTATCAAAGATCTGATAGATCTGTTCGTTCCCCAGTGAGTCGCCAAAAACTGTTGGTCCGAAAATCTGTCGCCTGGACAGATCTATGGATAGACGAGCCAACAGTGTGCAGGGCATAGCCCCTCTTTGAGTCAGCAAAGTGAAACTGGTTTATTGCTATTCTACCAGCAGGAATCTATGCAAGTCTCACAGATTCTACCTTCGGGGGTTTGGGATCTCATCCCAGTAGGGGTGTTTCCGACTGCGAAAAGAAAGGAAAGGAAGAGGGAATGAAGAAAGAGCAGGTCCGAAGGAAGAAAAGAAATGAATTCCAAAGCAGAAAGGTCAGAAGATTTATGTTTTGGGGTTGGTAGTAAATGGAGCCAAACCTACTTGCATAAACAAACAAAGCAATACGATGATGAATAAATGAAAAAAGTAGATATGAATCTAATGTAAAACACATATAGATCTAACATAAGAAAGGTCGATGCATAACACACTATTCAAAGACAAAGTCTCAATATTTGTATTACTGTTTTCTTCTGTTACAAGAAAGCTCAAAGTCTTTTTTCTTCACTTCTATTTTTCATCTGAAAGATATTCATCCATCCCACAATACTACAAGTATTGGGGTATATATAGAAGAAGAAGAGAAAAGAAGGCAAAAAGGAGCCAACAACTATTTACAAAGATATTTACAAAATATCTAAAAGTCATGTTGACTTTTTACTATTTGATGGATGACATCATCCCATGATGCAACATGGATGATGTCATCATTTGTATCAACATACTCCAGATATTTCCAAAAAGAAAGACGGAGAAGAGAAAGAGAAGAAGAAGAAGAAGAAGAAGAAGAAGAAGAAGCAACAGCTATTCGTCATCATCATCCTGCGGCCGAAAGGGGGTGGACTGCTTTTGTTGCTCCTCAGGTGACGAGATATGGAACTGAGAGCGGTATTCCATGAACTTGTTGATTATTGGCCCTAGTTGATCCTGGGAAGGATCCTTGTGCCTATCACTTATCGCCTCACAAGTCTCCCGCTCATCTATGAGCTTCTCTGGGAGTTTGGAATAGTCCTTTTCCGCCTCAATGAGGAACCCGATGAAGTCCCTACAGGCCAGCAGGTTGTTGATAGATTCTGTGTCAAATGTGACCTCTGGCCCCGTTCCTTGAGAAGCGATCTCCTCAAGATCCGTGTGGTTTCATCGAGCTTTCCTTAAAGTGAAGGAAGGAGTAAGTAACCACCGTGACATATTAAGAACAATTCGTTCCATTTGGTGCATCATTGATCCTCATTGTCATCCCAGGCCTTAATGCACTCTGCTTGGCTGATGGCCACAAAGTGCCGGTGGTGAGGGATGCCGAGTATTATCTCAAAATGACGGGCAGTGAGGTTAATGACTACCTCGCCCTTGTTGTTTTCGACACACCTTGTGTCCTTGTTGTAACACTGGGCAACCACCATCATAAATTCATTGTTGACGGCGCTGACGGGGATTCCTCCAGCAAAGTGTAGGGCACTGCCGATCAATTTGTCCATCCATGGACTCCTTGTGACTTTCTGAGTTCTGGCCCAGAATTCCTCCATATCAATATGTCCTAATTCTGAATCTCTGACGTCCATGCTGCACTCGGCCTGAGACTCGGGCATTCTGACCCTCTGATATTTATATTTCATTTCTTCCTCTGTAAGTTTAGCCTTTCCTTTGGATTTGATGGGTCTCTTGCTGGATGTAGACATATGTTCTTTCGAACTCAGTTGCTGATCTGCATGAAGAAGAAGTGAAACCCAACGTAGAAAGGTTGTATCAGTCATTTGATTTCCCATTGAAGTGCCAACAGAAGAAAGAGTTAGTTATTATTAGGCTCAGGGCGCATGAAAATTGCAGCTTACAGGGCTAAATAGGTAAGGTGCACATGAAAGGCATGTTGCAGGTTAAATTCCATACTGTAAAGGGGCGCATGAAAACTTTGTGTTACATAGTGACGGATGCGCCCTTTGGTGCATAGATTTTCATGTTGCATTGGGATTTGGTGCACCTTTGGCGCATGTAAGGTTTGTATAACAGAGCTTTTCGTGCGGGAATATGGCGCAACACACATGAAGGGTTTACACAACATGATGTTGTTGTAATGAGGAAAGCGCCTGTGCCTTTATAACTTCACACTTGGCGCAGATAAAGCCGGTGTTGCATAGATGCTGGGTGCGCCATTGGCGCATGGAAATGTGATGCAGCAAGGAAGGTTGGCGCGCCATTGGGGCGCAAGTTTAGCGCTTGCAGCATGTGAAGGAGGCGCGCCCTAAGGGCACAGAAGTTAATGATGCAGCAGTCAAAATGGGTGCGCCATTGGCGCGGGTTTTGTTCATGTTGCAAGGTGGTCAGATGCGCCAAAAGGAAAAAACAGTTTTTACATGGTTCAACCCTTCTTTCTTCCTTTCATTTCCAAGATTGTTTTGGGAGATATAATGGTTCAATCCAAAGGGTTTCAGACCATGCTTTTAGACAACTCCCTCTACCAGCAGTTCTGGAAAGAGGAGGAAAATGGAAAGACAGACAACAAAAAGGAAGGAGGGGGGGAAAGGGAACCAGATCAATATTTCAATATTTCAAACCAAAACCAGGCCACCAAGCACAACAAGAACCAAAAACGTAAAACGCACAAGAGGGAGAAGAACCTCTTACCTGGATAAATAGTAAGAGACGCGTAACGGGTCCACAAAGCGTTGAAAATGACGAGGCAGGGGCTGACAGGCTCTGATAAAAGAAATCACGTGCTCTGCGACTAGTGAAAATGACATTTTGGGCGCGTAAAAACATATATATATATATATATATATATATAGCTGAGCTAGTCATAAATGTGCCACCCACTTTGTAAAGGGCGCATGAAAGCAGCTGTCGACATGGAAAAGCATGCGCCCTTTGGCGCATGAAAGCGTTTGCCAGCATGAAATTAAGCGCGCCTTTGGCGCACCAAAAGCTATGTCGACATGGGATTATGTGCGCCCTTTGGCGCACCAAAAAGTGTGTTGACAAAAGATTATGTGCGCCCTTTGGTGCACCAAAAAGGGGCGCAACAAACGTTGTGTTAGCACGAAGCGCATGCGCCTTGGCGCACGCAGGGAAGACTCAACATACAAGGCGCACCAAAAGGCGTGTTGACACTGAAAAATATGCGCCAAAGGCTTTAAAGGGGGTGCACCAAAAGTTGGTGTTACATAGTAATTCCATGCGCCTACCAAAAAAGACCAAAAAGACTAAGTTCGGAAACCAAATTTTCCCGGGAAGGGATTTGCAACGTTTCGAACGCAAGGGATCCCTAACGAGGATCGTGAACAAAATTTCTTGATATGGTTATCGGTAAAATTGCCTTGTCAATTTTACGGGATACAAGATAGGAAATGGTCTTAAAATGCATCAAGAACTTGGCAGTATGAAGGCATTACAGTGTTTCAAAGGTTTGAAGGCTTGTTCAAGGGAAAAGTTTTAAAGAATCAATCTTCATCGAAAAGCATCATTGTGTTATAGAAATTCATCATGGATCAAAATGTCATCTTCAACACCATCGAAGTTGATCTACATCGAGGAAAAGGCATCTTAATTCATACTTTGGAGCATTTCTTCTCTCCTCTCCTCATTCTTTCTCCTTTTCTCTCCCATGTTTCCAATTTAGCATTGTATATATCATGGAATTTCATCATATATACTTAAGTGACAATGAAATATTTGTAAAATGTAAAATTACTCTCTCAAATCATAATATAAGTACTTAATTTGTCTCTTCTAAGGGTAATTGAAAAGTCATAAGTGGAATAGGAATGTGAAAAGTGATGAGGGGGGTAGATAAAGAGGCAATTAACTATGCTATAAATTGGGATGACTTATTCATTCCAAAGGATCTTGAAAATATTAGTTCTTGGTAGAAATTGTGAATTGTTGTAGATTGTGAAGCTATATATCACCACTACATAAGAAATAAAAGCTACATTCTTCCCTTCCCTTTGCTCATGTTTTCCTCTACTTTATCTCCCTTTTCTATAACTTTGCAAGTATAGTGATCAAGACGGAACTTGGTGTCCTTGATAGATGTTTTGGACATTGTGTGGTTGTGTTTTCATTGATGTCAACCCCATTGATGGAAATGGTGTCATGGTGTTTCCTATGATGTTGTTCAGGTGTCAAGTATGAAGTTCATATGGTTTGGTGAAGTTCAATGTAGTCCGGTGCATGGTTGAGTGAGATAAATCACTATTTGAGATCTATAGAGTTGGTTCTATGTTGTCATGATGTCATAAATAGTCCACAAGGTGTGTTTAAGGTTTTTATGAGTTTGTATTGAGTCATCATGGTCAATTCATGGGTTGTCAGCATTGAGTCGGGTCATTCCAAGCTGTTTCTAGCCCTGAAACAAGTAGAATGAGGTGGAGATGTGAGATTTGGACCAAATCAGTATTTTTGGAGAATTTTGGTAGTGTACCTAAGGTGTGTAATGAGTTTCAAGTTAGAATTCGGAGGTTATATACATATTTGAGGTCCTTGGGAAGAAAATAGTGAGAAACATGCAATTTAACACAGTTAAATGAGATTGGTTAGAGATATAAATATATTTGCGATATTTGGTGAATATGGATAGGTAGATAAGGGTGTCATGGTGCTTCATGCCAAATTTTAGGTCATTCGAATAAGATTCTTGAAGTTATGCAAGTTTTGGTAAAAGCGAGTAAGTTGTAGTGTATTTTAAAACAAATATGGACCTTCTGATGCTCATTGTGAAATGTATGATTTTCCTAGGGACCTAAGCTATTTGGCATATCTTATAAGTTCAGTTACATATCTTTAAAAATGAGGTGGTTTGATTGTCAAGCTTTTATGAATGATCTTTAAGAAGGTAAAGTGGTTTGAAAACCTAAGAAACCCTAGCTAAGAGCAACTTCTAGAAAATCGCATGTACCATCCCAATTTGATTGGTTCCTCAAAATCGGTGATTGGATGTTATAGATGACTCTTCTAGATTTCCATAATGGTATGATAGAGCATGTGGTGATATGTGGGCCCCACCAAGGCTTATTTCGAAGAGTTTTGGTTTAAGGAGGATTTTTCCAAATGAGGTAATGTCTAAATTTCCATTTGTGAAATATCATGAATTTTTATATATGTTAATAGATGTTTAAAATCATGGTTGTAGTGAAAAATTGTAAAGTGTGCCCTATCTATGTTGACTAGTTTTTGGGGCAGTTTGGAGCAGCCTTTAGTAAAATTGAGGTTATAGGGGCTACAAGGGGAGTTAGGACTTCATTCAAGTTGTGGTGTAAATATAGTTTAGATATATTTCCATTTTTATATCAAAATTAACTATTGGATAAGGTACATGACAGTTATGAGCAGTTCTTTGAGGCTCAATTTTGAAGGATGTTTGTTCTGAAGCAGGTACAACCGGCTACAGGAGGTAAAGTGATGAATATGAATTCTTCATAATTGGATAAGGTTGTTGAGGGAATAATAATAATTTCTAATAATGTTACATGATTTAGTTTAGTGTGGAAGTGAGTTTTTGGTATGTTGGAGAAAGTTGGGTTAAGTGTCAGTTCTTGAGTCCAAGAAGAGATACAAAGTAATTTTAAGGGATGGACCTAGTTGAAGGCATTTCACTTGGATTTGGAAGGATTTATTATATATTTTTGAAATATAATTCATATATATTTCCAATGAGGTATGGATTTTCTCATGGTTGTGTGTTTAATTTGGTCATTTAGGTCATTTTGTGAAGAAGTTTGTAGATGTTATTTCAAGACATTCCTCGTTATTGTTGAAGTATTGAGTTGTTTGGAGCATCGATAGTTTATTTTATGCTTGATATCACATGTATTATGAATATGGGTTAATTTTTCATTCAATGAATCTATTTGGAGGTCTTGGAAGTGACATAAAGTGTGTTTATCAGTGGTTTAGAAAACTAGTTTTTGGGTAACTTGTTTTGGTGAAGCCAAACGTGGTAGTGGTTTGAGCAGGTAATTGTTTCATGAGATATAAATAGCTTAAATGTGTTTTGCAGGTCTTTTAATTTCCATAGAGTGGTCACATGCCATATTTGAGGTGTTCTTGAGGCCTAAATGTGAAAACAAGTTGTTGATAGTAGTTGTTTGGTGAAGGTAATGAGCAATTGGGCCCATTAAATGAAATAATATGATTGCTTCATGAAAATTGTGACCATGGTTGATGTTTAAATGTCATCTTAAACAAATGTGGTTATTTTTAGAGCTTGACTAAAAATAATTTTGGCATAAGTGGATTTTTGTCATTCTAATGCAAGGGTTTTGAGGATTTTGGTGCATGGATGATAGTTTTTGGATAGGCCGGCCTATATGGGTCATATGTGACCATTGTAATGAATTTACTTGAATGTTATTAAGTTTTATGGGTCAAATTTATCATGAGGGACAAACATCTTTTGGGTTGGAGAGAATAAATTCATATAAAAGTGAAGTTTGAGCTCATTTGGTGAGCTAGTCTTGCATGGGTGAAAAGTGTGACCTAGAGGAGTGTTTATATAGTTACGAAAATCCCCAACAAGGGTTTAAAATATATGTAGATTAGTAAAGATAGGAGCACCCATATAAAGAGTGTGCAACAGTGTATATAGTGTCATGAGATCTACAAAAGGAGACATAAGATGTTGTGCATTGATACGAGACATAACTGCTAAAGTGGAACATGGAGGTTAAAAATTGAGTGTAGTGTTAATTCGGTTGTGAAACTCATAAGGTGTATGATCATTAAATGTGTATCTACAACTATTCCAAGTATCTAATTTGAAATCTATATTCATGGTAACATTTGAAGTAGAATATGAGATGTGCCTGACACCATGGGTTTAATAGGTTTAGCCATGAGAGGTAAAGTGTGAGAAACAACTAGAGGGACAAGATTGAGTGGTTGATCTGAATATCGAGTTATAAAATGTGTGGCAAGAGTAGGTGTCATAGTGGACTCGGAAGGGATATCACATTCAAAGGCATGTGCATTCACGTCAAGTTCACCAAATTTTTACACCCTTATTATGGTTATAATAAATTAGTGAGTTAAATACACTAGAAGGATGTAAAGGGGAGCTACAAGAGGTTAATATGATCAATTAACTTCCAACATTAATTATACAATATCATAACAACACACTAATTCTTGTAACTAATGTATACAATATGATATGAACTTGAAAACATAAGAGGATAAGTGTACTTAGTTGATTGCATATGGATTTGAGAAGTTTTGGGTATTCAGAGGCTGGAACTAGGAGATCTAAACTTGAGAGTGCTTCACTCCTTGAAATGTAGCTAGAAAATGACCTTGTGCGAGACCATACAAAACTATCGGGACCATCTGTACAATTTTACACTTGTATGGTTTTACACATTATTTGAATTGGTCTATGTAACTTCATTTAGGAAATATATCTTAGTGCTCCATTTGTATGTATGGGTGAAAGATAATTACATGTGTAATTATTATTATGGTAAATAATAGAAAGTACATTTACTATGTAAATGTAAATAGTAAATGTAAAATGTGGTTAGTATGTGGTAAGTTAGTAAGTTAGAATAATAAAACAATTAGTATTGTTTTATTATTAGATTAGTGAGAGGTTGAAACCATACGGGTGTATGGTTGTATATGTAGACAAAGGTTGTTGTGAAGATTGTTATTATACATCTCCTATTTAATGGAGTGTAATGAAATAGTGAATTAACAAAAAAATGAGTGTGAGAATAATATAGTGTTGTTGATTTTAATTATTATGCATGTGTAGCTATTTCATGTATTTGTGTATTAGATCGAGTAATTTTCACAACTTCTTGATATTGCCACTGCGCATGGAAATGTTTGTCATTATCAAACCCTAGTTTCCACTCATGCCGCAAAGCCCTTTGAATATTGTGAGTGAGGTCTTGAACCCTAACATCCGGTGGGAAACCTTACAAAATAAACATTAGTTGGGTTGAAGTGCAATCTTTGCACCGCCAATGTGGGCACTAGTCAAAAGAGGCCTCGAAACACACGTCATTCTCTGTTTAGCATGTGATATATGGATGAATGCAACTAGATTTGTAATTTAAAACTCCTTGAAAATGCTTCAATTGAGTTTAGATCTTGCTAATTCTTTAAGTGGGGATGTTTGCGTGCTTGCAAATGAGGGAGAGATGATTCTTTGACATGGTAGGATGCTTCAAACCTGTAGTGATTGTTTCCCTAATGATTGTGCATGAGATTTGGAGAGATTTAGGGAGTCTTGGGTGCATTTCGGGATAGTTTTTGCGATAGTAATTCATGAGAATGTTAGGTTGTGCTAGGTTAGAAAATGAGGTGAATTTAAATTTCTTATATAGGTTTTTGAAGGTAAATTATCATGGAAAGATCGACCCAAAGGGAGTAAATGACCCAACAAAGAATATGAAATTAAAATATTAGATGGAGGATATGTCGGTTCAAAACCATACAAGTTGGATAGGACTTGATTCCACGAGCGAGGCCAAAGTGGGAGGTTTTGCACAGGATGAGAAACATGAAAACTGAAGGTTGTATCCTGTCAAGTTGAGTTTGTCTATGGATTTTATGCATTTAACTATCAATTTTTTTGACATATCAATGTGTATGAATAAACAAGTTAGACAAGAGACCTCAGGATGTATTGAGCGGGGATAGAAAGAATGTGTTTATCTTAACAAGAGTGCATTGTCAAAACCAACAGTGTCAAAGAGTAAATTACCAAATTTGAGTGTCTACAGGGGGCATCTTCACAATTTTTAACAAAACATGCATTATCATTCTTATTCTTATTTTCTAAATTTTAACGAGTTCATTGATTATTGAGTGTATAGACATTGATTCACATACACATATTTCCTATATGTTTTGAGGGGCATATATTTACATATCATAGGACATATGTGTATTTATATTAGTTCAACAATCTTTAGATCTCTCCACCGCAAAATCAAGTTATCTCTCCTTTTAAATTTTAGTTTATTATATTTCTAATACTAACTTTAGGAACTCTTAATAGATTTCTAGATGATTAAGGTGGCTTCTCTATATCTACTTGATTGTTTTATTTTTATATGCATGGATACACACACCCACACATCAAAGTGTGGCATCGTGTAAGCATCTAATTTTTGTATGTGTCAAATCATTTGATATAAGTTTACACTGTTCTAATGTATTTGTGTTTATTGATTATTGGTCCATATCAGGCTCTTGTTGGCATGTGTTTTGAGTCTTTAATCAAATTTTTTGATATGTTTCGCTCTATTCTCTGATTTAACAAATATTAAAATAATAAAATGTTAAATTCTATTTACAAAGTAACAACAAAATGATATAGCAATAAAGTATATATGACCTAAAATAAGAAATTGAATTTGAAACTGAAGTGCAATAGATGAAATAAGAGACTTAGTGGATTTCACAATTAATTATGGATTGTGTCGAATCGGAAAACTAACGAGACATGAGGGGGAAACTGTCAAGACAAACCCAAAAAATTGTGTGACTTTCGATTTTCCTAGACCGAGTTAGGGGCACTTGGGCCCCGAGGGACCTTCTCATGGCGCTCGTGACTGTGCAAAACCTCGAAACTAAATTTTACATTGTCACAAGATGTTTTTAGATGTTGTTGTTAGTCTCCTGTATGTTATTGTATGATCGCCTAGTTCACTTAAAACCCGCAAAGAGAAAGATCGCCTTCAAACCCCCAAAACACATCAAATCCTAAAAATAAAAAGATGCAAATTGGGATTCAAACTAACCCCAGTGGCCACCCGACTAAGTGAGCTTACGATCTAGGTGTTGCACTACATTTCAGACTTCATGTAGTTTTGCGCGTGTGTGTGTGTGTATAGAATCATGCCCTATGTGGCTCTTGTGCAAGATGCACTTGATAACAAGCAATAAATAGATGTAGAAGATGTAAATAGATGTGTGCATGAAAAAATGAACTTCCCTCCTATGAAGTGTATGTAGAAGAATGCAATCCCTTGTCCCTTGAGTGATAGCTAGATGGATGCTTTGATGCTCTTGAAATGCCTTTGGATGCAACCTTAGGTGATAGTAGTATATGCTTAGAGCTTGGTCCTTTATTATGGTCACATAACTTTGTATTTATATGATTCCCTTATTTGAATTTTGTAATTAACCACTAAAAGGCCAACCCATAAGAAAATAAGATGCCCAACAACTAGAAAGATCCAAAAATGCAACTAAGATACAAAGAGGTCGGGGGCTCTTTGAGGGGATGAGGTGCCTAGGTGCTTTGGTGTCTAGACTCAAAAAATCTAAAGTATCAAAAGTCAAACTGGGAAATAGGGTGTGTAAGGCCAAGAAGGAAACTAGAAAGAAATCAAAGAGGCCAAAGATAGTTGTTAATTAATACTTTTCTCACTTAGGAATTATATGAATAGTGGTATGTGATCAAGACCTAGAAATATACCCAAGTGCGTGATTTAGTGCCTATATTATCCCCTTATCTTTTCCCTATTGTCCTATTTTATATCATGTTTCTTAGCTCTTCTACTTATTTTCTCTCCTCTAAGGTCTATCTCTCTCTCTCTCTCTTTCCCATGTTTTATCAGGGTTTATGTATTTTTAGAAAGGTGGTATAATTTTGACTAATGACTACAATTGTACTACAATCATGGCTCCCTCTTTTGTATTGACCCTTTTGCCCTTATTTTGGGTCCCCAGGTTTTGGCCTTCTTTGTCATATGTTCCTTCTTATCGTGGGTAGACATACATGCCAATAGAGTCCTAATCATAATTCAATTCTAAGTCTATAAATACATAAGAACATTAGTGCATTTAAGAAAACCAAATTAAAAAAATCATACAAAAAGTAAGGAGTTAATTTGTCTCAAAAGCACCCCCACACCAAAATCGAATTTCAAGCATTTATAGAAGAACATCTAGGAATTACTTTTGCATTAATTAAATCATTAAATGTGACAAGGTTTGAGCACTCATAGTACATTGGATTAGTTGTTAAACTACAATATAATTGGTGTGTTATCTTCAAAGAATTGTTTCCTTGAAGGGTCTTGATAATAATGGAGGGATAACATAGGACCCTCAAAATATCTTCAATTTTTACTATTTTTGAAGGTGTTGTAGTTGTATTAGGGTTCTAAGGAAGGAAAAATTAGTTTCCTAGAGATCCACATAAAACTTAGAAGAAGCACACAAGATTCTTGGAGCTCAGGAACACGAAACAAAGTCATCAACTCAAATATGGTAATATTAATATCTTACAAAATGTGTCATGGTTTTGGTAGAATGCTATTAGTTTGGAAAAGGTTCTCCATTCTTATTATTTTTCTTGATTTTCTTCTTAAGGTATTATCTCTAGAATCATGACAAATTACATATCACTCTAAATTTATTTTGTTAATTTCCTATATTTCTATAATCATGACAAATTACATATCACTTTAAATTTATTTTGTCAATTTCCTATATTTATAAAAATAATTATTATAGAATTAACTCGATTTATGAGTTATATCTATTTAAATAAGATTACAATTCATGCATTTTGTTATAATGCATTGTTAATGTAAAACCACTTTTCACACCTACACCAATATACTTCTAAATTTTTGTTTACGTTGGAGGTTTCCTCCTTTGAGTAAGCCAATGGAAAATGTTCATTTCCCAAGGACTCTTACCAATTTTTACAGCTTATTTTTGGCTCATGTTTATCTATTTTTTAGGCAATTCTTTTATTCATTTGCATTTATATATTTTGATAGTGTACAAGGTTTAGCGGTGGCATGACATACACATAAGCATAAGCATAATTTGAATTGATGGTAGAGGGATCAAAATAGTCCTTTGTTTGCATCATGTAAACTAGTGAGATACATGATATTGAATTTACATCAATAGATATTTAGATTTGGAGGAATATATATAAAAGGAAAAAAATGGTAGCATGATGGTCCATAATCCTCCTCCCCTTAGAATGACAAAGGCGATTAAGAGAGTACCCACATGACATTCCAAAATAACAACTAATAGAGAATGTAGTGAACCCAAGATTGGCCCCAATTCCTTGCATATGTACAAATTGTTGTGTGTGCCACAATATACACAAATCAAAAATACCCCTCACATGCTCATTATTACTCTTTACAATCGTAATTAATTTGTTTCACAATTTTTCTTCTTATTCTGACAAGTATTTTGTAGGTGTTTGAGGTTTGATTTTTAAATTGTAATACTATAATAAAAGGTTGACCACTAAAGTATGAAGCACTTGTTTATTAAGCATGAGTGAAAATGACACCCTTCTTTATGTGTTCCTATTAATATGATAGGTGGTCAATGCTAACTCTTTAACGCATCCACCCATTTCGAGAATCTAGAGCTCATATCAAACGTTAAAATATTTTTTTTTTAATTTTTGTTGTTGTTTGATAACATATCTGACATGAAATTGATGCAACAAGGATACATTTTGTGAATGTTAGTTGTTTTGTTCTATTCCACAAAGATTTAAAATATTTTTTGATGAAAACATTACGAAAAATTGGTAAAGAGCGTCTTTAGCAATAAACATAATGAGAAAATTTATGAGGAAGATGACCATGTGAAGAAATTTGATGTTGTTGCAACACCTTCTATATTAGACGAAAGTGTCGTTATAACTAGATTGAGCATAAGGAGCACGCACAAAGTTGCAGCAGTCGGTTGCCGTGAGTCGTGACCCCATTTTTGACCAAAATTCGGGCATGCTCAATACTAGGATTCACCCTCTGACCTCACCGAGTTCGATTGTGTCCCACCATCTACTCTACTCGCATGCGATTCATACATATATTTCAACTTTGGTTTTATTTATACAACTTCAAATCGATAATTGCCCTAATGATTTTTTTCATTTTTGTCAGGTATCATGGGCATCGGTTGTTGCGCATAATGGATAAGGCTCACCTTACACCTTACGGAGAAATTCAAGAACATGACCAAAACTCATTCATGAAATCAATAATAAAGATGATGTGATTGTGTCACTCTTTCCATTCTAGATCCCCCGAGAACATCACTCCAAGATAAATATTTAACGCGAGAGTAGCTAGCGAAATATCCTCGGCAACGTATAGGCTTAATTGGAAAAGATTGAATGGAAATCATAAAAATGTTGATGTGAAGCGAATGAATGCGAGATGTAGAGACTTTAATCACAAAAATTGATTTTAAACCTCGGCTTTCCACGTGAGAGGCATTAAAACTCTTTTTTTTATCAAGCATGTTGTGCCAAATTTGGAGCTTTGGAACCTGGGCATGGAGGCCCATCACAAAATAATTGAAAGTGGATTTTTGTTAGATGTTATAGTTACGATGCTCTAATAAACATCTACACAAAATATTGAAGTATACAAAAAACTCACAATTTGTTTGACAAATGGCATAGTGCAAATTTGTTTGCATGGACAATGGTGCTTACAAGATATGCAATGTATGGCTATACCAAACATGTCTTGAAAATCTTTGCACCAATGAGTCGCTCTAGATTCAATCCCGATCATGTAAGTTATGTTTGTGTTTTATTTCCATGCAGGCCAAATGCGTAAGGGTTGTACATACTTAAGTAGTATGGTAATTCTTAGTGCAGTAGGACTATAAAGGATGAATATATGTATATGGTTTTCCTTATTGTCCATGCTAGCTATATTGAGTAAGTTCTAAACTTTATCATTAAAATGCCAATAAAATATGATGTGGTTGTCTAGGTGTGTTTTGGGAGCTTGTGGAGAAGTGATAACATAAAACGATACAACTCGCGTGAAAATCAAGAGTGGGAGGAAAATGAATGGGAAATGCGAAGGGGAATATGCTTGAAGGAAATGGAGAGTTGCTTAGTGAACAAGAAATGTGAGAGTAAAAAATTATCTTATCTATATCTAGACGACAATTTTATTTGCGGACACACTTGGGACTCAAACCTATTTCTTCGACCGACTCTCACATCGTTGGCTTTACTTTCCGCTAATACATCTTGCACCTCTTGCCACGTGCTAGATTTTTATTGAATCACTCTAATTCGTATCACAAAACCTAAAAATTAGAGGGCATTTAAACAAGGAAACCATACTTTTCATTAGAAGATAATTAAACATTGTCATCCTTCCAAATATTTTCTAACTCGTGGAATTGATCTAAGACTAAAAAAATGAATGGGTACATGCCTGGTATTTCAAATTCCTCATGCCTGTCAATTCCATTTTTTTACGGTTATATTTTATTAATGCCCAACATTTTATGTTTTAAAAAAATAACTAAAAGTGAAATTATGCCATGAGCATATGCTTCTTTTTTGTATTTTGTATTTGTAGTTTTCATTTACAAGAACAAACACAACGGGGTTAAATATTGTAAGAAAGCACCAAAGTATAAGCACGAGACGGTCTGCATCTGGTGGATTGTGTTCGTATGATTTTGTCCAAGCTAAATATAGGCATATTCCAGAGGTTAATAATACAACTCAAGACAAATCTCCCATCTTCATCATTCATATGTTTCCTATTTATACAAAAATTCTAGCTAGTCACAGTGAAAACTAATCTACAAAAACGTAACATAAAAAATAAAATTAGATAATACTCACCTCGGGACTCTGAAATGGTTATGCCAATGTTGAAAGGAGAGAGAATTGATGCAAGCTCTGGTTTGCAATGATGGTCAATGAATCCAACTACTAATTTCATTTTTCCATTCCCTTCTCAGCATGAAGAAATTAGCACACTGTAAAAATATTATTACTAACTGAAACTTTATCACAGTTTCTTGGATTTTCCTAGAAGCGCAAACTAGTTTCTCATGAACATAAAATTACGCAAGGGTAGGAATGTGTGGTGTTCATGAACAACAAAAAATGGTTTTCTTATGCCTGTTGGCTGGAAAGTTTTGGCAGACATTTCATACTTAACAATATTTTACATTTGTAATTCGTAACATTATTGCTTTCACAAATTTTACTTAACATCTTTATTATTGATTGGCATTTGGCACAAATTTATTTATATATATATGATGTAGCCTATTATGTATCAATTTTTATTATTGAATTGCAGATACATATTTGTTTAACTTATCACTAATTTTAAATTCGTCAAAGCAATTTGCAAACACAGGGAAGATTGAAGACTCTTTGTTTTGATTTGGTCAGTACTTTAACATTTAAGAATATAATTTGTAGTTTAAATCATAAATGTATCACGATTGGGAGAGAGGCAGTCCGGTCTCAATTGTTTTGTCATGCTTCCCACTTGACAATTGTCAACCAGGATTTATAACTAGCAATTGCACATGAGTTGCAAGTTACACCGGAGAGGGCTTGAATTTTATGTGTATAATATGGTTTGGATGTAAAATATATTCTATGATCTATGATAGATGTTTGAGCGAAGAACATAAGTTACATTTTGCTAAACAGTTCACATGTCTTTATGTAAGGTTCCACATTCTGCATACATGTCTATCAAAACATTTGCAACTATATCTAACAAAATTCCTCTATATTTTGGCACAAGTTGGGAGTACTTTGGCAAATTTAAACTAATTGGGTTGGAGCCCTGTTTGTTGCATATGGTGAAACAAGGCGAGGAGTATGCTGGCAAATGTAAACAGGAAACCACTCTCTGTGCCTGAGTGGTGCAAGCGGTTGCAAAAGCTGATGAATATGTACAATGGGAGTAGAATCGGATGGATAAGAACACAAAGATGGAAGCCTCGTTTATAAGAAGCGTGGAGATGCTCTTCCGCTACAACATCTTGGGTATCATTGGCAGGTTTCTTAATCTCATCTACCCACCAAACATAAAATTCCCTAGAGATATGTCATCTCATGGAATGAAGTGATTGAAGGATACTAACAAAATGGGATTGTTGTCTACGCTTTGGGAACATTTAAATGCCAAAATATGAACTTTTGTAAATAAACGCCAAGTGTTCAACCAAATGATACAACATGTTATCTTTTAAATGAATATCATAGTTGTATCTTACAGAAGACATGGTCATCGTCAAGAGACATTGTGATTGTTTCATCAAATAAAACAACTGTATATTCACCCCGATCAACTCACCTATACCAACATATGTGTGGCCCATAACAAAATACGAGCTTTATAGCAACGTACGGACATCCATCAAGGCATAGTAGGCAATGTTTTTTTGTTGGAAGTTACTATATTGTCCTCTCCCCATCACACAAACTTAAAATAGAAAAATTACAACTCCAATAAACTAAACATTGTTATCCTCTCCGACGTAAATTGCAACTCATTTAGAACTGCATCGGATTCTTTAATTGACTTCCAGAGAAAATGCACCATAAGACTAATACAATGACTTTATTTTAAAATAAACACATAAAAACAAAATTAAAAATAAATACTAAAACGTATTAAACAAATATAAAACTAAAACTAAACAAAAGAATTATCCCCACACATTTCACTTTTAAAGGACCTCAAAATTAAACTAAATTCCTAAAAAAATTATAATTACGTAAGACTTAACATTTAAAAAACAAACTTTAACAAAGACTCCAAAAGATAATTTGACTCTTTATAAGAACAAACTATTTATTTTCCATATTTAAATACCAAATAAAAAAACTTATTGACACAACACACTAAAAAGTTAAAACAAGACAATTAAAACTTACATAACACGTGAACCAATAAATAAATTAAAAACAAGAGTTACAAGTCGATGGAATGACAGGAAGTGAAGCTAATGTATTTCCAGATTCAAATGTGCACGTTGAGAATTTTTATAGATGCATGTAAAGAACTAATAAGACTATGACCATTGATAAATTATCGAATATCGGTAAGGCTCGACTGTCCCGAATTACAACAAGAACTGATTTGTGAACTCCTTAGAATGTGTAGTCGATTTAGAAGCTGCGAAAAATTGTTGTGAGGTAAATTTTGAATTCATGGAAATGAAAAAATAAACCTATATCATTGGATGGCAAGTCCGAGTAATTAGTGTCGTTGAAACAGATAGGAACATGATGTGGAGTCAAAGATGAATATCTAAAATAGTAAATATCTAGGAATTATAAAAATATCTAAAATCCAACACCTCTGTAAAGTTAAGCCACCGGAATTTGACACTTTCCAGCAATGCCTTCTTCAAAGTAAACACCTCCGGTGAATAAATTTATTGTAGTACAAACTAGCAATCGCATGTGCACAATGCAATGTGAACGTCGAACGGTATATGTTATTTAATTTAGAGGGTTAGTTATTACTTTTGAAGTTGATGTTGATAAGGGGTGTGATTGATTTTGTAAGTGTAGAAATATAGATGAAGCATTACATTTAAATATTCTATCTCTACATTTCAATTTTTTACAAATTCGTACATATACATTTACAAATTTTATATCATGAGTGGTAGTGTTTTGTGGACTATTTTATTTGAACTAAACATGAACACATGAAGACTTTCGTACATTGAGGTGCACATAAAAGGCTATGAGAGCTTTGGATTTGAGGGCTACTTTTCAAAGGCCGCATTGCAGTAATGGAGAAATGGTAAGTGATTCAGTTTGTTATTATGTATTGGGGGCTTGCCTGGTGTTTCTTAACCCATTATAATGATAGATCTGATTAGGTTTTGTAAGGGCAATTCTATCTGGTAATCTTTGATATTTGTTTGCCATGCAGAAGCCTTGCCAATTGGGTACAATCCTCCTCTTTTTTTTTTTTCGGTCTTTAGGCTTCATTATTTTAGATCTATTCATTGTTATTGATGGACAAATTTAATTTTCTCTACTTCCATAAAGGGCTAAGTTCGCTTCTAGGATTCGGGTAGAGTCCAACCCAGTCTGACAGATTATGTAGGCATCTCCTTCAATTTCTATGCACGTTTTCTCATCTCTTTTCTTTCTTCAGTGCTCAGGAGTAATCTTACAGATTTCTCCACCTTCACTTGACAAGGAATCTCTTCTCTGTGAAGGAAATACCTTGGAACCATCTTAGATCGTTGGTTACAACTATTGTTGTTATTCATCCATTAAGTTACAATTGTGGTTCATTTTTCAGTATTCACAGATGAATGAATGCCAACTTCTTAACATTTTCAATTGTCTTAAATGACATTTTGAGCCCTTTTTAATGAAAATCAAGCTTATTGCTATGCATTATAAGGTATTTGGTGGCTACAGTTTTAGTTATATTTTGTTTAGTTACAAAATTTCTATGTTGTGAGCACCAATTAGTTACTTTATTTTATTTCTTGTAGGTCTCTGACATTCAGGGAGGGGATATGTTTGCAGTAACTATATTGTAACTCCCTTCTGCTTAATATAATGACGGACACACACATATTAAAGTGTGTCGTGCCTTCCCGTATCTCTTCATTTTCTCAAATCTTCTAACAATTTTTAGTAGTATATATGCATACATAGATGTCTTTGTTGTCTATGGATGGTTGTAACATAAGGAAACACCATCTTTTGGTTCTGGTAGAAAAGAACCAAAAGAGGGTGTTTCCTTGAAAATTGGCACAGTGATAGGTGGTGATATAAGAGAATGTACACAGGGACTTATGTATAAAAATACAATGTAGCAATAATTATTTTGCATCGATTTTTATTACTATATATGCATGTGTAGATGTTTGTGTGGTCTACGCTTTGTTTTACATCTTGGTATATAAAAATGCATAGATAGAATTAGTTCACACCTTTCATGGAAAAGAAACTTGCACATCAATCCCCATATTTAGAGAACCAAGAACACCACATGTTAGTGTTTAAGCTAAAAACAAGTCATTAAAAGAATTTTCCTTCCACTTAAACGTCACCAAGAACATTAATGGATTCTTGCAAAACCATGAATAATTATTCAGAAAGGAGCTAGCATAAATTAAAAAGTACTACACATAAATTAATGGATTCAAGAAGTGTTCAATAAGTAAAGTAGTAGTGGAGGTGCTATCAAAGTAGAGGGTAGTATTTACGATAGGTTGTTTTGGTTGAGTGATATTAGTCTTGAATCCTCCTTTCTTCTTGCTCCAAGTGTTGATACGTGCACCCATAACTCCAGAGGACATGTGTAGAGGTTTAAGTGTAGCATCTATTAGTGCATTCAAGTATGACCTATTGTTACATATTTTAAGAATGTGATCCGTAAATATTCAAATGTTGCATTAAAAATAGACTTAAACAAGTTTTTGTTCATTAAACTTGCACATTATATACATAATTCCAAAGCTTGCCATCAAACTGAGTACAAAGTAAGAAACTAATTTAATTTTTATATTTTTAATTGAGTGTAGAGCAAGTAAGAAACTAATTTACAACTATATGCACCTCAAACAAGATTCTAAAAGTTATTCTAAAAAAATAAAATTTTATAAATTGTGCAAATCAAAATAAAAGGGGAAGTTCGACTTCACCTTGAGATAATAAATGCATTTTTAAAAGGTAAATCAAGTGACTTCTTGGCAAGTCGCATTTTCCTTGGAAGCATTTAATAATTAATATTTGAGACAAAGTGATTATTCCTAAGCATGGGTCGACTCATATGAGCATCTTTTTAAAATCCCTATGCATTTAATATTTGTTGTTGGTTGGTGACTTTCAGATAATACATTTTTAAATAAGATTTCCTCCTAGATGATGGCGCCAATGATGAGAAGAACTTTGGAGGATGTGCAAGCAAAAGCTATAAAAGAAGATGTGGTTACTCCTTTTTTGGCATGTTGACGGTTTATGAAACTTATCTTCATGCTTGAAGAAGGGATGTATGCCCACTTATGATCAAAAACAAAAGGTGTTTATTAACACCACCATTTGTGAAGTGTGTGTGCCCATATGAGCTTGAAGTAATAAGTTTTTGCAATCATTTCTCTATATATATATAAGGCGCCATTTTTGGGAGAAGATATAAGCTTGCTTTGAGGGTTTGGAGTGTGATTTATGATGAATATCTTTTATTATATGTTGCTTGGTTTTTACTTGATGAAATCGACTTGTTTGGGCATGTGCTAAGAGTGTTTGGAAGGGATTTTGAAGTGATTATAAATCTGTTGTTTTAGATTTATTAATTGCAGATCTGGAACTGCATTTATTGACTCTTAAAGTGAAGGAAAAAGTGTTGGAATTATGTTGCAGATTTTACCCTAACCCTAGCGACTGGGTTTGGGATTTTGGGGGCTGTTTTGAGTGGTTTCTAGTGCATGAAAGATCTGATATTTATTGTGAATAGAAGCTCATAATTTTCCCTTTCTACTGCACTTGGTTTCAAGTCAAAAGAGTTAGTATTTTGGGAGTTATTAATTTTCAAAGTTTTAGTTAATTTTCAGCAGTATTATTTATTATTTTACTTCTGCAAAGTGTATTGGATAAAGGAGTATAAATACCAACTGGATTGCCCATCTAAACCCTCACCTTGGCTCACTCCAACCCTATTTGGGTTGTATTGAAGCTGACACTAGGGTTAGTTGAGGTAAACCTAGGAGGGTTTATCTTCTAAGTTGTTTGTTTTTGCAGTAATTAATAATAAATCATTAATATCCCACAAGGGGATATTACAGTGGTATCAGAGCTTCTTTCCTCTTTTCGTGTGGGTGATTTGTGCATGCAGGGTGATAAGAAGTGGTTGTTTTATAAAAGGAGAGATAAGGGAAACATGGATGAAGGAGCATTCACATCGGATCAAGTAAAATTCTTGCATGAACTAATGCAAGGATGTGGGCAAGAACTACAAAGATCCATGAGTGAGCAAATGCCCCAACTCCTCAAAGAGGCTATGGGTAAAGATAAATATGCCAGCTCCAATGAAGGGAGCTCACATAAGGGAGGCTCTACTTCTAAGTTTTTTAAAGATGTCTTCTTACCTAAAGAGACCATTAGAGAGAGAGAGGAAGAAGAAGAACCCACCTTAGCCGAACTCATAGATGCTCAAAGGTTGGAGTACGGTTCTTTGAGCCAAGCCACAAGAGATATGTTGGGATTTGATGATTTTTGTGCCCTCAAGTTGGGCAAGAAGTCAAAAAGGCTCCACAAGCAACCACATAAGAATCTTCAACAAAGATTGGGAAAAGTTTCACTCCCCAACTTTGATGGTTCTAATACGATTACGATAAGAGCTTGGTTGCAAAAGATGGAGACTTACTTCTCCCTCAATCCCATGCAAGAAGAAGAGGCCCTCAAATTTGTTACCCTCCATTTGGAAGGCATGGCACATGAGTGGTGGTTCCATGGTATGCACACCCAAGGTCATGACTTGATTCACACAATGGAAGAATTTAGCCAAGGATCATGGAGAGGTTTGAAAGGAAGGACCCGAACTTCATTTTAGAGAATTGCCCAACTCAAACAAGTGGGAAATGTTGATGAGTATGTTACAGACTTCCAAAGAATTGCAGTCATGGTCTCCGAAGTTAGTGAAAAGAGGTTGGTTGTCCTCTTTACGGAGGGTTTGATAGAGCCTCTAAAAGGTTTGGTAAGAGCTTTTAACCCTATGACTTTGCAAGATTGTATTACTAAGGCTCTTGATTTAGAATGTGCAGCTTATAGAGGGGCTTATGTGCCTAAAGGACAACATTCTAATACCTCACAAACGCTGCCCAAGAGTGAATTCAGAGGACAGCCAAGGTCTGATTTACAACAGCCCCTTAAAATGCAAGGAGGGCAGCCCCTAGGGCCATCAAGAGAAGCCCCAAGAAGGGTCAATCAGCCCTATAGAAATCAGCCTCAAAACAATTCACAAAAAGAGGAAAGGGACGAACTAAGAAGAAAGGGACTATGTTTTGACTGCAAAACTCCATGGGTAAGAGGTCACAATTGTAAAGGTAAAGGTCAAATCCACTACATTGAAATTATTGATTCAGATTTTGAATTTGATTTTGATGATGCTAACCATGGTACTAATAAAGAAATGATTGAGCATGTGCAAGAGAATGAGGAAATGGAAAGTGCCCTTGCTTCTCTTTCGGGTGTGCCTAAGTATCATGCATTCAGGGTGAAGGGAACCATTCAAGGGCAAAGAGTGATTACCTTGGTTGACAGTGGGGCCACCCACAATTTCATTGATGGAAGTCTAGTAAGAAAAATGGGTTTGGAAACCACAAATTGCAAGGCTTTCAAAGTAACCATTGCGGATGGGACTACTCTTCCATGTTCTACAAAGATTGCACAACTTCCCCTCATACTTGGGAAGCACAAGGTAACCGATGATTTTTATGTTGTTGATATTGGGGATATTGATCTTGTGTTGGGTGTTCAATGGTTGCATTCTTTAGGTGATTTCACACAAAACTACAAAACAATGGAGCTAAAATTCACTAAAGATGACAAGGAAATCATCCTAAAAGGCATGGCGAATGGTGCACCACAAGAGGTGTCCATGAAGAGGATGGAAAGGGCTTTTAGAAGGGGTCAAATTGAGTGGGCAGCTGGCTGTTATATCACAGTAAAATCAGAAAAATCAGAACAACAGTCATTAGAAGGTGAGTTACAAGCTCTTTTAGAAAAGCATGTTCATGTTTTTGATGATTTACCACATGGGTTGCCTCCCCATAGAGGGTTTGAGCATATTATAGAGTTGGAAAAGGATACTAAGCCCATTATGATCACTCCTTACCGCCATCCTAGAGTTTATAAGGAAGAAATTGAAAAGACTATTAGGGAGCTTCTTGAGATGGGACATATAAGGCCTAGTTCTAGCCCATTCGCATCTTCTGTTGTTTTGGTAAAAAAGAAAGATGGTACTATGAGGATGTGCATTGATTATAGAATGTTGAATAAAAGGACTATCAAAAATAGGTACCCCATTCCTAGAATTGATGAATTACTTGATGAATTACATGGTGCTTCTTTCTTTTCAAAAATAGATCTCAAATCCGGTACCATCAGATAAAGGTAAGAGAAGAAGATGTGCACAAAACAACTTTTAGATGTCATTTTGGGCATTTTGAATTTCTGGTTATGCCTTTTGGATTAACTAATGCACCAGCCACTTTCCAATCTTGCATGAATCATGTATTTAGCCAATATCTAAGAAAGTTTGTGCTAGTGTTCTTTGATGACATCCTTGTGTATAGCAAAACTTGGGAAGAGCATTTGACACATTTGGATCTGGTTTTATCCACCTTGGAACAACATTCTTTCTTTGCAAAGAAATCTAAATGTGAGTTTGGTTTAAAAGAAATTGGATATTTGGGGCATGTTATTGGTGCTAATGGTGTGCAGGTTGACAAACAAAAAATTGCAGCGATTATGGAATGGCCTACCCCCACATCTCTCACACAACTAAGAGGGTTTTGTGGTCTATGTAGTTATTATAGGAGATTTGTTAAAGGGTTCTCACGATTTGCAGCTCCTTTGACAGATTTGACTAAGAAAGGGGCTTTTAAATGGTCCAAGCCAGCCCAAGAAGCATTTGAAAAATTGAAGGAGGTAATGTGTTCTTGTCCAGTTCTTGCAATTCCAGATTTTTCTAGACCTTTTGTGGTAGAATGTGATGCTTCGGGTGAGGGAATAGGGGCTGTCCTAATGCAAGAAAGACATCCCATTGTTTTTGAGAGTAGGAAATTAAAAGAGCATGAAAAAGGATATAGTGTGTATGATAAAGAAATGTTGGCAATCATGCATGCTTTGAGTAAATTTAGACAATATCTGGTATGTGGGAAGTTTGTCATTAAATCTGATCATAATAGCTTGCGGTTTTTTCTTAACCAAAGAGAACTAAATGACAGGCAACAGAAATGGGTAAGTAAAGTGCAGCCTTCGATTTTGACATCGAGTATGTAAAGGGGAAGAATAATGTAGCTGCAGATGCACTATCTAGAAGGCCCCATGGGATGGGAGAAGAAATGGACCAGCCATGTATGCAATTGCTTGAGGGCAAGCAATTTTGGGAAGGGAGGACTGTAATGTCCCCCTTTTTTATAAAAAAAATAAAAAAGATAAAATCGATTTGCACATGTAATTTTAAAATAAAATTTTATAAATTGTGCAAATCAAAATAAAAGGGGAAGTTCGACTTCACCTTGAGATAATAAATGCATTTTTTAAAAGGTAAATCAAGTGACTAGGCAAGTCGCATTTTCCTGGAAGCATTTAATAATTAATATTTGAGACAAAGTGATTATTCCTAAGCATGGGTCGACTCATATGGGCATCTTTTTAAAATCCCTATGCATTTAATATTTGTTGTTGGTGACTTTCAGGCACATTTTTAAATAAGATTTCCTCCTAGATGATGGCGCCAAAGATGGAGAAGAACTTTGGAGGATGTGCAAGCAAAAGCTATAAAAGAAGATGTGGTTACTCCTTTTTTGGCATGTTGACGGTTTATAAAACTTATCTTCATGCTTGAAGAAGGGATGTATGCCCACTTATGATCAAAACAAAAGGTGTTTATTAACACCACCATTTGTGAAGTGTGTGTGCCCATATGAGCTTGAAGTAATAAGTTTTGCAATCATTTCTCTATATATATATAAGGCGCCATTTTTGGGAGAAGATATAAGCTTGCTTTGAGGGTTTGGAGTGTGATTTATGATGAATATCTTTTATTATATGTTGCTTGGTTTTTACTGATGAAATCGACTTGTTTGGGCATGTGCTAAGAGTGTTTGGAAGGGATTTTGAAGTGATTATAAATCTGTTGTTTTAGATTTATTAATTGCAGATCTGGAACTACATTTATTGACTCTTAAAGTGAAGGAAAAAGTGTTGGAATTATGTTGCAGATTTTACCCTAACCCTAGCGACTGGGTTTGGGATTTTGGGGGCTATTTTGAGTGGTTTCTAGTGCATGGAAAGATCTGATATTTATTGTGAATAAAAGCTCATAATTTTCCCTTTCTACTTGCACTTGGTTTCAAGTCAAAAGAGTTAGTATTTTGGGAGTTATTAATTTCCAAAGTTTCAGTTAATTTTCAGCAGTATTATTTATTATTTTTACTTTTGCAAAGTGTATTGGATAAAGGAGTGTAAATACCAACTGGATTGCCCATCTAAACCCTCACCTTGGCTCACTCCAACCCTATTTGGGTTGTATTGAAGCTGACACTAGGGTTAGTTGAGGTAAACCTAGGAGGGTTTATCTTCTAAGTTGTTTGTTTTATTACATGCGATACAAGTGATTACGTAAGCTTTTCTAAGAAACAATACTATAATTAGTGCACAATATTCTTTTTAAAGCTTTTATTTTTCCAAGCTTTACGCTAGTTTTTATTTTAATTATAAGAATATAAAATAATCTTTGCCCATCTCTACTTTAAAAACACTGACCATAGATAAAGAGCTTTAAATAAAAACAAACAATGCTATTATTACCGCATACTAATAATCATCGAAGCTTTACTCAAAAACTTTAATTTTAAGCGTCTTTAAATTATTTAAAAACATGCAATTGTCGGTCGACATCTAGACACCCGTCACATTACTTGCACGAACCACTTTCAAAACTCCTATTGTCAGAAAATTCATTACACCTAGCATGACAGATATTTTCCGTGAATGAAACATAAACCTACGTCAATTCATTTAAAGACGGAAAAAGTAGATCGAAAACATACCGACACTACATGAAGTGGGGGATCCTTTTGAAGATCCTTCAACTCCTTGAGAATATGCTTAGAACCATCGATCACGCACTCTCCTCTCCCTTCTTCGCAGACAATAACACCGGGGAGACCCACTGAAAATAAACCCCTGGATATCCTTTAATAATAAATACAATGAAGGGAAGGGGAAAGGAAGGCCAAACCAATATTAGTACCATGCCCAACAAATAAAAGATGAAAGGGCATCTCACCCGTGAAAACAAAGAAACAACGGAAGATGAAGATGAAGACGAATAGTAGAGACCTACTCCAACGATTCAACCCTCATGCTTTTGCATAATACATACTCGACACAATTAAAAACAACAACCACCGAAATTTGTTTATATATACAATCTGCCTCCTGTTTTCAATACCAATTTCTTTGAAAGCACCTCTAATGTCTTACGTTGTTCTTCTTGTGTCATCCTCTGATCAAAGCACCCTGCATTTATCACCTCATCTGCCATGTCCATCTTCAACTGTTGAATGTTATTACAAACAAGGCTTTCCGCATATCCCATGTATCTAGCTTTTCCTGCTAGCTCATCTCCAACATCTAGCATGCCACCACTTCGTAATTCATCTTCCACATGACATAAAGATATTGTGTCCACAACTGATTCCATATATATCACTCTAACTTCTTTCTTTTGTCCAATTCGATGAGCCCTAGCTACTGCTTGCTCCTCATTTTTTAGTTGGCATCTAGATCAATAATCATCAAAGCTTTACTCAAAACCTTTAATTTTAATCGTCTTTAAATTATTTAAAAACATGCAACTACCAACCGACATCTAGACACCCGTCACATTGTTGCACGAACCACTTTCAAAACTCCTATTGTCAGAAAATTCATTACACCTAGCACGACATATATTTTCGTGGACGAAACATAAACCTACGTCAATTCATTTAAAGACGGAAAAAGTAGATCGAAAATGTACTGGCACTACATGAAGTGGGGGGATCCTTCTGAAGATCCTTCAACTCCTTGAGAATATGCTTAGAACCATCGATCACGCACTCTCCTCTCCCTTCTTCGCAGACAATAGCACCGGGAGATCCACTGAAAATAAACACCCGGATATCCTTTAATAATAAATACAATGAAGGGGAAGGGGAAAGGAAGGCCAAACCAAGATCAATACCATGCCCGACAAATAAAAGATGAAAGGGCATCTCACCTGGTGAAAATGAAGAAACAACGGAAGATGAAGATGAAGACGAATAGTGGAGACCTGCTGCAACGATTCAACCCCTCCTGCTTTTGCATAGTACATACTCGACACAATTAAAAAACAACAAACCAACAACATGCAAAAATGGAAAAATAAAATTGTTAGAAAAGTAAAAAGTAAAATTGTTAAAAATAACAAAAGTAAAATTGTTAAAAATAGCAAAACCAAATTGGTAAAAATAGCAAAACTGTCATTTAGGCCGTCAAATTTGACACTGACCCCATGAATGTCCTAAACCTATTTTCCATTGGGATAACGCCTTCGCCGTAATTATAAATGTGTATAAAATATATTTAACAAAAAGTTAAAAGTTAGCTCTATTAATATTATATAATTTACTATTTTATATAATTTACTGTTTATATAATTTAATAGTTGTATATGTTGACGGTTTATAATTTATTTAACTTTGTAATATACGGCTAAAATTACACCAGGAGATCCACCGAAAATAAACACCGGATATCCTTTAATAATAAATACAATGAAGGGGAAGGGGAAAGGAAGACCAAACCAAGATCAAGTACCATCCCCGACAAATAAAAGATGAAAGGACATCTCACCCGGTGAAAACGAAGAAACAACGGAAGATGAAGATGAAGACGAATAGCGAGACCTCCTCCAATGATTCAACTCCTCTTGCTTTTGCATAATACATACTCGACACAATTAAAAAACAACAAACCAATAACATGCAAAAACAAAAAAATAAAAATTATTAGAAAAGTAAAAAGTAAAAATGTTAAAAATAGGAAAACCAAATTGGTAAAAATAACAAAACCGTTATTCAGTGTCGAATTTGACACGGGCCCCATGAATGTCCGCAAAGCTATTTCCTATAGGGATAACGCCTTCGCCATAATTATAAATGTGTATAAAATATATTTAACAAAAAGTTAAAAATTAGCTCTATTAATATTATATACTTATATTTCAATATTAATACATATGACTATTATACATATTTATGGTTTATAACAAATTTTGCCTCTCAAATTTACTGTTTATATAATTTAATCATTGTATATGTTGATAAAGATATAATTTATTTAACCCGTAATATATGACTAAAATTACATCGGGAGATCCATTGAAAATAAACACCCGAATATCCTTTAATAATAAATACAATGAAGGGGAAGGGAAAGGAAGGCCAAACCAAGATCAGTACCATACTTGACAAATAAAAGACGAAAGGGCATCTCACCTGTTGAAAACGAAGAAACAACGGAAGATGAAGATGAAGACGAATAGTGGAGACCTGCTCCAACGATTCAACCCCTCTTGCTTTTGCATAGTACATACTTGACACAATTAAAAAACAACAAACGAGCAACATGCAAAAACAGAAAAATAAAATTGTTAGAAAAGTAAAAAGTAAAGTTGTTAAAAATAGCAAAACCAAATTACTAAAAAATAGCAAAACCGTCATTTAAGCCGTCAAATTTGACACAGTCCCATGAATGTCCACAAAACTATTTCCCATAGGGGTAACGCCTTTGCCATAATTATAAATGTGTATAAAATATATTTAACAAAAAGTTAAAAGTTAGCTCTATTAATATTATGTACTTATATTTCAATATTAATACATATTTATGGTTTATAACAAATTTTGCCTCTCAAATTTACTGTTTATATAATTTAATAGCTGTATATGTTGACAGTTAATAATTTATTTAACCTGTAATATACGGCTAAAATTACAAAATACGGCTACACCCGGTCAATTTCCATGCCTACATGGGTAGACCAAACCTTCGCCTTCTCTGTCCGATGAATGGGTAGGCTAGAATATATAATATACACTCGAGAACTTTTTAGCAAACTCTGTTACCTTCGCGTGCAAGAAAGCTCCTTATTTATTTCAGATCTTCAAGAGGGAATGGAAGACTGGGGTTCGATTCACGCCAAGATGGACATAGAAAACACATTAACGCAGAATTTGCAGGATTTACAGAAACAGCTGGGGAAGAAACAAACATTTGATTCAGCTGCAGCATCGCTGGCATTGATGTTGCGCAACAACTATGATTCTGCATCCCCAGCGCTACAGCACACGGTGACAATCAAATCTCCTGTCCACTTTAAATCCCATCAATGACTCTAACTTCACAATTCTAACCTAAATTACACACTTTTAAGGGAAAACTCTACAGTTTATTCTTTCGTTCAAATGTTGTTTGTCCTTCCCTAAGTTATTGCCCTTGCAATTTTTTTAACCGTAATTAATCACTCATAATTAATTCTTCTCATGTTGTTTTGAGAAAAATTTGAAAGTTTTTCCGGTATGTGTCTTAGCTCGGGAATTCTTTACTTAAAAATGACCTGCCGTTGATTAAGAGCCGAGAAATTTTTTATATTGTTAAATTGGTGCAAACAGCAGATATGCCACAATTTTTTTTTAAATTGTTGATCTTAGGTTTCCACAGTCCATAATTGTTGTAAGGCCGATTTTCTAGTAAATAATGTGATATAATTTTGAAAATTGATTTTGGACCACACTTTGTGGTGTTTCTACAGGAAATTTCGACCCTAAATTATATTTTCTTTTCACTGGCAATTTTTCTTGCCGGGCAGCCTTCTACTTAAGTGCCAGCGCCAGCCTCATCTTGGGGCTTATAGATTGATTTTGTATTTTACCCACGTTTAACATGTCTCCCGGGATTTGAACGTGGGGCTTTGTCACTCAATCACTGATTCACTGACGATTTACCATCTAATCTCATTCCATTCGACCATATGCTGCTTTTGTTAGTTGTACATGATTTTTTTGACTCTTTTATGTCTGTTCAAGCGATGGGATTGCAGGCCTGCCGTGGAACTTTTATTTTTCCATTAGTTTAGCTCTAATAGGGTTGTAGGATTATTGATATTCCTCGTTCTCTGTAGTTTCAATTTGTCAAGATTTATTTTGCATTTGATTTCTGTTTGTTTAGGTTAAAATTCTCTTAACTGTCACACATTTCTGTAGGATCGACAGATGCAAATGGTGACATGAGTGTTTTATTTCTATAATACATCATTTTGATTAAGGCTTGTGGAAGGGGGTTGTGATGATCGATTGCATCCTTGTGTTCATTAGTGTGTGAGAGCCTGGTTCTCAACCTGAATAGATTTTGACTATCTGAAACCAATATTCATAGATGCAACCAATGTGCATTAAGGCAGCGTGCATTATGTCTTGAAATATTTGATTTGGATGTAAAGTCTGGGTAAATTTTATGACATACCGATTCTAAAGTCACGAGGAGGGATTTGATGATTGGCATGCGGCTATCCTGGTTGTTTAGTAGCCCAATGTAATTTGTATGCCCTTTGGGAAGTTATTGCAATATTTGGAAGGGGACCAGGTGTATTGCTGCAATCCCTCAGGCGAGGATAAGAGTCTAGCCAATTCCAAACCTGACATAGATATGCACCATCTGATATTTATTGCTTATATCTAATGGGGAATTAAGCTAACTAATCTGCAGCTCCATTTTTTGTTGTATCATAAAAACACATATATTTGTGGTTTTATGTACACGCACACACACATTTACAGAGAGACATCAGTCATTAGCACCCTTTGTAATATCGATGGAACTTGTATGGTCCTCGAACAGCATAACTACTGAAGTCAGATGTCCCAGAACATGACTAAAATAACTTACATGTCTAGTAAAGTCTTGCTTGATGGAACTCATAGGGCCTCAGAACAGTCTTAATTGATTGGATCCATTTTCCACTCAGGCTGGAAGTAACTTGGAACCATCCCGTATTCTTTGGTATAAAAGAGAGATTATCAATATTATACACCTCACAATTTATGCAAGCAACATATGCATTTAGAATTCATAATATTGAAATATTCAATCCTGCTGCAATTTATGGTCAAAAATACATTTCATGTAACCATGCATCTGCAGTATTTATATTTCTAAATATGAGAAAATAAGTACGAAAATTTAACCATGAGAAATGATGGTCTCATATTTCTATGTTTTTTTCTAGTAATCATAGTTTCTAGGGCATACTTGGTTTCAGCCATAAATAGGCCAGAATATAACAAATTTCAACTAATACAAGGTTGCAAATATAAACATAACCAGAAACCGGCACCTCTCTAGAAAAGCCTTCAAGGAGTTGTTGCTTCACTCGTATATGGAGATATTGTCCCAAGTATTGGCTGAAATTTGACTGCATTCTTTTAAGATGATTATAAGTTTACGTCCATTCTCAAGGGGTTGCTAAACTTGAAAACACGATTAGGGCTCAAAATATCTAAACAATATGTTATAGGTCTGTATCCAGATTTTTGCTAGGCTGCAACATATATGTTTGAAATGTGAAAATCTGTCGAAAAACAGTTTGACTTATAGTTGAATCTTTCCTGCTTGGTCGAAGAGAATAATTTTCTGTACTTTAATTGAAAATAGAGCTGCTCAATTCTTGGTTTTTTTTTCCCTAACTAGCAAATTGAGTTCATATTTATAGTTCGTGGGAGGTTAATTAATCCTATCCAAGTTGCCCTATATTTTTCTTTCTGGTGCTGCTCATACTTTTTTTTCTGAAGTTGTTCCTATTCAGTGTTTTAGTTATTTTTTCTTATTGTTGTTGGCTTTCTGTAGTTTGTCAAAAATGGAATTTTGATTGTTATAAATTACTTCCACGATTCTGTCTAGAATTACATCTTTTCTTTAGTTTTTTCAGAGGATCCTTACAATTTCACTGTGGATCTTTAGGGTGGCTTAATTTCACATTTCTTACACATGGGCCTGGGATATACAATTATAAAGGTCTCATGTAATTGTGTGTAGCTTATTTTTGTTGTTAATGTTCTTCAAAATGAATTAATATTCGAACTGGGGCTTTGTTGGGTTTTCATCCCACATTGCAATATCTCATATGTTGACCTCTATTATCATAGAAATATAAACCTTTCCTGACACTTTGTCCTTACCCTCAGTTTTTGAAATTCTGCTGAAAGATAACTTTTACTATTTAGTGCAGAAACATATTCAATCTTCCATTTTGGTTCCTGTTTAGTTGTTACCCATCTCTAGAATGCTTCCTACCGTTTGTTCAGATGAACATGCAGATAAAAAACAGTCATCTACCCATACATGATGACTATAAACAATATCAAAATATAAATCAGTGGCTTGAAAGTTAATTATGGCATGTTCATGAGTGTGCACTAATACATATTTCACCATAACTGAGCTATATACGGTTATTGGAGGAATAAGTTCAAATAACACGAGAACGCATTAAGCTGTCCACTAGAAACTGATTCTTTTGTTACTTTAAGGTAGGTTCATTTTTACTGATATATATAAAATCATATAAGCTTGAGACATGAAGGTAAATATATTAGTTTTATAAAGGGAATTTTCATGTATTCAAAAGCATATATAGTGTATAAACAACCATTTCTTGAAATTTTAAAATATAGAATCTGATTCAACCCTAGAAATAAATAAATAAGAGGGGTAGGGTTATGTGTTCTTATATATCTAAGGGTTAAAGGGTTAGCAATAAGTTGGTATATTTAGATTAATTAATAAATATTAATGAAAATATCGGAATATGCTCTCATTAGCAATTTGTAAGATTGAACATGGAAACTATTGCTAAAACACAAGAAAGTAGAATCTAGATGCTCTTAGCTGATTACAGAGGCAGAAAGCTGAATTTGCAGTGTGGAATGACTGTGTAGTTTGGAAATGATCTAAAAGTGCATCATTTCTAGAACTTGGGTGCAATACTAAGTAGGTATGGAACCGTCTAGTAGGTATGGAAGTGCTAGACGGCTTGGTCCCTTTCAGACGGTTTTGTATGGTGATGTGCTGACACTCTGCACTTTTTGTGTGTTTGCGACTGACTGTGATGACCTTCACTCTGAAACCCTAAGTGTCGCACATTTGTGAAACCCTTTGTGTAAAGAGAAACTACTTAAAACCCTAATCACGAGTAAGAGACCTTGCAAAAAGGTTACTGGTTGGATTGAAGTGCAATCTGTGCATTGCATACGTCGGCACTACTTCAAGACGCCTCAAACTACACGTAGTTCTCCACCTAGTATGTGATATCTATATGGATGCAACTACTTTGACAACTTGATCATTTGATAATGAGAAACAATGGCTTGGCACACTTAAGCTTGGCTTGGCTTTGAAGGTCTCTAGATTGGGAAGCTTGACTCTTGAACTTGGTTAGGGTTGCTTCAGACCTGTGTGGGAGCTGCTCCTTGATTGTGCAGTTGTTTTGAAAGGATTTAGGAGAGCTTGGATTGCTTTTGGAATGCATTTTGCAAGTAGGCTTTTGAAAGTGCCAAGTGAGATAAATAGGCGAGTTAGACTTTCTTTTATAGGCTTTTACATGTTTAATTTCGCATTAAGGCCGATGTAGAGGATATGAACTGACCCATGAAAATATATCAAATTGAAAAAGTGACCATTGGGTGGTTGGACACGAAACTGTCCATTTAGGGCCATCTTTGTTGGATGGATTCTTCCATTAGAGGATTGGGGGTGATCAGTCCCAATTTTGCTGAAGGAGATGCCGAAGCCGCAAAGGAATTGGGTGTCGCTTGACCCAACACCAAAAGGAAAGGTGCCACAATACTTTCTAGTCGTCTTGAAAACCTTCTAAAACAAGGAATGGTGGCATAGGGCTTTCTAGCTGCCCCAAAAGCCTCCTTGGAAGAATGAGAAGAAGAGTGTCACAAGATTTTCTAGGTGCCCCAAAAAGCTTCTTCCCATGGACCACACCGTTGTAGATGGATCTAGGTCCAATTGAAAAATAACATAAAGTCGAAAGGGAATGACTTGTCTCATGCCTCCATAGGAAACGCCCATTCTAGACCGTAATGTCTGGTGGTGTTGTTCCTAATGGATAATTTTGTCCTTGTGGCAATTCATTCTTGCTCTGTATCTGATTCTATTCTTGAGTATTTGTACCCTGTGTCATTATATTCGTGAAGTCTGAATTTTGTTTGTGTGCCTGATGTGCATAGTTATCCCCGTGAGTATCAAATGTGCAATGTTGAATATAGTAAAAGGAGAAGAAGTTCCATGCCCCCATACCTTGTAGTGAAACTGTACTCAAGTTATGTGGTGCCGAAAAGGAATGAAGTACTCAAACCCCCACATTTTATGTTGAAATGCATTTGACCCTGCTCTAAACTGTGTAATCTGTTTTTGAACCTGTATTAGAAACCTATAACTGTTTTTGATAATCTGAGCATTCTGTAAACTGCTGAAAATATGCCCCCAGGACAAAAAGTTCCATCCTAGACTGTAACATCTGGCGGTTTTGTCTCCTGGTGGATGGTTTTGTCTTTATGTGTAATCTGTTCTTACTCTGCATCTGATTCTATTCTTGAGTATCTGTACCCTTTGTCATTCTGTTCCTGAAGTCTAAATCTTGACAGTTTGCTTGGTGTGAATAGATATCCCTGTAATAAACCCCACTAAGTGCCCCCTCTTTTGAGGCGAGTGAGATGTGAAAATAGAACACTCGGCTCAAAAGAAATTATGTGTATCCATGTCAGATGTATCTGATAGTCGGTGTTGGATCTCATGGAGGGCTATCGTAGGTGGCCACTGTTGAGATCCCATTCCTACAAAAAGTGTGCATGGCAGAAACCACAACACAAAGAGAATAAACAAGAAAACAAGTAATAAGCATATAGGTAATCAAGCTTACAAGTAATCTAGTGTACAAGTACACAAACAATGTCACTTATGTTAGTCATAACAAAGCGAAAGAGCTCCAAACAAGGGACACCAAAGTGTTGCAAAGACATGCATAGCAAAGGCCATAGGCCGCATACATGAGACCAATCATACAAGCAAGAAAACAAGTGGATATGATAGAAAATAGTAGCCCAGAGGCACATAGATCAAGTATGCTATGCAAGTATTGCACAAGACACGTGTTAGCCATATTAGTCTTAAAAATATCATATAACACAATATAAGAAATTGAGAATAATGAGGAAGTAAAAGTAATTGTATTGAAACAAAAGCACTTGAATAATGTAGGAGATGCCCCCAAATTAGCAAGGCCATTGGGACGGACTTAGGCCACCCTTATCATCGTGTATAATCTTGTGTGTCATGTATCAAGCTCAAGATATCTCGTGAATGCATGTGTGTAAAGAGTATATAGAAAATATGCTATTCATCAAACTATATGACAAACAACATATGCAAAGTGAAAAACTAGCAAATTAAGTCATATGTAGGTCCTGATTTTGTATTTTGAAAATATTTGAATGTTTTTGTGCTTATTGAATTATTTGAATGTTTTTGTATTTTAGCATATTTCAAAAACAAGAGCAAAGTAAGAGCTACCCTATGATAGGATCGGGAGGGTGAGGAGGCTTAAGCCTGGAAATGGTGTCGTGCATATTAGGAGTAGGAAATATTGATTTAAGCTTATTATGTAGGAATAACAAGAGAGTGATTGTAATCGTACGCCTAAGGTCAAGATGAACTAAAGGCTTGACCTCACATGGAAGAGGAGTAAGTACATTAACGATAACAACATGTAATCCATTGGTAACAAGAGTAGCAGGGACAAATGTGTCGGTGTCAATAAGAGCAATAGTAGCAAAAGCAATCGTAACATGTTCAATTGGAATATGTCCATGACTAGCATTATCATCAATAAGATCTTGTACAACATGATGAAGCTTGAAGCATTTGCGCGTAGAGTGTTCGATATATCTATGGAATCCACAATAGGCATGAGAGTCAAAAGAGTTTTGCGAGGCTTACATGTATCAACCTCGACAAACAGAGGGAGAGATACAAGGTTACCCGCAAACAACTTTTGAATGTGCATTTGAGGTGAGGAGGGCAACCATGGGAATCACCCCCAAAGAGCAGCCGATAATTGAAGCTTTGTAGGTTGAGATATGACATTAATAGTGACTTTAACATCAATCTTGCTAGCATAATATTTTCCTTTGTAATAAGAATGCCTTGAGATATAGATGTATTGGGAGCATTATATGCATATTTAAGCTTGTTTAAAGCAATAGATGTTAAAACCATAGACATTGTAACATTTAGAAGGGAGATATGAGTTACCTCCAACGATATAGGCACTCTAGATGTAGCAATAGTAGGTGTAGCCACAAGAGAAGAGAGATCCTCAATGGGAACACTAGAGGTGGGCAAGGATATAACATCATAGACGACAACAAGAGGTATGGCAACAAGAGTGTCGTGCAAATCATTTGTAATAGGAATAAAATAAGCAAGTGCATTACTTGTAGTATAAGCAAGATCATAAAAAGCAACTTTGATGTTTTCCATAGCAATAATTGAAGGAGAAAAATGATATTCAATTGCATCATTTGTTATTGCTATAATTGTATCTTTTACCATTTTAAGAGAAGTATAATTGTACTCTTTTTAGCAATTTATAAGATCAAACATAGAAATGATTGCTAAAACACAAGGAAGTAGATGCACTTAGTTGATTATAGAGGCAAGTAAAACTGGAAGTGTGGAATGACTATGCAGGCTGAAAATGTTCTGGAAGTGCTTTGTTTCTAGAAATGGGGTGCAAAACTGAGCAAGTATGGAACCATTTAGTAAGTATGGAAGCGCTAGATGGTTTGGTCCCTTTCAGATGGTTTCATATGGTGATGTTCTAGTGCTTTGCAACTTTTTGTGTTTGTGACTGACTGTGATGACCTTTGCTTTGAAACCCTAGGTGTCGCACATTTGCGAAACCCTTTGTGTAATGCAAAACAACTTCAAACCCTAACCGTAGGTATGAGGCCCTACAAAAAGGTTAGTGGTTGGGTTGAAGTGCAATCCGTGCACTGTCTACATTGGTACTACTCTTAATAGGCATCAAACCACATGGAGTTCTCCTCCTCGCAGGTGATATGTATATTGATGTAACTACTTTGGCAACTTGATCACTTGACAATGAGAAACAATGCCTTGACATGCCTAAGCTTGGCTTGGCTTTGAATGTCTCTAGATTGGGAAGCTTGACTTTTGAACCTAGTTGGGAGTGCTTCAAACTTGTGTGGGGGATGCTCTTAGATTGTGCTGCTGCTTTGAAAGGATTTAGGAGAGCTTGGAGTGCTTTTTGAATGTATTTTTCAAGTATGCTCTTGAAAGTGCTAGCTGAGGTAAATAAGTGAGCTAGATTTGCTTTTATAGGATTTTGTAGGTTTAGTTTTGCATTAAGGCCGACCTATAGGATATGAACTGACCCATGAAAAGATATCAAATTGAAAGAGTGACTGTTTGGTGGTTCGGGCACAACTGTCCACTTCGAACTGAATTGTTGGATGGTTCAGTCCGTGATAGATGGTCCCGCACAGGCAGTTGTTTGGATTCTGCAGAATTCTGGGAATGATGTCTGGTAGAAATATACCGTTGTGGACTAATACAATTAGTTCTATGAGCTTTAAGCAATAAGTCATGCAATAGAGATAAGGATAGGTCACCTAGGCTTGGAATGTGTGCGCAAGTCATGCTTTAGGTGCAAAGCCAAGTTGTCATTGCTAAATGATAAATTGCCAAATTTAGGTGTCTACAAAATCCTGCTTTTTAAAGTATAATTGGGGTATGTTAACCTTAATTTTGTTGTAGCTGGCTTGAGAACAACTCCATAAACCATTAGACCTTAGAAAAGCAAAATTAGATCAATAAATTTACTGTAGTAGTCTCTCTCCCTCTCTCCTTCTCCCCCTCCCTCCCTCTCTCTCTCTCCTTGCTCTCTCTTTCCTCTCTCTCTCCTTCCCTCTTGTGTGCGCACACATGAATTGCATCACACATGCACTTAGGTTACTTCACACACACACATGCATGTGCACACAAATTGCATCAGACGCGCACACATTTTGCATTGTAATTGTATCCTATTGTATTGCTTTTAAGTTTTAACTTAATTTTTGATATATCATATTTCTGTAAATAAAATATTTTTGGAGGCTGAAATTCCTAAAATTTATCACACAAAATTCGCGTTGTAATGGTATCCTGTTGTATTGCTTTTAGTTTTAATCTAAAATCTGATATTTAATGTTATCCAAATAAAGTATTTTGGAGTTTGAAATTCCTAAAATTTATCTCTTGCCCTAGTATCTTGGCACTTCTGCTTTTACACTTTCTTTTCACTCTGATTTTGGGATTGAAATGTCATTTATTTGACATCAATGTCTTATGCCTCTATTGACTGTTAATGTTATTAGAAGACAGCAAAAACTATCCAGATCATCTGATTTGAATGTCTTATTAATATGGTATGAGTCTAGGGTGATAATATATTGCTGCTCATGTGATCGTCAGTTTAAATTGCTTCGAGGTGATTTTTGTCTTAGGATATCATCTTCTATCATACAAACATTTTTTTTTGTACCTACATAATTTTGATTGATTTCTTTTTCTTTTTTGTTCTAGATGTATACTGCAGTTTGTAGGGTGGCAACACTTCTGCAGACAAGGTATGCTGCTCCTGGCTTCTGGATTACTGGAATGAAGGTCTTTGAAGAAGCTGACAAATTGGTTAGTAAACCTTTTGAAAAAAATCACATCAAGAGATGCATTAGTAGGGCGCAAGAACATTTGAAGCAGACAGATGATGGAGAAGGGGCCTCAGTACATTCACAACAGAACACAGGTGAGTTAAGTTATTTTCTAGACTTGGTATTTGCTACAGCATTTAGTGGTTGTTTTCTTGGTATCAAGAATGCTTGAATATTTTGATACCATCGCGAGTTTTTTGCTTTTTTATTTATTTGTGCATACTTCATTAACTTCATCTGATATCAGAGCCATGAATGTCTTGCTGCTCGAATTCTCTTTATAGCATGCACTGGTTGTGAGCATATGCATCTCCTATGTTCGCATATGGCTATCTATAAGTCATTGTTAGTGTCAGAGACAGATGGATTAAGAAATGTTAAAAGGGAAGATAGCAAAAACAGCCGAAAAGTAAAAATGTGGATCTGATTTTGCTGCATCAAAAGGAGGGCTGGTTTCAAATATTTTGAGTTTACCAAAGAATTTCTGGTGTCCGAAACCCATAGGACCTGTCCAATGATCATTTTTGTGCGAAACAAGAGTTTTGAATCCATCTGAAGTTGTTTCATTTAGGAAAAATTAAAGTATTTATCTAACACCACAAATCCTAGGAAATTTTGTTTGATCTAATGCACCATAATGCTTCATTATCTTTCCGTCTATTCTCTCCAAGTTTCTTTCTTTGTGCTTTGATGAGTGCATTTTCATTATGTGGTTTTATGTAACTATTCTTGACAGTATCACATCATTCCTTAGCAGATGATAGTGTTTTTATTCTAATGCTCCAATAATCATAATTCTCGTCTTCAAATTGTGAAATAATCATAATTCACACCTTTAAATTGTGAAACAAGCTGTAATGCATTGAATTTAGTTGTCATGCTACGAAACAATACAAGAAAGAAATCACATATTTTTAAGCCTCTTTGAGCAAGTAAATGGATTCGCAAAAATCCCCATCTAATTTAATTAGAAGGAACCTTAGAGTTCTTTCTTGATTTCATTATCGACCAATCCATTTTGTTGTGGAGTACAAGGTGCAGTAAATTCTCTCCTTATTCCAATCTCTTTGCTAAAATTATTAAATTCATTTGACTTGAACTCACTCCCAATTTCAGAGCTTAGAAGTTAAAATCTTCAACTATAGACACTTTGTTTTTTTGTCAAAGCAGTAGAATGATGAAAATGGATAAACTTCTCAAACTTTTCTAGATAAATGATCAATGAGTGTAAAAATATACCAATGTTGGATGGAGACTCGTCTCCTGCCATCATAGCTGCACCTCGGAGATTGGTACTTGTCTCAAGACTTGCATTTCAGTGTTTTAAAAAATAAAATATTTTGTACTCTTCACCCTAGATATGATGAGAGATCAAAGATAAATATCAATTTAATTAATGTTGTCTTTTGTTGATGTCTAATATCTTTACTTTAGAAATTTATTGAGGTTTTTGTTAGGCTATATTAGGCTGAATATTATTGTTTTCTATATATAATATATATATATATATATATATATATTAGCCGACTCTGAGTACCCACCTCCCATCTTGTTGAAAAATGGTGTACCCATCCCCATCTCTCCATAACCATAATTGCATTCATCTCCTGAAACTATAGAAGATACTGAACTTTGTTGAAAGAATAAGTCTTCATAGGACCACACAAGTCTGTACATAGAAGGCAAAGTGTTTTTGTTGCTCTCCAAGACTTCCCTATAGGAAAGCTATTTGTATGTTGCTTTCCTAAGGTGCAAATTTGATAATCTCAACAACCTCATCAATGAATGACAGATCATTGACCTCCTTTTTCCTTAGAAAATGTAATCCTTTATTGCTTGTGTCCATATCTATGGCACCATATTTCACTGCATTTTCTCATAAGCCTTCAAAGCATGTGCCCTACTAGATGCCAAAGAAAGGGGAAACATCCTGTCAGTTGTCATTTTTTCTCTAGCTACTACTGCATTTCTGTTCAATTTATCTTTGATGATGGACTCATCCCTGTTCAATTCTACTCTCTACTTTGGCTTTAAATGTGACTCACCAACAACAAATTCTTCTTTCAATGTTTCACTGATGTACTCGGTGTTTCCTCTTGTTTGAATTGTTATTATTCCTTTACCCTTCATATCATGAGCATTAATATCACCAAGTACAATTTGCCTTAGTAATTTCCATCAACTTTAACAAATAAATCTCCCTTCGAATTTGCATGATTAGAGCACCTTGAATCTATGTACTGAAACAGTCATTTTATTGCTTGTTTTGAAGGAAGAAAAGGAGATTTATTATTTGTTTCAGACTTCTCTACAACTGCATGTATTTTTCTTGTCTCTACATCTGCATTCTTACTATAACAATCCTTCTCATAGTCCCATATTGTACAGTAGAAGCGTTGGACACCATCCCTACTCCCCAATCGCTCTCACTTTTTCCTCTCTACCCTCCAAATAATAGTCTTCAACACAAGAGAACTCAACAATGGAGCAAGAGAAAATACTTCAATTGATCAAAACCAGCTCACTAACTTCCCACGCAAGAGAGAGAGAGAAAGCATCAATGGGCATGCATCCCAACTCCAAGCATGGAGCATAAAATAAATATCATCATAACATGAGTCTAACAATGATCCTAGCACTCCTTTTATAAGCAAGGAGGCACAAAATTTGAAATCCCTAGGAGAGGGAAATTATTAAATAAAAGAAGTTTATTTCCCCTAGGTGTGGCGTCCCCTTTTAAAAAGGGTGATTTTAATATTTAAAAGCCACCTAATTATTATTTAATTAATTCCCCTTTTTAATTTGCATTTTGGGAATTTAATTAAATAATTAAATACATTACTTGCTCCATAAATATTAAATAATTAAATAAATATTGTTTTATAATGTCAAATGATTAAAATCACTCTCCAGGCAATATTATCTAATTATTTAATATATTTTTCCCCTTGCAACATCCCTAAAGCCCACGGGGAATGATAGGCTAAGGGTCTTCAAAAATGGGGACATTACAATATACAATAGGTAGATTCATGTTTTTTACCAAGGTTGGTATTTTTTGTACCCTTGCACAATACAATAGTCGTTGGACTTGTCTTGCTAGGCAATCGTAATAGTTTAAGTCATTGCCATCAACCCTAATTTTTATGATTTAAAGGATTTTAACACTTGGTAATAGAGTAGTCATTCAGGTGTAAGCCCTTGGTAACCCTATTTTTGGTCTCTAGTTGACCAAAATCCTAATCCTTGAACCCCAAACTTGGATACTAAACCCTAAAGTTGCATGGTGGGATTGGACACTAAAGGCGAGAGGCAAGGGCTCAGTCACTCTAGGAAAAACTCTTGACAAAGAAGAGATGGAAAGAAACAGTATTGATGGAACTTTTGATATGTGGTTTTTTTGATAGAAGATTGAGCGAGCAATCTTCATGACAATGTGCAAAGCATACAATTTGAATTGGCTAGTAAAAGAGATCCATACAACATCAATCATTGAGTAATCAACTTGCGCATAGACTCGATCATTTGGTGGCCTTGCAAGACAATCGCAAAATCTAGCCACGCTTCATCAATGCACAACCCAAGTATAGTAGATCTTCTAGCCACCCGAATTCAAATCCAAATACGATGCAACCTCAACCCTTGGCTTCAATTTGGGGACTCGGGCGTGCTATTGAAAGTGAAAATACTTAAGTTCGATGGGAAGGATCCAATTACCTAGATCTACGAAACATACATTTTTTTGATGTACATTACATCCCATGTGGACAAAAGGTAATAATGCCATTCTTATATTTGGACCTTGAGCAATTCATTTGGTATTGATGGTTGTGTTCTTAAAAGAAGATAACTCTCAATGTCACTTCCTCAATTTTTATTGAGGCATTGCAAGTGCACTACAACAAAGGGTGTGACGGAGATTTACTTTAGCTAGTTGGTGAAATTGCAATAAATAGGATTGGTCAAGAATTATATTCAGTAATTTCAAAACCTATTCTTGCGAGTGGAGATGATTACAGATGGTTAATTCCTAGGAGGCCTTAAGGATCACATCCAACATGAGGCACACATGTTTAATCCGCTTATTGTATTTGATTATGTTGTCGTGACATGTAGAGTAGAGGAAAGAACACCGGCCAACAAAAAGAAGGCATTCATGAGCATAAGAGATCAGATCACTCCAAGACCGCCATTTTCTTGAGCGCACTGTATTGACTCCTCAACAAATTGAAGAGAACAAGGAAAAAAGGCTATGTTTTAGTTGTCTATGTTGGTCCATGTTCTCCATATCCATGGGCAAGAGTGCATATCATTGTGTTGGGAGTCCATTGGCTTACTACCTTGGGGTTGATTCAAATGAATTTCCAGCAGAGTTGTTCATGCATTTTAATTAAGAGGGTAGGGTATTTGAACTATATGGGTTGCATACAAAGTCGTCGAGTTGATTAGTTCTCATTAGATGCAAAATAATTTTAAAAAGGGAGCAGATGGGTTTGTGGCTCAATTGTTTTCATCAAAACACAACCAACAAAGGATCCTACACCACCAAATCTATTGGAAATTGTTGATGAGCACTCAATAGTTTTTAGAGATATGTCGAAAGGACTACCTCCTAGAAGGGATTATAATCATGCCATTCAATTAGTACTAGAATCCTAACCACTCAACATCAAACCATATAGTTATTCATATGTATAGAAGAGTAAGATTGAGAAGATGGTATAAGAGATGTTGGAGGTAGGTATTATCTAACATAGCCATAGTACTTATTCCTCTCTAGTGATAATGGTGCATAAGAAGGATGGCACTTGGTGCATGTGTCGAAACTACAAAGAACTCAACAAGTACACCATCAAAGATAAGTTAACAATTTTGGTAAATTGATGATTTGCTAGATGAGTTACTTGGTGCTATATATTTTTGAAACTTGATCTTTGCCTGAGTTATTGTCAAATCAGAATCATAGATGACAATATACATAAAACAACTTTCAGAACCCATGAGGGCCAACTATGATTTTTGGTAATGCACGTTGCCCTCACAAATGCTTCATCTACATTTTAGAGTTTGATGAACTCCATCTTTTGGTCATTTCTACAGAATTTGTCTTGGTGTTTTTTGATGACATCTTAATAAACAACAAAACATGGGAAGGACACTTACATCATGTGAATTAGGGCTTGAAACTCTTGAACAACATTAGCTTTACGCCAAGCCTTTACTTTTGGAGTCAAGGAGATGGAGTACTTGGGTCACATTTTTTCACATGAAGACATAAAGGTGGACTTCCACAAGATCAAGGCCATCAGAGGTAGAATGAAAAGTGCCTAGAACTCTAAATAACTTATGAGGATTCCGAGGGCTTATAGGTTACTATCGCTGCTTTGTAACAAATTATGGCAACATGGTAAACACCACCCACAACTCTATCAAGATATCCTTCCATTGGAATAAGGCAACCACCATGGCATTTGAGAAGTTAAAGGAGGCCTTGTGCACCACTTTGGTTCTAGCTAACCCAAATGTTTCCAAAACCTTTATTGTTGAATGTGATGCTTCATGTATGGCATGGAGGTAGTACTCACGCAAGAGGGACATCCCATCGCATTTGCATGAGTCACTAACTCAAAGGTTAGGGCATTTGACAAATTGACGGATGTGCACCTCTCTCGGTTCTAGCTACCCTAAATTTTCCCAAAACCTTCATTGTTGAATGTGATGCTTAGAGTATGGCATGGGGGCTGTACTCATGCAAGAGAGACGAACCATTGTATTTGAGAGTTGCCAACTCAAAGGTCGGGTATTTGACAAGTGAAGGAGGCGATTTGCACCATTTGGGTTCTAGCTACCCCATCTAAAACCTCTATTGTTGAATGTGATGCTTTGAGGTATGGCATTGGGGCTGTACTCTCAAGAGTTGTAGAATCCGTCTGAATCTACACAAAATCAGGTCGGATTCAAATTTTTCAAGTGGCTCGGATAAGTTATGTTTGGGTCAGCCTTGTTTTTTTCCCCAAAAAATAAATAAATAAAATAGTTTTTTGCTATAAAATGACACCTAACACCCTTATATTCTATTCAATGTAAAATATTTTAACATTATATGCTACATTATTAATGTTTTTAGTTATATTTGTCAATTTTTCTATATCTGTATTATGCTCATATAATATGTATATATTTCACACCAGATTTTTCCAAACTTTTTCAAGAATTCTGGATTTTTTCGGATTTTTTTGCCCTTCTAAACAGATCCGGACTCTTGTTCTTAGTAACTATGGTACTCATGCAAGAGGGACGACCCATTGCATTTGAGAGTCACCAACTTAAAGGTAAGAATTTGTTGAAGCCAATTTATGAGAAGGAAATAATGGCTATCATGTAGTCAAACAATAGGGATCATAACTTATGGGAAGACACTTTAAGGTGAAGACAAATCATGATAGTGTAAAATACTTCTTGGAACAGAGGTTATCATTAGAAGAACAACAAAAATGAGTCTCAAAGATGTTGGATGACTTCGAGATCATCTCCAAGAAAGGAACATAGAATGTAGTGGTTAATGCATTATCTAGGAGGGATGAGTCTATAGAAACACTATCGTGCGCCGTGTCCATATTACCAACAAATTGGGTAGATGAGGTCAGATCGAATAAGAGAATGCCTCGAGATACACAAAATATCATTCAAAAGCTACAACAATATCTAAGCGTGTTAAACAAATTTGTATGGAAAGGGGATGCTCTATGGTACAAGGATAGATTGTGCCTTTGCAAGAACTTAATCTTTAAGCATAAGGTTCTTGCGGAGCTCCATGCTTCTCTAGTTGTCAGCACTTAGACTTCTTCTAGACTTATCATAGATTAAAGACATAAGGTTCCCATACTCCATGAATATAAGCAAGAACAATTTCTTGTAAAACTATTTAATCGTTATTTGAATCAATGTTTCGAGATCACACCGCATGACCGATCATAAGGATACAAGCCGAAGTTCTTTTGGGAAGGGCTCAAAGGGACAATCTAGAAATTCGTGGTAGAATACATGGTGTATCAACAAAATAAGGGTGAGACAATTAAGATTGTAAGTCTTTTGTAACCACTATCTATACCTAGCCAAAGGTGGGAGGAGGTTTCCATGGACTTCATCCGAAGATTGCTGAAGTCTAAAGGGGATAAATGTCATCATGGTTGTTGTGGATAGACTCACCAAATATACCCATTTTTGTGCCTTGTCACATTCGTTTTCAGAATAAGTACAATATCAACCTCTATGGATAGAGTTCGAAGCTACATGGTACCCCAAAGATCATATTCAGTACCGTTATTCTATATTTACTAGTAATTTTTGGATTGAGTTATTCTCATGCTTGGGTACTCAAGTGGCTCATAACACGTCCTATCATCCCTAATTTGATGGGTAAATTGAGGTGATCAAGTGCTTAGAGTGTTATCTCCAAAGTGTTTTTCTTCTGATAAACTTGAGAGATGGGTTGAATGGTCGCCACTAGCAAAATGGTGGTATAACATGTCTTTCCGTATCTCATCCAAAATGTCTCCATTTTTGGCACTATATGGGTACCATCCACCATCCATCACCTCATCTTTGGGGTTTAGCCAAAGGTTTGAGAAGTCAAGAACTATTCAACACCAATAGGAGCTACTCTATAGTCTATGAGAGATCTTGGCAATGGTGCATAATTGAATGAAGTTATGCAAGCTAACCAACACCCCAAAGAAAATGTTTTGAAGCAAGAGATTGGGTTTTGTGACGATTACAACCATATGAGCAAATGTCTTGAAACAACATAAGAAAGATATCGTGCTATTACCTTAGTATTACAATGCTTATCAAGTCTTGCCAACGATTGGTAGTGTAGCATATGATTTGGAGTTACCTTTTAGCCAAACTATTTATGGCCGACGATATCTACCTTGGTTGATGTCGTCAAGTAGCACTTTTAGCTGGTTGATCTTTGCAGCAACCATGGTTGATGTCATTAGCTATAAGAGAGTGCGACTTTAGGTTATGTTCCCCTATTTATAGGCATCATTGTTCTCATTTATCTATATCATCATCATGTAGTCTGCTCTATTTTCGCTCTCAAATATGCTTTTAAAGATTTAAAATGTTTAGGGTTAAGTGGAGCTTATACTGAGGTCTACTTTAGAGCATTGAGTTAGTAGAAACAACAAGAATAAGAGTTGTACCAGCAAGGTTTACCAAGTCTTTAGAGTCCCCAACTTTGGTCTTTTACCTATTCCTTTTGTGATCCACTCACAACTACTCTTTCACAAGGTGTTGTTACGAACCTTGGGGTTAATGCACCAATAATGTCTTTACAAAGGTAAAAGTATCTCTAACACTTCTCTTTCTTTTTTGTTGAGTACGATTGATTATTGTTGATATATTGTATATTAGACTAGAATAGACTAACATATCTTTGTTTATCAGATTATCTCTTATAGCCCTTGCTCATCCACAAATGACATCAGTAACTTGATACAATGCTTACTCATACAACCCTTATGACTCTAGTAAGACCCCACCCCATTATCTTAGATATAGGCTTTGAAACCCTACACCTTCAATACGAGTGTGGATTATTCTCGCTTAGATCTAGGACTTACATGCCTCTAGGTGCTATCCTTGGATTGTTTTTTGGCCCTATAATGGTCCTTTACTTATCCTAATCTATACTATTGAGAAGAGAGAAAGGATAATCATATTGACCATTTTAGCTAACATACATTCTGGTGAACTGGTGTGAATCTTACTCCACCATTGAGGGAGTCATTTTCATGTTTATCTCTTTATATATTCTTTATCATCCTAACTTCTTAGATTACCAATTTGTCAAGTATACATTGCTTGCCAAATTTCTTTTTTTCACATCTTAAGAACCCCTAAAGGTTATTTTCCCATTCCTACCATGGAACACAATTATAGCTCTCAAAATAGTGGTTGACCTCTATTCCTCGCCTTTAACCCTCAGTACGTAGATTGTAGAATATGGTATGTTCTCATTCTAAGAAACTCTTGTGTGATACAATTGCTAATAGGGTTTCCACTAAATCTCAATTGAACCAACTTATACTCGAGGAGGAATTGAGCATGAGGGTGAGCCGAAGGTACTATTTTTCCTCGACTACACATCCAAAATGCAGATGTTCCTTCAAAGCTTTCCTCAATATCAAGGTGAATCTCCCGATATGATCCAAAAATGCATCAATGATCTTCATGATAAATACAATCCTCCTCTTAGCACTAATAATTATTCAACCATTGGGCAAGCCAAGCATGAGATTCCCTCTCTTTCATCTCATACACATTCTCGCATCTTCTTCAACCATGGTGGGTGCCACCTTTAACAATGCACCTCCTCAATCTAACAATCCTAAGCAAAATAATTCCCTCAGGATCCACAACAGAAATGATCTTACAATTTATGGACCAAATATCCCAACAAACCGCTAATAAAAATCAATTTCTTCAAATACAAGCCATCCTAGCTCAAATTACTAATCGACTATAGCTTATTTAGTGGGATGCGCCGAATTGATGTCCGCTCCAAGCACCACTACTTTATCCTAATCTGGAACCCAATCCTGTGCAACCGCACATCACTAACATGGTTCTTCAATCAATACAAAGATAACCTTTAGCTCCTATTGCCGCAATCAACATTAGAGGAATAACTCCAACCATCGCCTATGATGGATCAACCAATCCCGCATTTCATTTTTAATAATTTTGGTAATGTTTACAAGGATTGGATCAAATTTAATTCTTATGCAAATACCAAACTCCTAGCTAAGACCCATACATGATGCTTTAGATTGGTATCATACCCTTCCATTTAACTCTATTGTTGAACTTGAAGGTTTAGTCAATACCTTAGTTGGAGAATTTCACTATCATGACTCCCTTGAAAACAACATCAGTGCCTTTTTCAATTGTAAACAATCCAAAATCGAAATGTCTCAAGCCTTTACCAAGCGATGGAAAGTCTTGGCCCGAAAGTCGAGCACAATTTGTCCAATGGTAATATAGTTTAACTATTCCTTCCGACTTTAGAACCTTGCCTTCAATACAAGGTTAGGTCATCCTCTCCACCATCATCTTGATTAGGTTAGGTTAGAACCTCGCCGTCAATTATAAGTGGGCTTTGACTTTGATCCTAAGGCTAATAACTTGATGTGGGGCAGGCCCAATGTCCTTTACGACCTTGAGTCTGAACCAAACATTGCTTTGGTTCCTTTATTTAGTTCTTCATTCTTAGAACTGATACCTTCTTCTTCCAAGACACATTTTCTCCTCCATTCCTAGATCTGATACCTTCTCCTTCCCAAACATATTTACTCCCACTGGTGACATCTCCTACATACTCCTCCGATGAGCCTATATCGCTTTATTTGGGCACAATGTGTCGGGTCAAAATGTTGAGTATTGTCAATATTATCGAAAACATATGAAGTGCCTCAAGTATAAGTGCATGAAGAAGAGAGTTAGCGACACACATGTCCTACCTCTTCAGTAGCAATATTGTTCACATCACAATCTTTGCTCCCATTTTGATGCCACTTGTCAAGTACTCCAACAATAGCATTAGCCACAATTATCTTCTCCTCCACCCGAGGACATGGTTTCCCCTTTACCTTTTATTCCAATTCCCAATCACGTGGACCACACACCCTTATGAACACTTTTTAGGCAAGCCGAGGAACAAATCCCTCATTTCTATCCTTTTTACCCTGAGGCACATGTTACCTTTATCCTTCCCCTTCCTCCCTCTAACGATGACAATCGCTAGGAGGTTCTCTCACGAATCTCCGTGAAGGTGGAAGAGACTTTGTTAGCAACGCGTAATGAGATATGCCATAAAATCTCAAAGGTCCTTGAAGACATTGAAGACACCATGATCCATACACAAGATGACATTCAACGACATGTTTACAATGAGATAAAGGATGTTTGTAGTTCCATTGCATGACATCTATGAGTTCATTGTGTACTTGTACATGCTTTCATACTGAATTGTGTTACCTTGTACTATACTTTGCTACAATCTATTTTTACAACCTGCCTTTGACACCTACCCCTTGGGTACATCTCACCATTGTCCTCTTTATGAAATACTTCGTAAGTTATTTTACAAACTGCCTTTGACACCTTTCCTTGAATGCATATGGCCATTGGCCTCTTTACAAGATCTTTGGTAATTTATTATCTTTTTACAACCTTATGACACTCTAGCCCTTGTGGGTTTTACAACCTTAGAAATGAAAACATAGAATATGTTATACAATTAGATGTTTGCATATTACCTACTTATCACCATTTGCCTTTTTATTTTAAGTCATAAGGGTTATCACATTTCTAAGCATAGAAATGAAAACATAGAACTAGTGTTTTTAAAACCGGTCGAACCGAACCGCCGATTCGACCGGTTCAATGTTTTTTTCAAACCGGTATACAAACCGGACTGGTGGACGGTTTGGTACCAAACCGTCCAACCGGTCTGGTTTTGGAAAAAAGCACCGTAATACAACACTAATGTTGCACAACACAATTGTTTAATTAAAAGTTCAGCTTTTAGCTGACCTAAACCCTAATTTTTCTATAAACACCTTTCTTACATGTTATATAGTATATACATGAGCAAACTTTGCATATTTTGTGTGTAATTGTTGGAATCATGGTTTCTAATATTTCAAATATATTGTTTTCATTAATAATGTAATTTTTAATGTCTTTTTTAATAAACCGGTTCATAAAGTTTGAACTACTCAGCTTCCGGTCCGTCCAACCTCGACCGGTTTTGAGTCCAGCTTCCGATTTTTAAAACTTTGCATATAACATGTAATACAAGTATATACATCCAACATAACACCGTAAGCCATGTACACCGAGTCCAAATACATGTCATATCTACATATATGATATCTCAAAAGTACAAAACATACACCATATAAGATATCTCCTTCATCTCTAGGGGAGGACGAGCAATGCTCTAATAAGATGTTGCTTGCCTAGCTAAATATAGGGATCTCATTAAAGAGGTTTCCTGGAGCGTACACCTCAAGCCTCTCCCTACGCCTAAGCTAGTTGTATCTATAGCTCTCGTGTTTGAGCATTAGCTATCTTCCGCCTACCCGCGACTGTTTAAGAAGCAGCCAACCTAGTTGCTTGCTTCGCCATTAAGGCCACTTGTGCGCTCAACCATAGGATCATCACCACCTCCATCTCTGGTCCTGGTTGTGGAAATAAAAAGATCAGCCTCCTCTTTGCATCTCTACAACACTTGGGCCGTCTCCCAATGACTCTAAAAGATCCTACATGAACACCGTTGAGGGTGCCATAAGAATGGGCATCGCTGTTGTATCTCGGTGGTCAAAAACTCCATCCAAAATCTCATGGTGGGCAAACTCTATAAGAGAATGCCACTCCCCGACGCGCCTCTTTGCAAAAACCAACACATATAACCAACATTAGATATCAAATCAAATCTTAACATCCCTACTTACTAGCTTATATCTTTAATTTAAGAAAAGAAACAACTCAATATCTGAACCAATATTTTAAAAATTGGAACCGGACTCGGAACTGGCCGAGGGTCGGACCGAACTGAATGGAACCGGACCGTTCAAACTTTATGAACCGGTTTACTAAAAAATACATAAAATTTTATATTTTTAATGAAAACAATATATTTGAAAGGTTAAAAACCATGATTCCAACAATTACACACAAAATATGCAAAGTTTGCTCTTATATATATGTAAGAAAGGTGTTTATAGCAAAATGGCACGAACTCCAAGTCCAATACACAATACATATATCATATATGAGATTCCGAAACAAAATACATAAACAATGAGGCTCTAAATGGCCTCCATAGTCCGAGACTCCAAAAAACAACATGCTATGATCATTGATACATTACAAATACTACAAGTTACAAAACTCTAGAATAAACTAGATGACATCAATGATCAATCATCAAACTCTGCACTGCTGCTGGAAATGTATTAAAAAAGCGCTTTTTAATTAAAATCGCTGTATATGGTTGTGCAGGGTCAAACCGTCAACCGATCCGGTTCTTTGACTGGTTCGTGCAAAAAACCATTAAACTGGTCGAACCGGCCGGTTCCGGTTCGGCCGGTTTTTAAAACACTGATATGAACACTTCATCTCATTTGGATGTCATGAACGGTCTTCAATGATTGCCCCATCCGCGCGGTTAGCTAGTATGACATCATCCTCATTGTTTGGCTCCTTTGCATCTACCAACTGCTGCGATCTCTCCCTCTAGATAACTAAAGCTAGTCTTTGCGCCTGCTGTGCTGCTCTCTTGATCCTTGGTTAAGATCTCTGTAATTTGGGCGCTCAAGGGTCCTAACTAGTTGTCGTTGGGCTGTCTCAACCTCCACATTCCAGTGACGGGGTCTCCTTATTGCTTGTTGCTCAACATTTGGAGCAACATCATGTGTTGGGACACCATGGACCGAGCTCCCTTCCAAAATTATGCTGCTTGTAAATTGGGTGCCTCTACCTATATTCTGTCTTTGTCGATTGCTGCCACTTTGAGGCATTTGCTGCTCCAATCATGATCTCAATGGTGGGACTACAACTCGGGTCCCTCACCAACTACACCCCTCGACTCCCTAGCATGTCTCGGCCTATATAAAGGCAGGGGCAATGGTGGTACAGGATGTGATAGACTAAACTGCCCTAGGAAACTTTGTCTATAGCATGTAGTTAAGTCCACTACATATAATGCCTTGTAATCTCTCTGGTCCCCTGTGCCGCTATAATAGATGGCCAAGATAACCATGCATCTGTTTTGCCCATGTACAGGGTCCTTACAATCTCATCCTGTAGTCTTGGATATCCAACTTGAGAACACATTGTGGGTACTCTCTCACACTGTTATACTTGTGGTACATCTGTTGCAATCTGTATAGGTGTTCCTACTGAGTGGTACATGGGGAATCTCTCATATATTTGTACGACTAACAAAATCACTAATCCCACTGCTAGTTGATGTTTGATCTGAATACAATACAGGCCATGGGTCAGATGAGCCTGCACTCTAGTACCCCAACTGTATAATGTGCCCTGCTCTAATGCCACCCCACATGCTACCAATACATAAAGTGGTGCTCCACCATCTGATCGTGTGCCACAACCATCTCTATAATCGCCTTCCAGATAGTTGGAATAGGTGCCCTGTACACTGCATTGAGACAGACAATAAGTGACCATCACTCGTACTAATCTGCTATTGTGGCCCACTGTAATGTCCCCATTTCTGAAGACCCTTAGCCTATACATCCCCTATAGGCTAAGGGTCTTCCGGATAGTTGGAATAGGTGCCTTGTACACTGCATTGAGACAGACAATAAGTGACCACCACTCGTACTAATCTGCTATTGTGGCCCACTGTAATGTCCCCATTTCTGAAGACCCTTAGCCTATACAGTGGTATCAGAGCTTCCCTCCTCGATTTGCACTTGTGTGGGTCACTTTGTGTATGAAGGGTTTGTGTTTTCAGATTTGAGTGCAGAAATCAGAGATCATGGAGTTGCATGTTTGTATGATGTTTGACAGTCCCCTGGGACAGCGAACTGTGTAGTTCTTATTCATTGGCCTTAGCAATTCGTTTCAAGCCAATATCCCATTAAGTGACCTTCCATAAATCTGCATATTGATTGGTACCAGGTTAAAGTGTTTTTAGTGTGGATCGGTTGGTATTTGGCATGGTTTGACAAGGGTTTTAGAGTCATGTATGACAGTGATCTGATCTGGGTACAAGGAGTTATGGGTACAGATTTTAATATGAAATATCTCTGAGTGAATAGACTGGCATAGGCATGTACTTAGGATGTAATTAAGTCTCTTCTTTGACAGCGATTTGTTGATGGATGTTTGGTAGAATTCTGAGTATTGTTGCCATACATTTTATACTTGATCAAGCAGTGGTTGATTGAGACCTGTGACAGCAAACTGTGTTAGAAGGGCACAGATCCATATGTCTATTACATATTGTTGAGTATTTACAAACAGCGAGCTCATCCTCATTGTGGTGATTGGGAATCACGACTTAGGCACTGATTTGCAGCGACTGGTATTAGAAGTTTAACGCTGGATTTGTATGCTCTAATTGGTCATCATTGGCTAAGTGTTGTGTAAAGTTCTTTAGAGTAATTCCAGTATTCATTTACAGCAGTTGCATTGCTTGTTTGAGGTGCAATACAGCGATTGCATTAGAACTTTAGATCTGACTTTTGCTATTTGCAGTTGGGATATTACAGTGGTTCTCTCTCTCATTGTCTGTCTCGATGCAGTGTACAAGGCACCTATTCCAACTATCCGGAAGGCGATTATAGAGATGGTTGTGGCACACGATCAGATGGTGGAGCACCACTTTATGTATTGGTAGCTCAGTCAACAAAAACAGATTAGTACGCAGTGGTGGTCACTTATTGTCTGTCTCAATGCAGTGTACAAGGCACCTATAATCGCCTTCCGGATAGTTGGAAAAGGTGCCTTGTACACTGCATTGAGACAGACAATAAGTGACCACCACTGCACTAATCTGTTTTTGTTGACTGAGCTACCAATACATAAAGTGGTGCTCCACCATCTGATCGTGTGCCACAACCATCTCTATAATCGCCTTCCGGATAGTTGGAATAGGTGCCTTGTACACTGCATCGAGACAGACAATGAGAGAGAGAACCACTGTAATATCCCAACTGCAAATAGCAAAAAGTCAGATCTAAAGTTCTAATGCAATCGCTGTATTGCACCTCAAACGAGCAATGCAACTGCTGTAAATGATAACTGGAATTACTCTAAAGAACTTTACACAACACTTAGCCAATGATGACCAATTAGAGCATACAAATCCAGCGTTAAACTTCTAATACCAGTCGCTGCAAATCAGTGGCGATTATAGGTGCCTTGTACACTGCATTGAGACAGACAATAAGTGACCACCACTCGTACTAATCTGCCATTGTGGCCCACTGTGCTAGAGCTATCTGCTCAACATCTGTATCAAGAACATCACGGAACAATTGCGCCCCTCTACTGGCAGCATCAGGATGGCATGCACATCCGCTAAATGTAAATGTGGTCTCAACCACATCTTCGCCTGCTGTCCACCTAACAATGTCTAAACGATATTGCTTGGCCTTTAAAAACATATGCACATTATCCATATGCAAAGGGTTATGGGCCATGGCACATATATATAATGCCTCCGAAACCAAGGGCACACAACTGTGTTCTATACTAATTTGATAAACCCGGGCTTCAGCAAATCAAGTAACCATGAGGCGTCAATTGTCCTCCACAAGCGAACTCATCTTTGAACCTGCAAGACATCAAGCATTCACCCTATCAGTCTGAGTTAGGGAGAAGGCTGATCAAAACATCAAAACATCAATAAATCTAAATAGCAAAACATCAATTAATTAGGTAATAAGATCATGTTTACTCCATCAACCATTCAAAATTAACTAATAGCCATGTAAAATATTCCTACTTAACCAATTGCATCGACCATATAACACGACTACATCGGCCATGTATTAATAATCTTTCTGCATTGATAATTGCATTGGCCATGTGAAAAATTAATCGAGTTCTACTGTATTGGCCATTTCATGTTTAACGATATCATCTATGCTGGACACTTTCTACTGCATTGACCTTTCTACGATTTTGACACCTCAACATGGCCCGATGGCATTAGGCAGATAACTGCACGGTTCTTTTTGACTTTAAAATCAATTTTCCTAACTTAATGACAACCAAATGCAAAAATAACCCAAACCATCCTAGAGTTCGCCGAGACCTTCGTTTTGATACAACTTGGGGCAATTTATGCCCAGCGGATTTGCTCTGAAGCCTATGTTTCCATTTTCACCTTACTACCCAATCCCAATTTAAATACAAATCCTACCGGTGGATCCTTTAGTGCGTGCCCTTGTCTGCATTTGCCACTTCTACTTCATTCACCTCATTGTACTTGCAGCATAGACTCTGATTTCATTGAAAATGGTTAACTCAAAGCTCCAGAATCTTAAAATCTCTAATAGTAAAGTTATAAATGACTTGGTTAACCTCCTATTTATAGGTTTCAAACCAAAATTCGAAACTTTCAAAAATTTGCACCTAGAATCCGTAAAATTGCCATATTTTTACGACTGTAGCTCCTAGAGACAAATTGGAAGAGGTGTCATGAAAGTGGTATCTCAAGGAATTTTATGGTTTATCGAACTATTTTTAATTTTATTTTTGCCAAAAATCACCCATTTTTCTAAGTTACACCCAAATGCCATAAAATTTCCATATTTTTGGAACCATAGCTCCTAGAGACAAATTGGAAGAGCCATCATGACCATGGTATCTCAAGGAATTTTATGGTGTATTGGAACTATTTTTTATTTTATTTTTTCCAAAAATTACCAATTTTCCAAGCTTGTGGATTCACTTCGTCACTTGTCTTCACACCTTACATTCTTCTCATCATTAGTTTATGTCTTTATAGGCTTGCTAGACCGATTATCGACCGTTGACGCACCTTACATCATTTCTAGGTTTTTCAGCCCTATTTTCCCCTCCCTTATAGGTCCGACCTAGTCCCATTTTTACGACCCACTTATTACCTCCCATAGGCTATATGAACTTGACATAGTCCTATTTTCATGACTCACTTATTACCTCCCATAGTCTATTCGGACCTGACTTAGTTGTCTTCCCGAATCTATTCCTATTTTTAATGACCTTATTATCGTACATAGGCTATTCGGGCCTAACCTACCGTCTTCCCTAACATGTCCCGACACCAACTTATTATCTTCCATTGGCTATCTGGACCTGACCTAGCCTTATTTTCTATACTTGTCCTACTCTTATGAGCTCTCTTTACATTGGTTTTGCTTACTTATTTTACTAATTTATCTTCTAGTGTTGTTTCTTCAGTCTTGTATCATTTGGGTTCACTAAGTAGCTTTGTACCCTCCACAATTGAGACACAAGAATCATTATGCATCCCAATTTTTGGTAAGGTAAGTTTAGATCAATATATTTCATTTGGTTGAGTTTATATTTATTACTTCATTTACGCTTTTCCTTTAATTTTGGCATACTACGAAGATCGTCTTGCATTACACTATTGTGATACATGGTGATCTTCGTTTGGGGCTTTATGTATACAATTTATTTTTCTCCTTGCTAGTGATTTTTCTTTGTAGGTTGTTGGCACATTAACTTCCTTGAGTGCATGCCTTAAAGGGTGTACTGGGAGCAGGGTTGGGCTGGTTGGTAGTACACGGTGAGAAATTCGTTGTGCGTGGCATCCTGCTAGCTTGCCCTAGCATGCCTCCTTACTACCTTCCTACTAACTCATTATCTCTTTATAACCACTTTGCTATTAAGGAGACCCTTTTGTTTGGCCGACTACATCGACCATGGTTGATGCCGTTGGCTAAGAGAGATTGTGACTTTAGGTTATGTTCTCCTATTTATAGGCGTCATTGTTGTCATTTCTCTATATCATCATCACATAGTCTCTTTGATTTCGCTTGCAAATATGCCCTTAAAGATTTAAGAGGTTTAGGGTTTAGTGGAGTTTATGCTTGAGGTCTCGCTTTGGAGCATCGAGTTAATAGGAGCAACAAGAATAGGAGTTGTTCCAACAAGGTCTACGAAGTCTTTCAAGTCCCCAACTTTGGTCTATTCAAGTCTTCTATCCATCCCTCTTGTGATCCACTCACAACTCTATCACGAGGTGCTTCTAACTCTAGGCGTTAATGTGCCAACAATGTCTTCACAAATCCCCAACCATTCTCTTTCCTTTATGTTGTTATGATTGATTATTGTTGATGTATCATGTATTAGACTAGGATAGAGTAACATATCTTTGTCTATTGCATTATCTCTTATAGCCCATGCTTAACCACCAAATGACATTACAACTCTTAGTCTAGATTTAGCTCTTGTTTATTATCATTACTCTTACAACCTTTAGGATTCTAGTAAGACCCCACCCCCTTATCTTAGACATAGGTTTTGGAACCTTGCACCTTCAATATGTGTGTGGATTACTCTTTTTTAGTTCCACGACTTTTACGCCCTAGGCGAGATCCTTGGCTTGTGTGTTGGCCCTAGAATGGTCCTATACTTATATCCTAATCTATATATAATATTATCATATAACCTTTACAAAGTTATATGATAATTTCAATTGCTTCATATTGGCGTAGAGTCGGCCTTTAGAGTATCCATATCCTAAGTAGGGTATATAGAGGAGGTAGTGGTTAATATTGGAGGATTAGATTATTAATTCTATTCTTATTGTAAAGTTGTGGAGGTTGCTGGCTTGACATGGCTCGGTTATATATTTCTAGTATCCCGCTCTCTGCTCTCAATCATAATTGTGTGGATCTGCTCAATTTTGCTCCATTGCCGCGATTTTGCTTTATCTATCTAAGTAATTACCTTACATGAACTGAGCTATCAGTCCATCAAATAAGATCCTAAGACATCATTAAAGGGACAATTGGATATGGCCTCACGTCGATCTTCTAAGGATTCTAGATTAGTTGGATTTACAAATTTTGATTGGGTTGGTACTTGTGATGACAAGAAGTCCACCTAGGATATGCATTGAGTCTTCGTTTAACAAAGACTTAGTGTTCCAAAAAGCAAGCCACAATTCCTCTTTCTACTACGGAGATTGAGTATATTCAAATATTATAGCCATAGTAGGAATACTCGCCAAATCCAAATACTCGGCAGACCCCCAAAAAAACTCGGCAAAAACTTGGCAATATTCGCCAATACGCAGAATACTCTGCAACTTAAAAAATACTCAAATTTCTTTAAAAACATAATTTTTAAGCAACACAAACTACAAAATGTATCAAATGAGCCCATAAAATGTTGGAGAAGTGTTTTCTATTAGATTTGAATACAAATACAATACAAAATCGCATCATCATGCGAATATGACAACGAGTGATAAGTAATATGAATTTATGATGATTGACATTGAAAAATATCATCATAAATTTCATATCTATGCAAGTTACAATATACAATAAATTACATTTTCCTCTTCCCCAATCTAGAGAAAAATTGGGGAGAGGGTCTAGTGCCTCTACTAGTCCCCACACTCGGCGCGTCTCCATGCTCCTCCTAGAAAGCCGCGAATCTGCCCGATCATGGAACTAGATGGTGGTGCTTTGTGGCTCCTCTGCACATGTTGGAGATCACCTCCAAAGATGTCATCCACCCAATATCACCTTTGGCTGCAAATGAGTATAAAAATTACAAACATTTGATTTAACATTACATGTATTTAGAATTACAAAACGAATCGATTACAATACACATAATAAAATTTAACTAATTTACAATGAATTTGCATTAAAAAAAAATATACATACTTCTCGGCTGCAAATGAGTATAAAAATTACAAGCATTCGATTTTACATTACATGTATTTAGAATCACAATATGAATCTATAAAACCTAAATGATATACACAAAATTTGAAAAATTTCAAAGCATTAAAAAAAAACAAACCTACCTCCAAATGCAAGTCTCCAAATTCTCTCCTCGAATTCGCTCCAAAATCCACTCAACACAAGCAATGCAAGCTCAAATGGTTGTGTGAGTGACAATGAGGGAGGAGAGGGCTTTTTAAAGAGCCAAAACCGTGTAAAAAAAGCGGTTTTTGCGTGTGAAAACCGTATTGGGCGAGTTTTACCCACGAACTCGCTGAGTTTTGGCGAGTACTCGGCGAGTTAACTCGGTGAGTATTCCCCGAACTTGGCGAGTTTTCTATCTATGATTATAGCAACTTCAGTGAGTTAGTTAGTATGGCTTTGCAAGATACTTGACAATTTATGGCAGCAGTAGGATGGACCTAAACATGCCTTCTGTGATAACAAGAGCATCATTCAGATGACTAGGAACCCCATTGTTTCACAAAATACCAAGCATATAGAGATTTGTAATCCTTTCATTTGAAATTCTGTGCAATAGGGTTTGTTTGAGCTGGCAGCTGGGGCGGTAGTGAGTGGCTGTAATTTCTGTGCATAAACAATTAATTACAACATTGAATTTGACGTCCGTTTGATCGTCGTAATATAATTTCAACCTTAAACTTGACATTTATTTGACCGCCACTTAAAAAGTTTTTAATTTTGCTTTGAGAAGCCAATCAAAAATCATAATATCTTAGCCATACGGTGGAGTTTGGTGCCCGTTTTTTCTTTTCTGGAAAGATTTTTTAGAGCCTGACACATAGGTGCAGTTAGATTGATGTCATTTGTCACCAGTCAGTTGGAGATTTTTAGAAAAGGAAATAGAGTTATTAATCAATGTGGTGTACATAAAATCCAAGATAAAAGCCTTGAGATTGATATCTATCGACACTTTTCAGATAGATGTATTTAAGATATCTGTACTAATATTTTATACCACAGAGAGCAGATCGATTCAGCAGACTGAGTGCACTTCTCAGAGTGTCTCCAAACGTCTTTATGAGGACAATGTAAGAAATAATGCCCATTTGGGTACATAATATTTGTAATATGTGTATGTCCTGGGTCTAGGAGTGTGATGTCATTATGACATAATTTGTGAGGAGATAATCATAATTTATTTATTTATCCTCACATAAGAGATTATTAGTTATCTGTTAGTTGAGTGATGAGAATCTTATCTTATCCTCACAATCATGACTCCATTATTGGTTATAATCTTATCATATCTTATTACTTAAATGAGTTAGTTGGAGTTAAGCATAGATATTCTATCTATTTATACTAGAATCCATCCATGTATATGCTCTCTTATTTATTTGTGCATACTTCATTTCCTAAACAACTGATTTTGGAATTTCCATTCCTAGAAAATGATTGAAAGTTTGTGTTCTCAGTAAATTCTTAATTCACGATGCATCTCACCATCAGACGTAGAATACTGTTTGGCCTAGAAGCCATGTCCAAGGAAGATCTATTCTGTCAAAACTCCCTAGAACTTGCCACTAGCTTTGTCTGGATGAATATGCATTATCACGACTGCTTGAACACATGGAGTATGCCCAACAAGGCTTATACATGGTTTATCATTAGGAAATCACTTTGCTTTACCATTTGATCATGGCCTGCTGAACAAAAGTCTTGTTTTTAATTTCGTTACTCTGGCATTTTGAGGTGTTCATGCACTTCTATAAGCTCTTCTTTACAAAATGTTCATGTAGGTTTAAGTTTCAACTGTTGTTTCGGTTACAGTCGACTGTCATGTGCCACCAACAAGACTAATCAGTAATCACAACTCAAAATTAAGAAAAATGCCCATGAGAATCACTAAGTAGTTAATTATTTCCGTGTAGTTATTAATGTCATATTTGAATTCTTTTTGTGAAAGTATAACAAAGTGTTGGATTTGTACCTAAATCTATTGTCAGTTGAAAATTGCCGCTTCTGTTTTTCTCCGTGGAACTCAAGTCTATCCCATAAGATTTCCAGTCTTATATTGCCCAATCTTCTGCATTAGTTTGAAGGATCATTTAGAAAAGGATAATTAATGGTGTTCACTTTGGTGCTGGCAGATTCAAGGTTTCTTTTTGAGGGCAGTTAACTGTTGGGCCAGAGCCGCCACCGCCTAGATGGCTTGCTGCTCAAAATTTTTAACAGCTCTTTCCTTGGGCAATCAGGCGAGGAGTACAACAGCTGGGTCATCTGGAGCAAGTGCGCACGATGATAATGCACCTGAGAGCCCTGTAGAAGGCTCAACTCAAAACATTTTAGAGCAAGTAATAAACGATCTTCAAGGAATGGAAAATATTGAAAATGATCTTGAAAGTGCCATTGAAGCTGCTTTGCAGGTAGTTTTTCAATTATTCTTTAATGTCTGACATTGTATATATCTATTTTGAAAATTTTATGGATGAAAAATAGTTTTTAGGAATTGTAGCATTGCTACTTGCAGCCAATTTTTTTTTTGTTTTTTTTCTTTCTAGGAGTACATGTATCGTTTTGAAAATGGTATATATTTGTGCTTTTCACCAGCCACGTGTTTACTGTCTAAATTGATTGATGTCCATAAGTCTTCTGCTACATTTTACCGTAAGCTGCTATGCCAATGGATATTTCATACAATCTTTATAGTTCTTACATTTTTGGGAGAGTTGTTACCTCAGCTAAGTGAAAGATATTAGCCTTCCTAGTTTTCACATGTTAATTTTGTGCCTTTCTCTTGGTTGTTTGTTTGTTTCTTGCCGCTTTTAATTGTACCTGTTTTTGTTTTTTACTACATGGATGCATTGGCATTGTGTGCAGAAATTGTCAACGAATTCTGTCAACAACTTTGTAGCATAGTTGTCAATGTTCTTGTTTTGAGGCGAGCTATAGGTGTTTAAGTGGATTTCTGTCGAAATGAAACTCCACATTGCAGAAGTTAGATTTTAGTACGTTAGGAATAGAAAACAATTGTGATCGACCTAGCTGAAGTAGTTCAGTGCCTAGTGGGTTCTGATTGCCTAATCCAATGAGGTTCAATCTAATGATATTTACTTGCACACAATCAAGTTCCCAATGCCATGGGTGGGGGCATATGCCTTCAGGGACCCTCTTATGACATTTAAGGTTTTTGCTTTGTTGTTTTTACTATGATGAAAGATGTGATTTCAACTTCAATTTCACTTCAACATATGATCAGGTTTGACAAAAATGTTTCTATTAACAAATATTTCAGTCTAATATAGTGGATGGGTGATCTTATCCAAATTATGAAGTATCCGTTGATGATCATGCATTATTCTTTTTACTTTTAGGAAGTTGGAAGTGGACCTCAGCGACCACCTCCAGCATCAAAGGAAGTGGTTGCAAAATTGCCAATCATAGATATTACGGTGGAGGTATTAGTAAAAATTGGGAAAGGTACAGAATGCGCAGTGTGTCGAGAGCACTTGATTATTGGTGACAAGATGCAAGAGCTGCCTTGCAAGCACTTGTTTCATCCTGATTGCCTCAAGCCATGGCTGGTAAAGAAAACCATCTATTTAATGTTTTAAGGGCAATGAATTTATTAGTAATAAAAGGTGATTCACAGTACGTGCATCTTTTGTGTGTTTTTGCAGGATGAGCACAATTCATGTCCCATATGTAGGCATGAACTGGAGACTGATGACCATGAATACGAATCCAGAAAAGAGCGTGAAAAGGAGGCTGAAGAAGAAAGAAAGGGTGCTGCAAATGCTATTCGAGGAGGGGAATATATGTATGTCTAAGGGGAGCAACAATGCAGACGATGAACTATGTTAGCGTGCTTGTGTACTCAATTTTTAAATAACAACCTGCTTTTATTGAAGACAGGAGGGGAATGTTCAGGTGGAACACATATCATGTATTGTTTACTGAACAAAAGGTTTTCATAGGATTAAGTTAAGACAACAATTTGTTATATTTGTGAGCACTCTGGAAAGCTATAATATTTATATGCTTTAGCATGCAATAACACAACTAGAGTGAAATTGTTAAAAGGTTATTGGTAGAACTCTCCCAGGAGCGAGTGGGAGTTATGAATTGTATGTATTGAAGAACTTTTCACAGTTCCAGCAATTTTATTGTAATTGCACCCTGCTTACATAGCATCTACAGGGAAAGGAATGACAATGATTAATGGGAACCTTGATTATTTTGTGCCTAATGAAAGGTTACAAAATTACAAAAACCCCTTTATGTGCCTTTTCAATTTTGTTAACAGTTATTCTTACCACCGAGTTGGATGTAATCTTATGTAGATATATAAAGATTTTTTTGATACACTTTGGTCCATTTTTTTAATTTAACTCAGGAGAGAACGGAACCCCACTTTACACGACTGGGGCAAGCCCCTTTTACAGGTTTGCAAATTTAAACCTTGCTTGCCCCGGTGAAATTGGTAAAGCTTTAACCCATCATTCCTATCACTTAAGCCAAATTTATATATAGCTAAGTGGCTGAATTACCGATGAAAAAAGGAATCTAGTCTTAATATTTTATAGTTAAATAGCCTAATTACTGATGAGAAAAACAGAGCTGTAGAAACCACATGTAGTGATTTGTCAAATTTGGTCGAGGGCAACTTCTACGTATCTAATAAAAATGGACACAAATATGCTAATGTTGTATGATATAATCTACTGTTATCAAGATAACTGATTAATTCTCCAAACTATATTGAAGGACTCACATTCGAATCTTATATAATAGCTGTGATAATTAATATCTTTATTGAGTGGGTGAACTGTGTACTCGAATTTTTAGAGAATGTATTTAAAGAATGATGGGATATAGAACTTACATTGAATGTTATTCATACAATGAGTAGATGTGTCTTCTTAGTTGTAGTGTTTCATTATTATTGGTTTATAATAAGGTGGATTGGCAAGACATGAGTTTTAATTTTCAGCATGATAAGCCCGACTGGTACGGAACAAAGTTTCCTTGTTACCGAAAAGAGGTCTCGTGCATCAACTATGCATGTGATAGGCCAAGACCTAAAAAGTTGCTTGTAACCTGCTACAGTTTATTTGTAACACATATCATACACACGATTCTTTGCCTCCAAAGCACAAGTGAAAAGAGGAATTTCTCTAAGAGTATTTTATTAATTGACATTTTTGTTGGGCATGTTCTTCCTTTTAATTTGATATGGGTCACAATTTTGGGAAGTTCTTCATTTTATTGGTAATGCAAGTTTTGGTATTCTAGAAATGGGTTTGGATGTGGTGTAACATGAAGATTTCTACAAGGACCATGGTTGATTTGCAGGTTTAACTGATTCTGGCCCAAACTCTCAAGAGTTCCACTAGTGGATTTCTGCCTCTTGGAAATGCTTGCTCTCAAGAAATCTATATCTACACCTGTGCTATTCTTTGGTATTGAATTTTATTCTTCAGAAAATTGTGACCGTATTCTTTATTGTAGGGTCTTGGTCTTGGGGAAATGCTAGTTTGTGCTTAAAAATCTAGTTTCTCTTTGCCGATCTTTCTCAAGATAATATTTCGTCTTATGACAGCCTAGGTTAGGATTTCGAGTTGTCCTCTACCTTTTTGGAATTTCCACAATTTGCATTCCATGGGGATGTTATAGGTAAATTCTACTTACATTCATGACACGACCTAAAGACATCACCATCTTTGTACATCTATGTGTTGAAGTTGATTTTTCTTAAGGCTTACAAGATGAAGTTTTGGCTAAAGGTTGAGGATTGCATTGGGAAGCATAAACTGGACTATGCATAGGTGGCTTTCTTGCATTCTCCTCTCCCGGTCATCGTGCAACAATGTGCCCTAAGAAACAATCCAAGAAGATTGCTGGTCTTTGGGGCAAAAAGTAAATAGGCGGTAAATCTTGGTGACTTGATGGTAGGGTGTTGAGGAGCAACACCGGCTTGTGGAATCTTGTTTTGAGGATCATGGATCCTATTCCATTTTGCTCTCACCATCGAGGGACACTTCTCCCTTGCTTGCTTTCCTTGAGGCGTTTGTTTGTGATCCTCCAACGAGTGCAAATTTTGGGGCCTTCTCCCTCTTCCTCAAGTTGTTGATGTTATGGTCTTATTAGAGCAACTAGTTGTTGATAAAACCTTTGGCTTCATGCCTCCTATGTAGTGTTGCCTATGGAGGTACTTGCAAAGGTGGAATCCTAAGAACAAGGGTGGGCAAAGGTCAAGAAGAGAAGGGAATAAGGGAAATCTTCCCTTTCCAATCGTATGATTCTCAAGTCGAGAAAAGGCTTTGGGCAATTTGGTTTTGGGCTAACTAGTTTGATTGTATACCTTTAGACACTAAAATTTGGTAATTTGTCCTTTTACAATGCGAAGTTTAGCCATGCTCCTTGCTAAGACAAATGCTTACGCTCGGAATACAATCAATATATCTTTAGTTCTTCCGTGACTTGCTTATCTTTTACACTCTATTTTGTCGTCAACTTAAGGAATATTATTAAATCAAAGGAGTAAATTATTTTGTACATCATGACAAAGCTTTTGTTTTGCACCACAATACTCTGTCCGAGGACTACACACTTTGGGTGGGATATGGGATCCGATTTTGGCCGCCTGTACGGTCATGTCTCTTTGTATTCTTCGATTTGGTTTTCAATTTGAATATCTTCATTGGGTCATTTCATCTTCCTAAGGTTGGCCTTATTAGAATATTTTACTTATGAAAGACTATATAAGCAAGTCAATGTCACTTTATAACTCACTTGCCACTCTTACAAGTTCCTATTGCAAATATAATTTCAAAAGCACTTAAGGGTTTCTTAAATTTTCTTAAATCAACTACACATCAATTAGAACAGTTCCTACTACAGTCCGAAGTACTCAACTAGGTCAAAGAGTTTAGTTTCCTCAATTTCTAAGAATGCAAATGTCTTATAGCTATGTCTTAGCAAGAGCAAAGTCACTCTAAACATTGTCAAAGAGTTTTAAGGAACAAAGGGTTAGGTTGAGTAGTTGAAGTGCACCACATCACACTACTACTATGGTGGGTACATTCTATAATATACGATTAGCCATCTATCTTTGTGTTAAAAACATGAGGGCACCCCTAGGGGTCAAGCTAGATGCACTCACACTTGCACAAGCACCTATGAGAATCGAGTCTATTGCTCAAACCCTAGTGGCCCTAGGGTTTCCCCTTGTTAGTTTTGATGTGTTATAATTCTAAGTATCATGAATCTTTATCATTATCGTCATGTTTTTCTCAAGCCAAAGGGTTCTCTCCTTGCTCTAATAGAAGATGTTATCCCTTTAACCAAGTCTATGCTTCTCCTTCATGTGAGGACGTGGAACCATTTGTCGATTCTACTTATGATGACCATCAAGTCTCTCACTCTTATGAGTGGGCACCCTATGATGATGTCATGTCTAATTCTTGCAAGCATGCATATGCTATTGTCAATCCTTTTGCTTTGCACATTTCTTGAAGGAACATCTTGATAATATTGATATTCTTCTTTATATATCAACTTAAAAATATTGTTATATCTTCCACAATTGATACCAATATGCCTCCATCATCTAGTGTACATATATATGCTATTCCTACATTTCCAATACCTTTTTCATTATGGGCATCTAATCCTCCACTCCACAATATTGCTATATCTATTCTTGCGACCACTACTATTCTCACGTATACTATCTACACTAATAGTGCATCACATGCTTCTTCTTATAGCGCACAAGGTCGTGGATGCATTGTTCATACTTTGCAAGCTCAAATTCTACAATTACAACAAGGTGCATCTGCTTCTTCTCATGCTATGGATTCTACTTAGTTTATAACCCACTTGCACCCAAAGTGGCTTCCTACCCTTTGCCTATTGGTTTTGTTGCTTCTAAGCTTCTTATCGATAATGACAAGGGTGATTATGAAGAGCACCTCCATACATTTCATTTTGCTTGCTTGGACTATTCTTCAAATAACAGTTACTTTACAAAGCTCTTCCCTCAAAATCTCAATTTTTTTCCTTACAATGGATTTACGATCCACCCATGCATCCTATTTGAACTTTCACTCATATGGCAAATCAAATTTCTTGCACAAATTTCTATCAATATTCGCGACAAGTTATCTTATGCTCAAATGGTTAAAATGTGACAAGGTTCTAATGGTGATTTGTCCTACGTTATAAGACCATGCTTACTATGATGAGCAATATTTTGGTCGACATTGAATTAAATCTTTTACACAAAGTCTTGTTCTTTTACAAGAATCAATTATCTCGTGACAAGTTCCATTCATTTGATCATCTATGTCATACTCTGAAAGAATGTGAAGCTAAGCTCCTCAACATGAATAAACTCAAATATGTTGCTAATCCTCCTAGCACTTCTAATCACAAGTTTCAAGGCAAAACTAATTTTAAGAATAAACCTAATGATGACAAATCCGAAGTTAATGCCACCGTCAATGTTGTATCTTACTTGTACAAAGCTACAAATACAACCCTCTCAACGACAATTCACTCGTTTACCTTGCCCATCACAAATAGTGCTCAAATAATTACTTGAGTGTAATCTTATATCTCTCCCTCCACTACTTGAGGTTGATACAAGAACATCTCATAATAAAATATTTGAATGTAATGCCCATTATGATTACCATTGATGTGTTGGTCACTCCACTAATTGTTGTATTAAACTTTGTCACATTATACAAGACCACCTTGATACTGGTGTTATTGAATATGTTGCTCCACTTGAATCAAAACCCGCTTATGATAATGCAAAAATCAAAATCTTATCCTAGGTCTTGACACTTGTGGGGCATGTACCTCCTTCATCCTTTGAGTGTGATGTACCTCTTCATGAGGCCCTTATTGAGTAGCTCTTGTGCTATCCCACTTTCTTGTACATAGTTATTTTCAAAACAATTCAAAAACATTCAAATAATCACATAATACAAAAATAAGAAAATATGCACAAATATACAAAATCAGGACATGTTTATGGTTTGATTAGCTAGCTTGTTACTTTATACATGTTGTTTGTCATATTAGTTTGATAGATAGCATATATTTTCTATATACTCTTTACACACGTGTTTATGATGTATAATGAGTGTGTGCAAAACATACACATGACAACACACGATGATAGGTGCATAATTGGTTCCTTACATTACTCTTTAGGGGCACCCCTACACTATACAAGTGTTTTTGTTTCATTTACATTACTTTACACCATCCTTATCGCGCTTGATTTTATACATAATACTTATTGTCATCTTTTGAGTTGACAAGACTAACATGTGTTTTGTGAAGTGCTAACCTATCTTATTATATTTGTTTTTACTATCACTATTTTCTATATTGCTAGATACATTAGTGTTACTACTTTCTTATACGGATTATTTCCTTGTTGGAATATTGATTGTTTGACTCCTTTCTTCCGGAATACTAATGCCTTATTTGATTACAATTCTATGATTGTTTTGTCTATACAACATGAGTACCTTGATTGTTTTGTGACACCGTGGGTGTCCCATGTTTGTGGCTTTATGCATAATTGGTGTGTATGCCCTGTTTCTCTAAATGTGGCCCACATGACTTCTTATTGCGATTGTCTTATGACACCACGGGTGTTTCATGTTTGCGTCTCTATGCCTTTGTATGACTATGTTTCTAGGTCTATATACTAGACTCGATGTCTCTATAACTACATTATTGCTACTACTCGGTTTGTGACATGTTTGATTTATACTTTGATGTTTCGATGATATTATTACTCTAAATTATGAAATGATTGACACATTTTCTATTGTTTTTATATACACATGTATTCTTGCTTGTTGTATGTTATTTTCTCAATCCGCCATGGTCTCCACTATGCACAACCCCTTTTATAAGTACAAGTTTCCAATAGTGGTCACCATTCCAACCTTCTATGTGATTCTACATAGATTATCATACTTATTACACATAGCTACAAATCTATTCTTTTGAGCCATGCACTTGAATGCTTTATCATACACACCTCAAAAGATGAGTCATTCATTGGGATATTTTCTACATCTACAAACATATTCCAGAATATAGGAATAGATTTTTATTGGGTTCGGATCCTCAGAAATAGGCACAAATAATAAAAAATGACATAATCTAAAGCATGTCAAAACAATACAATACAGTTAGGAATGTGGTATGAACATGTCCAAGATAGACGTTCCCGGACATGGGGCATATTACTTTACATTTTTCAATTTTACCAAATTATATCAATTATCTATAGTTTTTCATAGTCTCAAATACATATTAATTGGTTCAAAGCATGATACATGGCGCATGAGAACTCAAGTCTTTCTCCTCTACCCTATTCGATTCAATTACAAGAATAGGGTTTAGGGGCATAAGCCTCCTCCCCTATGACATTTCATAATCTATACATTCTATTTAAAAATTACATCTTATGGGGGCATGTAAATGTCCATTCCTTTCCGGTTTTATCTAATTCAAGAGTTACAACAATACAAAATTGGACCTAGATCCATTTTCAGTGGTGTGGTTTGTGGGTTTTGTGGAAAGTATTGAAGCGACTAAGTTCTTTATAGGCTACCATCGATTCTCAAATGTGGAAGGTATCAACGCAACTTAGTTTTTTATAGGCTACCATTTCTCTTTCACAATGTTTTTGAAATCCGCACCTGGTTCTTCTCCTCCCTCTCCAAAGGTGGTGTGTTGCACTCAACAATCTAATACCTCCTTTAGCACAAATTTGGGAGGTTGATCAACTCGAATACTTCGACATCTTAACAACAATTCCAAGTCTCCAAGGCACAACAAGATTGGGAGCTCCTCAATATCTATATTTCAAATTAAAATTCATTTTCTACCATAGATATTAGCCACACTTTGTGTTGTAGGGTTCATCATGGAGGGTGTCAACACTAACACATCGAGAGAACCATTGTCAAATGAAGACAAAGTGTGAGTGTAAACTCAGGTATGTTTTTCCTTTAAGCATGCAATTTTCAATTACACACTCAAAGGGGGAAATGTAGGCACTAAAATTTGGTAACTTGTCCTTTCACAATGCCAAGTTTGGTTATGCTCCTTCTAAGGAAAATTCTCAAATTAAATCTAATCTATATATATATCTCTAGCTTTATCGTGACTTGCTTATATTTTACACTCTATTTTGTTGTCAATTCAAGAAATATTAATAAACCAAAACAATAAATTATCTATGTTTATCATGACACAATTTTGTGTTTTGCACCACATTCCTCCTATCTAGGACCATACACTTGTGTCGGGATATTTTACATTCTCTCGACTCTATTTTCGATGTGAATATATTTATTGGGTTGTTTCATTTTCCTAGGTGATGAGTGCATTATTTGGCTCATTTATATCATTCCTACGATCAGTAAATTGCCACTTAGATATGATTTGCTAATGCATGGGGATGCTTTGTATAGTTATATCATAGTGAGTTTGATGCATTTTCCTTGCTTTTGTTCATGAAAACTGATTACCGTATAAACTTCCTACTAACTGTCTTTGTGAGGAAAATGTGATGATGTGTGCGGGAAATGATGAATGTTTGTTGTTGATGTAATTACGAAGTCCGAGTTTGGAGCTGGAATAGGGAGCAAAAGATTTTTTCCACCGGTTGGCCTATCAGTATGGGACTTGTTTCTAAGCTGTTCCCATAGGAACTTATGAGTTTTAGTTAATATTGATTAGTGGAAGATGTTAGTGCCACCTATTATGGTGAATTCTATAACCGTTTGTGTCTATATTAAGACACCTTCTTAAGAACATGGTTAGTTGTTATTTTTTTTGGAGATACTTTGCAATATATCGTCATGGTATTCAGAACTTTCAACTTCATATGTTGTCTACGATATGGAACTTATTTAAATTAATAGAAGTAAACGTCATTTTGGAGATCTAAAGTCTGTTGGTAATTCCTCTGTCCCAAGGGAGAGCAAGGGCCCACTCGACCGAGGAGACAAGAGGTTGTTTTATGTTCACATATGCATACGGTTTTCTGATAAGTCTTACTGCAATCCTTGTTTCAGTATATTTCATGCAATCTTTGGTTGAATGTATTTGTTTTCCTTACCAACACTTTTATCTGGAATATGTGTTTTCTTTTATGCAAAGTCTAATTAACATGCGATCTTACTTTTACTAAGTTCTAGCTTTAATTGTGCAGTTGCAATTCCATTTGTTTGAGTATTGTGTGTGTATTTCAATTTCAATTAGAAGTGTAGCTTTTAGAATTCCTTTCATTGCAGTAGATGAATTCCGTAGATTTACATTAGGTTTCCATAGATTAGTAACCAACTTAAAAGATCTCACAACACCCCCAACAAATCCCAACAAGAATTGGTTACATAAAGCTCCATTACATACAACCTAGGACACAACCTTGGTTTATAATGACACTAATAGGAGATCATGTTAGTTAAATGATTGGAGAACACAACGACCCATCATTTTTGGCGTCATTACCAGGGGACACCATAAGCACACTATGTCGTTTTTTTACTTCACATGCTATGGGTGTTAATGGAGTTCATATATGCAACCAGTAGATGTCTTGGGCCTTGTTTCAATAACCACCTTTGATGCATAGGCCACGAGACGATCAAGGGAGATTTACAACACGTAACATTCAACAAATCTCTCTAGACAGTTTACATGTAGAAAACACTGTGAGTGACACTTGCCTCCAATACAACACCTAGAATCATTTCTGAGCATTCTTGTATCCTCCGACCAACACTCGAAATGGGGACCATGGGAATAATGGAGACCACCCCTTGGGTTGGACCTTTACTTACCCCATTGTCTTGGATGAGGATGAGGATGTGCCCATGAAAAATATCTCACCATCCATCCTCCCTATCTTTCAAGGCATGTCTATGGAAGACCCTGATTAGTTCTTGTTTGAATTCAAAGTTCTGTGCCAGACATATGACTATAGAACGGACAATCAAAAACTCAAATTTTTCCTTCCACTCTCAAAGACTCTACTATGAGATGGTTCATGGGGTTGTCCTCTAACTCCATTAATTCTTGGGAAGCCATGGAGACAACCTTTTTGGATAAATATCAAGACTACTGCAGGGAAGGGATAAGAAAGAAGAGTTCTTTCTAGATACGGAAAAAGAAGATGAAAATCTAGAGGATTATCTAGATAGATTTCTCTTTCTCCACCGATGAAGTGGTTATGAGTTACATGTAGACATTACTAAAACAAATTTTCTTAAAAGACTTGACGAGGAAACCAAGGATTCCCTCCAAAGAAAAAAAGACATCCAAACTGACTCTGGGTACCTCTGAAATTTTGGAGGAAATGGCTAACATGAAAACAAACATTTTTTTGCAGTTAACATCAACCATAGATGGACTCAAGGCCAAAATCAGTCCTGCCAAAGAACCGTTGGACATATGTTGCCCTAAGTGTAGGAAGAGACACCCCCTAAGAGAATGTCCTTTGGATGTCACAGAGATGTGTTTAATCCATGAAGTGGCTGACCACGACATTAAGCATTGCATCTTCTTACCACAGTTGAAAGGAGGCTTGAATATTGTCTCTCAAGCTGACACAGAGTTAAAATTTGTTTAAAGGCCAAATAATCAGGATGGATTTCCACCTCGACCTGCTCAGAACCCCTGGAGGATGTCATGGCCTAATCAGGCCCCTCAGCCTACTTGGGGACAACTTGAGTGGACAACATCAAATTGGATGACTTATCCACATCCACCACCTTGGATGAATCCCTACACTCAGCCAAGTTAGACACCACCAACCCCAACAAGTCCATGGCACAACCAACAGTGGGGTCCTCAACAGAATCCTAACCAAAACCAGCCATGGACACCACCACAAAACATTAATCAACAATGGAGATTCTAGCAACCACAAAAAGCTTTAATGGCCCCACCATAAGCCTACCAACAACACAGACAAGCAACACAAACACAACTTCTAGCCCAGCTGGTAGAAAATCCTAAAAATCAGCAGACAACTTCAATTGATGAAGCAGGACCAAGTAACACAATGCAGGTTAATACTATTGGTAATTTGTGACTGAGGTCTGGAAAAACATTGAATCCTCCTATTGTTATCACGGAAATTCCTATAGACATTGATAAAGAAGAGACACTTGAGGACAATACATGACCTGCACCTTCTCCACAGACACAAAACACTCAGAACAATCAAGAACTTAACCAGAATACCCATAAAGCTCCTTTCCCTGAGCGGTTACAGGACACTCAAACTACAGATGAAACAATGCTAGTACAAGAATTGAAAAAGTGCACATTGAGGTCCCACTTCTGCGAGAAATAAGGGACATTCCTGAATTAAACCAAACCATTAGAAATGAGTGTATAAAAACACCAGGGAGGAAAAAGAAATACCCAAAAACTGTTAGGGTGGAAGGAAATTTGGCTGATTTAGTAGCTAACAACCTTATTTCACCAAAATATGGGGATCCCGGGAGTCTAGTTATTACTATTTGTATAAACAATCAGTCAATATCTAATGTTTTGGTGGATCTTGGTGCTGCCATTAATGTCATCACAACAGAAATGTTTAATCTATTGTCCTTAACAAGACTACAACCTACCAATATTGTTCTTCAACTAGCAGATCAATCCATTGCTATACCAGATGGTGTGGTCGAGGATATAATGGTCACCGTTGAATCTTGGGAGTATCCTGTAGATTTTATGGTCTTACAGCCTAAAGCTTAGAAATTGGGATATCCAGTTATCTTGGGAAGACCCTGGTTAGCCATTGTTGCTGCATATATTGACTGTAGGTCAGGAAAAATGACCATTCTAAATGGGCAGAAATCCAAACATATTTCATTATACCCTCCTGCCCAACCTTATGTGAATGCTTGTGACCATGTATGGGTAGATTCTTTGGATACTAACTCTCTGAGTTCTTCTTATTTGGCCACCATTGCAGTGCAAAACCATATGGCGGAAGTTGTTGAGTCACATACACTAGGCTGATGCAGAGGGCTCTGTGACTATAGAAATCAACACTCTAGCTATAGAAATCAGAACTCTGACTATAGACCCATTTTCTCTAGACATGTCCAATGTTATTTCCTTGGTAAGTAATACTTCTGATGAGTCTTGTAAAGAAATCTATGCTTATAATTCGAATATTCAGTCCCTGATTTCTATTGTCCTTTGACCAAGATTTTGTCTCTTGACAATATACCCATTCTGCACATGCTTCAACCCCATGTTTTCCCATTGAATTCCTTAATCACCAATGCAGAGCTCACTCTTTTGAATGATACCAAGCAGGTGCCTGTCGGCATAGGAAAAGAGTTGACCATTGGTAATGATTTAGAGGCCAATCAAGAAGCCGGGTTCTCAAAGTTTTGAAGAAACATTCCCACACTTTTGCCTGGGATTACACTGATATGAAGGGAATTCATCCTAACATTTTTACTCACCATATCTACACTGACGTAAAACCTATAAGGTAGCCACAACGGAGAATTAACCCAGCGCTCAGAGACATAGTCAAAGGCGAGATAGAAAAATTGCTAAAGGTAGGATTCATCTACCCTATATCTGATAGTCAGTGGGTCTCCCCATTAGTTATAGTTCCCAAGAAAAATGGTAAATGGAGAATATGTGTTGAATACGGGAACTTAACAAAGCCACCAAGAAAGATTATTTTCCCCTGCCTTTTATTGACCAGGTTCTGGACAATCTTGTTGGTAAGAAATATTTTTCTTTCTTGGATGGGTTTAGTGGGTATAACCAAATTAGTATTTCCCCTACTTGATCAAGATAAAACTACCTTTACTTGCCCCAGGGTACATTTTCTTATCAAGTCTTACCTTTTGGAATTTGTAATGCACCCGCTACGTTTCAGAGAGCAGTCTTGGCCATCTTTGCAGATCTTACTAATGACTGTGTTGAAGTTTACATGGACGACTTCACTGTCCACGGATCCACTTTTGATGAATCTCTAAATAACCTTGAGAAAGTATTGAGAAGATGTGAGAAACACCAATTATCTCTGAGTCATGAAAAATTTCTGATGATGGTCGATTAAGGAATTGTCTTAGGTCACCATGTTTCGCCAAAGGTATACAGGTTGACCCCAAAAAGATATCAGTCATCACTCAGTTACCTACACCAACTAATCAGACTGACATCAAAAGTTTCCTTGGTCATGTAGGGTATTATCGGCGGTTCATAAAATATTTTAGTAAAATTGTTGCACCTATGTTCTCATTGCTAACAAAAGATTGCGTTTTTGAATGGTCCCCTCAGTGCAGAATTTGATTCTATCAAAGAGAAGCTGACCACTACCCCAGTCTTATAAGGCCCTGATTGGGGGAAACCTTTCCATATCCACACTGATGCCTCTAATACAGCCATGGGTGCTGTCCTTGGGCAAAAAGATGCAGAAGATCACATGTATGCCATTTACTTTATCAACAAGAACCTGACTCCTACGAAAGAAATTACACTACTACGGAAAAGGAATTCTTGGCTATTGTATACTCCTTGAATAAATTTCATCATTACATCACTGGGTATAAAATCTTTGTTTATACTGACCACTCTGTCATTCGATATTTGATGAATAAACCAGTGGTTGGAGGTAGGATTATTCGATGGTTACTCTTGTTACAGGAATTCAATCTTACCATTATTGATAAGCCAGGAAAATATAACGTTGTTGCTGATTTCCTTTCAAGATTGAATGTTTCAGGTAATGATGAAGCAGTCCAGGATCAATTTCCCAATGAAAATTTGTTTTCTATATCAACTAAGACTTTGTGGTTCGCCGATCTTGCAAATTATTTAACAACAGGGAATTTTCCTGCCTATTTCACTCATAAGGAGAAACAGAGACTGGTTAAAAATAGTGCAACATATAAATGGTGTAATGGAATTTTATTCAAATGTTGTCCTGATATGGTTCTTCGCAGGTGCATTCGAGAAGATGAAGTACATGACATATTGCGAGCTTGTCATGATGAGCCAAGAGTGGACATTATTCAGTAAAATGGATAATTCACAAAGTCCTTGGAGTAGGGTACTATTGTCCTTCGCTCCATAAGATCAAGTTCAAAAAGTGTGTACGATAGTGTGATGCATGCCAACGAATGGGGAAGCCCACACTTTCAATGGAAATGCCTCTTAATCCTCAGCTGGTCTTAGGACCATTTGAGAAATGGGGAATTGATTTCGTTGGACCTTTTGATCCCCCATCTTTCGGAAGGAATACCTCTTGGTATGCACAGACTACGTCACTAAATGGGCTGAAGTTCAAGCATTGGCATCTGCCAATGAGGATGTTGTTGCTGATTTTCTGTACAATCGATATTGCTACGATTTGGTGCACCCAAGGCCATTGTATCTGATCAAGGTCCTCAATTTGTTTCAAACATGATTGAGGATTTTTTGGAAATCTACCGAATTAAGCACCGAAAATTGTCACCCTATCACCCCCAATCCAATGGGCAGGTGGAAGTAACCAATCGAGAACTTGAGAATATTCTGACTAAAGTGGTCAGTGCTGACAAAAAGAATTGGGTACCAAAACTTCCCGAGGTAGTCTGGGCCTATAACACGACCTGGAAAACCACTACTAGGTTTTTCCCCTTATGAGTTGGTATTTGGGAAGAAGCCACTGTTACTTGTTGAGTTTGAATTACACACCTGGAGAACAAAACTAGAAGTTGGAATCGATTTGGATGAAGCACAACGTGAACGAGTGATGCAATTGGATGAAATGTGGATGGAGGCACAACAACAGATGAAAATTATTCAATATCAGAGGAAGACTTGGCACGATGCTCATATCAAATCTAGGACATTTCATGAAGGGGACTGGGTCTTACTCTTTGATTCTAGATATCAACAGTTTAAAGGTAAGTTATGGACACGCTGGTTGGGCCCCTATCAGATCGACAGAGTGTTTGATAATGGATCTGTGCGGCTATTACCAATCAATGGCAAAAATGACTCTTCTTGTGAATGGACACAGACTCAAGATTTACCAATGACCTCTTGACAAGGAAAATTTCACCAATGACATTATGCTTGAGTGAGGACATGCATGCTGAGGCGGCTCTTCGCCCCTCGAGCTTGGAGTAATTGTTGCCTATTAATTTCAATAAAGGAGGATGGTCATGACTTCGATCTTCTTCCCTTAATTAGTTGTTTTGTTTTCAATAAATGCAGAAATCTTCATTATTTCAAGCCACTAATCACATTTAATCTCGGACTGTAGGATGTGGGAATCTATGGATATCAGACGCTGAACTTGGCATGGGTAAGTGCATCCTAACTCACTACAAATATTTCCTTATAAAGCAATCCCCCATGCGTGCACTTATCATAATTGCATCCATCATGCAATGTTCAATATATTTATTGCATATATCCTTATAAATCCGATGCTACGGTATGACAGCATAAAGGTGTAATGAGTCATGATTTTCGCACACATCGTATGCATCACATTCTATGAAGAAGGACAGGTGTCAATTCGGTTTCAAATGATGGGATGTGCACCATCTCACATATCATAAACTCTCACGGATGGCTGGTCTTGCCCACCTTTTTATGCCGCCAAATTCACTCTGATTTTACGTAATTCAAGGATTCAGTGCAATTCAAATTAATAGTTCCAAGCTGCTTCCTATCGTTGCTTCATGAGTATTGAGCATATCATTCTACCTGCCATCACACAGTGAATTCAAGCACGTCTTGTTCTTGTTTCTCTACTATATGGATTCATTCACCTTCAACGCATGGGACAAAAGAAGAAATCTAAGCCTGATTCTCCGGACCCATTACTCAGGAACGTTGCGCTTTCATAGGTGTTTTATGATTCAGTTGGCTTGAATTCATCTAAAAATTCAAAGGTTTTGATGAGGGTGTCATGGAGGAGTTCCTAGAAAATTTTGAAGCTACCTGTTCACGTGTTGGAGGGAAATGAGTTGAGATTACCAGCCAGGTAGTTTCTGAACTATCCGGCTTGCCGGATTTTGGTTTGAAAGTAATGACGAATGCTCCCCTCAAAGACTTGTTTTCTCTGTTTCATGAGGAGGGTGAGGCATTCCCTGAGGTTATCCTTACCCCCAGGTGTTCAGAAAGGCGTTAAGTGGGATAGCTTGCTCGACATTTGGAGAGAGATGGCCAAATGGGTTAACATGTATTTTATATGTGACAACTAGCCCTCTATGTTGGGTGGCGATGCACTCAAGATTATTATTCATTTGAAGAAAGGATGCGTCAACCCATCCCTCAGGGTAAATTTACCTGAATACTTGGTGACGCCGTTATCAAAGTTGGCCAAAAATACAAGTCTAGAGGAGGCAAAGCGGTGTTGAAACACCCAGGGCTAATTCATTTATTGTGCTCACATCAAGTATTTTTTAAGCCAAAGCGGAGGCTCAAAAGGATTATTATGGGGGAGGGTTCCAAGCCAAAACAGTTAAAATCAGGGCCATCTTCCACACCTCGGTCCATTCCCGCACCAGCCTCTCGCCCTGCACACAAGAAAAAGGAGGAACTTGGCACTCTAGAGCATGTGGACAAATTAGGTGCTCAAGTAAGTCCATCTTCAACCACTTCCAGTTCTAGAGGTAGGAATACCTCTACTCCATCTTCTTCTATGTGCCCCCAACCACGACGGTCTTGTACATTGCATAAAATTGGAAGCTCCAGGTTGGAGGGATTCACTGATGTTTCTGCCCCTGTGTGGGAAGTGGGGAATGAGGGAGACAACGAGGTCAGTCCCCCACTAATAAATCACCAAACACCATCTTCACTTCCGCTCATCCTTTTCCCTAGTATTCAGCCATGCCTACATCTTCAGAAGTTCACTCCGCAGCTCCAAAACTACTTCGGTACCTGAAGCCCAGAATCCCATTCCAACGCCTATTCAATGGACATTGATCGTCTTGGGTCATGTCAAGCTGCCAATCCTCATAATTATCTGGAATAAATCACACTCCTTAAGGCCCAATTGAAAGGTATGGAGGAAACAAACTTGTCTTTACAAACTGAATTTACCCAATGCACAGTGGAGAAAGTTAGAGAAATAATTGCTTTACAAATTGAAGTTAGTAGCTTAAAGCGACAAAAGGATAAAGGTCTTAGCATTTTGAATGATTTCCACCAAATATCTCTTCAGAATGTAGAATTAAAAAAGGAAAATAATAAATTAAAAGGGGAGATGGAAATTATCCAAGATGAAAAACAAAAATTGCTCTCCCTTTTGGACTCTGTCTGTCCTTTGGATTTTAAGCTCTTATCCTGTAGGAAACCCTCCTCAGTTTACAACATGTTTATTTAGGAGTAGTTTTATTCTTGGAAATTGTTTCAGTTGTGTTGTCAGGCGCCTTACAAAGCTCTTGATGGCAATATTTTCTTATCTGTTTACAAGTCCAGTACACCTGAAATTCAAAACTTGCTCTATGAGTTTTACCTCCATAATATGTTAGTTACCAATGTCCCTGACTTTTTAATTAACTTATTTGTGGGGGATTTTCAATTAAAAGCCTTTCAGTCCTTCTTACCGCAAAATCATATCATCTAGGGTGAGCGAATGGATATTTTCAATCACACAACTCAAACACATCATACCGATGTGGTTTTGCCAAAACTTCAGATCTCTCTACTACCAAGCAGGTATTGGAGAGAATACTTCAAAAATCCTACTGAAATGTGTAGAGGATTTTAAAACCTACAGTCAACAACACTTTGGGGCGGCTAGGTAGGCCTGTGACAGGAGATGGGACACTTTGAGCTTGCCATTGAAACACAGGGAGGTTATTTCCCCTCAGAACTTGAGTTGGAGTATGTGTCGGGTGATGCCCTCATTACAATTATAAGACAGTCGTCAGAAAAAACCAGCAAGCAATACAATGATGAATGGGTAGGACTTCAGGTGCATCCACCCCTCCTCTTGAGTCCTACTACCACTTGGCAAAACAATGTTGCACAACCAAACGAGATTTTTGTTATGTTTGTGGAGCCTATTTTCATGTTAGAGTGTGGTACAACTTCTATGTGTTACACTTGGGTATTTTTTCGCGGTCCCGCTTGCCGGTGAGCGGGTCAAGGGGTTCAGGCGAAGCCCCCGAAGTAAATTTTCATGGGTGGTTTATTAACCCATGGGTAATGGGTAACCATTATGGGCTGTTTTTGGGCCCATGGTTTTTCGGTACCCATTGTTTTGATACCCACGGTTTTTTGCCCATGGTTTTGATACCCACGGTTTTGCCCATGGTTTTGATACCCACGGTTTTGTATCAAACTGCTTAAGCAATTGTCTATTTATATGGTCTTATGCATATGATACAAAAACAAGAAAATGCATTACAGATGTGTTTTGAATTCGGGTGTGAATTCTGTAGAGTTTGTTGAGCATAGCTCCAAACGGATCTGGGTATTGTATTGAGAGAGTGGAGGCTTGTAATAAAATATGAGCAAGTGATTCTTGGTGGACGTAGCCCAAATTGGGTGAACCACGTTAAATATTGTCTCTCTGTGTTGTGTTATTTATTCTACACTTTTATTTGAGATCTGTAATATTTTCTGCATATTAGTTTCTACTGTTACGATTCTGTAAGGGATTATTCCGCATATTTTATCTCTTATTTCCTATCAATTGGTATCAGAGCCTGGTTTTGGTTTGCTGAAGTGTTGAATCGTAGGGAAAGTTTTATCTTGAGTGGGAGCTATGACAGATGATGGAAGATCTAGGGTTGATAAATTCAACGGGTAGAATTTCAGTCTTTGGAAGATGCAGATGGAAGATTACCTTTATCAGAAGGATTTTTATACTTCGCTGTCTGAGAAGGTGAACAAACCCTCGAGTATGACAGATGCGGAATGGGATTTGTTGGATCAGAAGGCACTTGGAACGATCCGGTTGTGTCTTGTATCTTCGGTATTATTTAATGTTTCAAAAGAAAAGATTACAAAAGATCTAATGGATGCATTAGGGAAGTTGTATGAAAAACCCTCTGCCTCTAACAAGATATTTTTAATGAAAAATTTGTTTAATATGAAGATGTCCGAGAATAGTTCAAGATCGTGATCATTTAAATGATTTCAATATGGTTGTGAATATGCTAGCTTCGGTTATAATAGAATTTGATGAATAATTTAGGGCTTTATTAATTCTGTGCTCTTTACCTGAAAGTTGGAATAGCCTGATAATGGCGGTAAGCAACTCGCTTCCAACTAACTCGAAGTTGAAGTTTGAGGATGTTGTAGGGGTGATTCTAAGCGAGGAAATGCGAAGAAAAAGCTCTAAGGAATCTTCTACTTCAGGAATGCTTTGACAATGGAAACTAGAGGGAGACAAAGAATAGAGGAAACCGTGGAAAATTGAAAGATCGGGCAAGGTCAAAATCCAAGAGCAAGATTGTATGTTGGAACTGTGGAAAGTTTGGGCATGCAAAGAAGGACTGTTGGGAGCTTCAGGACAAGAAGAAACAATAGGAAGAAAATAAGGAGGAAAATGTGGCATCGGGTAATGTATGTTAGGATGTTTTGATTCTTTCTTTACATAATATTACTAAATCTTGGGTTTTAGATTCAGGGGCTTCTTTTCATGCTACCGCACATAGGCATTATTTTGTTGATTATGTTCAAGGGATTTTGGCATGTTTTTCTTGGTGATGATGAGCCTTACAATATAGTTGGAAAATGTTCTATTCGGGTTAAGATGCAAAATGGGAATACATGGCTATTGAAGGATGTCATACATGTGCCTACATTAAGGAGAAATTTGATATCGGCGGGACAATTGGGAAGTGATGGTTGTACTGTGATATTTACAGCTAACTCTTGGAAGGTTACCAAGGGTGCTCTTGTGGTGGCAAGAGGTAAGAAGGTTGGAACCTTGTATTTATCCACTGATAGTAATAATTATTGTAATCTCGTGGCTTCGGATGTATATACAACATTATGGCACTATAAGCTCGGTCATATGAGCCATAAGGGCATGGACATCATAAAGAAGAATTTTCCTGGATATATAGAAAATTTTTTAGATTTATGTGAGAATTACATATATGGGAAATAGAAGCGAGTAAGGTTTCTCAAGGTTGGACCTACGAAGAAAGATAGTAAGTTAGAGCCGGGTACATTCGATGTGTGGGGCCAGTCAAAGGTATCATCTCTTAGGGGTTCAAGTTATTATGTTACTTTTATTGATGATGTAACAAGGAAAGTTTGGGTTTATTGTATTAGAAACAAATTTGATGTATTTGATACTTTTGTTAAATGGAAAGCCTTGGTAGAGAATGAAACAGGTCTTAAGTTAAAATGTACCAGTCGATAATGGAGGGGAGTATCAAACAATGAATTTGATGATTATTGTTCTAAGAATGGAATCCATAGGTAAAAGATGGTTCCAGGAACCCTACAACAAAATGTGGTGTCAGAAAGGATGAACATAACAATAATGGAACGTGCTAGGAGCATGAGGATACATGCAGATCGCCTCTTTATTTTTGGGCGTAGTGGTAAGCATAGTCATGTGTGTACTTAATAAACAGAGGACCCTCAAGTGCCTTGGATGGAGGCATACCTGAGGAGGCTTGGTACGGTAAGAAAGTCGATTACTCATTTCTTAGAGTCTTTGGATGTGAGGTGTTTGTTCATATTGACAAGGATGATAGGACCAAGCTAGAGGCTAAATTAGAAAAATGTACTTTTATTGGTTATTGTGGTGATAACTTTGGATTTAAATGTTGGAGTATTAAGGACAAGAAAATAATTCGGTCTAGGGATGTGGTCTTTAATGAGAAAGTCATGTATAAGCAACAGTTGCAGGAAAACAGGGAAGAATCCAAGAAAGAATATGCAGTGGTAGAGGATCTTCTGGATGGGACAGTGACTCATGAATCAGTTCAGAAACCTACTCAACAGGAACCCCAAACTCCTACAGTGAGGAGGTCTTCTAGGGTAAGAAAAGAACCTGAACGTTTTTCTCCTTATCTTTATTATTTATTACTCATTGATAGTGGAGAGCCGAGAGCTTTGATGAAGCAATTCGTAGATGCCAGAAGAAGTGGGAGCACGCCATGAATGAGGAGCATAAGTCTCTCATGGAGAACCATACTTGGGATTTGGTGAAGCTACCGGAAGGCAAAAGAGCATTGTAGAACAAAAGGGTGTACAAAGTTAAAGACGAAGGAGGAAAGAAAAGATATAAGGCCTAGTTGGTGGTCAAGGGGTTTGCGCAGAGAAACAAGGTATAGATTTTGATGAGATCTTTTCTCCTGTAGTAAAATGAATTCTATTAGAACTGTTCTTGGAATAGTGGCAACAGAAGACTTGCACTTAGAACAATTAGATGTAAAAACTAAATTTCTCCATGGTGATTTGGAGGAGGAGCTATATATGCAAAGCAGCCGTAAGGATATGAAGTCAAAGGTAAAGAGGAGATGGTGTGTAAATCAAGAAGAGCTTGTATGGCTCAAACAAGCTCCACGTCAATGGTATAAGAAGTTTGATAGCTTCATGATGAAGCAAGGTTATATCATATGTCATTCGACCATTGCGTGTATACAAATAAATTTTAGGATGGAAGTTATAGTATCTTGTGTTTGTATGTTGATGACATGTCAAGTTACAGTAAAAACATGCGAAATAAAAGTACTCAAGAAACAAATAAGTGAATCCTTTGATATGAAGGATTTGGGGCTGCCGACAAATCCTTGGTATGAGGATAACTCGGGATAGGAAGGAACGGAAGTTGACTTTATCTCGTGAAGAGTACATTAAAAGGTATTGGATAGGTTTAACATACGGATGCTAAATCGGGTGGGACTCCTTTGTGCCATTTTAAGTTATCAAAGGAGCAAAGTGTCCCAAGACAGAGTAGGAAAGAAACCATATGTCCAAGGTACCTTACTCATCAGTGGTTGGTAGTTTGATGTATGCTATGGTATGCACTAGGCCTAATATTGCCCATGCAGTAGGAGTTGTGAGTAGATTTATGAGTGATCCAGGTAAAGAGCATTGACAAGCAGTAAAGTGGATCCTTCGGTATTTGAGAGGGACCATGGGGATAGTTTTATGCTACAATGGATCAGACACCACTTTATGTGGTTATGTAGATTCAGACATGGCTGGAGATGTAGACAACAGGAGGAGCACGATAGGTTATATTTACACTGTAGGTGGGACAATAGTAAGTTGGATTTCATGACTACAAAAGTTGGTGGCTTTGTCAACCATGGAGGCTGAGTATGTTGCTGCCATAGAGGAAAGCAAAGAGATGATTTGGTTACAACAATTGCTTGAGGAGTTGGGGCATAAGCAGGAGGAATGTAAGCTGCATAGTGATAGTCAGAGTGCTATACACCTAGCTAAGAACTCTGCTTTCCACTCCAGGATGAAGCATATACAACTTGAGATATCACTTCATCAGACAACTTTGGAGGAAGATAATTTGAAGTTAGAGAAGATTCATACCAAATGTAATCCTACAGACATGATGACCAAGGTGGTCAAAAGGGATAAACTAAAGCTATGTTCACTTTGGTTGGCCTTCGCGGATGACAAGTGAAGGGTCGAGAAGCTTGCTCGGTGGAAATCACCTCAAGTGGGAGATTGTTATGTTTGTGGAGCCTATTTTCATGTTAGAGTGTGGTACACCTTCTATGTATTACCTTAGACGTGTTTTGAATTCGGGTGTGAATTCTCAGTAGAGTTTTTTGAGCATAGCTCCAAACGGATCTAGGTATTGTATTGAGAGAGTGGAGGCTTGTAATAAAATCTGAGCAAGTGATTCTTGGTGGACGTAGCCCAAATTGGGTGAACCACGTTAAATACTGTCTCTCTATGTTGTGTTATTTATTCTGCACTTTTATTTGAGATCTGTAATATTTTCTGCATATTAGTTTCTACTGTTGCGATTCTGTAAGGGATTATTCCACATATTTTATCTCTTATTTCCTATCAATTTTTACAGCTTGGGTCGAGGTCACTTCAAATACTCAGGGATGTAAAGGTATGAGGAAGCAATATGCTGATCATTTCAAGAGTATGACATGGCTCAACAGCTTGGTCGCAAAGCAGGATGTAGATAGGTTGCATTGGGACATGCAACAGGTAAAGTAAGGGGAAATGATGAGTGCATTATTTGGCTCATTTATATCATTCCTACGATCAGTAAATTGCCACTTAGATATGATTTGCTAATGCATGGGGATGCTTTGTATAGTTATATCATAGTGAGTTTGATGCATTTTCCTTGCTTTTGTTCATGAAAATTGATTACTAGTATAAAATTCCTACTAACTGTCTTTGTGAGGAAAATGTGATGATGTGTGTAGGGAAATGATGAACGTTTGTTGTTGATGTAATTACAAAGTCCAAGTTTGGAGCTGGAATATGGGAGCAGAAGACTTTTTCCACCAGTTGACCTATCAGTATGGGACTTGTTTCTAACTGTCCCATAGGAATTTATGAGTTTTAGTTAATATTGATTAGTGGAAGATGTTAGTGCCACCTATTATGGCAAATTCTGTAACCGTTTGTGTCTATATTAAGACACCTTCTTAAGAACATGGTTAATGTTATTATTTTGGAGATACTTTGCAATATATCATCTGTGGTATTCAGAAATTTCAACTTCATATGTTGTTTATGATATGGAACTTATTTAAATTAATATAAGTAAACGTCATTTTGGAGATCTAAAGCTACTGGTAATTCCTTTGTCCCAAGGGAGAGCAAGGGCCCACTTGACCGAGGAGACAAGAGGTTGTTTTATGTTCACATATGCATACAGTTTTCTGATAAGTCTTATTGCAATCCTTGTTTCAGTATATTTCATGCAATATTTTGTTGAATGTATTTGTTTTCCTTACCAACACTTTTATCTGGAATATGTGTTTTCTTTTATGCAAAGTCTAATTAACATGTGATCTTACTTTTACTAAGTTCTAGCTTTAATTGTGCAGTTGCAATTCCATTTGTTTGAGTACTGTGTGTGTGTTTAAATTTCAATTAGAAGTGTAGCTTTTAGAATTCCTTTCATTATAGTAGATGAATTCTATAGATTTACATTAGGTTTCCATATATTAGTAACCAACTTAAAAGATCTCACAACACCCCCAACATAAATCCCAACAAGAACTGGTTACATAAAGCTCCATTGCATACAACCTAGGACACACCCTGGTTTATAATGACACTAACAGGAGATCATGTTAGTTAAATGATTGGAGAACACAATGACCCATCACTAGGGCTGTCCTTATTAGACTATTTCACCTACGGAAAGGTATATAAGCAAGTTAGTGCATTTTATAATTCATTTGGAACTTTTGCAAACTCCTATTACAAATATCATTTCAAAAGTACTCAAGGGGTTCCAAATCTGCCAATATCAAGTGAACATCAATTAGAGCAGTCCTTACTACAAATTTGAAGCACTCAAATAGTTCAAAGATTCTAGTTCCCTCCATTTCCATGCGTGTAAAGGTCATAATGTATTAGTAAGAGCAATGTCAATCCAAGCATTGCCAAAGGGTTTTAAGGAAAAATGGTTAGGTCACATAACTGAGGCACACCACATCATAGTAATACCACATTGGGTACATTCTATCATATATAGTTAACATGATATCTTTGTGTTAAGAGGCATGAGTGCATCGTTAGAGGGTCGACTAGATTGCACTCTCACTTACATAAACACATAAGAAAACAACATGATGCTTGATACCGCATGAGGGCATGTAGTGCATCACTTAGATAGGTGCAACAACTAGGGTTTGACCACCAAGGGAAGTCCAACCTCACCACACAAACATGATTTCTCCTTTTAGTTTTTTAATGCTTTGATGAAGGGTATTACATGTTTTTAGGGTTTTCACTTTGTTGCATGTGATTATACGTCATCTGGAGGTTGTGCAAGAAATAATGACATACATTGAAGTTCATTTACAGGCAAGTGAAATGCATAAGAAATTTTAAACCCCAATTACTAAAGGTTCCAAGATCATATTACCCTAGGTCAGGACCATATAATCCCAATTTGGGTCGTACAATAGTTGTACGGTCCCGCCCTTGCTTAGTTTTTGGTTTTAGAAAACATAACGAAACATATCCGATCTCTAAACTTCCTTTTCCACTTGTTTACACATCTTGATCATCTCTATTCTTCCCTATACAACTAAATATTCTTCTCCCCTTGTTTGTTTGAGCTATTGTTTTTCATTCTATAAATTGTTTCATATTAATGCATTATTCTAGTTATGAACTAGAATAATGCATTAATTTAAAATGAGTTATATAAAAATAATCCCATATTATACACCCTTACATCATTTTTATTGTTATGCATTTCCATAACATGGATTTAATTAGGTGTAACATAATGCCTTTTCTTGAGTGATAGTTATTCTCCTCTTCTCGAATGTTTCCCTTATTCATTTTCTTTCATTGTTCTTCTTTTCTCCTTATGGTTAGGTCCTCTTGATGTATGGTCATTATATTTCCTCCATTTTTCCTCTCTCTTTTCACTCATTTTAGATTTGATTAAGATTTACAAGTAACCAAAAAGGAATGAAATAAAAGGTACATGAGATTAATTCGATTAACTAACTCCTAACATTAATAATTCAATATAAAAATAATGTAATAACAACAAATGTACAAAATACAATACAAAATCACAAATATAGGGCATTGAGTGCATTTATTTTATTACAAATGATTCTAGGAAAATGTGGGTGATCTAAATGATGAAACATGGGGATCTGGACCTGAAAGTGCTTCAGAACTAGAACTGAAAATGCTCATGGACAGGGCCGTATAGTAGGGGAAGGACCATATGTACCATCTTGACCTATTTATATGGTATTGACCTTGCTCATAACTATGACCTACAACTTTATGGGTTTGTCACTTGTTTGAATCTCTTTGTCGCTCTCTGTCAGTCACTATAGATCACACTATGGGGGCCTCTGAATACTCTGGTCAATCTTTCAAACCCTAACCATAGATGAGAAGTCCTGAAAAATAAACATTAGTTGGGTTGTGGGCAGCCCCGTACACACCGCCAATGTTGGCACTACTCTAAAGAGGCCTCAAACCACACGTCATTCTCCACCTAGCATGTGATATCTAGTTGTAGTACAATCAGATTTGACATCCTTCCTTTGAAAAAGCTTGAATTGAGTTTCTCTCTTTCCAATCTACTTGAGTGATTAACTTTGAGCGCTTTCAACTATGAGAAGCAGTCCCCTAGACCTAGTGGGAAGCTTTAAACTTGTAGATGGTGCTTCCCTAATGAATGTGCAAAGGTATTTTCAGAATATAGGGAGCTTTGGGTGCCTTTTGTGATAGATTTTGCAATAGGATTCCATAAGAGTGTTAGGTACTAAATGAGGTGAGTTTCACTTGCTTATATATGCTTTCAAGATGATTTAAGTTACAAAGGCCAACTAATAAGGAGTAAATGATCTAAAGAATAATGTGCAACCGAAATTTTGGGACCAAAGTGAACAAGTACAAAACCATACACTAGGGTCATGAATGTATGGACATTCCTGCCCCTATTGTACATTTTTACCCTAGAGGGGCAATATGAAGTGTGAAATTTGGAAGCTAACAATCGGAGTTTCTAAATGGATTTTATGCATTCAATTATCAAAAATTGTCAACATATGAGTGTGTATGATCAAGCAATCTAGATAAGAGACCTAGAGATATACCAGATGAGTGAAAGATGACATGAATATCTCCCGTAATAGTGTGCACATCGAAGAAGTTTCACTCAAATGATAACGTGAAATTTCTTGAAGTAATTAGCAAGAAAAAAGAACTCAATGAACTTGTGAATGTAAAAATAAAATGCTCTTAGATCAAAAGGTAGAAAGTACATATCGGGAGTGTTGTGTAACTCCTATGCATGGGCTCATCATACCTCCACAAGGAGAAATGAGTTACAATTCAAAAATGGAATATAACTCCTTTATGACATATGACACATATTATAAGTATGACAGATTCCATGACATAATCTGCCATATGTCATATAAGCTTTTAAAGACCTATGACTCACCTAAGTGAGATGACTCACCATGTGTGAGGTGGAAACAACCAAATACACTAATAAATGGTAAAAAAACCAAAACCCCTTCATCAAAGCTTAGGATGAGGCATGAAAAGTCAAAAAGAGAAAGAAGACTCCCTAGACAAACTAAGAAATATGTGTCATATGGGTCCCAAAAACAAGGCATGATGAGGTACCCATGTACAAACTGTAATCTTTTTAGAAGAAGAAGATGAGGAGAAGATGACTATAAATCTCAAATTAGACGTGTGGCTCTGGTAGAAATCACCCCAAGAAGAGAGCGCAAGTGAAGAAACTTGGCTTCAATGAAGGGTTTGGTAAAGATGTTTGCAACTTGATCTAAAATCTAACAATACTGAAAATCAATGATGTCTTCATGAATCAACTGCCAAATGAAGTGTTTGTGTATCTCAATGTACTTTATCCATTGATACTAAACCAAATTTTTACAGATGGAGATAGTGTTAATGGTTTCGCAATAGATGATGGTGGGTTGCTTGAACCGAATACCAAACTCAGTCAAAATCCCTTGTAACCAAATATCTTTCGTGGCAGCATTGATCGCTCCCCTATATTCCTCGCTATGTAGAAGACATTTCAATTACATTCTTCTTATTTCTTAACATACTAACAAGACCTAAACCAAGAGAAAAGATGTATCTCGGAGGTAGAATTTCGATGATCGAGATCACTAGCCCAATCAAAAACAATATATCCAACTAAATCAATATCTATCCATCCCAAGCAATGAATGCCATTAGTATAAGTGCCTCTAACATAGTGAAGGATCCACTTTGCTACTTTCTAATGCCACTCATGAGGATCCCGCATGAATCTAGACACAATGCCGACAATAAATGAAAGATCCGGTCCCCACCAATTGACGATAAAGGGTAGCATCAACTAAGGGAGTGGAGAAATCAGCTACTAACTTGACTCTAGAAAGGAAGGGAATGGGAGATGACTTGTAATCATCCATGCTAAACTTAGTAATAAAACCAAGAGCATACTTGGGTTGAGAAATGATGATACTCGAGTCGATTGGGTAATCAATCCCAAGGAAATAATGAAGAAAACCCAATTCAACATGGATGGATAACTTCTTGGATAAGGCGCCTTAACAGAATCAATGATTGAGGAAGAGTCACCTGTAATCAAAAGGTCATCAACGTATAAAACTAAGATAAACATGGACTCATCTTGTTGCCAAATCTAAACATTTGGATCAAAGTGACACATAGTGAACCCGTAAGTAAGAAGACATGAGTCAAAATTGGCATACCAAGCCTAAGGGGCTTATTTGAGGCCATAGATAGACTTCTTAAGTCTATAAACAAGGGAGGAATATTGGACATAACCCGACAATTGTTCCCATATATATTTCTTCCTCTAGGTCACTATGAAGGAAGGCCCTCTTAACATTAATTTGGTGGACATCCCATCAATTAGTGATAACTATGGCTAGGTTAGTCAAATAGAATTAATCTTGGAGATGAGAGAAATGGTTTATGAATAGTCAACCTCGAAACCCAGGAGAAACCCTTAACTATGATTCACACCTTGTACTTTTCAGCATTCCCATCGACACCATACTTGGTTTGATAAATACACCTACACTAAACCATTTTTCTTCCCTTAGGAAGAGGGGTGAGATCCCAAGTGTGATTCTTCATAAGAGAGGAATATTCCTCTTTCATAGTAGAATCCTACTCAGAATCTAATTAGCCTCTCGAAAAGATCACAAGTTAGAAGCGGGGTGAAGAATGCATTGGGCCTAACAAACACCGAATGAGTTCTTCTCTCATATGAAGGACCCCATATCTAATCTCCAACATTCTAAAAGGTCATCCTATCTTAGCGGGGACCACGAGGAGAGTCAGGCTCAGAATTTATCGACTCATCACTCAAGTGAGAGGGGACATAGTATTTTTCATCACTAGTTCCATAATCGGTAGATAGTGGAGCAGGAGGAGTAGGAGTAGGAGGCTCAACAAGTTCATTAGAAGAGTCAAAATCATGGTCGAGAGAGGGGTAGGTGACCTCTATAGGTGGAGATGTGGAATTAGAAGACGAATTTTGGAATTTCACACTTCTCTCGATATAGAGTTGATGAGTGGTGGGGTTCAAAATTCTATAACCCTTCATGCCTTTGGGATACCCAATGAAGATACAAGGTTTAGATTTTGGTTTTAAGGCCTTTCATTTCTTCTTGGGAATCTAAGCCATGACAATTGAACCGAAGACATGAAAGTACTCAACATTAGGTTTGTGTCCATACCAAGCCTCAAAGGGTCTCATCCCTTTTAATACTTTGTGCGAATGTAGTTTTGGATGTAATAAGCACATTACACTGCTTCAACCCAATACTACAGAGGAAGGGATTTGGATTGAATAATGGAAGTGGTAATCTCCTTAAGAGTTATGTTATTTCTTTCTGCAACTCCATTTTGTGAAGGGATGTAAGAAACTGTATGTTGCAAAGAAATCCCTTCAGAGGTGTAAAAATCATCGAACCTATTGCTCAAATAATTGTTGTGAGGTCCAAGAGGTTTAACCAAAATAACCAAAATATTATTAATTAAATAAACATGCACCATTACAATATAAACATTAAAACAAATGCAAATAAATGTTAAATAACATAGACACAATGTTTAACGTGAAAAAATCCCCAAGGGGTAAAAAACCACAAAGAAGGTAAGATTTCCATTAACTTGAGAAACAATATTACAGTCTAGTAAAATCTTTGATCCCCTCACTTCTCTCCAGTAAATACAATTCACCCACGTGAATTCTTGATTTCATAATCAATCACCACACCCCACAGTCTTATTTAAATAGTTTAAATGGGTGTGACTTCTTGTGAAGCACCCCAAACTATTAATTAATTGATTTATAAAATCAATTTAACCATAAACACGTAGTTTATATTAAATAATTTAAAATATATAATATTCTAAATTATTTAATTATAAACTATGGTTTATATAAGAACACTTAATATTAAATGTTCTAACACTCCCCTTAATATTAAGTGGGGAACATATGCCAAAGTTACCTGTTTATACAACAAGATTTACAAATCCATAAACCATAGTTAAGGTTTAGGCTAGCATATCAATTTTGAAGGATTTATACACCTTCATCATGCTCAACTTACCTTTTGGTACAAAAGGATTTGGAATCCATAAATCGAAGTTATGATTTAGGCTAAGCATGATTTGTGAGACTACATCTCATAGTTTCTCATGGAAAATCTCTACCAACATCTTTAGGAGCCTTTTATAAAGTAAGGACCTCCTTTACAACATATGCAACACACTAGGACTGTACAATAAACTTAGAGTTATAAGTTTACTAAGATCATAAACAAATCTTTTACAATGCTTTACATTGGAGCAGAAGTATAAAGGAGAAGGAGAAAACACATGGCCGACCATTAGGAGGTGACATTGCCATGCACACTCCCCCTCAATGACAACTCTGAAAGGTCAAGCATTGCACAAAACTTGCAGAACTTTACAACACACAATGGATTTGTAAACATATTTGTAACTTGATCTTCATTGAGTAGTACTTGGAGATCTATATCACCGTAGAGCACCTTCTCTTGGATGAAATATATATGAATCTCTATATGTTTTGCTCTTAATGCTGAACTAGATTCTTAGCAAGAACAATGCAACTTTGACTATCACACAAAAGATGAGTATTTCCTTTAACTTCCATGTGAATATCTTCCAATAGTCACTTTAGCCACATATCTTCTTTTGTTGCTTCCATTGTAATTCTATACTCTGCATCAATAGCAGAGATATAAACTGTCGGCTATTTTATATTGCTCCAAGTAATAATACCTGTATTCAAACTTGAACACATATCCATTGTAAAATTTTTAATGTATCACATCATTAACATGGTTAGAATCATGTTATTAATATAAACATGCATTATCATAATAAGCATAATATAAATCATTATTGATTTCACTTTTAACCATCTATAAATCTTACATTAATAGGTTAAAAAACAAGTTGTATAACAACTTAAATGACAATATGCTTAAAAACTAACCATGTCATATTACTAATATGTTGAATTTTGAAACAACAATTTCAACATTTTAATCTTGAAAAATATATTAGATGCAATCAAGTATTGGATGTCTCCAATACAGACACAAAGGCATCCCCAAGTGTCATTTGATATGCATATAATACTATTTTTAGTAATCACATACTAATTTAGAGTTTAGAAATGTTTTATCAACATATATATCTTCATTATCTACTTTAAGCCTTTAAATTTGTGATAAGACAAATAGATAACATATCTGCAAGAATGACCAAATCATGCAAGAATAATCAATAATGAAAGTAACAACATACATTGAACCATTTAGGGATGGAATTTTTAAAGGTCCTCTAACATTACTATGGACAAATTCCATGGATTATGTGGAGTTTGCTTCAAGATGACTGAGGAAGGGTTTTGGTGACTGCTTACCACGTAAGCACCCTTCACACATTTTATGAGAGATAGGTGGCAGACTAGAAACTAGGTTAAGTCGAGACATGTCATACATGCTCCTAAAATTGACATGACCTAGTCTTTCATGCCACAATTGAACATTACTTCTATTTTTGAGTAGACAAACAAGAAGCAAAAAAATTTAAACACATATAATCCATTCTTTTGTATGCCTTCGAAACTAGTAACATCTAACTCATTTATCTTTTAACAAAATTATACTATAATTATTCTGAGTTAGTTGTGAACAAGAAAACAAATTCATTTTTAATTTAAGAACACATAAAACATTGTTATTAAAACCAAAAAGAACATTTACTTTTCATTACCCCTAAATATCGAGAATGGAATGATCACTTAGATAGATCATTTGATATCAATTAGGATATTATATTTATACAACATGTGCCTAAATTCACCATTATCTAATCTCTACTCATTTTCTTTGGTAGTGATTAATGTAGTTTATAAGGTAACTACATTAGATCTATGCTTATTCTCTTCATTCTTGTTTTGATTTTGATTTGGTTTTATTTATTTTAATTTACTTTACTTAACCACGTAACTACCCCCTTATATATGGCATTCTCAATACATAAACTATTTTATACCTTTTTTATTCCACTTATGTAATCGCTTATATCACTAAAGTCACCTTATACTATTTTTATACCTTGGTCATGGACTGATGTGCAATATCTTGCATGGTTGGCGCTTGAGGTGAGGTGACATTAAAAATGTGCTTGGGTGCATATCTTGCTCTAGGTAAGTAGACTTTGAGTTGTGGAGTATTGGATGGTGAACTTGGATCCTTGCATGGGAGTTGGAGGTTGCACGAAAACTTTTAATAAAACGTAAATAAAATTTAAACCTAAACTTTATAACTACCTCATCTCCTCACTCAACACTCCATGTGGCAACCTCACAAAATTTCACAAGAATAGACACTAGCAATCGCATGTGTACAATGCAATGTGAACGCCGAACGGTATAAGTTATTTGTTTTAGAGGGATAGTTATTACTTTTGTAGTTAATGTTGATAAGGGGTGTGATTGATTTTGTAAGGGTAGGAATATAGATGGAGCATTACATTTAAAGGTTCGTACATATACATTTGCAATTCTTATATCATGAGTGGTAGCGTTTTGTGGACTATTTTATTGGAACTAAACATGAATACATGAAGACTTCCGTACATTTGCCAATTTTATGTCATGAGTGGTAGTATTTTGTAGCCTATTTTTTTGGCACTAAACATGAATACAATTGATGCCACACTGGATAGTTAAATACTTTTGTAGTTGATGTGGTTTGTAATTATTTGGGGGAAATTGTGTTAGTGTTGCAACATGTGTGAGATGGTGGTTACATTGGTTCATTGGGCTCATTTTGCAGGAGTCAACATGATTGAGAAGTCACAGACTTATGGAGTACCACCTATTGAAAAAAATCCATGCAAGTCAACAAGGAACGATGCATTGTTTGATGACATATAAATGTTGAAATATTCAAAATCAATAAACTATATACAATTGAAATGCATGTGGAGTTCCAATGGAAATTACACATAAGAGGTAAAATTTTGAGAATAAAAACTACATATGTTGTTGAAGGAAAAGAATATTAGTTATATGGAAAAATATAGTGCGTTCACATGGTCTATAAGGATGCAAATATGTACATAACAAAAGTGCAAGTAATATTCATTTATTTTCTTAATAGTACTTTCAATCGACATAGTAGTAGGAGGCAATAGTATGAGTGTAAAAGGAAATACAACAGTTTTCTTTTGAAATAGGAAAAAGAGTGAAACATTTTCAGAAGTGCTAATGGATGATCGTGGAATAGGGTGAAGGCAAGATAGATATGAAATAACTAACATAGTGTTGATAGTTCAAAGTATAGAAAGGGATGGGGAGGGTGTCAAGTTTGAAGGGATGGGTGCGTTAGAAAACTTTGCATAAAGAAGGTTATGAAGGAAATGTACATGATGCATGAATATAATGGTATCAAAAAGATAAGATACATGCCACAATTACAAATTTTGAACTAACAAGGAAAGCACAAATTATGACATAATTTTAGGCTCAATTCTAGGGAGTTAGTCAAATCGGGCATTACGTTGAAAGCATTTACCAAAAAAATAGAAAAAATCAGGTTTGACAGTAATTCGACAATCAGATCTTCCCGCATCAAACATATCTTCCCCGACTGATGGTACAAATACTTAAAGTTCACGAGTGAATTTATCGAACAAATTGCATGCCTTATGAATTTATCTACATTTTGCATACATATCTATCAACACATTTGAAACTACAACATTTGACAGAGATCAACTCTTGATTATTTTTTGATTGATCTCCATGCCCTGTTCCAAATCTCTGATTTTGCCAAATGCTAGAAGGATGTTGGAGAAGTTTGTGGGGTTTGTATTTTTACGTTCATGTTGCATTTGTTTAAACAACTCTAAGGCTTTTTCAGCTAACCCATTTTGTACATACCTCGCAATCATCGGTCCATCACCAATAGCTTCTCGTAAAATTAAATCTAGAAATGTTCGCACTACAAAGAAACGATGTATGAATATAATGGTATAAAAAGATAAGATACATGCTGCAATTGCAAATTTTGAAATGGTATTTGTGTTACACATTATTGTCACTTTGCATTCCCCCTTTACATTTCTTGAATTGTAGCATAATTCAAATTTAAAGAGACTTCCACCAAGTTTTCTGAACTTGAATCTCACGTCTTGTTTGATGCAAGTGATTGTAATCTATTTGATGGTTTTCTTGAAGAGATTGGAGATTTATCGGTATTAGGAATGCTGAACCTAGAAAATTTTCTTTTTTCTATAATGCCTCTGAGCATTTATAGAATTTTCCATTTAACCAAGCTCAATTTGAATAAATACAAGTCACACATACCTCCATTTACCATGTAATCATAAAATAACAAGTTTCCATGTGGAGAAAGTGAATATCCATGCAAATATTGAAAAGAAGCACACTAATTTATAGTTTCTCTTGAACCAATAATACATGGCATATAAATTCAAAAACATGACCTTGTGAGTTAAATAATCAGATTTTCAATATAAAGAACTTACATATCCATTATATTCCTCGGATTTCCAAACTCCTATGGCAAAAACCCATTCAGTCTATTTCTGCTCAAATTCCTTGATTTTATAATTGTGATGAATCGTCAAGTCAATATAATGTTCATTCATAGAAACCGAACGTCTTGCTTATGCTCTATAAAATCATATATGGACAAGACTTAAAAATTTCATAAGATGTTCCAAATCCATACAGTACTGGAATGGGTCTAGAAAGTTTATTATCGAGACGTGTTTGCGTTTAATCCATCAAGGAAACATCCTGCACCCACATCAATAATGGTATCCCACTTCCATTTATGACAACCTTTTATAAGCCTAACCTATAGCTTAAGTGAAATGAAAATGGAGCAACAAAAATATTTAACATTAAAGATACACCTCAAAGATAAAGCTCGTAGCATGAAGAAAATAGATATCCCCTTCTTATGTGACAATATTACAGGTCAATGGTCAACATAACATGTATTATCATTATGTATGGATTTAAGAAAATCCTTTATGCTGGAACCAATCATCCCAAATTTGCCTAGAATGTATGTTTGACTCCCAACAATCCCAAATTTTACCAGATTCACAAATTTCGGTGTTCATTGTGCATCATGAGTATGTTGTGCTCTTCTTTCAATTTACGCTTATTAAGATGACAATTACTTTTTTTAGGAACCTATCAAAGTAGTCCTACCTATTATAGTTGAACAAAGTGTTCATAGAAATGCAATTAAGCAACCAACCGCCGACTGTTACCTAGAACAAAACAATCTTGATTCAAGTTAATATATATACCCTTCACAAAATTTATACAATAATCAACTACTATACCTTTTTTTGTTATATCAGACCTTGCCTTTTTTTTTTTTTTTGAGATGAAGAAACATTTGCCAATGGACAAATTTTAGACTATGGATTCAATTGTTCAGAAGAGAATGAAGAAATCCATACAATAAGATTGAAGGTATTGTTGTCATAAAGAGTTACTTTTTTAGTTGATGTCAATGTAAACTTGGTATCATGTTCAGAAGCCAATTATGACATTGGGTTACATGAAGTTACATGAAGGAAGAAGAATAGCCATTGACATAGATTGCAATGGTATCAATTATGGATCAATTCCTAAGATGGCAACAAAATATGATTTCATTAGTGTATAGGAAATAAAATTCCATGGTAAGTCCTGTGATTTTTCGAATACCGTATTTAATTTTGCAATTTCGTAATAAAGGGCATATTAGATTATTGTCGGGTTAAATCACGAGAGAATGATTGAATTTAAGTGAAATGAAGCCCATATTTTCACACAAGAAATAACACAATACTTATCTCATACAAATACTAAGTGTAGTTACATAAAATGAGATAATTTGAAGGATTATCCTCAAGCATTCTCTCGATAATACTCCTCAATATTTCTATGATCCAGAACCATATCCATCTCCTCCACCACCACCTCAATCGGTAGAAATTGGTTTGGAAGTTGAATTTCCACGCGCTCCTCCTATATTTGTGGTAGGCTCCATGACATATTTCCCAAGGCCCCGTGCCATGAACATCTGCTCTGTAGACACCATACCCTGTTGGTTATGTATAAATATTGTAAAACCCTTCAAACTAATTTCCATCATGCTTTCATTTCTAAAGCTAAATTATTACATACTTGATTCCAAAGCATTGACAAAACTTTCCAAGATTTCATCTTGATTGACTTCTTCCTTGACTTCTTCCTTCCCATTGTAGTAACAGAAAGTGATGAAATAGATTTGAGGGAGGGTAATCTTTTCATGTGGACATCTTGCTATAGCATGGCTTGTTTGAAGAAGAACCAGGTTCAGGGAAATGCTTTGCAAAATTCCCGAGCTTATTCTTGGACAATCATGCGAGTCTATTTTTTCACCTTCAACTGCGTATTTTTCTGCTTGATTTGCCGCTGAAATTTGGGTAAAACCATGCAAAAATGAATTACCTTTGTTCTTTCATTATTAGTGCAAAAATGATATGCAAATCGTATGCCTTGTGGAGTGAGACACAAAAAAGACCTATATATTCATACAAAGGGGAAAACATTATCAATAGAAATGTAAAACATATAAAAGAACAACACATGTAGAAAAACCCTACCTAATTCACACTTTCTACATCTGCCACCATTGATCAAAGGAAGATTGTGAGGATCGAGCGCGCGATGGATAGTTCCTTGGTTGGAATCCACGCATATGAATATCTAGTCTAGCTTGGATATAGTGAAATGAAACCACGTCTATGTTTAGAAATCTAAAGAAAAATATTTTACAAATTTTCTCATGGATCTGATCCCCTATTGAAAAATCCACAAAGAATGATTTTTGCACAAAAATATGTTTATTGTAGATATATATACATGTACATATACACAGATGTAACCATGCCATATCGTATCCTACAATCCCTGAAAAACTGTTGGATTTCTATCTAAGTCCTGGAACTTATGGCAGACATTTATGCTTATCAATTAATGTATATGCAAGCCCTGCTATCTATTCTGGCCCTGTATGATAAAAATGATTATGAGTTGTATGCAACGCTTTTCCTTCAACATCGTCTAAGCCTACTATGTAACTTGGGGAGTCTTCTTCTTTACGATGCAAGCTCAATGATATCTTTACTTGTATCCTCTTTGGAGAAGGATATCTAAGGGAATTGGAGAGTTTATAGTACATCACTAACTCGGAACTTGTGACAGTATATTTTAAGGAAAACAATGTTGCAGGATATATCGGGGGTTATAGAGATATTTGAAGGTTAAGTGAATATTAAGGTGAATGGGGTCTTGAGGATGGGTATGATAGAATCTAAAGGAAAAAGGAAGAGATAAATAAGTTCATGCCCTGTTATCGTGAAATGTTTAACTTGTCTAGTGTATATTTCAAGATCATGATTCCAACCACTAGATTCCCTAACTTAGATGCGGATAACGTCAAACCTCCATGTACAAGAGTTTCCTTTAAACGCAGAGTGATGCTTAAATGGTGTGAAAATTTTCACTGCAGAGTGAACATCATTTTTAAAATATCCAAGCTTGATACAAAACATACAACAAGAATATATGTGAAGTATTACCTTATTTTTGCAATTCCCTCATCATTTACAAAGCACTAACATCATTCTCATCATTGTAAGGCACTAAACAACATCCAATCTTGGTAGGATCATTTTTAAGATAACACATATAACCAATTCAAGGACTCAACTTTAAAATCACTTGAAGTCTTGGCATTCCTTGGTGCAATCCAATTATGAACACCACCTATGTCATCTAGAGTAATATGCTTAGGAATCTTATCTGACTTCCCTGCCTCTAGTAATTTCTTAATAACCTTGTTTGACTTCCATGTACCTTAACAATGAACACAAAGTTTGATCACCTGGGCATCAATCACACTATGAAGGAGCAACATCAATGATATCATTCAATCATAAGCGAATGGAAAATTTTATGATTGAGGAACATTAACACAAAGAAGAGGAAAAATATTGTATTAAAAAGAGTTCCCAAAAAGTCCCTTTTACAATTACAAATTAGCCTTTTATAGGCTTATGTACGAAGAAGTAGTTATAAAACTACTTCTTAATCTAACCCAACTCCTAAACTCAAGTTCTCAAGTTGACCCAACTTGAATTTACATCATAACTTATGCCTATGTAATATATAATTAATTTGATGAACAAATTGATTAAATATTATAAACATATTTGTCTTCCCATTTGTTGGAGAAAATGAATTTTCATTGATAGACTTCCATTTGAGTGTGCTTGAGTCTCATCTTACAACCGGGATAAATAATGTTGTTGTTCTCTTATTGTTATCCCTTGAAAACCGATTCTTTATTTTGTGTAGCCTTCGAAAGATTGATGAGGACAATGTATGTTGTCTTTGGTTAACTTCTCGTAGAGTTACCAAAGGCAATGACTCGATGCATCATCACCAAGAAGATTCAAATCATCAAGAGTCTCGGGAGTGGAGTATTGACCATCGTGGCCTAGAGGTGGGGAAGGCCGAGCGTTGGCTGGTTTCTTATTGTAATAGTAACCTCCCTTTAGATTGTGCGTGAATTCTCAAAGACCTATTGAATAAGTGTCCCTCATGGTTTTCTGCTTCATCTTCTTCTTGTTCAATGATCACTTGAGGGAGTGAAGGAACATGTGTTTCTTCGCAGGGATTGTAGGATCCAAACAATTGCATCATGCTTTGCAAGAACATGTTGCAACCGTTTAACGAGGTCCATAATTACATCCTCTTTACACTCTCTCTAGTGACAGGATCTAGAGCAATCAACATCTCCATTAATACATCCACAATACTCCTAGCCTTCTAAATATTTCAATCCTAGAATATTAGAATCCGTTAAAGACTCAAAGAACTTCGAGTTATAACTTTGAGAAGCGAATATCGAGGACTCAAATTAGTTGATTGGGTGTCTTGATTTTCCAATGCCATAGCAGATCTATCCAAATTCCGAGGAAATTTTATCATGCACGATATTTTATAATTTGACTATTCAATGTTATCCTTAAATATTATGCAACATTATTGTTGTTGACTGCATTTTTTGAGAGTTCCTTCTATTTGTCTAATTCATTAAACTGGAGTTTGAGAGCCCTGTAATCATAAAATGGACTATCAGTTTATGTAATCATATAAAGCTATGTAATAGTCGTTGTCTGTAAAACTCTACTTTTATTTATAATATCATCTCTAGCAAATAATAAATGTAAAGATTTGCATGTGCTTTAAAATAGAACAACCGATGGTCTTGTTACTAATTCTGTATTTATGATCACCACTAAATTCCCTAACTTGGATGGGGATAATGTCAAACCTCCGTGTAAAAGGTTTCCTTTAAAAGTAGAGTGATTCTTAAATGGTTTGCAAACTTTCACTGCAGAGTGAACATCATTTTAAAAATATCCAAGCTTGATACCAAACATACAACAAGAATATATGTGAAGTATTACCTTATTTTTGCAATTCCCTCATCATTTACAAAGCACTAACATCATTCTCATCATTGTAAGGCACTAAACAACATTCAATCTTGGCAGGCTCATTTTTAAGATAACACATATAACCAATTCAAGGACTCAACTTTAAAATCACTTGAAGTCTTGGCCTTCCCTGGTGCAATCCAATTATGAACACCACCTATGTCATCTGGAGTAATATGCTTAGGAAGCTTATCTAACTTCCCTACCTCTAGTAATTTCTTAATAACCTTGCTTGACTTCCATGTACCTTAACAACGAGCACAAAGTTTGATCACCTGGGCATCAATCACACTATGAAGGAGAAACATCAATGATATCATTCAATCATAAGCGTAATGAAAAATTTTATGATTGAGGAACATTAACACAATAGTGGGAAAAATATTGTATTAAAAAGAGTTCCCAAAAATTCCCTTTTACAATTACAACTTAGCCTTTTATAGGCTTATATACGAAGAAGTAGTTATAAAACTAATTCTTAATCTAACCCAACTCCTAAACTCAAGTTCTCAAGTTGACCCAACTTGAATTTACATCATAACTTATGCCTATGTAATATATAATTAATTTGATGAACAAATTAATTAAATATTATAAACATATTTGTCTTCCCATTTGTTGGAGAAAATGACTTTTCATTGATAGACTTCCATTTGAGTGTGCTTGAGTCTCATCTTACAACTGGGATAAAGAATGTTGTTGTTCTCTTGTTGTTATCCCTTGGAAAACTGATTCTTTATTTGGTGTAGCCTTCTGAAAGACTGATGAGGACACTGTATGTTGTCTTTGGTTAAATTCTGGTAGAGTTACCAAAGGCAATGACTCAAATGCATCACCACCGAGAAGATTCAAATTATCAAGAGTCTCAGGGAGTGGAGTATTGACCCTTGGGCCTAGAGGTGGGGAAGGCTGAGTAGTTGGCTAGTTTCTTATTGTAATAGTAACCTCCCCTTCAGATTGTGTGTGAATTCTCAAAGACCTATGAAATACGTGTCCCTCATGGTTTTCTGCTTCATCTTCTTCTCGTTTACTATTCACTTGAGGGAGTGAAGGAACAGGTGTTTCTTCAGAGGGATTGTAGGAACCAAAAGCAATTGCATCATGCTTTGCAAGAACATGTCAAGCAACCGTTCAACGAGGTCTATAATTACATCCTCTTTTACACACTCTCTAGTGACAGGATCTAGAGAAATCAACATCTCCATTAATACATCCACAATATTCCTAGCCTTTTGAATATTTCAATCATGGAATATTAGAAGTCATTAAAGACTCAAAGAACTTTCGAGTTATAACTTAGAGAAGCGAGAATATTGAGAACTCAAATTAGTTGATTGGGTGTCTTGATTTTCCAATGCCATAAAGAGACCTATCCAAATTCTCGAGGAAATTTTACTCCCGCGCGAACTAACTCTTGGTATGCCTCGTAATGTTGCAGAAATTTTTCTCTTGATCCCTCAAAGGATCCTTTCCATTCATTTATTATGACCAATATTTTCTTGCATCCCCTTATTTGGCTTTTTCTTCACTATCTTGACCATTCCATTTAGAACTCCTTAGGTAAGTCTGCCTTCATATCAATTATTAACTGAGTCATTGACAAACTGCCATTGGGAGAAATTATGTCCATAATAGCCCAAGAACCACCAACATGTACAATCACAAGGTCTTGAACCTATTTGAAAATGGTCACAACAAGAGCACCACCGCAGCGGTGTACCAAAGTAGGATGCAACTTGAGTTACTTATCCATCACCTTGAAATCTCTCAGATGAGATTCCTTTCACACTTGAAACATTTTGGGTTCCTTCTCTTGATGATCTTGGGAATCATATACATAAGACATGTAGAGCGGTTGCTTTAATAGATTCATCAACTTTAAGAGTCGTGGGTGGGACAAGCTTAGAAGGAAAAATGGGTCAACAACAACTAACAAGAAATGTTTCATATGCATCTGCAACTTCTTTCCAAAAACGAGGTCTCCCTGGTCCGCTACAATGTAAATCAACTTGCGTGCCAGAGCATTCTGAATTGGACTGTAGATTAACGATGTCCTCTATCAAGATACGATTAAAGACCTCCATGGAAGTCCTCCACAGTGAACCATGTGGAAGGTCTCTCCTTGTTGCCATGCATCTAAAAACTGTTAAAACGCAAAAACGTCCCAAAAAACTGTTAAAAAGCAAAAATGTCTAGACGGCCATCAAACCGTCAAATTTAAGACAATCATAGAAACGTCTCGCAAGGGCCTTTCCCATAGGGGGACACCTTCGGCGTAATTAAAGCATGGTTGAAGATGGAGTTTGATTTGCGGTGGAGCATGGTTGGCCGCATGTATTGAAACTCAAATCTATTTTAAGTTGTTTTGACCTTATCTTGTCACTTTCTGCTGGAGGTAAGTTAGTACAAGCCCATATCTTGGGCATGCATGGTCGTGGGTTCAATCCCATGTGTTGTCCCTTTTATAGTCGTTTATCTTTATTTTAACTAGTTTTTGTCCCACATTGAGATGCGGGGGGTATGTTTAAGGCTTTATAACCCATTGCATTACCAAGGTCGTTTGTGGTTCAGCAGCCACATCTCTTATCCATTTTGTTAGAGCTCGTGTTGACTCACCGTTGTCCAACTCTGTGTTGATTGTCGACTTAGACACACTAACAAGGTTGGTGAGTTGGTTTTTGAAACAATCGCACTATTAATTACAATGTTGAGTTGATTACTTGTGTGGCTCGGTCTTTATTCGTGACGAGGTGATTGATAGCTCACCAAGCTAGTTGAGTAGATTTGCCACATTAATATAACTAGAAATCACATGTGGGTAGTGCAATGTGAACGCCGAAAGGGAAGAATAGAGAAAACCAAAACTAGAGTAGAGTAATAAAGAAAGAAGTGGAGTTGGCTGGTCAAAGGTGTAAGACTTGTTGGTAATTGGAAAGAAGCTCATAAATACATTAATATTGAAAACTTTGTTAGAAGGGGTATATGAAATTTGAGTGAATGTAAGCGATAAGATGATTTGGAAAATGTAGCGAGCCGATGTGGAGACCAAATAGAGGATCAAGCGATTTGAAAAGTGAAGAAATGTTTTATTTTTGTTTTCGGCTCGCTAGAGGAAACATTGCAAGAATTGATATTTACAAAGAAATGAGAGCATATCAACCATGAGTTCTGAATGTAAGTGTTGGAGTATGCAGACGACCGTATCCTTAATAAATCATAGATGAAGGCCATGGAATCAAATGATGTTATTGTACAATAAGAGAAAAGAGAAAAAGAAAGATTCACAGTGTAAAAAAGGCAGATTATATTTTAAAAATGAAGTCACATTGTTTATATTTGTATTTATGGTTTGAATTTGACATCAAGTTAGATGTTTTGTATGATTCTAACCATAAAATAGTTACAAATATTTTATTTGACTCTCTCATACAACTTAAATATTTAAAACATGACCATCCGTTTTTATATAGAGTTACATGTAAAATGTATTAACATACAACACGTTGAGAATTGCAGAGTGTTGATTGCGGAGGGAGGAAGGGGATAATTTTTTTAAAGGGGGGAACTGGTGGAGATAACTTGGGTGTGCATCTTCATTTCTTTAGACCAGAAGTAGAGGGGCATGAGCCATTATTGAGTATTTCCCATAAGAAGAAAGAGGCGAAAGGTAAAGATCTGTAAGGGAGGGGACTCTAGAGATAAATGTAAATAGAAGACCATGTTTCTCGGTGTTTCCAATTTGAATAGTGGCCTTCTACAAAGTAAGGACGTCGACTTGTGGATAGTTAAAGCTGAAGCCAGTTTAATATGCATTTTTTGTGGCACCCTTTGAAAATTGGTGGCATTGGAATATGCAACATTTTCTTGGGATTCCAACATGGCCAATATTGAGTACTCAATATTTGTCAAATTTGATGATAGGAAAAGTGGATTTTTTTAAAGTAGAACTTTGTGTTACAATTGATCATCATCGACTTCCATAAATTAGTCCATCATGTAATTTGTGCAATGGACTCGGTAATTGTAAGGTTCAATGTTTTCAACATGTAGAGGTTGTGATGGTCTGTATGGCCTTTTTTTTTGCAAATGAGTTGGGTGAATCATTAAATATATGAATTTCATGTTGAGAGAGGTGTGAATAAGTGCAAGACATAAGGAATTCCAATCCTAAAAATGAGAAACACCATGAATGTAAAGAATTATTTGGCGAAAGGAAACATATGTGTAGGTGCAATCTTATTATCAAAAATCTATTAGCAAGGAGACTGATGTATGAAATCCCCTCCAAAGGCTTGTGTCATATAAGTGGCTTACATATAATGGAAAGTCCATGAGTGATCCATAAACTTCTACTTTAGAACTCTACGAATCACACAATTATGCTGTTCTACTTTCAACTTTGGAAAATGATAGATTTGCTTAAAAACGAGAGCTTCGTGATCGATTATCTAGTGCTATAGAAAGGAAATTGCAGAGAAGGAAAGAATTCAAAACTTCAACACCAACAATTTTATCTTGGAAACCTCCAATGGAGGAAAACTAGTCGGGAAGGGAAACTTCTCTTTCTTCCCACTTTTATTAGTCTAATATAGACAATTATAGATTACAATAAGTATGAAAAGAAGCAAAAATGTAAAATTTCTCTCTAATTACTTTCTTGTTATGTTTCTACACCTTTCTCCTACAATTCCACTCTAAAGATCAAGATCTTGCTCACTTTGCTCTCATTAAACTCTGCTTCTCGATCTCTCTAGATCTTCAAATGATCATTCTCTTGCTCCTTTCATGCATTTATAGGCCTTCCCATGTCCTCCCATGCACTGGAGGATGTGAAAGGGCATGGAAGGGAAGAGACACGGCTTGGGCGCTTCAAATTCGCATCCATTCGCATTCCATTCTTATTTTCTGTTTGAAAGTGTCAGACCGCCGCCCGAGCAGAATGACGGTCTCGGACCACCACCCCGGCCGGGTGACAATTTCAAGATTGCCGCCCTTGTAGGGTAGTGGTTCTGAAACTACCACTCTGCACAGAGCGGTGGTTCCTTCTAGAACCTTTGTTTACCTCATTTTATTCACTTTTCTTGTTTCTCCTTCTTGGTGCTAATGGAACTGATGAAGTGGTGTGTTCTTTTGGATCCTTATGGATTAATGATAGGACAAAATTGACCTACGTGACCAACTCAAAGTTTAATCCCAAACCTTGTCAAATTGTTTGAAAGGAAATCATTGGTATGAAGTCATGAATCCTTTTGCAAAGCTCTTTAGGATAAAATGTTTGATACTTGTGTCATGAGTACTATATGTGTTGCCCATCTGTAAAGTGTCAAAACCATGGATGGGAACTAAGGCATCGTTGTTAGTGGCGCACCAAGTGTACAACGTATTCATACATAAACTCACCCAACTCCAACAAAGAAAGAAGCAACACCTTACCAAGGCATGTCAACGAAAAATTCATCGAAAGAATGCCTAAAAATTTACATCTTCGATCAAATTTCTAAACGTGTTTCTCAAAAATACGACTTGCTTAATAATCTATATTATAGATTGTATATGTGTAAAATATGTCATGGAGCCTTAAGTTTATACCTTTGAGAAAAATAGATATTCCAATAGTGGAATTCATGTTTACGTATTCATGCGAACTGGTGGCAATTGTTAGTGGCTCGTATACAACAATTGACAAAAAAGCTCTTAACAATTCACAACAAGATACTATTTTACATATAACATTCTAATGGCTTCTTACATTATAATGATTAGATAAGTCAATCATTCAAATTATGTCTCTGTATTCATGATAATTACATGACATCTGAGAAAGTAACTTTGGATGACAACCCATATATTTTACAGATAACATTTTAGTGATTTCTACCAAATGTTATTTTTATGTCCAATGTTATCTGTATTCATTCATTTTAAGTTTAATTTATAGTGTGGACTAATTATAATTTAGTATAATATAACAAATGTCAAGAATTTATCTTCTTATTACAAAGCCATATAAATTATCATTTCACATTATCCTTTAGGTATTAAGAATGCGATGAAGATTCCCCACAGAAACAAGTTTCTGGTGAGTTCAGATTGAGCTACCAGCAAAGTTGGTTGATGAAGGAAAGTTGGCTCGTTGTGTTAGAAAAAGTCGTGGATCGAGTTGGAGGTTAAATGTATTGGTGAGTTCACATTTCATGTTGCATTGACAAGCGAGTTAGGAAATCAAAGTATTGTGACCGCTGAGGTGTGTAAATGACCCAAGGTTGTCACATAGGCCGAGCTACATTAGAGCCGAAGATCTCTCACCACCGAGCCATGTCACAAATGAGCAGAGCCGAAAGAGAAGAATTTTACATTGGGAGGCATGCAAATTTGTATATTTCAAGTACCTATCTTTACATTGATTCAGAATGTTCATCAATCCTCCTTAGCAGAATCTGATATAGAACAACTGAGAATCTCGTTATCTTTTGTTACTTCACAATATATCCTACTAAAGAAAACATGCTACAATAATCAACTCATTAGCTGGGCTAGACCAAAAAACACCAGATCCTTGCAGAAAACACATCACCCCATTTTGCCAATCGTCAGATGCCTTCAAACAAGCTACAACAATCAACCTCAAGTCATATATTTGACTTTTTCACAATTTGAACTAACATAGAGATCCACAAGTAGTGATCTAAAACAACAACAAACACCAGATCCTTGATCAAAACACCTCATCCTAGTCTACCAATGGGTATGATTGTCGATGCCTTCAAGCATGCTACAAAAATCAACCTTGTGTCATATATTGACTTTTTCACAATTTCAAATAACATAGAAGTCCACAAGTAGTGATCTAAAAAAACTCTTCTCAGGAAAAGCAATAGAAAAACTCGACTCAAGTTTTGGAATGAGCAAAATCTCAAACCACAAGAATTATCTAATGGGGTTTTCAATAAAAGTGAAACCTTGCTTAAGGTTCTATACAATGGATAGGAAAACAAGAGACTGTACATAAATGTAAGATGTAAAAGCACTTCAAATGCCATTGTAGATACACAAAAATATGGGTGTATCTCATGGACAAACAATTCTTATCTGCCAACACCCACAATTGCTAGTTCGTTTTCCATTTCGCCAACACCAACAGGTGTCAAATCCTCTTGTTTTTTATCGGTTCCAACAACAAATTTTGTCTTTTCCTTTCAATTGTTTCCAACATGTGTTGGCTTCTTGAAGGACAAAGCATGTAGTTGAAAATGATGAGTAAACCAGGTAGTTACAACAATAAACTTGACTTACAGTCACATTAGTACAATTGAAGCTACAAACACGTCCCTGTGCCCCTCTATAGAATCAGAAAAATGGTAGAACATGGATATTCAAGCTATAACACAGAGATTTATTTTCTTCATAGTTCACCTTCACAAATTCCACATCACTATGCATCTCCGCCAGTTGACAAATCTGCAAAACCGATCTAGTGATGAGAATTTTTAGCTCAGAAATAAACTATCAAATTCCATTTAATATAACTGCTACTCAAGACATAACAAAACATTTATTGTGGATAAAATTTTGCAAGCCTTGTAAAAGGAAAGAAGCTTGAAAAAAACTGCACACTTTTCATTGCAATAAATGTGATTGCATATTATGGAAAACTAATGGAAGTAAATGGTCATTAGGTCCTTGATCAAGTAGAACTCTGCTTGAAGTAAATGGTCTTTAAGTCCTAACCTGATGATGGAAACCCTGCTGAAAAACATAAATCCATTCACAATTTCAGGATGGAAATAAAGTCTACCAAGCTTAGAGAAACCAGCCAAACCCCATGTGAAGACGACCGTTCTGATAAATCTGACACCCACATGCAGTTCTTCAGAGAGTGACATTGCCCACAAAAGAGTGAGCTGTTGAGTTGTCTGATTCCTGATCGACCAGGATACAAGACTCCATTTCCATGGCCAGAGAGTAGGGATTTTGTTTGGTTTGTTAATGTGCCCCACAAGAAGCTTTCTGTTCTCAAGGGGCATCAGATCTGGATTAAGTTTCAGGGGGATCGATTCTACTTTCATGGTGGTGGAACCTCGTTTCAAAACAAAGGTAATAAAGTACACTGAGAAGATTGGGGGCTAATTCCTTTAAAAGGGGGTTTGTAAGGACTGCTCTTGATACTGGTTGTGGGGTGAGTACACTGTTTCTTTCCTTCTGTGGATATAATATTTTATTCAATTTCAACATTTTATTAAGTATCCCAAGGATTTAAACTTGGGGATCGTTGATGGAAGCTCGAGTACTCCATCGCTTGAGCTCATTCCGTTGTGGACCTCACTAATAGTTAAATTTTAAATTAAATCAAATTCAAGGCATGTGCTTGACTGAAGTTATCCTGGGGACTGCATAAGAGCAACTTCTCAGAGCAAAGATGTATAGAAGTAAATTAAGTCATTTCGTGTATTCTCTTTGAATTTCTTAGAGTGTAATCTTGGACATTTTTATATAAAGTTATGCAGGTGTCAAAATACTTTCCACTGTATTGTACCAATCATGATTTATCATACTTCGGGTAAGATACCAGCGTTTTATTATCCAGTAGTGGCATACTGTGCAAAGTGGAAATCGGCATTACTAACCCTATTGTGGAGAATAAGGGTCGAATTAAGTACAGGTAAATATTAGTGTAAATTTTAGTATTCCTAATTGGAAAGTATGTTGCTTAAATAAGAGTCCCATTGGTTTTAAAACCTGGGTGTATTGAGAAGGCACTCCTCCATTTTGGGCAGGGAAACTGAAGTGAAAAATGATAATCTATGTCTTACTTCACAGTTCACACTAATTGTTTAAAACGGACACACAAGAATGTTGTTGCAGACTTATAGTTATAGTTGGATTCTTAACTCGAAATTTAAACTCAACAGTGATGGTCAAAAAATACTGAGATCGATGCTTCTTGTCAATGCTCAATTTAATTGATGCAGCTTTAAGCTACATGAATCGTAAAAATTATATAGTATAAAGCTATAAGCCACAAAGAAACATAAGCTCACATTCACCAATATTTCAAGAGACTATTTTTCTTAGATGTTGTGTAGAGCAAGTAATTAGATCTCACCGTATCAATGGCCGATTTTCCCCTGCACTATGTAAAATGTGTTCCGTGTAAACCGTAGAGACCAAAGATAATAAACATAGATCAATACAGGCTATACCCTTAAAAGCAAATGTCAATAAAAAATTAAAACCCAAAACAAAAACAAACATGTGAATAGGAACAAACCTTTGAAAAATAAAAGTAGTGGAAGACGTAATAGAAAACCCACAAAAGGCAGCCATCATACATGTCACATAAAAACTCAAAAAACCCAGACGCAAGCCTCCCTCGCTCGTTGTACTGTATTGTGCATCTGCGAACTGCAAACAAATATCTCATCAAATCTTGTGATGTGCACGATACAAAGTTCCTTTTTGCAAACAATGAAAATTTGGCCTTGGCTAGAGAGGATGAAGCTCTATTGGGACGAAGGCACATTCAAGACACCGCCTCCTTGTTTAATAGAATCGGCCGTCTCTCGAAGTTTCCCAACTATCGATGAAATTTGAGTTGAATGATAAATGGTAGAAGAGTCGCTCTTTTCTCTGGAAAAAAAGGAGGAAGACTTGTCACAAATTCTAGTTTCTCTTATTAGTAATCAATTTCCACTCTTGTTCAAACAAAAGCGTACTTGGGCACAAAACATTCTTAAAAAAGACAAAAACAAATAACATTTAATTGAAATTATACGCAAATATCTGCAAAAACGACTGGTTCGAAAATAAGATACCCTCATCAATGTAACCATCTTTTAGAAATACATCGGCATGGCGCCGCATGACGCTGAATATAGAACATATCTAGAATTCTGAAGCAAGAGGGAGAATATCTAGGGTTTCATCTACAGATCGGGTGACTGAAACCCCGCAAAAAACATTACATGCAAAAAGCAACTGTAAAAAACAACCTGAAAAAATGAAAAACATCCAAAACGTCCAAACGACCACAAATTTTACACAATCGTAGAAATGTCTCTGCAGAGGGCCTTTCCCATGGGGAACGCCTTCAACGTAATTAATCAAGCTAACTAGGAGTTCATCTCCTAAAACAATTTTTTTAGTATATATTGATTTTTTTATTAAAATGATTTTTTCGATATTTAATAATTTAGTATAATTTAAATTATTTTTATTTATATACTTATATTAGCAGCTTTTTTCTTAATTTCATTATTTTTTCAAGAAAAAAAAAATAAAGAAATATTATTCTCATTTTTATGACGATTAGGCTAGTTGTCTTTTAAAAAAATTTACATTTCAATGAAATATGTGAATATTATAGTCAAATTAATAAATCAGTATAAGTACTCTTACTGAAGTTAATTTCAATATGAAAAAGGAAAAAACACTGAAATAAGACTAATATATTCACTTGAAAATTGATGGGCTTCCTAAAATTCTTTTACGAAGAACCTAGTGTTTTTCTCATTTTGAATTGTTTAAATAAAAAAATGGGGTATAATCATTTTACTATTGACAAATCATAGATGTTGAATGGATCAAATTACAACATCTAGAAGATCAGATTGAAGGCAAAATTCATGGCACACAAGCTCTAGACTATCGTGAACGATACGGAGAAGGCTCCGACCTACGGACACACGACAACAAACAATGTATTTGCATATCAGCAGAAGATGCAGGAGGCAATGCCCATCATATTGTGGAGCATGCATGATGACTTCCTACTTCACATTGGGAATCAAGAAAGTCCGAGTGAAGCTTGGACACAACTATAATCAATGCATGAAGGTACATGTTTATTGAAAATTATAAAGTTGATTCTTGAGCTAATGATGACTCCCATGAAGGGAGATGAAAAAGTAATTAATTTTTTTAGCAAAAATTAAAAACATTAAATCTCAATTAGATGGATGTAATTGTAACTTGATTCATGATAAATTGTTGTATTTTATTATTCAAATGAACATCCATGAGAGGTTTAAGAATTTCATTTCAATTCTAAATTCTAAATATCAAATGAACAAGACATCCCTGATCTGTCTACACTAAGTGCTCTCTTGATCTAGGAAGAGCAGGTCATGTCTAATTTTGATTCGAAAGAGAATGCCACATATACACTTCTAGCCCAAAAATCTAAGAAGGAATCTTCTATATTTAACAAGAATCAAAATTCAAACTTTACACCCCTTAGTAAAGAAAAGAAATAAGGGAATTTAAGAGTCATTTTTGATGGGAAATGTTACAATTATGGGAAATTTAGACACAAAAGGAAAACTGCAGGGTAAACAAAAACAAACCAAATTTCAAAAATAAAAAAGGGAATAAACCAAATCAAAATCAAAACAAGAATGAAGAGAATAATCATAAATCTAATGTAGTTACCTTGTAAACTGCATTAGTCACTACCAAAGAAAATGAATAGAGATTAGACAATGGTGCATCTAAGCACATGTCATATAAATCTAATATTCTAACTAATATCAAATGATCTATCTAAGTGATCATTCCATTCTCAATATTCTCAAGTTAATGAAAAACAAGTGTTTTGTTGGTTTTATTAACAATGTTTTATGTGCTCCTAAATTAAACCATGTGAGGTTCAAGCTCTAATATTAAATGAATTAAATATTACAAGTATTAATTAAATACATAACATTAAACCATAATGCAATTAAATTAAAAACACATATAACCATGCTTTGCTACCTTGTGAGGTCCGAGAGGTTTATCCATAATACCAAAAATATTATTAATTAAATAAACTTGCACCATTACAATATAAACATTAGAACAAATTCAAATAAACGTTAAATAACATAGACACAATGTTTAATGTGGGAAAACCCCTAAGGGGTAAAAAAAACATGAAGAAGGTAAGATTTCCTTTAATTTGAGAAACAAAATTACATCCCAATAAAATCTATGATCCCCTCACTTATCTCCAATAAAAACAATTCACCCACGTGAATTCTTGATTTCACAATAAATCACTAGACCTACGGGTCTTATTTAACTAGTTTAAATGGTCATGACTTCTTGTGAAGCACCCTGCTATTAAGTAATTGATTCATAAAATCAATTTAACCATAAACACATAGCTTATATTAAATAATTTAAAATATATAATATTCTAAATTATTTAATTATAAACTATGGTTTATACAAGAACACTTAATATTAAATGTTCTAACAATTGCCTCCATTGTTAGTTCTAAGAACCTTGATAGACCTTTTGGCTTATTTCTTAACGAGAGCCTTGAAATCCCGAAAGTGATCAAAAAAATTAGATTTCTATTTGAGAAAGTAAACCCACATATAACGTGAAAATTCATCAATGAAGGTAAGTATGTAAAGATCTCTAGTGAACGAAGGAGATGGAAAAGGGCCATAAATGTCACTATGAACAAGATCCAAGGGATGAGAGGATCTCTAGGATTTTCCCTTGCCAAAATTTTATTTGGATGATTCTCAAGGAAAAACCCTCGAAAAATTTACTCGAGGTAACCCATTGACAATCTCATGTTGGCTCAATTTTTCAAGGTAATGATAGTTTAAATGGACAAAATATTCATGCCATAGCTTACTAACCTCATATGTGTGAGTAAGAAAGGAAGTGGGAGAAGAGTCGGGAGAAAAGTGGGAAAAGTTGTATAATTGAGCATGGTGATCTGCCTTTCCCTCAACCATTGTAGTCTCATTGTGAAGCTCTCTAATGATCACCGAGTTAGGGTTAAATTCCACTCGCATCCCTTGACCAATATGGGTGATTTGGTAAATTGATAGTAGATTGGTGGAGAGATTAGGAACACTTAGAACATTGTTAAAGGTTCCACCATCTACTTCTACATATTCACTCCTAGAACCGACACGGATGTGTTATTACCCATAGTGATTTGGGACATACCACATGGTTCAATGTCAAAACACATAGCATGTGAAGAACCCATGTGGTACGAGGCACCGGAATCTATAACCCATGTGGATGACAGAGAAATTCTAGCTATGAGGGATTTGGATTCCTTATTCTTAGACTTGGTTTCCTTTGACTTAGAAGACTCAAGTTTTAGAGCAATTTTCTTGACAAACTCAAGAACACCTATGTTATGCTTCTCAAGTAAATGAGTTAGGTGGTCAATTCATTTTCTTATGCATTGATGCTCTTCATGTCCCGACTTCTTGCAATAAGAACACTTGCACTTCTCCTTCTTTGATTCAGGCTCAGAAGTAGAGGAAGAAGTGTTCGTGTTGGATTTGGATTGGGTGGACTTAGCTTATTTATTAGGTTCTTCCTTTTTCTCTGATTTCTTCTCTTGTTTCTCTCCTTTCCTTTACCATTAGTTTCTATTAGGGTATGTGACTTGGACTTGATTGCTTCTATTTGAATCAAATTGTCATGTTCTCAAATGAGTTAGGATGAAAAGTTTTCAAATGAGGCATCTTCCAAGAAATACCTAAATATTTTTTCATGATGTGAAAGGCGAAAACAAGACAAAGTATTTGAGGCCAAACTTAGAGAGAATGGATAAGATCACTTGGGCATCCTTCTTATCTAATATCAACTCCACATCTTTTAAAAAAATTCTCGTGTGGAAAAATTTGGAGAAGAAATCCCGTAGGTTATAAAAGTTACTAAGAGTCAAACCTAGGAGTTCGTTCTCTAACTCATAAGCTCTCATATCATCTTTTTTTCCAAATATACCATCTAAAATTTTTCGGGATTCATTAGGAGTTGTGGAAGAATCAATGTGAAAGAGAAAGTAAGAAGATACAAACATACATATAAGACCTAAGGCTTTGTCACATCAGTTGAACCACTTGGATTTATTAGGTTCATCATCGGGTTTGGTTTCCACTCCCATAGTGATGCGATACAACCCTTTACCCCTTAGTTTGATTATCATTTTGGATTTCCATTCAAATAAATTAAACGATGTATGTAAGGGAAATTTTTAGCATCTATCATAGGGAAATAGAAAGAAAAAATGCGAAAAAAAGAAAGGAAAGGCACACACACCCTAATAATATTTTTACCTCCTATTTGTAGAACTTTATAATTAGTGTGTTGATTAAAATCTGATGTGTTAATGCGACGTGAGATATTTTTCCACTCATCTTTAAATTGGAATAATCCGCGCAAGTGTGGATACCACATAAGTTTCAATCATGAGTGATGAGATGACACTGTAACAAGCACACAAAACTAGGTGTAAAACAAGTGAGAAAAGAAAAGAAAATAGTTTTGTGTTATAAAAAAAGTGTATCATGCCACGATTTGGGTCACTTTCCACAAGGTTGTGGTGGACGTGCTCACTAACCTACAAGCAATAAAAAAGTGCAGTACAATGAGAAGGCTAGAAAAATGGCCTGAAAAATCCCAATAACCCTAGTTTTTGGTTGAAAAAAATAGTCCCCCTTTAATGATTGATCCTTAGATTAATTAATTCCTAACTATTTTAAACCTAAACTACTTAGATATAAAAACAAGAAAAATTAATTAAGAAAATAATAAAAGAGGAAGGGCTTACCTTTGGGCTAGTTCAACTTGGTGAGTTGGCTAGCGAGTTGAGTGATGGGTGATTTGGCGGGTGAGTTGACATCGAGTTGGAAGGTGAGTTGGTGGGCGAGATGGTAGGTGAGATATAACAGAGCTGAAGATGAGTTAACCAAAGGTGAGATGGTGTAGAGTTAGATCCAAGTTGGTATCCATGTCAACCAAGTGAGTGAAGAGACCCATGCGGTGAACCGAGTTGTAATAGCAATGACAAAGATGTCGAAAGGTATCTTGCATAGTGGCGAGTAGACGAGGTTAGTGCGGTGGGTCGGGGCCATTTACGAGGATCAATAGCTGAGTTGACACACTAGCGAGTCCGAGATGGGGGTGATTATGCAGAGAAGGTTGCGGGTAGAGCTCAATGCCAACACGTAGGATGGTGTAAAGATGAAGCATCATGACAAGGTCATAGTGGGAGCCGATCCAAAGGATTTGAACATGCTATAAGGAAGAAGGGAGTGACCTAGGATCAAGATAGGGTTAAACAAGTAGCTTGGGGAGCTAGACAGGAACGAGGATGAGCCGACCAACTCGGTGAAGTTGAGGTGAGCAAAGAGCAAGGATCTCGGCCGAGGCCGAGTTGAGCAAGGAGCCTAGGAGATCAAAGAGAGGGAGAAGTAGAGCTCGAAAAGGTGAGCATGATGGTGAGATTGGAAAGGAGAACATTAATGTGAGTGATACAGAGGACCAAGAATCTTAGTAGGGAAAGATGGATTAGTTTGAGTCCGATGGGAGCTTGACAGGGGTGCAGACTAGCTCGATGCGGGAGTCAGTTGCAGAGTCGGAGGAAAGGTGGGCCAAATTGGGGGACCAACTCGGCAAGTTGAGAGATGAGTTGGGCCTAGAACATAAATTTTCCCACTTGGAATTTGAACTTGCAAATTCCATATTTTTCCATTAAACTTGCATACTTACAAACATGCTAATGCACAAAAAACTAAGCACAACAACCTCGAAAACACTAAAATAACCAAAATCATGCAAATATTACATGTATTATAATACAAATCAAAACTTACACTAAGAGAGAATAACAATCAAGAAATTGAGAGTAACCAACAACAATTAGTATGAGTGACATGGTTACTTTGAGACAAAACTCGATACCATGGAAGAGGGCACAAATATCTCCCGCAATGGTGTGCACATTGACCCAAGAGAGTTACACTTTGAACGATTATTCAAAATTTATCTAAGTAATTAGCAAGAAAAAAGAACTCAAGGAACTTGTGAATACAAAAATAAAATGGTCTACTCATGCTCATAGATCAAAAAGGAGAAAGTACATATTAGGAGTGTTGTGTAACTCCCATGCCTGGACTCATCATACCTCCACAAGGGAGAAATGAGTTACAATTCAGAAATGGAATGTAACTCCTGTATGACATATGAAACTTATGACACATATGACATATTTCATGACAGAATCTGTCATATGTCATATATCCCCTAAAAGACCTATGACTGGCCTAAGTGAGACGACTCACCATGTGTAAGGTGGAAATAACCAAATAAAATAATAAATGGTAAAATATACCTTCACACCAACAATGATAGTGGGTAAAATGCATCTGTTTGAACAAGAGATCAATGTCAAGACTAACAATGTGAAAGAGTAGGATTACCAAATTTGAGTATCTACATTCCCCCACCCTTTAAGTATGAAATTAAATTAAATGCTTAAAGGAAAAGATACCTGAGTGTGTAGACACACTTTGTCTTCACTCGATTTTTATTTTGCAAGATCTCATTGTATTGGTGTTGGCATGCTCCATGATGAAACCTATAACACAAAGTGTAGTCAATGTCCATGATAAAGAATTAAACTTTAACTCAAATGTAAAGATGTAATGTAAATGAAATATGAAACTATAAAGAGTGAAATAAAGAGATACAAAATGTGAAAGGAATACACTTGTTTGTTTTACGAGAGGGAAGAGTTTCATGTTCTTTGCTTGTACTTGGAGATTTGGATTGCTAAACTTTTCCAAAGGATTAGGGGTGATCAGTCCCTAATTATGCCGAGGAGATGCTAAAGTATTAGGTGTATGGAACCCAACACACGAATGTTGAAGAGAGAGAATAAAATGAGTTACCGAAGCACCTCGTGAAGGAATAATACTATGTATCAAAGTCATTCAACAACTATGATATCTTCCCCTTTAAGTGTAAGAGGAGAGGAAGGAATGCCTACAAATAAATTAGTTTCTTTGATACCTTCCATGACCCCGCAAAGCACACCACCGCAAACAGATCTAGGATAAATTTTACAATTTAAGACACATAATATAAAAGAGAATGAATTGCCCCCATACTCTCTCCATGTGCCATACAATTGAGCAGAAACTGAATATAGATGAAATGTGCTAAAATGTAGCCAGAGAAAGGAGACCCATATCCCCAATATTCCTAAAATTGAGTTATGTGGAGAAGAAGGATTGAAACATTTCATGCCCCCAAACTGATTTGAAATGAGTCATTTGAGTCCAAATTATGCCAAGAACATGTTCATGTAGGTGAAAATTTGAAACTATTGAGTAATTTGTAGTAACTTCCCTAGGGAAAAATCATATAAATGGGCCAGAATGTCCATACAATCCCGATCATATTGTACGTTTGTGATCTTATGATTGTTTTGTTGAATTTTTGTATTTGTTGCTATTTTTGAGTAGTTTTTACCTATGATTTCCTATGTTTGATCCCAAAATTCTATCAATGTATGTTGTAGATGTAGAATATACCTAGATGAATGCCTCCTCTTTTGAGGCACGTGTGATAAAGAGTTTAAATGCGTGACTCAAAAGAATAAATGTATAACCATGACTGATAATTCTAATAATTTGTGTAGAAAACACGTGAAGGGATGATTTGGAAATCACCAAGAAGAATGTGTACCTACAAAGGGATTTGCATGGTGGAGACCATGGCGTGCAACAAGAGAAAAAATAACAACAATAATAATAATAGTAACAATGTCAACAAGAGAACTAGTAGCAAAACAATAGTAGTGCATATGTAAGTAAAACAAGTGTAAAAAGATAACAAAGTGAAATCGTTGTCACACAAAAGGCTTAATGCTTGTAAACATGGGACACCCACAAAGTGTTGCAGAAGATAATTAAGGACCTTGGGTCTATAAAGAAGAGATGGAATATCAAACAAAAAGACATGATGCCATAAACATGGGACACCCACAATGTCACAAAACAAACAAGACTCATAGGCCACAATAAAAGTAGTAAACATGTAATTACATAAACAAATAACAAGCATGTATAGAAAACAACAGAGTATCATAATGTGAGGAAATGGCATAACAAGTGATATATATGAGCATATGAAAAAATATCTATCAACACCGCATAAGAGACATGTGTTAGTATTGTTAGCTCAAAAGATAACCAATACACTATGTACGTAATCAAGTGTAATGAGGAAGTGAAAAAGTACTATAATGAAATAATAACACCTAGTTTGTGTGGAGGGATGCCCCCAAAATAAGTATGTAGGAACCACAATAGCTCCCCTAATCATGTAGAAATATATATGTCCCAATCAATATACCCTGTGAATGCATGTTGTAAAGAAGAAAAATAATATCTATCAAACCAAAATGATAGACATGTATAGTATAAAGTGCTAACAATGTATGCTAAAGAAACATGTCTTGATTTTGAAAATTTTGAAAATATGTGAATGTTTTTGGTTTTTGTTATTATATCAATGTTTTTGTATTTTCTAGAGCATAGCTATGTACAAGAAAAGTGATGTGAGTATATCAAGTGTAATAGTCCCATAGTGCATGATATTCATAAGTTTCTTGATGGGTTGACCATCAAGTGTGACCAAAAGATATACACCAACGCTCTTTCGTTTAGAGACCATGTAAGGGGACTCGAATTTTCCTTTCAATGTTAGTGTTTATTTTATTTTATTTAATAACCAAATCACTAACCTAGAATTTATGTGCATGAAATTTCTTGTTATAGGCACGTTTGATGCGATGATACATACAAATATGTTCTAGGGCATGAACCCACTTAAAATCAAGTAATTCTAACTCATGTAAGCACTTTTCATGATATTAATTGTCTTTGATGATATATAATAAGGAAACATGTAGTGAATGGATTTATAATTATAAGGCCAAGCTAGCCTCAATCCCATAAATCAAAGAGAAAGGAATAACATTGGTAGGTGTATGGACACCAATATGGTTGGTCCAAAGGGCGTAAACAATCTGATGGTGCCATTCAATACCATATTTATCAACAATTTTGTGTAAAAATTATATAATGATTTTGTTGGTAGCTTCATCTTGGCCATTTCCTTTTGGATGGTAAAGTGTGGAAAAAGTGTGCTTAATTCAAAACTTGGCACAAAATTTCTTGACAATACGATTCTTAAAAGATGGTACATTGTTGGTAATAATGGCTAAGGGAACCCCAAAACGAGTAATAATATGTGTGAGTAGGAAATGACAAATGTCATCACCGATGGTAGTTTCCAAAGGTATTGCTTCAACCCACTTAGTGAAATATTCTATAGCAATGATGATAAATTTATGTCTGTGTGTGGATTCAGGGTTAACCTTCACAATCGAATCAAATCCCCATATAGAAAAATGCCATGGGGAAATAATGAGTTGCAGTATGAGATGGGGCATGATTAAGGTTGTTATGTGTATTTGACATTGATCACATTGTTTACATATTCATGATAATCTTGTTCCATGGTTGGCCAATAATATCCTTGTCATAGCATCTTTTTGAGACATGGATTTTCCACTAAAGTGAGCACCACACTCACTATCATGTAATTTGATAAGGCTATTTGCATATCAACTCCAAAATAACGTAATATATGACCAATGAATGCACATTTAAATAGAGATCCAATGATGAGGACATATCAGAGGGATTCATGCCACAATCAATAACTTTCATGTGATGAGACATTTTCAAATAATTGTTACGAGTATAGATAGTTGTAAATGTTAGGGAATCACTTAGGGTTGTCAACACTGCATGTAGTAGCTAGGATGTGAAGAGCATAAATAATATCAATATCAATATCAATATCAATAGACGCTTTATGCGATTATTGAATAGTGAAAGTCAAGTAATCATCGGTGATATCTAAGGGTATTAATGAGGCAACACTAGCCATCACATCAACATGTTGATTATCTTTACGTGGAATGTTAGCATAGATTAGGAAGTAAATGTAGATAGGATCTGTTTAACCAAAGTATTATATGGATTAAACATTATTCTTTTGTGTTGTAGACATCTTGGACTTGATGAATGATGAGCTACGAGTTACCAAAAATTTTCATATGTTGAATTTACAATGTGCATGCAGAGATATAAAGGCCTAAAATTAATGCCTCATATTCAATGATGTTATTAGTGCATAAAAATCCTAACTAGTAAGTAAAGGGCATGGTTTCTCCTGGGGTGTTATAACAAGAATGCCAACCCCTGATCCTGTGACACATTGGGATCCATCAAAGTACATAGTCCATACTTCCAAGTCAATATTATAGGTAACAAATTTATCTCAAAATTCAACACTAATTGGTAAGGGATCAAAAGTGGTGCTTCAACAAGTTGATTTGCTATGAATTGTCCCTTTGATCAATGTTTGAGATACAAATTGGAGATTGATTTTGGTTAATAACATGACCCATATCGAGTGATACAATTAGAGAGATGTGTACGGGATAATAGGTAACACAATATATAATCTACCTTGGTAATGACATGTATCTCATTATTTAGAATGTAATGTCATAATTTATCTATAACGAAGACTAAGGTGAGGAAAAGTTTCTTGATTGGACTATAATTGTATTCATAGGGGAGAAAAGTGTAACTAATATAGTAAATGGTGTGTTCACGATGATTATCATCATATTGTGCAATCAAAGCACCGAGGTCATATTCATTTTGGAAATGTAAAGCAATAATGACACATCTAGTATATGTGGCACCAAGATTGGTGGATTGAGTAATTATTGTTTTATTTCACCAAATGCTTGTTTACAATCCACATCCCACTAAAATGTAGTATATTTCTTTAATAAACGTGTGAAATGTTGAATCTTGTCATCCAATTGTGTTACAAAATGGTGGATAACTTATATTTTCCTTGAAGGGATCATAATTGTTTAAAATTTCACGATGGTGACATGCCAAAAATGGCTTGGATTTTTAGGGTCAACATTGATACCACAATGGGAGATATGTAGCCCAAGAGTTTAACAGAATTTACCCCAAAGACACACTTTTATGGGTTTAATCAAACATTGTATTGACGCATAAATGTTTGAATATAAGTTGAAGGTCATGAGTGTGCTTGCATCATTGGGTGGATTTGGCTAGTAAATCATCGACATAATATTCAATAATCTTATGTATGTAATCATGAAAAATGTGCATCATAGCTCGTTGATAAGTAACGCCAACTTTTTTGAATATGAAGGGCATGGATGTGTAACAAAAGGTACCTTACAAGGTAGTAAAAAAGAAGTATTTTCTTGATCAAGGGTTAATTTTGATTTGATTGTAGCCAAAAACCCATCCATGAAGGAGAGCATGTCATATCCCACAGTTGAGTCAACAATCAAGTCTATGTGTGGGAGAGGGAAACTATCCTTTGGAAAAGCCTTATTTAAATCTCTAAAGTCAGTACAATGGATTTCACCATTTGGTTTGGCCACAGGGACTATATTAGATACCCATTAGGGATAGTCAATAACTTGAATAAATCCAACATCAATAAGTTTTTGAATTTCCTTTTTACTAATAGAGCCACCTTAGGATGCATCTTGTGAATTTTTTGTTGTGCTGGCTTGACATTATCATGTAGCACAATATTATTCATAGCAATGAAGGGATTAATCTCGGGAATGTAACTATAATTCCAATAAAAAGATCAGGGAAATCTTGTAACACTTGTTGCAGTAACTCGTTCATTATCACTAAGGGTAACAACAAGAAGTATTAAGCGAGGATCTATATTGGTGCTGAAGTTAAAAGATGTAGTCTCTTCATTAAGTAAAGTAGACCGATCCTCAATATAAGGTGTCATTGGAATGGTGTTAGGAGAATCTGGTAATGTATCCAAAGGATTCATGTCCCCAAAGTATGCATGGGCTTGCAAAGTGTGAGGAAACCTATTCTTATGAAAGAAGGAAGGGAGATCCTCATATGCACCCAAGTACTTGAGGAGATATTATTCATTAGTAAATTTGTCAAGTGCTAAGATATTTAGATGATGCACTATGTGTATCGATGATATTGGGTTGAAAAATCTACAAAAATGGAGTGGAATGTGTAGTAAATACCTCGGGTGAGCGGGTTTGTAATGCCAAAAGGAATATTGATGCTAGATAAGGCTTACACAAATGACATAAAGAGTAGCCAATACCATCCTTGGTTTGTTAAGACTTAATGGTAATGGGTTTGGTGATTCCCTGACTATAATGGCCAAGCCCTTGGCCATAAATTCATGTCGTAAAAAATAGTTATAACGTATCCCATAATATTGATAAGAAGGTTCACACAATTGTATAGAGGAAAGATGTTTCGAGATGGGGTGGTGATAGCACAATACTTGAAAAAGATAGATCAACCTTAATGGTGTATATGGTCCCTTGATAAGAATATTTGAGACAACCATAGAGTGTAGATGGGACTGCATGTATGCATGACATGAATCCAAGGGTACCCCAATAACAAATTACGATTGAGATCATTATGCATAAGATGAAAAACCGTAGGAAGGGTGTGAGAGCCCAATGTAATATTTAAGGTGATTTGTCCTAATGGTATGCTATCAAAACCACATATATTAATGGTGGAAGAGGACAAATATCTAGTATGAATGCCCAAAAGGTGAAAAAGGAGATGTTGCAAATATTGAGACCAAAACCATTGTCAATGAGGACACACTTAACCAATGTCCTGTTGATGTTTACTTGAATGTACAAAGGTAAACCATTGTCAATAACATCTTGAGGAGGTAAATCACTAGAAGAAAAATATATTGGTTCTTCTTGAAAAAAATACATTTCCTTACAATTGATTGTACATAAGAAAACTTTGTATTAGGATTAATAGGAATATGTTTAAGGAGATTGGAAAAATGCTATTAATAATAGTTAGGATTAACAAAGTGAGGTAGTCAAATAACAAGAAAGGTGGGACACAAGATAAATCCATTAGAGAAATTAATAATAGAAAGATCAATCCTAGAGGAAAAATGGTGAAAACACATAGAAATATGAACCCTAAGACATATAGGGTTTGAGGCACGCACAATGCTCGATTCAAGAGTCGAGTTCAAAAATGTTTTCACCCTTTTTATATTTGATTAAGATTTATACCTAACCAAAAAGGAATGAAATAGAAGCTACAAGGGAATATTCATATTAATTAACTTCCAAAATTAATAATTCAATATCGAACAAAAATTAATACTTGTAACAAATGTACATGATACAAGTTCACATTTATATGGGATTGAGTACACTTAGTTGATTACAGATGATTATGGGAAAATTTAGGTTATCCGAATGTTGCAAAAGGGGATATGGACTTGAAAGTGCTTCAAAATTGGAATTGTGACCCAAAACTTCTCTTGGGCGGGACCATACAAAGGGGTAGGAACGCTATATGATCTTAACCTATTTATTGGTCTTGACCTTGCTCGTAATCGTGACTGCTACTTTCTGGGTTTTTCGCTTGTCCGAATCTCTTCCTCACTCTCTATCACCACTATTGATTGTAGACACAAAATCAAACACTTACTATTTACATCATGCCTCTAAGTATGTCATTATATGCATGATTCCTAAGAAAGAAAACTAGAAATTAACAACACTTGTTTTTCTTTTGCATTACTTTCTCCTTTTTTATATATTTATCATTTTATTTTCTGGAATGGATACTTTACTTTTGGACATTGGACAACATGTGACCTAGCTCTGTATTTTTTGTTATATCCTTTGAGCATCCCGGACAAGTACCACCCATTAGGGATAGAAGCACCCATTCATTACTGTCCCCTTTGGGCGCTTCTGTCCTTTTCCCGCCTTTTCTCAAATTTGAAATGCCACATCATTTTTTTTCTTTTCTAAATCCTCTTTTATCACTTTGGGTTGACATTTTTAGTTGTTAATGATGAAATTCAAACAAGGGAATCATATATATATATATATATATATATATATATATTATATACATGACTTACTATTATTGGGGATGGACAATTTGGGATATTACTTATTATCTACTACTTGGGAAAAAACAACATTCAAGGACTACATTTGGGTTGCATTATTCACTACATAGGAGGGGATATTTTTAAATTCCATCTCACACATTCATCTTGGGAAAAAGTAGTTATAGTCACTATCTTGGTGTGACTAGAATAAGGAAACCTAACTTCTTGGAAACAATGGAAACAATTCCATCACACACACACACACACACACACACACACACACACACACACACACACACACACAAGAACTACATAGAGTCTAAAATGTAGTGTAATGCTCGGTGACAATCACATTGGCTTGACCACCAGGATTAGTTTGACTCGGAATAAATATTATTTGTTTCATCTAATGTTTTCTTGAGCCTTATGAAACTAGTTAGGGTTTTTTTGTAGGTTCATGTGCGACACATGAACCCTATTGACAAGCTGAAGTGATAAAGAGTGAAAGGAAGAAGACAAGATAAGACCTTAAGAAGATTAGAAGTAGAGCATTTACAATGAAACTAGTGCCCATATTAGACGCTAGTGTATGGGGCGGTCATGTGCCCCTTTTGGCGCGCTTCTGTTCAAGGAGTTTCAAGTTCCACTTCTAGACAAAACACTCTCAGTTCATATCAAACCTATTCCATTTAGTTTGCAGCCCAAAATCAGCCCAGATCTTCAAATACAAGCTAATTCATTATTATCTCACTATTGCTCACACTTTTTTTATCTCTTGCATGATATATCTTGCTTATTATTGTTATATTTGTTTGATATTAGTACTCTAATAAAGATTTAATTATGTCAAATAATTTGGTGACCCCAAATCTTGCATGTTATTTATTAGATCTATTCTTTTTCCAAACCCTAACCCTATTTGCATTAGGGTTCATATTTGCATCTTATCTTCATATTGACACCTGATTTTCATCTATCATCTACCATAAATCTGATCTGCAAATTTTTCCTTAGGGTTTCATGGTTGGTCCTACCCTTTGGGTCACTTTCTAGGGATCTTAATTTTCAAATCACCTTTTGTTTCATATCTTGAGCATAACGACTCTATTTTCAAATTCCTTTAAGGTTATTTTTAATTTCTACACAACCTCTTTTTGTTTGCCCTAATTTTTTTGCACAATTTTTGGAAATTCAAAATCACAAATTTTGGTCATTAAGGCATATTTAAAAATATACACACTTTTGAGAAAATCCCTTGGAGTTTTTTTATTTTACATCATTAGATTAAAAACCTTTATTTGTTTTTTAAAATTCAAATTCTATTTCAAGATATGGTTGTTTTATTCATTTGACGAGTCGTTTTTGGATCAACATCAATTTCAATACAAATCTATCTGTTTATTTGGCTTGCTTGTGTAAAATTATTTTATGGCTTACCATACAATTGATGAAAATGCTTCCCCATTCTATATTCAACTTTGCATTCGTAATGTTCTTGTTAAGCATGCTTTAGTTGATAATGGATCTGGTCTTAATATATGCAACATTTCCTTTCTCCATCAAATAGGGCTTTCTGTTGCTGATCTAACTCCATCTACTCTATATATCTATGGCTTTGATAACACACCTAAACGAGTGTTGGGAGAAATATTTCTACCTATTATTGTGGGGCTTGCACTCTTAATTTTCTATGTCATGTTATGCCTAATAATCTCAATTATAATATCCTTTTAGGTTGTCCTTGGTTACATACTATGTATGCAACTCTTTCTAAAATAATCTCCATCATTTATGGTGTTTTTTTCTTTCGTATTTCCTATATAATCCCTATACAAATATTCTTCATCTTCCTCCAGTGTATCCAATCTAATTTACATTGTTCAAAATAATTCCATGATCTCATCACGTCTTTCAACTACATTATTGACTAATGCACCTCCTCACCCTACTCTTCCAAATGTAGACACCCAAAAATCAAATACTAGTTTTAATATTATCCTAGTACATCATGTTATTCATCCCTTCATGATTGATTGATTGATTAAATTGATTAATCATGTAGATTACATCTTGTTGGGATTAATTAAATTAGTCACTAACCATACTTCTTACACATCAGTAGCTAATTAAATTAGTTACCTAATTAGGAAAATAAACCTATTATCCTATCAGCTGCCACTTAGGTTCCCTTTGGACCCCACTTGGACTCCACTTCATCATTCCTATCAACTGCACTTCTAGATTCCTAGAAAGGTGGGGGCAATTGAATTGCATATACAACCACCTTTCTGGATGTAACTTCTGAACTAAATTTGTTTATTGCCCTCATGGGAATAAATTCATTCAAACTGTTTAACCTCCCTCAATTGCTATTTTTAGCATGTGCATTTAACTATCTATAACCATTCTCAAACTGTTACTCAACCTTTATAAAATAACATGCTTATCCCTTTAAAAATCCTCTTGGATTCTTGTACACTTACTTTGTCAATTTTGTTATCCAATATATGCATATTGGAAGCTATATCCAAGCCAACTCTCTGTTTGTAGCATGGTCAAATCCACATTTGGAGTTCACTTTCAAGAGCACCCACAATCAAATATTTACAAGGTTACACAAGCTCAAAAGATTCCCACAACCTTATCTCGAGGTTTTCAAAAATAACTAACATGAAGGTTTGTATATCTATTTGTTTGTCTTCTAGTTTATTTACGTTTTCCATGCTCACATTTTGGTATGCGTAGTGGGACATTCAAACTACTAACTGCAGGTTTCCTTGAATGATGTTTAAAACAAATTACTAACTGCAAGTTGCCTCGGTCAAAGAATGGTGGTTAAGACAATCTCATTTTTTAATAAAGATAAAATGAACAATTCACACTATATTTGTAGGTGCGGTTGACAATGTTGTTGACAAAATGCTATAACTATGGGAAGTGTTTTGGCTTAAGCCATAAAAATCATTGTGAGGAGTACTTGCATGAATCCCAAAGTAGTCGTAACATTGAGGGAACTAGCTAACGAAGCGTTTACCTTTTATCCCAACTGACTAGTACGCTTATGAGATTAGAGTCACAAATATCTAGTAGTGGTGACCCTAGTGCGATTCATTTTAGAAATATATTTGCTCATTGTTTCAAAGGGGGTAAAGTAAAGTGGTAGCTAGCAATAACACCACACTTGCTTGGATATACTACTGACACCTAGTTGAGAGAACCACCTAGGAAGACACATTGACCAAGCCAATTGAAGGTATAGGCTAATTTTCACTACATCATTTTTCATCTTTCTTACATGTTACATACTTGTGTTTCACTTTTGTCATTTAGGTTTTCTCTCTCATCTACCTTGTCACTTTGCAAACAAGTCTAATTCTTGAGTTGTGGACATCTGCATCCGTACTTAAGCACTTTCATCACTTTTCCATCTAAGTCTTGACATTGTGATACTCATTTTATCATGGCCAAACACCCTCATGATCATCTTGATATTTCACTTTCATAAATATTAAGTTTAACATTCTTTTGTCGATCTTTAAGCATTTAATCCATCTTATGTCATCACATTTCACATTCATTTTGTTGAATTTTTGACATCTTCACATTTCTTCACTTCTTTCCTTAAAGCATTCACCTTGCTTTAATTTGAATCATTCACTTTCCCTTCATCTCTTCTCTCCACTTTCATGAGATTCGACCTTCTCATCATCATTTCTTTACTTCTGTTTCGACATTCACTTTTCCATTTTTAAGTGCTCCCATTTGTTTTTTTGTCTCCTCTTTTAACACATTCTTGTTAAGAGTTGAGCATTCTCATCATCTTTTTAAGCCTCTTCCCTCTTAACACTCATTTTATTAAGGGTCGAGCATATCCTTTGTCTTTCCAAGTCTATTCTTTCTTAACACTCATCTTGTTAAGAGTCGATCATTTTCATCATATTTATAAGTATCTCCCTTCTTAACACTCCTTTTGTTAAGAGTTAAGCATTTTCATCGTGTCTCTAAGTCTTCCCTTTTAACTCTCGTTTTGTTAAGAGTCAAGAAAAATTGCCTCTTTCACCTCTTCCCTCCTTACATTCAATTTGTAAAGGGGCGAGAAAACATTCCAACCTTTTCATTCTTTTATTATTCATTTTGTTAAGAGTCTTCTAAACTAACATTTCAATCCCTTCTTCTACTTGTTATCCATTTTCCTCCCCTTAGTAAAATGGACAATTTGGAAAGATTAGAATTGGGAAACTTCATGTGATCTTGGTGAAGAATATGAAAATTCAAGTATTTTCATGCTTTTGGATGTTTGGAATTATTTTGGGACATTTCTCCATTTTTGTATAAGTCCACAGCTCAAGAAAAGTCCAAACAGCTTTGAAAAATTTGAGAAAAAATGGAAAAAGGGTCATTTTATTGCATTGCGGGTCAAAGGGGTGTGGATGGAACTAGTTCCCTAGGAACCAGGGTTCTCCACATTTTTTTGGGGTCCGCAAGGCTAAGGAGCTAGTGTAATGCGGGTTTTCGGGCCATGGGAGGAACTAAGGAACTAGTTCCTTGGGGTCGCTTGTTCCCCACATCCTCGTTCTAGGTACAAAGCAAAGGAGGTGAATGACGTAGTGTTGTGTGGGTGGAGGGTGTATTGCGGGAACCAATTGTAGACATATAAAATGTTGACATGATTAATTACAATTAATTTTTCCCGCAAATAACATCATCACTATCCACATAATAATCAATCGTGAGATTAATTATTATTAATCCCATTATCACATTTTATCATTTATCTAATAATCCATTTTATCATTTTTCCCCTTTTAATCATTTATCAAATATCCCAACATTTCATCATTAATCATTTTAATTCATCCACTATCCCATTTTCACCATTAATCTCATTAATCCAATATTATATCATATTATCCTATTTTAATTCTTCATTAACATTTTCCTAGGAATTTAATATTCCTACATCTCACCTACCACCTACCCTACACATCCCTACACCTAGCCTTTCCATGTAACCTCACCCCTAAACATCATTTATTAATCTAATCTAATCCTAATCTAATCACATCCTCACACCTCTAATTCTAGAGGCTTCTAGATCTAGAAGCTTCTCTACCCTTCCTATTCCATTGAATTTTTAATTCAATGGAAGCTTCTTCCCTCTATGAATTTTAAATTCAAATTTCTAGAATCCTCTATTCTAGGAGCCTATAATCCTCACGTTGAATCTCCACCCTTGATCAAAATCCAGCATGGCTCCATCTTAGCTATTGAATCCTCCACCCACAAGCTATAAATTTAGCTCTCCTCCGCCATGAGAGCCAAGTCACAAATTCATATCAAATATCTGCCATTTTTAATCACTCAATCAATCTATCAATCCATATTCAATCCAATCCAATCATCCATCCATTGATCTTCATCAAGCAATCTTTATCAAATCAAAGGGGACATGTTGCCCAAATTATCCCACTAATTTGAAGCATAATAAAAAATCAAGAGCACATCCAAAGCAACAAGGGAGGAGTCTTGAAATCTTGTAGGTAAGTATAGGTATTATACTCTTCATCCCTTCTCATCTTGCTCAATCATAAGTAGATAATAGTTTTGTTAGGTTTAGGATTGATTTGGTTTGATAATCATCTTATATTTGCATACTAACACAATTTTTGTCTACACTAGTGGATCGGATAGAATGGTTCTGGGAAACATAAGTTCCCAGCAGGAGGATTTGTAAGTCAAAGGGTCAGGTGTAATGTAGGCGGGGTGGATAAAAATGACACAAGTGGAAAGGTTCCCCAAAACTCAAGTACTGCAAAAAAGGAGGAGAAGAGGATTTCGGGTCCACGGGGATAATTTGCGGTGACAATAAATGTGTAAACTGCAAAGAAATCCTTGACTGTGCACAAATGCCAATGAAGGGCGGACACGTAGATAAGTTTTGGGCCATGGGGACTTTTTTACGCTTTGCATTTTACGTAATTGCATTTTCGTTGTTCCTATACTCCACAACGTGCATAATGCAAAGAAATCCCCGCACCCCGTAGCCAATGGAAGACTAATATGTGGCGGGGTCGAAGCAATGCATACGTAGACAAAGGAAATCCCCGAGGCCAATCAAATGCTGCCATGTGTCACTCTCTTGTTCATCCCGGCATGCAAATTTTCAAATTCCCATAACTTTTGATCCAAAGTGCTCCAAATTTGACAAAATTTATATCGTTGCAAAGGTCTTGACATCTTCTACGCTATCGAGTTAGGTGAGATTAGGCGGGAGAAAAATAAGAATGTGTCCTCAAAATTAAAATATGTAGTTCCAGCTTGTTCAACCACCACATTTAATGGGGCATAGTGTTTTTCCTTCTTCCACAAGAAACACATCATGAAGGAATGGCTTTGGCAGTTGCCATACCTCTGTTTAGGTAATTAATGCAAGTTGTTGGAAGGTGAAGGCACAAATTCAAATTTCTCCTTTCCCTCTCTTCTCTCATTCTTCTATAAATTTTAAAACCTCTCATTTTTTAGGGGGGGATATTCTGGGATGTAATGGAACTTTTTCAAAATTGTTATGGGGTAGCCGATGAGTTGTAAGCCTTCATTTGGGCCTAGCAAATGTTCTTGTGCCTACTTCTTCACATGTAATCGACTGTGCATACTTTGAAAGTAATAAAATCTCTGTTTTGTGGTGTTTCTCTCAACCCTAACATATGTTTTATTGTATTTCCTTGCCTCTCCATTCTTGTTGTTGCATCTTGTGCATGTATTTCTCATTTATAGGTTCATATTGTTGTGTTTCATGGAGAACAGATGGTGAATGAAGCCTTGAGTCTGTGTCACAGCTTGTCTAGCCTCTCCCTACTCCATTTTCCTTCTCCCTTCTCCCTTTGTAGAATATTTCCACACCCTTTTCTTGGTGGTATCACCTTTTTAGTTTAGGATTTCCATTTTCATGCATCTTTCTCTTCCCTTGATCCTTGGATTGATTGAATATGATTAGATAGTTGCATTTCCTCATTATGAGTAGTTTTAGCATTAGAATTAGGTAGAGGAACCAACCTTCTCTGAAGGTTGATCTTACTCTAAAAGTCCCACACTTGTGAGATCATCCCATGTTAGCAAAAAGTAGGGATCTGTAATGTGCAAATCCTAGGGTGCCACGTTTTTGTGATAACAGTTTTGGCATGCCTAGTGGGAGCGGTTTGAAGAGCCTTACCACTTAATTTCATCAATTTGATGTGTTCTTGGTGAGATCTAACCTTTGGAGGTATTTATAAGCACATCTGGTGACTCCATTGGTTTAAACAACCCATTTTCTCATCTAATAGACAAATTCCCTTCTTTCCATCATTTTATCTCGCTTTCCCATGAAGTTGTGCATTCATGATTTCATTTCCTCACTGGAATCCTCATTTCCAGATAGTAGTGCCATTCATATCTACCTCCATCCTTGCAAAATTCTTCTTCAAGCTATTATAAAACACTCCCAAATCAATTTTATGGACAAAATTAGTATTAGTATGCATACCTATATGAGTCAAATGCAAACCAATATGGTTATTCACCAAACCATGGAGCTATTCAAGAGCAGGAATATGCAGATTTTGGAGGCCATTCTACACCTGGAGATGATTTTGAAGGGAAAGTTCAAAGAATGGAGTATATCTTGTAGGATGTCAAGGGGAAACTACAAATATTGCATGCTAAACAACTTAGTTTTAGGCAGCCTTGTCCATGGGGAGGTCCTATACCTAGTTGGTTTAGCCCACAACAAAATCTTGAGGTAATGAGTGAGTCTTTCACTCAAATGGTTGATTTTATTGCATCTTTATAGACATTAGAATCTAATGAATCCAAGGTTGAAGAACCCTATCAATGGGATGTTCCTAAAAATTTTCCATATTAGATATCAATGCCCACTCCTTATCAACCACCCAAGCCTAAGGTTAAAATTCCTAGCTTCCTCAAGGATTATCCTTCCAATTACCCTCCCCTACAAGAATATTCTACAACTTCCCCTTCATTGCAACCATTGCAAAAATCAATTGAGACCCACCCACCCCTCCTCTTGTATTCCCAAATCCATTTTGGGAAGAAAATAATCAAAAAATTAGTCAAGGAGGGTAGTAAGTTGAAGAACCCAACAAAGAAGAATTTATGAGAAATTTGAAGGATTGGGCTTCAAAATTTGAATCCAATCAGATGCCATAGTTGGTTAAGCCTTCAACAAAGGTTAGGAGTGAAGAACAACACAAGGTGTAGGATGAATTTGTAAAAGAGAAAGCACAAGAAGAAGATGATCAAAAATCTCTTTGCTTTGAATGTAGTGTGCATATTGGCACCATATTCATAGAGGTTGCTCATGTATCCCAGCTCAAAGAATCAAAAGAAAAAGAATCAACTTCAAAGGGAGAAGAACATAAGGAAGATGAGATCTAAAGGGAGTGCTTGATAGAGTTTGATCATGAAGAGGCTGGTTTTTATCGAGATATGGAAGATTGCATTGGTGAGGAAGAGCCCATTAAAATCAATAATTTTACAGCCCCACCATCTCAAGCTTCCAAGACAGAGAACCTCCTGGTTAAGGCCTCCCCTTGACTTGAAAAGAACAATAAATTCAACTGAATGCAAATCCTTCCTTGCCACTTTTCACAAATCCTACCATGGAGGAAAGCACCAAGGAAGAACATGTTTCCCATATATCAGTCCTCATGAGGAGGAAGAAATGAGGGATTTTGATCTTTCATACTCCATGCTTGAGAATGAGGAGGAAGATGATGATAACAATGTAAAATCAGAGGTCATCATGGAAGAGAAACAATTGTTTTCCAAAGCAAAACAAGGTTCAAACCAACTTGCAAGCATATCTAATGATGAAGAAAATGTGTCTACTAGCTCCATTCTTGGAGTTGACTTCAAAGAAGATGGTCAAAATTCAAGGATCAAACCTTTCCCAACTGGATACTTGGCTAATCTAGATCTATCAAAGGATTTGTAGCTAGTCATGCTCAATTCGAGCATGAGGAAGAGCTATAATGTACCAAAGGTCAGCTGCAATACCTCCCAAATCTAAATACAGAGCAACTAAAGGAGGTATTTATTCTGTTTTCAACCGATACTTTGAGAAGGGTGGAAAACCAAATGCAAGATTTTTTTCACTCTTAGTAAAGACCATGTTTAGTGCCAAATTAGTTACATGGTCTAAATCTATGAGGTAGGGAAGCTATTTCCCTTTCTGCTTTGGATTTGTTTAGATTCTCATTTCCTTAGTTAAGTATGGTAGAGTAGGTTTGTTTTCAGGAGAAAAAGTTCTTGTGCACACTCTACATGTTTCCACTTGGAACATGTATTGTTTTCCATGTTTGTATATAGTTTTTGTTGTGTTTTGTTGTTGTTGCATAGTCCATTTTAGGGGACATGTTCATGTTTGGGAAAGAAGAATCTTTGGGATAGTGTTGTGAGTCTTCATTCAATCCTAATAGATCAATTACAAAGGAAATAAGATGAAATTTCATATTTGGAACAATTTTCCACTCTCATAAAACCTCAATTTAGAAAATTCTTATAATGAGATGGTCAATTCAAGAAATGACAAACCAATTTCAAGTCGAGGCAAGGTGCTTTGAGTGGTTTTAGGGGCGAGTTCTTCAAGTTTGGATCATTTTTCATGTTGACTCCATGCCTAATATATGCTTCAAGGCTACTGGTCATTTCAATCTACCATGCAGATTACCCCGTGAGTTGCCAAATTGTTATCTATTTCCCCCCTCACAAAATGGACAACTTGGAAAGATTCAACTTGGGAAACTTCATGGGATCTTGGTGAAGAATATGGAAATTAAGGTATTTCCATACTTTGAGGAGCTTGGAATTATTTTGGGACATTTCTCCATTTTTTCCTAACTCCCTAGTTTAGTAAAAGTCCAAACAGCTTGGAAAAATTTGAAAAAAAAAAAGGTTCATTTTAGTGCATTACAGGTCAAAGGGGTGTAGATGGAACTAGTTCCCAGAACTAGGGTTCTCTCGCATTATTTTGGGTCCGTAAGGAAAAGGAGCTAGTGTAATGTGGGGTTTTAGGCTTGCGAGAGGAACTAAGGAACTAGTTCCTTAGGTTCGCTTGTTCCTCGCATCCCTATTCTAGCCACAAAGCAAAGGAGGCGAAGGACTTAGTGTTGTGCAAGTGAAGAGTGTCTTGCAAGAACCAATAGATTGGATACAATAGTTCTTGAGAGGCACAAGTTCCTCGCAAGGTAGGAGGACTTGCAAGTCAAAGTGCCAATGTAATGCGGGTAGGGCGGATAAAAATGGCACAAGTGGAAAGGTTCCCGACTTCCCCAAAAGCCCGAAGTACCCGTAAAACAAAGCGAAGATGATTTCGGATCCATGGGGGTAATTTGTAGGAGATAGTCAATGTGCAAACTATAAAGAAATCCCAAACCTCCGTAGCCAATGAAGGGGCGTACACATAGCAAATTTTTGGGCCCTGGGGACTTTTTTGTAGTTTTGCATTTTGTAAAATTGAATTTTCGTTGTTCCTGTACTCCACAACGTGCATAATGCAAAGAAATCCCCACCCCCTGAAACCAATGGAAGGACGACATGTGGAAAGGTTGAAGCAATGAATACCTATACAAAGGAAATCCCAAGGGCCAATCAAATGTTACCACGTGTCACTCTCCTGTTCATCCCGACATGAAAATTTTCAAATGCCCATAAATTTTGATTCAGAGCTCCAAATTTGACAAAATTTATATCATTGGAAAGGTCTTGACATCCTCTACGCCATGAAAACTGAAAATATTGAGTTAGGTGAGAGTATATGGAAGAAAAATAAGAAAAATTCCTCAACATTAAAAGATGTAGTTTCAATTTTTTTAACCAATGGATTTAATGGAGTATGGTGCCTTTTATTCTTCCACAAGCAACACATCATGAAGGAATGACTTTGGTAGATCACCCATACCTCTATTTAGAAAATTAATGTAGGTTGTTGGTAGGTGAAGGTAGAAATTTGAATTTCTCCTTTCCCTCTCTTCTCTCATTCTTCTATAAATTGTAAAACTTCTCATTTGTGAGGGGGAAATATTTTGGGATGTAATGAAACTCTGTCAAAATTGTTTTGGGCTAGATAATGAGTTGTAAGCCTTCGTTTGGGCTTGACAATTTTTCTTGTGCCTTCTTCTTCACATGTAATGGATTGTGCATACTTTGAAAGCAATAAAATCTCTGCTTTGTGGTGTTTCTATCAACTCAAGATATGTTTTATTGTATTTCATTGCCTCTCAATTCTTGTTATTACATCTTGTGCATGTATTTCTCATTTACAGTTCATATTTTTGTGTTTCATTTATAAAAAATGGTGAATGAAGCCTTGGGTTTTTGTCACAAGTGTTTGTCCTCTCCCTACTCCATTTTCCTTCTTCCTCAACATAATATTTCCACACCCTTTTCTTGGTACTACCACCTTTGTAGTTTAGGATTCCCTTTTTCATGCATCTCCTCCTTATGAGTAGTCTTAACATTAGAATTAGGAAGATGAACCAACCTTCTCTAGAGATTGATCTTACTCTGTAACTCCCAAACTTGTGATATCATCCCATGTTAGCAAAAAGTAGGGATTTGTAATGTGCAAATCCTAGGGTGCTACTTTTTGTTATAACACTTCCTTAACACTATTAATTTTGTAAGTGTTGAGAAGTCACCCTTTTTCTTTCCTCTTAACACTCATATGTTAAGAGTTAACCTTTTCACATCTTTTCATCACTTTTATCACTCATATTGTTAATATTTTATCATGTTCACCTCGTAGGCTCGTTAAGTCTCTTCTCCTTTAACATAAATTTTTGTTAAGTGTCGATCACATTTAACGTTTCACACCTTTTGGTCTTTGTCCACATTCAAGTTTTTAAGATTTGATCACTAACCTTGTCACGTCTCTTTTCTTCTAAAAATTAGAGCATTTCTAGCACCTTTTAGTCCCTTTTCTCTTAACTCTCATTTTGTTAAAAGTCGAAATCAATTAACCCCTTTTCACCTCCTCCCTCTTAGCACTCATTTTTCTAGGGTTGAGCATTTTCTTATTTTCCCCTCTTCCATCTTAGCATTCACTTTGCTAAGGGTTGAGTTTTCTATCACACCTCTTCTTATTCCTCCCCTCTTTCAAAAATGGTGGGAACACGACATCACAATTATAGTCCCTTCTGATAGAAGGAAATAAATCCTTTCCACATTAGTTTGGATGAAGAGGACGATGACCAAATTGAAAACCTTTACATATTCCACCTTACAAAAAAACAAAGACCAATTTATTCTGTCTCCTTGCCATGGAAGCAAGATTTCCCTCATAATTCGGTAAGGATATGGTGAAAACCTTACAAATACAACCTAAATATCCTAAGGGCTGACCACCTGATTCAAACAAACATGATGATGCGGGACCAAGTAAAAAAATGCTGAAAATAAGGGCAAATATAGTGCTTCATCCCCCAATCCCAACCAAGCCTTGCTTGATAAAATCAAGGCGATGGAACTAAAACTAGAGATCTTATCTTCAGTAAAAGTGATGAGTCATCTAAAACCTATACCGCACCCAATAAAGTGAGTAACAATCCCGAGAATGATGGTTCATCATTTATCCCACAAAACAATTCACCATTTTCTCAAGAATGGAAAATGATGAAAGACGTTATTTCGTATACAAAAACAACGCAAACAATTCAATTTTGATGAATTATATCCATACCCTTTCAACATGGATATCTTGCAAATACCCGTCCCACGCTCTTTTGAGACACCCAAATTCAAAAATACAAGGGTGAAACCGATTCTACGAGTATGTCAACAAATTATTCATGGCATGCCAAGAAGTGGCCTATAACGTTATCTTTCTCTTGCACATCTTTCCTATAAGTTTAAGAGGAAATTTTTGGACTAGTTATTACACCTTCTAAAGGGATCTATCACTACCTTCGTGGAACTCTTTGAGAATTTCATTAAACACTTCTCTTTCAACCTTGATTTTGAGGTCACAATGATGGATTTGTGCAATGCCAAACAACGACCAAATGAAAGCTTTGCACAATTTTTACAACGATGGTGAGAAATCTCAAGTCAATTCCCATGTTCAATCCTTGAAAAATGGATGGTTAGCATCTTCATCCCAAACCTTAATAGTGAGTTGTCCTTTCACATGTCGATGCACTGCCTCAACAACTTTGAGGAAGTTATCTAGAGGAAAACTCAAATTAACAAGGCCCTTATTTTTAAAGGCTTGATCAAGTATCATTCTAAAGATAATGGACACAATCAAAATAACAATAACAACCCTAGCACTTCTCACGATAAATCTAGGTACACCAATTGAAATCGTAACGTTTTCAACTATGGTGTCACAGATAATCACAACGTGCACAACATACAAAACACTCAATCAAAATAGACTAAGTCTAAACCATCTGTCACCATTCCAAGAAGATAAAATTATCTTCCTCGTGACTACAAACGACAATAATATGTCTTTGGGGAATCTCTTTCAAGCATCTTACAACAACTAACAAGTGCCAATATGGTCACTTACCCATTATGCAACCCTTACATGAAGGAGAAACTAAGCCTGATTGGTATAGACCTCATTAGCATATGGATTTGCACGCATGCAAATGACATGCAACAATGTGGGAACGAAGTCACTCCTCAATGAAGGTGAGGTTGCCTTTATTAAAAACCAAAATCTGTATTTACACTGTACATTCAAAATTGTATGTGGGGGGTGTTTTGGAACATCAATGGAAAGAAAAGTGAATGATGGAGATGGAATGGAATGAAGGAAAGGAATGAATGGAAGGAACATGCAAGAGTTAGGTAAAAGCAGAGCCTAATATTGTATGGAGAAGAACAAATAATAACTAACACAAATAAAATAGAGTTTGCATCAGCTAAACGAGAATGAGTAAAAGGGAACACACATGAGCAAGTAAATAACAGAGCTCGATCACTGTGAACAAGAACAACAACTTAATAACGTTGACAATAAGATCAAAGACAATATTTGCATGCAAGATTCAAACATCTAACATCTAATGAACATAAGAACATCAAATGTTACAAGAGACAATGAATGAGACACAAAGTTTGTATTTCATTAACTCCAAAATGGTTTCACAAAAGAACACAAAGTTTCTTCCTAAAATAAAGCTTGCACACAAAAGTATTTTCTTCTCCTCTCTCAAAGTCACCTTTATAAATGAACCCCTCACTTCCTTTTATAACCCAAAAGTTGGTTACAAAGTAGTTGGGGTTTTACATGATCATTAAATAAGGCACTTAAGTGACCTTTGACTTTTCTAACAAATTTTATTAAAAACAACTAAAAATAGAAATCATTTAAGTTAAAAAGTAATTTAAGGAAAATACATAAATAAAAGAAATGGGTACATGTGGACCCCACTTAAATGACTTGGATGCACACCTAGATAAAAACACCTAGGGTCAGTGCCTTATCCATTGGGCCAAGAGTTCACCTATCCCGATCGTGAATGACGGGAATGAACTCATTGACCATGCTCCACAATCCTCCGTATGATGAAGAGAGCCGATCTTGAAACTTGAGCAATTCATCCACCCCTCTATTTGAGCAACATTCTGGTGTGAGCAAGTTCGTCTTCATTCATATTCACATTCAAAATTTACACACAATTCTCCACATGCTCTGAATAGCCTTCCATGATGAATTATTTCTTTGTCACGAGACTGTAGTCGTTATGCCACCTTGGCTTATTAGAATCCAATTTTTGATCTTTCGCCATTAAGAAGATCTTCCAAGAGCCAAAATGTAATTCACTTCCTGGAATTATGTGTTTTGTCTTTGTCACCACCCCGAAGTGTTGGCATTCTAATCCACTCACGATCATCCAATTTGAGAACACTCCAACTTTAAGACTGGCCGATGAAGTATTGCGCACGCTGCTAACTGAGAGTTGACAGGACACGCTTGAATGATGTGGCCTTGCTTGATGATCCGCACAATTGCACTTGTCATTGGTCTTGGTTTTTCGATGAATAGATCCGCCACAATGATCAAGTGAAAAATGGATGTAGACATGATTCTCCCATTATTGATCTTTGTTAATAACCATGGCTTTTAACTCCGAAGGGACCAATGCCAATAGCTACAACTTATACCACGTAATGAGGAAGTCAAAGGTTACTTCCGATTCAAGGTTGTTAGAGTTGAATCACCACACTGTGCAGGTTTCATGGTGCATCTATGCAATTCAGAACAAGCATCAGGAAAATTGTGACTCTCCTTCTGTCGATATGCGATCGCAGAACCGACTTACATCGACGTGTCCCAAGTTGGCATCGACGATGTTCTCATACTCTGAATGGAGCGTCGAGGTGATTAGAATGCCCTGGAACTTATACCGCAACATCATTTTGTTTGGAGATGACATGATTGTGACAGAAACATGATTTCAGGTGATTACTTCCATCTTACAAAACTGCACAAAATGCCTGTAAAACTGCCCTGGGAAAAATAGCAAATCTTGTTCTGAGAAACTGTCACTGGATGAGGAAGTATATTAAGGTACCAAAAGTTTGTGTGTCAGAGGTTTTTTTCCCAATCAAATTCTTCAGTCAAATATTTAAAGGTCAAAGTTGACTCTTATGAAATTGCTAGGAAAATGCAGGTGTAAAACTGCGAAAATCTCGTTTAGTTTTAGCCTGGGAAAAATACCAAACATCACCCTGGGCATCTAAAAATTGGTAAGGGAGCATATGAAGGTGGGGAGAATTGAAAGAAACATTTTTTTTTCTCTTGACGATCACCCGAGTTCAAAATATCAACTCTCAAAATGAGTCACCTTGACAGGCTGAAAACCGCACATGCAATGAAATCATGCAAATTGCATTTTATTTGACTCCGTGAAAAATATCAAATGAAGAGATGTACATTTTAATTTTTGTAAAAAGTACATGAATCTAGGAAGAATTCAAAGAACTAAACATTTCTTCCTGACGATCATCCGTTTTCAAGATATCGAGCTCCAAAGTTGAATACTTCAACAGCTACTACCCGCAGCACGTTCTTTTTGTATTTATCGTTTTCTTTATTAAATTCATTTTTCTTTTCTTTTTTTCTTGTGTTGACATTTGAATGCATGATAAAAAATGATTTATTTTTAGTTAAATTCTCCAGTGAAACTTCTTCACCATTCTCCCGTGAAACTTCTTCACCAAAAACCTCTACGTGAGCACTGCGTGGTTTGTCTAGGAACATAGATCTTCCTTCTACAATGCGTGCTCTCTTTTTGCTTTGAATAAGTTCTTGCCAGCGTGGATTATTTTTACTGGCTTGGTGTGGGCTTTCTAATTCTCTACTCCCTTCTAGTAATGTGTGGAATCTCCTTTTTCTTGCCAATCACTGGCACAAACAATGGATTCGTGAGATATTTGAAAAGGATGAAAGTTTTTGTTTGCTGTTTTTCCCAATGCATGGGAATATCTTTTGCTGCTGTCTTGGGATTGGAATTTACCTTCTTGATGAATGCGTGGCAACAATGTTTTACAGTTTTCTTTAATATTATTCAAATTGTTGCTTCCTTCCTACAGGCTGCGTGGAGTGTTTCCTTTTGGCATGCGTGGCCTTTTTATTCTTCCTTATCTGCGTGACCTTTGTTCTCTGAATTTACCTGCTCCTTGTGCATGCGTTGAAAACTCTTGTTTTTGTGAATGAGTGGCTCTTTGTTCTCGTTGTCTCCTTTGTTGGTGAATACGTGGCGAATTTGTGGGCTTTGAACTGTTTTCTCAGGCAAATGCATGGGCTGTTTGTATTTTTTTTTAAAAAAAACCTGCGTGGCTTTTTTGTTTGGACTGTCCTCCTTATAACAAATGCATGAGAACTTTCACTTTTCTCCCTCCTTGACAGCTAACATGGAATTTCTTCCTCATAATGCACGGATAGTCTTGTCTTTAACTTGCGTTTTTTTTTATTGCTATGAGTGTTTGTGCATGTGTGGCTTCCTTCTTTTCTATGGCTATGTTTTGGATTGTTATAGCTTTTGGACTATCCTCTCTGGTGAATGCGTGACCTTTGTTGTAGGAAAAAATAGACTGGTTTCTCTAACTGTGTGGCCTTCTCCACTGCATGCGTGAGCTATGCCTTCTCCCCTGCGCGGCCTTTGTTCGGTTCTTAGACATCATGCGTGGTGGAAATGCTTTGTGCGTGCACTATTTGTTTGGACTGTCCTCTTGCACGTATTTCTCCTTCACAATGGTGTTCACAGTAAACTAGTATTGTTTGAGGGATGTGATACAAATATTATTATGTTCCTTTAGAAGAAATAAGAAGTAATCTGGAAAGCTTTGCATGACTCTTCCAACGAGTTTGACAGAGGAATTTATGAGGATTAATCCAACTTCCCTTCTTCTCGGGTAGTGGAATTAATTGCCAGGGGGAAATGGGGAAAGCAACAGCCAATTGCCAATGGAAATGGCAAGGCGGGCTGACAATCCCCATTTTATTTCCCCATGTGGGAAATCGAGAGATTTTTTGCTGTTTGCCAATTCATTAATTTGGCAATGGGAAGAAATCCCACAAGCGGGATTTAAAACAAATTTTCCAGAAAGGGAAATCCGGGCCTGGGAAGCCAATTTGGCATCCCCGGCAATGGGAAGCGGAAGCTTATTTTTCCCCAACAATTAAAATAAAACTTGTCGAATGAATTTTAATTAATATTTATTTAATTAAATACTCCAAAGTTATTAAAAATTAATTTTATCAAACAAAGAGTAATTAATTAATTAAATATTAATTAATTAATATTTAACGTAGTTTAAGACCAGCGGGAGGAGTTCTCACCCGAAATGGACGAAACAAAGACCGAACGATCACAAAAATGAGACGGTCGTGATGAGAGTGATAAACCACACAAAGTAACACTTTTGAAAATTTTCAAAATTTCCATTTTTTTAGTAATTAATTTTGTGAAGTCAAAATTAGCTGATAACAAGACCTAAAACATTATGATTTTCATTACATTTATGGTCAACAAATGACAAATGCAAACAAATTTGCAACTACATCTAAGACCTCATTGATAATGGAGACATAGTGGTCGAAGACCTACCACCTAACCATGGTACAAAGGGAAAAGCTCCCAAATTGGTGAATCCTCAAACAACGTTGATTATAAATCCATCATATCCTTTATCGTGGACACTACTCCACACACAATTGAGCGTAGGGTTACACCCCTCAAAGAAAGTGTATCTAGTGTCTTTCATCAATTAGAAAAGGCTAACATGATTAAATATCCAATCACGAGACCCTTTTCTAATGGGGAACCCAATCCTATGTGGTATAATACATCATAATATTGTGAATACCACCGCATGGAAGGTCATTCTATTGATCATTGTACACCTCTTCGTCATTATGTTTAAGACTTAATTAACGTCGAGTCATCTCTATAGAGCTCGATGACGAAGCTCTCCCAACCAACAACCCGTTAAACTTCAAACGAAGAGTTATACGTTGTCCAAACTTCTGTACATACTGAAATTCAACGAGATCATGACGAAGGTCAAGTATCTCTCCCTCCAAACCAATCACTTTCTTCCCACATTTTCTTCTATTCGTCCAAAAACATTGAACCTGTTTCAGACAACAACCTTCTACCATCAAACGAGTGCTTGACCTTGCTTCAAGACTCCCTTTCGACCCTTGACATAACTCTAGACACTCCTCCGAAGAGGGTCCATCATCAATAAATTTTTATCTTGATTCTCATATTTCACCATTGCACCTATACCCAACATCTCTAGTCTTGTTTTCGAAACACAACCACAACAATTTTGGACACTTGCAACAATGCAACCTTTTGTGTTCATTATACCTCACATGATCAATCTTGCAGGCATATCATCAATGACAATTCCTACATGTCAAGATATCTATATGTGTTCATTCTACGAGGTATGTATACCCAGGAATATCCTTATATAACCTTTTCATGCTTTAATTGCAAATATTTTGTCAAATCAATTACTCCCTAGCCTTGAAGGAGAAACATTGAATATTTTCTCTCTACGACCTATAAGGAACCTTGGATATACATCTAGAGATCAATCATTCTTTCCTCGCACTCTTCCACTCATGGATGAATATGAATCTCAACATATTCCCTGCATCGATAATCTTCCTCTAACATCACATAGGTCTTTCGATCTCATCAAGACTTATCTAATCACACATCCTTTGACTTGGATCTTGTTTGCCCAAGTCTCATAACTCAGGACTCATTGAATCTTTCGATTCTCTCCTTTGACTTGGATCTTGTTTGCCCAAGTCTTATAACTAGAGACTCATTGAATATTTCGATTATCTCCTTTGACTTAGATCCTGTCTCGCCCGTGTCTCATACTTGAGTCCTATCAAGTCTTTTGATTCTCTCCTTTGCTTTGGAACTCGTCCACCCAAGTCTCATACTTCAAGACCTATCGAATATTTTGATTCTCTCCTTTGACTTGGACCTTATCCACCCAAGTCTCGTACTTTAGGACCTATCGAATCTTTCGATTCTCTCCTTTGACTTGGACCTTGTCCGCCCAAGTCTCGTAAATCAGGACTTATTGAATCTTCAGATTTCCTCCTTTGACTTAGAACTCGTCCACCCAAGTCTCGCAGCTTCAAGACCTAATGAATATTTCAATTCCCTCTCTTGACTTGGATCTCGTCCGCCCAAGTCTCGTAAGTCGGACCATTCAAATTTAATAAACATGGACCTCTTTCTTGATGAGTCCATTTCAAATCCTCATCCGCCAAAGTTCAAAAAAATTAAAAAGCATAAAAGAGAATAAAACACCATATTAAATCGTTCCTTAATTAATTGTTTGCAAATTTGAAGCAGAAAAGTGAGTACAAATAGTATTAAGCATTCCATCTATTGGAAAATATCTTAATCATACCATTATCATATAATCGATTTCTTCACCTATCAAGACACAAGTTAACCTTGTTCCTATTGGACATTGTGTGTCTCATCCCTGTCATGGTTTGAACAAACAAGATCTCTCTTTAACATAAAGCTCAAACTTCTTTACCCAGTCCTTTTTGACTGCCCTTCTCAGTCTATGATGTTGAACCCTTATATCATATTAGTCACATGAGGCTAAGACTTGGGGAACAATGTTCCTTCCTAGCAAGCACAATATCGACATACAAGGCACACATCAATTTAAAATACAAAAAAATATAAAACCATTACACCTTTCGTCCTTCACAGTCTTCGGTGATAAGCCCATACTTCTCACTAGTAGTATGAGACTAGGAATGGAGGAATATGTCCTTACTTGCCTACATTTTGTCTTCAGTGTTGAACCCTTGCCTCTTACTGGTGGCATGGGGCAAGATGTAGGGGTCCCTTTAAAAAAAAAATATTATCTAATAAATCCTTTAGAAAACTTAATCAAAAACATCCCAAGAAGTTTCTTATGTTAAAAGAGACAACAATTCCTTCAACTGGATCTTGTCAATTAGTAGGCCATCAATGGATCTAAGTTTAGTCAAAACCTATAAAGTGGAATCATCTTGGAATCGGTTAGATAATATTAATTGGAGATGAGTTACATTTTTCTCATATGGATCATTGTTACACCTTGTGTCTTAACATCCATCATCTTCACTTTCATATCACTATTCACCTTGTTATCACGTCCTTCTTAGATCTTTATGAATTCACGAGAGGAGTGAAACACCATATCATTTTATCATCTACATTTATGCTAATTAAATGGAATACTTCTAATTGTTTGCACTCTGTGTTCAAGCAAGACACCCTTTACCGAGTTCAAAAATGCCAAAACATTCAAAGATGTTTCACAAAATTAAAAAATAATATAAAATTGTTCAAAAATTAAAAAAATTCTATAAAACTATCAAAATCAAATCATTCAAATAATGTTTGCCCAACATTCAATAATTGTGTTATACAGTCTAACTATTTCGCCATTTGACGACACTCCTCATGATCATTCCAGATCATCTTTCGATAATCATCTTTATTTCCGTGGTGTATATCTATGCTCGAGTGTAGTGACCCTCCTTGAGGCACTAGAAAAATAGCCCAAAAGGATGGTAATTTTTTTTTTTTTAAAGTGAGAAATAATGTTCCACCTAACTATTTTCCAAAACCCTAAAATTTACATTATCTAACTTAATGATCTACTGAAACGTCCACCATACTTAATTTTATTTATTTAGCTTCGATTAATTCACTAGAGACAACCTAGGAAAGGCTACCCCTAAAATAGATTTTCCCTTTTAAATTATTTGTCCACACCCCTTTGAAATTTAATTCACATTCCTACAATATCTCCCATATCCCCAAAAGTGTGTAGGGTTACATGTGGGCCCTAGGATAGTTCACATCTTGTCCCTAGATCTCCTCTTGCCCTAAATTAGCCCTAACCCATCTTTATCTCTTCCTTTCTTTTCTTTGGTTTTCATTTTGTTTCCTTCTCTTTTGATGTAGAGGTAGAAGAGATATGGGCCTGGTAATTTTGGTGTCTTTCCCTTTTTATGGTGGCCATGCCTCTCAAGACCTTCCTCTTATTTATTTTGTTCTGTTTTATTAAACATATATTTATATTTATGTAATTGTTTGTTTGGTTATTTATTTAATTTTTTTTTTTGTTGGGGCGGATTAGGGCGCACAGCGTGGGGTGGCACTATGGGGCGCGGAACAGGGGTGCCCCCGAGGCAACATTTTAAAGGCGGCGGGCGAGACTTTGGGGCGCGCGGGAAGGCTTTGGACGCGCGCGGGCGGTGTTGTGCGGGTGAGGGGGCGAGACGGCCAGGGAGGAGGAGGCGCGCTGGTGAGGAGGGGGGGGCGGCGGTTTGAAGGGGGCGGCAGGGCGCAGTGCGCGGCGGGGCAAGGGGTGGGCAAGGCGGCTAAGGCGCGGCGTATAGCGTAGGAGGGTGGGTCCAGGTTACAGTGCGGTGGGGGGGGGCCCACCCCCGCCATTATTTCTTCATTTTTTTGTGTGTTTGGTTTATAAATTGAGCGGGGGGAACCCCTCCCCACCATTCCCTTTTTTTTTTAAGTTATTTAATACTAAACGTTTTTAAATATATATATATATATATATATATATATATACACTGTTATTGAGTAAATATATTATTACATTTTCAGTGTGTATACATAACTAATATTTATATATACATACACCAAGTTTTACAACTGATAAATTTCCATATGAATAAAATAAATAAGCTTGTAAATTAAAACCAAATTTGATAAACAAATTTGAGATAGGATTATACTTATTTTGAAAACTGAATAAGATGGGCTTATACACAATGACAAATAACCAGATTTCCTTTGAAATAATTAACAGATTTTACTTCATTAACTTATGGCCTGGTAAGCCTATATTTTATTTATTTATTTATTTATTTTTCTAGTATTTAGTTTTGTTAGAAAAAAGTAACGTACTCATGAGATAATGAAAGAAACAATGCAAGAGGAAACTACTTCCTTTTCAAAGGCAATGCTACAAGATCATATCAGATTTTAAAAACAAGTAAAAACCTTCAACAAGTAATATTATTTCCTTTGTAATAACACATTCTCAATAAACAACCTTTATTTATCAAAATGAGATTCAAGACAAAGCATGTGGAAGGAATGTAAATATTTTACAAGATCTCTATTGCAAACACCCACAATATTTCATGCATACATATTAACAAGAAGGCATATTTTCAAATATATATTCTTTCATTTCAAAAGGAGATTTCCTACCATGTTTCATGCTTAAGAAAACAACAATTACAATACTTTATTTTATTTTCTTGTTCAAGTTCACATATACCACAACACATATCCACCCAAAAGGGTTTAACACAATATCTTTACAAGACTTTGAGGTGGCTTACTTAGCTAAAATAAAGTAAAGACTCAAGATCTCAAGGATACAATTTTACAAAATAGAAAATTTACATGGAGTACAAGTCCACAACCCATACTCAAGGTGTTACAAAGGAAGTAATGCTTCACAATTTCTTGGGGAATTAAGAAGAGACCAAGATGCCACAAATCCAACCACCTCCATGCTTGAGCTTCAACTAGAGTGACTTAAAAGGAAAACAACAAGGAGAAGAGCTTGTTTGCCACCCAACCATAGGCATCATCACATGCCTATCCCAAAGTTGGGATGCATGCTAGCCTCCCCCAAGCCCATGGGAAAGAGGATAGCTACCAAAACTTGCACAAGGTGGAGGGTAAAACAACAATGAAACAAACACACAAACATAAAGTTCACAACAACACAAGACTCCAATTTACAAGGAGGAGAACCCATGTTCATCCTCAAAATGGGGAAGAGAGGAGAAAGTTCTCCAAAGCTATGTATCAAAAATTATTTGCACAATATCCACATCTCCATATCCTCCTTATTGCTCCTTATTCAAAACAAGACCCTCCTTATTCCTCCCCCTTTCTCCAAATCCTTCTTGGAAGGATTTTCAAACCCCAAAGGGGTTTCCTTACCAAGAATGGGGAAGGAGATTCAAACCAAATGAATCATCTTCCCCACCTCAACCACTTGAGGGGAAAAATAATGAGACCCTACAAGGCTTGTCCAACAAGCCTTGAGGATTGAGAGGGAAAATTCCCTCTCTCTTCCCCCACACTCCAAACTCCATCATGCCATATGATGGAGGGAGTAAACACAAGCAAGAAACCAAAATTTACATTCAACAATTAACAATTCCAAGCAATCAATCTAACAACTAAAATAAAGCAACACAACAATAAGACATAAGAGCCTACCTCAAGGAAAGCTTTCCAAAAAGCTTCCTAACTTCAAGTTTTCCACTCTTGACTCCAAGCAAATCCCAAGCTCCAAATCACCCAAGCATCCAAGCAAGAAATTCCAAAGAAAAAAAAGTCCCTTTTCTTCTCCATGAATGAGAATTTGAAGAGGAGAAAACAAGCATCCTCACAAATGAGGGGGTGACATGTGTCACCCCTCTCCCTCCTCATGGTCAAAGATGCTAAAACAAAAGAGAGAAAGGGTAAAATTATCTTTTTGCCCTCTTCTCCCAAATTCCCTTAAATGTTAGCAAGACAAAACTAGTGGAACTTTTGATAAACACACAAATCCACATCCCTTACATGGATGTGACAAAACAAGGGGTAGAAAGGGAGGGAAAACTCCCTCTAGCCTTGAAAACAAGCCCCCCTACCCATTAGGTAGGGTCCAAGGGCTCATTTTTGTGATAGGGGACTCCCAGCTACTGAAGGGGTCCCCAAAATGCCCAAAATACCCTAATTTCGGGTTTTGCATTTTTGGCACAAGGGTAGAGGGTGTGGGGACCACCCAAGGGTCTCACATGTGACCCTAAACCCTTGTGATTAAGAGACAAAATAAACATAACCAACAATTTAAATGAAAGAGGAGTTATTAACTCCCAAAACAAGTTTACAACCTCACTAGCAACCCTAAACAAAATTAATAATTCAAAGCACAATACATTACATACATTGGGGTCACTCATAGTGCCCAAAATTAATAATCATCTATCCTAAGGCTTCACACAGTGAACATGGCTAGGACTCAGCCCGTGGGCTGCTTGCATGCAATTGAGTAACGGCACGAATCCACGTTCTCCTGTAAACCTGTCACCTGCACACTCATTGCACACATTAACCGCACCTGTCCGATACAATATAATTAAATGACATAGTAAGATATCAATGCATGCTAAACTAACCTAACATCCTACTGAAATCAAGATGCGACAACGTGCACAATTATATTCCATATTCCAAAAGTTAGACAAGATGATAAAGTGACATATAATCCCACCATGCAACAACTATCCATCAATATAATTAGGTTCCAAGCACATCATATTCATTAGTTTCCATGTCATAACAAGAAAATGCGACAATAAAGAAATTAGGCTAAATTGGCGCTATACGCCTGAATGTCACACATGTCTAATAAAATCAAATATCTAAATATAATGTCCAAGATATCACCAATCCCTGTCAAAACATGTCTATGAGCAAATAAACAACAAGCTACTGAGCTATAAAAAGTGTGGGCACTACATCCCCCTCTACTAAAATTAGACTTCCTCCTGGAAGTCACTGAAAGAGGTAGGGATATCTAGCCCTCAAAGGTATCGCATCCTCCCAAGTAGGTTGTCTCGTCGTACCGGTCCCACTGTACTCTAACCTGGTCCAAGTCTCGACCCCGAAGGGCCAACCTCCGGTGCTCCAGTATGCGTACGGGCTCCAATCTCCACTGTCCTCCGTCCTCTACCTATAATGCCGACCAATCCAAGACATGAGAAGCATCAGGTACATATCTACGTAGTACAAAAACATGAAAAACATCGTGGGCCCGTGCAAGGCGTGGTGGCAAAGCTAGGCGATAGGCAACTGGACCGATGACCTCTAAAATATCAAAAGGCCCCACAAAATGAGGTGATAGCTTAGAACCCTTTCCATAACGGATAGGACTCTTATGCGGACGAACCCTCAAGAAGACTTTGTCACCCACTGAGAAGTGACGATCAGTCCTCTTGGTGTCTGCATACGCCTTTTGGCGTGCTCTGGCCTGCTCAAGACGTTGTCTAATCAACACAACCTGCTGCTCTAAATCCTGAAGATAGGCTGGTCCCAGAATAATCCTGTCATCTAGTCTATCCCAACTCAAAGGTGTCCTGCAAGGTCGTCCATACAAAGCCTGGTAAGGAGCCATACCAATGGAACTATGATAGCTGTTGTTGTAGGCAAACTCAACTAGATGCAAATAATCTTCCCATTTCCTCTGCTGATCCATGACATACATTCTCAACATGTCCTCTAACACCTGATTAACCCTCTCTGTCTGCCCATCTGTCTCTGGATGATAAGCTGAACTGAAATTGATCTGAGTACCCAGGAGCGGCTTTGAAAAAGACATCCAAAACTAAGTGTAGATAGTATCCTGTCATTGATGATGGTCTTCGAATCCCATGCAACCTAACAATGTCCTCCATAAATACTTTGGCAATGGCCTGTGCATTATAGGTGACCTTGGTTGGCGAAAAATGCACAACCTTAGTCAACTTATCCACGGTGACCATAATGGCGTCATGACGATAAGATGACATAGGAAGTCCGACTATGAAATCCATGGAAATCACATCCCATTTCCACTCGGGAATATCATGGGGGTGTAAAAGTCCTGCGGGATGAGAATGCTCTGCCTTGACCCTCTGACACTCAAGGCAACGTGCAACAAAATCTGCTATGTCCCGTCGAAGACCTAGCCAATAATATAACTCTCTCAGATCGGCATGCATTTTCTTCACTCCTGGATGTGCCGCATATGGGGCTCGATGAGCCTCTGAGGATGAAGCTACGCAGATCACCTGACTTAGGCACGTAGATGCGCCTGTGGAATCGAAGCAAACCATCTGTCTCTAAAACACACCCCGAATATCTGCCCTCTAAAGAACCCTGAGACTCTAACATCTGTTTAGCTCCCTCATAAAATCTGTCCTCTGGAAGGTGCTCGAGAATCCTGCCTCTCAAATCTGACTGAAGTGTCAAAGAAGCAAGCACATGTCGTCGTCGACTAAGTGCATCTGCAACCACATTTTCCTTCCCTTTGATGTACTGAACCTCCATGTCATACTCGCATAGGAACTCCATCCAACGCCGTTGACGAGCGTTGAGGTTCGGCTGTGAGAAGATATGCTGCAAACTCCGGTGGTCTGTCCTCAAAATGAAAGGCCTACCCAAAAGGAAATGTCGCCAACGCACTAGAGCATGTACAACTGCTGCAAGCTCCAAGTCATGAGTAGGATAATTAAGCTCATAGTCCTTGAGCTTACGAGACTCAAAAGTAATAACCCGATGCTCTTGCATAAGAACTGCTCCCAAACCCTCTAGTGATGCATCAGTACAAACAACAAAATCCTCTGTCGGGTCTGGAACTGCTAAGATGGGCGCCGTGGTTAACCTTTCCTTAAGCAACTGAAAGGCTTGCTCACATTTCTCTGACCAATCAAACTTCTTCCCTTTCCTCTGAAGAGAAGTAATAGGGTGAGCAATCCTAGAAAAGTCTTATACGAACCTGCGGTAATACCCTGCCAAACCCATGAAACTCCTCACCTCAGTAACTGATGTGGGTGTTGGCCAGTCCAAGATAGCCTGTATCTTAGAGGGATCTACAGAGATACCCTCGCCTGAAATGATATGACCCAATCTTGAATCTCTGTCTGAAAGAAGCTGCATTTTTCCAAGTTCCCATATAACTTCTGCTCTCTCAAAACCTGAAGTACCTGTCTCAAATGCTCCTCGTGTTCCTCCTCGGAACGAGAATAAATCAATATGTCATCAAGGAACACCAAGACAAAGCGATCCAGAAATGTCCTGAACACTCCATTCATGAGGCTCATGAAGACAGCTGGGGCATTGGTCAAACCAAATGGAACCACTGTGAACTCATAATGCCCATAACGTGTGCGAAAAGTTGTCTTATGAATGTCTGCATCTGAAATGCACAACTGATGATATCCTGACTTGAGATCAATTTTGGAGAACACTCTCGCTCCCCGCATCTGATCAAACAAGTCATCAATCCTAGGGAGCGGATAACGGTTCTTTATTGTGACTTTGTTGAGCTGCTTAAAGTCTACACAAAGCCTGAGAGAACCGTCCTTCTTCTTCACAAATATGACTGGCGCTCCCCAAGGAGATACACTAGGGCGAATGAGACCCTTATCCAACAACTCCTCTAACTGAATCTTGAGCTCATGAAGCTCTGGGGTCGTCATCCGATAAGGTGCCCTAGAAACTGGTGTTGATCTAGGTACTAAATCAATGGTGAAATCCACCTCTCTGCGGGGTGGTAACCCTGGAAGCTCACCTGGAAAAACATCTGCATACTCCCTCAAAACTGCATGATCATCTAAGGGTGAATGCTCTGGAATGCTCTCAGATCGATCACTGATGGTGATAGCAAACAACTGACAACCCTTACGCATGCTCCGCTTGAGTTGCTTAGCCGATATCATGCGCAAGGAGATAGGTCTCTGCATCCCTGATATAACAACTGCACTCCCAAGATCATCCTGACACTCAATAACCTTATTTCTGCAATCCACCTTAGCTCGATGAGACTCGAGCCAATCCATACCCAAAACTACCTGATAGGAACCTAGAGGGATAACTCGGAGGTCAAGAGTAGTGGAGAAGGCTCCTAAATCAAGTACACAACTCTCCACATACGAGTCCACGGTGAGTTTGGCTCCAGAGGCCAACTCAACCTGCCAACTATCTGGTTGCCTAGCCACCACTAGCCCACACTGGTCCACTATAGAAGGTGATATAAAGGAATCTGAAGCACCTGAATCAAAAAGTACTGAGACAAAAATACCCCTGATAGTACTGTCATCTCTCTCAATGATATGGCTTTGATGCTCGGCCTGGCGGTTGTCAACCGCTGCATATACACGATGAGCGCGTCCTACATCACCCACCATCTGCTCGGATCTAGCAGCTCTCTGTGCATCCATGGTATTGGGTTTGTGCGGGCACATGCGCACATAGTGATCTGGAGATCCACAAATAAAACAACCTCCTGTACCCCTCTGAGATGGGGTCCCTCCTGTACTCTGGTGTACTGATCCTGCTGGTCCAACCCTAGCAGACTGCTGAGTGCGAGCTGGCTGTGTCTGCTGAGTGCCCTGCCTCCTATCTCTGGCTCCACTAAAACCACCTCTAGAAACACCTCTCTGAAATCCCTGTGTCTATCTAGCCCCTGCTGCGGGTGGCCTCTGCTGCTGTGTCTGTCGCTGTGGGTGCGGTGGAGCCCTCGTGGCTGCTGGCGGAGGCCAAAATCCTCCTCTAGGGGTGGTGTGCAAAACCTCGTGACCTCTGACTCTGGAAGGCTGTATCCTCTCCTGAAACTTGCTCTTGTTTCTATCACGATGCTCCTGTGCCTTGGTCCTGTTCTCCTCAGCTAAGTAGGCCTTCTCAACGGCCTTCTCAAGTGTGGGAGGAGATAGCATCCTAACTGCTCCTGCTATATCTGCATTGAGCCCTCGAATGAACCTGTTAACCTGTAATTTCTCATCTTGCAGGTAATCCACATACTGTAGAAGATCCAGGAACCTGCTCTCATCTCAAGCTGCTTTCTATGCCGGATCCTGTCGTAAGTCATGAAACTCATCGATCCTCTTCTGAACAAAATGCTCTGACATATAACGCGCCCTGAAACGCTCCTCGAACAACTCCCAAGTCACTGTCTCTCGAGTCAGATGGAGCTTCCGCTCCTCATTCCTCCACCAAACGCCTGCTGCGTCTCGGAGGAGGTGTATGGCGAACCTCGCCTTGACGTTGCTCTCGTAAGAGTGCAAGCCAAAGCAACTATCCAAACTAAGGAGCCATGACTCAGCCCCAAAGCCATCTGTAGAGCCGGTATAAGTGGGTCGGCTGCAAATGAAGAAGATCCCTGATCACACTGCCTGTATCTCGATCCTGACGATGAAGCCCAAGAGGCGAAGGGGGTCGCCTATCCTCGAATGGTCCCTCGAGACTATGTGAGCGGCTACGACGGAACGAGGCTACCCTCTCATGATGAATGGAAGGGCTGCGTGACCTCTCCCACCTCGGTGTATCGTGCTCTGGCGGCTCCGAATGTGCGTCCTCGCCTATCGGCTCCTCGTCTCCCAAAGGTGCCTCCACTCTCATCTCCTGCGGCTGTGGTAGGCGCTGCTCCACAACACCTATCAGCTGGCGTAAGGCCTCTAATATCCGAGGCCCAAAATCGGGCGCCGACGGCTCCTGCGTAGATGCACTACGCCCCATACCTCTAGCTGATCGTCCTCGCTTAGGCGCCATCCTGCGCACGAGGTGAGCGAGACATTTATTAATTTAAAATTTAATGGTGGTGGATGATTTATTTTAACTGTTTTTTTTATTCATTTAGTTAATTTTGTGTTGTTAAAATTGACATTAATTATTTTAATTAGTTACCCAGTGGTCCACGAGTGCGAACCCCAAGCTCTGATACCAACTGTAATGCCCCATTAAGGGACACTAGAAAAATAGCACCAAAAGGATGGTAAATTTTTTTAAAGTGTTTAAAATCATGTTTCTCTAACTATTTTCCAAAACCCTAATTTTATATTTAATTTTCTAATTTAATGATCTACTAAACCTAAACCACCAACTTAATTTTATTTACTTAGCTTATATTAATTCACTAGAGACAACCTAGGAAAGGCTACCCTAAAATAGGTTTTCCCTTTTAAATTATTTGTCCACACCCCTTTGAAATTTAATTCACATTCCTTTTGATATATCTCCCATATCCCCAAAAGTGTGTAGGGTTACATGTGGCCCTAGGATAGTTCACATCTTGTCCCTAGATCTCCTCTTGCCCTAAATTTTTCAAAACTCATCTTTATCTCTTTCTTTCTTTTTTTTTTTTTCATTTTTTTTCTTTTTTCTTTTTTTTTTAGAGGTAGAAGAGATCTTTATGGCCTCAGTAATTTTGGTGTCTTTTCCTTTTTTTCTGTGGCCATGCCTTCAAGACCTTCCTCTTATTTATTTTGTTTTTTTTATTAAACATATATTTATATTTATATAATTGTTTTTTGGTTATTTATTTAATTATTATTTTTTTTTGGGGCGGATTAGGGTGGACGTGGGTGCGGGGGTGGCACTAGGGGCGGGTTATGGGTGCCGGAGTTGGGGGGGCGGGCGTTTTAGGGGCGGCAGGGGGGACTTTGGGGCGGCGGGGGGCTTTGGGAGCGGGGGGCGGTGGTGGCGGCGGCGGGGCGGGGGGCGGGGCGGCGGCGGGGGGGGGGGGGGGCAGGGGGGAGGAGGCGGGGCGGGGGCGGCGGGGGCGGCGGCGGCGGCGCGGGCGGGGGAGGCGGCGAGGAGGGGGGCGGTGGCGGTGGGCGGGGGGGGGGTGTGGGGGGGGGGGTCGGGGGGTCATTATTTCTTCCTTTTTTTGTTTGGTTTACGCAATGGCGTGGGGGGGGGGCAGCCCCCCCCCACCATTCCCTTTTTTTTTTATTTATGTAATACTAATACGTTTTTTTAATATATATATACATATATATATATATATATATATATTTATTATATTTATAAATATATTATTAACATTTTATATATATATAATATATATATTTATATATATATATATAAATTTTATATATATATATATTCCATATGAATAAAATAAATAAGCTTATAAATTAAAACCAAATCATAAATTTAATTTAAATAGGATTATATATATTTTATTAAAATGTAATAAGATGGGTTTATACAAAAATATGGTAATACAAATAACATTATTTTTCCTTTGAAAAATATATTATAATGATTTTACTTCATTAATTTATGGCATTACCTGATGAGCCTATATTTTATTTATTTATTTATTTTTCTAGTTTTTAGTTTTGTTTAATTTGAAAAAAAAAACGTATTTGAGATAATGAAAAAAAATTCAACAAGAAAATATTACTTCCTTTTCAAGGCAATGCTCAATAAACAACCTTTCGATTTTAAAAACAAGTATAAACCTTCAACAAGTAATATTATTTCCTTTGTAATGTAAATATTTCTCAATAAACAACCTTTATTTATCAAAATGAGATTCAAGGCAAATCATTTCAATATTTTACACATCTCTATTGCACTCACCCACAATATTTCATGCATACATATTAACAAGAAGGCATATTTTCAAATATATATTCTTTCATTTCAAAAGGAGATTTCCTACCATGTTTCATGCTTAAGAAAACAACAATTACAATACTTTATTTTATTTTCTTGTTCAAGTTCACATATACCACAACACATGTCCACCCAAAAGGGTTTAACACAATATCTTTACAAGACTTTGAGGTGGCTTACTTAGCTAAAATAAAGTAAAGACTCAAGATCTCAAGGATACAATTTTACAAAATAGAAAATTTACATGGAGTGTACAAGTCCACAACCCATACTCAAGGTGTTACAAAGGAAGTAATGCTTCACAATTTCTTGGGGAATTAAGAAGAGACCAAGATGCCACAAATCCAACCACCTCCATGCTTGAGCTTCAACTAGAGTGACTTAAAAGGAAAACAACAAGGAGAAAAAGAGCTTGTTTGCCACCCAACCATAGGCATCATCACATGCCTATCCCAAGGTTGGGATGCATGCTAGCCTCCCCCAAGCCCATGGGAAAGAGGATAGCTACCAAAACTTGCACAAGGTGGAGGGTAAAACAACAATGAAACAAGCACACAAACATAAAGTTCACAACAACACAAGACTCCAATTTACAAGGAGGAGAACCCATGTTCATCCTCAAAATGGGGAAGAGAGGAGAAAGTTCTCCAAAGTTATACATCAAAATTATTTGCACATAAAAACATCTCCATATCCTCCTTATTGCTCCTAATCAAATCAAGCCCTCCTTATTCCTCCCCCTTTCTCCAAATCCTTCTTGGAAGGATTTTCAAACCCCAAAGGGGTTTCCTTACCAAGAATGGGGAAGGAGATTCAAGCCAAATGAATCAACTTCCCCACCTCAACCATTGAGGGGAAAAATAATAAGACTCCTCAAGGCTTGTCCATCAAGCCTTGAGGATTGAGAGGGAAAATTCCCTCTCTCTTCCCCCACACTCCAAACTCCATCATGCCATATGATGGAGGGAGTAAACACAAGCAAGAAACCAAAATCTACATTCAACAATTAACAATTCCAAGCAATCAATCTAACAACTAAAATAAAGCAACACAACAATAAGACATAAGAGCCTACCTCAAGGAAAGCTTTCCAAAAAGCTTCCTAACTTCAAGTTTTTCCACTCTTGACTCCAAGCAAATCCCAAGCTCCAAATCACCCAAGCATCCAAACAAGAAATTCCAAAAAAAAAGTCCCTTTTCTTTCCCATGAATGAGAATTTGAAGAGGAGACAACAAGCATCCTCACAAATGAGGGGGTGACATGTGTCACCCTCTCCCTCCTCATGGTCAAAGATGCCAAAACAAAAGAGAGAAAGGGTAAAATTATCTTTTTGCCCTCTTCTCCCAAATTCCCTTAAATGTTAGCAAGACAAAACTAGTGGAACTTTTGATAAACACACAAATCCACATCCCTTACATGGATGTGACAAAACAAGGGGTAGAAAGGGAGGGAAAACTCCCTCTAGCCTTGAAAACAAGCCCCCCTACCCATTAGGTAGGGTCCAAGGGCTCATTTTTGTGATAGGGGGACTCCCAAGCTACAAAGGGGTCCCCAAAAATGCCCAAAATACCCTAATTTCGGGTTTTGCATTTTGGCACAAGGGTAGAGGGTGTGGGGACCACCCAAGGGTCTCACATGTGACCCTAAACCCTTGTGATTAAGAGACAAAATAAACATAACCAACAATTTAAATGAAAGAGGAGTTATTAACTCCCAAAACAAGTTTACAACCTCACTAGCAACCCTAAACCAAAATTAATAATTCAAAGCACAATACATTACATACATTGGGGTCACTCATAGTGCCCAAAATTAATAATCATCTATCCTAAGGCTTCACACAGTGAACATGGCTAGGACTCAGCCCGTGGGCTGCTTGTGCAAGATTGAGTAACTGGCCTGAATCCCACGTTCTCCTGTAAACCTGTCACCTGCACACTCATTGCACACATTAACCGCACCTGTCCGATACAATATAATTAAATGACATAGTAAGATATCAATGCATGCTAAACTAACCTAACATCCTACTGAAATCAAGATGCGACAACGTGCACAATTATATTCCATATTCCAAAAGTTAGACAAGATGATAAAGTGACATATAATCCCACCATGCAACAACTATCCATCAATATAATTAGGTTCCAAGCACATCATATTCATTAGTTTCCATGTCATAACAAGAAAATGCGACAATAAAGAAATTAGGCTAAATTGGCGCTATACGCCTGAATGTCACACATGTCTAATAAAATCAAATATCTAAATATAATGTCCAAGATATCACCAATCACTGTCAAAACATGTCTAAATAAACAACAGCAAATAATTTGTTTCATGTATTTTTTTCGCTTGCTTATATTGTGTTTTCCTTCGACTTAATAAATAAGCCATGGTATGTTTTCCTTTTGGCATGTGTATTCAGTTTGTTTACATTTCTTTTCATTTTTATTTCATTTTTTTCAAAAACTCGCAAAAATCCCCAAAAAATCATATATTTCAAAAATTCCATAAAAATTAAAAAATCATAATTTTTTTTCGAACAAACATTCACTTATCACAGAAATCCTATAATTGGAAAAACCATGATAATTATTCTTTCAACATTTTGACATAATATTGATAAATGCATACCTTTATCTACTACCCTAGTGATCATTTCAATCTTACGACTATCACTCCACATTCTTCCCTTTGCATGGTTCCTAACTTTTCTCGAGGAAAGTTACACAATTATTTATCCTTCGCGATTCAACTTTTCTTGGGGCAATTTCTCTAAGATCATTTGCAAAACGGATCCAAAAGAGTTTCTTTAGGAATATCTAAGCTACTCCGCTCTTCCACTGATCATATTCCCACACCTTTCATAAGTTTGATGCGTGGGGGCATTTGCATCTGCTTAATCATCATTGTGGCCCGCATTAGGGGCATAGCTGATTGTCTTCTTTTTGATATTGTGTTGTATTTTTGATGTTTAATTTTTGGACCAATTGCAAGTAGTGTGGTAACATCTTGGTTCCTTTATAACCATGATGCCTACACCTATTGTGTATATTGGGTTTGTTTTCCTTTTTATCTTTTCTTTGTTGTGTGTGTGTGTGTGTTTGTTTACACTACTCATCATGATTATTTCACAATCATGGTGAAAAATCTATTGTGCAACAACAAAAATAAGGTTGCTCTAAATTTTACTCTTCAAATGTTGCTCATGCTACGAGCACATGTTCTTCATATCCTTATTAAAATCCCTTGTCTTCTTCCTATCAAGCATTTGTCCACCGCTTTGTTGCCTCACCCACCCGCTTGAGGGGGCATTCCTTTACCATTCCTTCTTGTTGGGGAATTCAAATGCTTCACTTTCTTCTGATCTACATATGTCTACTATCTTTAAAATGTTACTTCATAATAACACTTTAAAGAGGGGCAAATGTAGACACCCCAAAATCACATACTAGTTCCCAGTATTATCCTAGTACATCATATTATTCATCCCTTTATGATTGATTGATTAAATTGATTAATCATGTACATTACATCTTGTTGGGATTAATTAAATTAGTCTCTAACCATACTTTAGCTAGCTTAATTATCATTTATTAAATAAATGATTAATTAGTTATCTTACACATTGTAGCTAATTAAATTAGTTACCTAATTAAGAAAATACAATTATTTTCCTAGTCAACTGCCATTTAGGTTCCCTTTGGACTCCACTTCAACAGCTTCAAAAAAAGCGCACTTCTAAAATCCTAGAAAGGTGCAGTCAATTGAATTACACGTACAACCACATTTTCGAATGCAACTTCTGTAACTGAATTTATTTACTGTCCCTCATGGGAATAAATTCATTTGAATTGTTTAACCCCCCTCAATTGCTATTTTTAGCATGTGCATTCAACTATTTGTAACCACTTTCAGACCATTACTCAACGTCTATAAAAGAGCATGCTTATCCCTTTGAAAATCCTCTTGGATTCTTGTACACTTACTCTGTCAATTTTGCTATCCAATATCTGCATATTGGAAGCTATATTCAAGTAGCATGGTCAAATCCACATCTGAAGTTCACTTTCAAGAGCACCCAAAATCAAATATTTTCAAGGTTACAAAAGCTCAAAAACTTCCCACAACCTTATATGAGGTTTGTAAGAAAGAATTGACAGGAAGGTTTGCATATCTATTTGCTTGTCTTCAAGTTTATTTACGTTTTTCTATGTTTATAGGTGGCATATTGCCTTCTTCACAATCATGGACCTACCATTGTGCTTTCTTACAAACCTACGTAGGTTATATTGCTTGTTTACTTCACTACATCTTCCACCCACCTTGTAATATAGAGAACTTGAGATCTTCACTTCCTCAATCCCAAAGTTATGCCTAGCTTTGATACCAAATGATGTAGTCAAGGTTAGGTCCCCCATGATACCTTAGTTTGTACAACTTTAAAAATCACACATGTATATGTAGTGGAATTTACAACAAGTTTATTCATCAACAAAGAATTACACAAACAAAGAATTACAACAAGGATACAATCTTACACAAGCACACATTGTTAATCTAGTGGCTTATTACACACACAATGCTTGCAAGATTACAAGTAGTCAACACTAGAGTGTTTCTCCTAGTGATTCATTCATAATAGTCTTTCCAAAACTTGCACACGTATCTCTTATTTGTAGTACTACTTGCAATTGCACTAGATTATTTCCTAATATGATTTCTAAACTATCTCAATCGAATCCAATATTAAACTTCCTAATTCACATCTTTCTTGAACAACTTCTACAAATGTAGTGATGTGTTTATACAAAAACATGATCAAATACTTATAATCTTAGGCCCCAAAACATCCTACACATAAACATATTCAATGCATTGTGAATATTATATGAAGGATTAGACCCAAAGGACCCGTATCATAGCAAAAATCAATGCAAACAAAATTCAGGCCAACAAAAATTATTTGAAAAATGCAAAATCATCATTATCTCCCCTTTGTGACCTCCAAAATTTTTATTTAGTGATCCCAACATTTTCACCATTTAAAATCCTTGTTTTTATTATGAGAGAAGCCACACATACCCTATTTCAAGAATTCCTTGCACAATGGTCTAATGGGTTCAAGATTTCACATGTGGATGTGTAGTATCAAGGTAAGTCTCCCATTCTAATGTGACACTCAAAAAACTCCTCCTTTGTTCCCATACACATTTCAAAGATTCCTTGTTATGTACCATGATTTCAACAGTTTTCTCCATGTCGGAGTTCCATACCAAGGATTATAAGCTTCACACCCTCTAAAGAAGTGTATTTCCATGACATGGAGGTTCCACGATACACGTTGAACATTACTCAACTTAGGTGACCTTTTTCCATGAAACCACACTTTTGCTCCGCACCACGGGATATTGCATTGTGATAATTTCTGAGTTGTATGTATTTATAATTTGGGACAGTAAAATATACAATTTTGTCACTGCCACACAAACAAAATCTACTCTATTTTTGGCTGGTATTTCAAAGTGAACCCCAATGCTCATGCATCATAAATATTCACATTTCTCAATCAAATGACGTGCTTGCCTGACCGACTCCTTCACATGTGAAACACCAACCTGCACACTCTCTAATTGTGCCCACAAATTGCTAATCAATTTACACACAGTAATGAAAAATCATTCCCAAATCATCTTGATGAGAAAAATAAAAATGTTCTCATAAGATAAACCTTCAAGAATCAAATGGAAAACAATCTCAATACACAGAAAGCCAAGAGTCAAAGCAAGGTGGGTAGCCTCACCAGGGTGTTTCTCGCCAAATGTTTTAAAAAATAGTGTGAAATTTTTCTCCTTGGGGGCCTTATTATCCCCACCCCTTTCTTGATGGTACGTTCCATTTCTTGGTTATGTAACTGCGGGTTGCCAAAATTTGTTCTGTTTCCCTGCATTAAATTCATTTTTAAGGTTAATATTGACTTCTATGGAAGAAGTCATCATCACTTGAGTTCAACTTGTTTGGTATAATTACTTTTCAAGGAAATCATACATGAGTTATTTTGCGTCACTATTATTTTTGGTCAAGAAAAAACAATAAAATTGTTGTTCCCCCTATGCTAGAGCCAAACATCATGAAGAAGGATCTTGTTTTATTCATGAATTGCAATGAATCTCTACATTCGCAGGTTGGTACTTACCATGTGACGTCACCTTGTTTTGTTCTAGATATTCAATGCAATTCATTGTCAATCATGTTTAAATCTATATATGGTCGACATTATAGATTTAAAACACCTATACATTTATTTATTCATTTACTAATAAATACAAAACGAGGCAAGTTTTTCCTTAATAATGACATAACATTGTGGGGAATTATAAAAATTACAGGGCAATTTCCAATGTGATTTTTTTTTCTTGTTAATAGTTTTCTATTTCTGTGTAAAACCGGAAATGCCAAACAAATCATCTAGTCACTTATTACTACATTACTAAAACTATCATAAGCTAAATAATAGATTTAGAAGGGGCATTGTCATACCTAGAATTGTATTTATTTAGTTGAAGTGGTTATTTTCTTAATAATACTTTTGATTTTTATTGCACGTTCAATGGGATGCTTCATAATCAAAGCAATATATTGAACAAGTTCAATTTTAAGTTCAAATTATGCTTTATTATTGATGAAATTGCCATGCTAATAATGTAGCATTTCCTTTACTGGTTGTAAGGAAGCTGAAAGATGGGAATACTAATTCCCTCATGTCACTCAAGTTTATTAGAGAGTTGTGATCAACTAAGCTTTGTATAACTAGAATATAATACTTTTAATTTTCCCCTAAATAGTATGACTTTTCAACATTTGGTCACAAATTATATACCTTGTTTTTATGGCAACTCGTTTTCTTTATGAAAAAATATGTATAGTTTATTATTTTATAATCTATTTGTATGGTATAGTTGTTTTAATTTTATGATTTGTTATAGCTATACAATACAATTTATTTTCTAACAATTTTATTGCTATTATTTTAATACAAGGTTTATCAATGCACTATTGGTTGAAATTGTATTTTTTTGTTCTAGAATTATGGACCAAATATACGTCTTGCATATAGTTGTATATTATGATACAAACAATGATCACTTCAAATTTGCATTTATTATTTATGGTCCTAGTAAAGAAGCAATTACTTTTAAGTCTACTCTAATAAATGATGATAACAAATTGAATGGTGAGTTGATGCGAGCATAGTACACAATCACTCTCTCAAACAAGTTAGGATAAGCAACTCAACTCAATTCAATTCTTAAGGCTAGCAAATTTACACTTTTCTCAAAACTAGAAAGCCTACAATCATGTTATTTTTTCCCAAAATGCTCAAAATGAGCTATCAAAGCTTGTAACCTATTCTGCAATAATCTCTAATCATGCTAACACCATCATCAAATTGGTTAAAAGTTCAAGAAATAGTCAATTTAACTCCTTTTTGCTAAAATTGCCCCTTAAGCTTCTTAAGAGCAAGGTTGATGGTGAGTTATAGTTGAGACGCAACCACAAGTCAACAAAACAAAGTGAAAGCACTTCTGAGTACCCTTTGGGTTCCTTGAGGTGTGGGGTAAATCTTATGGTTCAATTCTCTAGGAAAATACCTCTTTCTTGTCTATCCTCATTTTAGGCCAACTGTTCTCTACTAGCCCCGCATAAAGGCAAAATTTGATGTAACTTTTGATTCTCGAGACTCATTCCACAAACAAAAAGTACCCATTTGGGAAAACATTCAGAAGTCAAATTTCATGGTACCTTCCTTTGTAAAGTGTTTACTAAAATTCCACTTTTACCTCTACAATTAGGCCTCTACTATCTTCTCACACAGTGCGCCAAGGATTGTCGAGTTTTCTCTCTCTTGAGGGCTTATGGTTGCAAAATTCCTTTTGAATATTATCAAGGACTATGTATAGAGGGTTTCTACAAAAATTTTGCTCTTGGTTTTGGGTTTAAAGCCTTCAAATGTTCTTTCTCCTATAAACCCTAGTTAGGGTTTCCTATAGAACAAAGTAGGATAATTTTACAATAAAATGCTTTCAACTCCACTTTAAAGCTAGAAACTTCTTCCTAGAGACCATTTCAACATGTAGAAGCTCTATATATTGACAAAGTGGGGTCTATGGCTTCAAGAAATTGATAAAAGTAGTCAAACTTCCTCCTGCTCTGTCCTTAGAAAACAGAGTACACCAACTGGTAAAAACATGTATATGCGAGATAATGGTTAAACTATTACTTTGCGGGACTCTAAGAGGTCCGAGTAGGTATGATGACCCTTCTAACACTTTTTCGTGTTGTATCTCCAATATACCAACCTTTACTTTCCCAAAACCACCATTCATGGCATAAAGCTTGTCTTCAAGCTGTTCGAGACACAATAGACTACAATGTTCCTTGTTTACCACAACAAGAATCACAATAAAATCGATGAATATGTTCTTAATTCATCAATTAAAATTAAAATCAATTCTCACCAATCAAGTAGTCCCTCCTCAATCGAATAGATGAGATCAAATAGCCATCCAAGGCTCACACACAAATTTGTAAATCTTAAACCTATTGTTTGTAAACAATTTTCCACACAAAACCTTCTTGGAGCTCTAAATCTTCTTTCATTCGATTGATCAATGCTTGAAAATAGTTACAAATAAACTTTTATACCTCCATGGCTCGAGTTACTTCCATAAATGACCTCTAGGGTCATAAAATCAAGATTGCATGTGGAGGTTACATTTCAAGAAAATGAGCTTAATCAAGATTTTAAAGGAGCTAGATGACTACTAAGCATCATGAAGACCCTCAAAAGACCACATTATGACTCAAAAACACTAATGAACCTATTGAAACCTCTTCAAACAACCTACACCATATAACCAAGCCAAAATTGGCTCCAACCAACTTCAATATGCTAAAATGGAGGGAAATGCATAATTTAAAATTTTGAATTGTTAGACACACCAAAACAACTTAAGATGACTCCTAAGACACCTAAGGACCCTATCAAACCAAAATTGGTTATAACACACCTAGACTAACCTCAGGAGTGATGCTCCTACATCATGAATATTACACAAATCTTTTTTTGTCTAGGATTGTGGAATGTGGTTGTTGAAACAAGTTAACAATTCTTGTATAAACAAATGTTTGGTGACTTATATGCAAGGGTTATGAAGTTGATTTCACTTCATAAGACATCAATGGAACTTATGCAACAATTATAGGATGCAAAGATAAATTATGCTCCCAATGTTGTCAATATGAAATAAATAGCCAAGTGGGATAAACCATTAAGAGGTTATTCATCACATGCACTAAAATTAGGAAGAAACAATACTACAAATAATAACAAGACCAATTAGAATTTAATGAACACAAAGTATCAGTAAACCCCTTAGTCAAAAAAGGCTCGAAACTCCTTCTTCTTGTATTGATGCTCAAGCAAAAATTGTACATAGTATGAGAATGGAAGACATTAAGAATAAGGGAAAAGTGGCTAACTCTTTTCACTCACAAGTGAGAAAATCTCTCTCATGAACTTACAAGAATACAACCAGCTAGAAGAATTTCAGAATTAGAACCCTTTGGAATGAGGAGCTCATTACAATTTATAGTGCTTTGGAATTCTCTTCGCCTACCCCCATTGACCCTTCATATGTCATGAGACTTTTCACATTCTTAGGAGAACATTAAGTCCCCTTTTATAACTTAAGGGTGACTTATTACATTGAAAAAGTGCAACCCCCAATGTCAAATTAGAACATTGAGGAGAGAGGAAGTTGGGGGAGAGAGGAGAGAGAGAGAGAGAGAGAGAGAAGAAGAAGAAGGATGATGTCAATGATGATAGATTTTACCTCTGATAAAGCCCATTGATCCTTCCAGATGACTCGATGAAACACTCCAATGTGATGAACTCTAATCTCCAACTCTTACGCACATGTTGAAGAACTTCCTTTGGATGATGTGTGAACACCATGTTTAAATACATTATCACATGACTCATTTGGTGACCATGGGCATCACTCATGGAGATCCACTCTAAAAAAAAATCTTGTCCTAACTCCCTTCAATGTTGTCGCACTGCTCGGTTGATTCGGACATGATCTTGATGAAGCATCTTATGAATGATCTGATGGTGTCGATTGTGAAATTCCACCTCCCACATACCAATTGAAGCATGAAATGAGTGTCAAAAGACACTGTTGACATCCTCACTATCACCTACTCTACATAGTATGATGATAGAGACTACACTTTTTTCTATCTCTTACTCGAAGTGAAAGGTTGCACTGGATTCTTCCTTGTCCATTTATGCTTCATGATTTCTTTAGAAAAAAAAAACTTACTATTTTTAGTAAGTATGAAAAATCAATCTACTCGAACCTCAACTGGATGTTGCAACTCAAATTTCCCTATCTCCTTGTGTTCCTCTCACCTTCTGGATCAATTTTCTATTTTTGGCAGGTGCTCATGGGACCACTTACTATTTTTAGTAAGTGTCAATTTTGGACCAAGATGACCATTTTGGTGATCTCTCCTTGCAATACATCTTCCGTGTTTAATGCCTCTTTCATAGTTTCTTTAATTGATGACTTTCCCAAAATGGCAAGTCCTCCATGTAGAAGACCTACTATTTTTGGAAAGTGAACCTCTGGTGGTCGGATCACTGTGAAATGAAATTTTTTTGATATGGGTTTTTTTTCCCAATATCACCCCTCTGAAATCTTGGACCTATCCACTCAATAGTTTGGGAGATTTTAAAGTTTTAAAATTTTGACCTAGCAAGTGCTTCTGGACACGACAACCATTAATGGACCTCAAAAATTATAGGTCTAGTTTTCTCTCCTTTTTGATGAAAATTTATATTTTTGATATGGGTTTTTTTTCTTGTGCTTCCGGTGAAATCTTGTTTCAATCCGATTTTCGTTTGACGGGAAATCCAACTTTTTCTTCTTCGTTGGGCCGAAAAGAAGATTTCTTCACTGTGAATGTTTTAATGGACAGAGAGAGGAGGGATTGAAGGTGTTTTTTTTTATGGTTTTTATAGAGGAATAAAAAAAAAAAATTTTTTTCATCAATCTTTGCATCCATTTGTAAGATTTCTTCAAAATTTGATTTCACGGCAATGGGGATTTCCACTGTTCTTCTTCTTCGTTCTTCATTTTTCTTCTTGGTTTAGTCAATATTTCTTCTGAGACCTGTATATTATCATGGAGTAGAGGAGTTTTTTTTAGTATAAAGTCTGGTTTGAGCTTTGGCAATGGTGGTGGTGGTGGTGAAGTTGTAGAGGGAGTTTGGAGAGATGAAGTGTGCACAGAGAGAGTTAGATGTTAGAAGTGGGAAGAAAGCGGCAGGTGGGGATTTAAAAAATATTCAAAAATTATGCATAGAGAGGGAGATGGGTGAATTTTTCAAGGTTTGATGTCCCTCACCTCAAAGGGACATGAGGGACATCAAATTCCATGGTGAGAAGGTGACACACATGGTGGTGATCCGATCGACGGAATGGAATGATGAGCTAAAAATCAGCTTTAAAGCATCGAAAATTTGGTTGAAGAGGTCATATGGGTGACCAAAAGTCTCCTTTAGGGGGTGGGTGACATTTTTCAAGTCTTATGTCCTCCGACATGTGAGGGACATGAGGGACATCAAATTCCATGGTGCTCCTGGAGATGACACATGGTAACAACGATCGGATGGCGAGGCTTTGAGCTCCCACAAGCACTGGGGGCTGAACTGGATCTGGAGGTCATATGAGGGTTTAGAGGTCATATGGGGGGCTGGGAAATTTTTCCATGGTTTTGATGTCCCTGACCTTGAGGGATGTGAGGACAAAAATCCCACCAGGCTCCTGGAGAGCTAACATGTGTCCTCCCAAAATTTGACTAACTCCCGAACTCACTCTAAGAGGACAACTTGAAATGACATAATGATAACTTGAGCTCCCGATGGAATTTTTTTGATGAAATTTTATATGATCTGACTGAAAATGGAATTTTGAATCCAATGGTGGGGTATCATGTCTTTATTCATCCATTTGATCCCTAAAAAATGGATTTTTTGATTTGGTACTCCACTTGTACATGATGAAAAACTGCTTTGACCTAATGCACCAAAGTGTTGTGAAAAAAATAATTTCACCATCTTTTAGGGATTGGAATTATATTTCCAATGATGTTTTTTTTTTCTCTAACTCCATCCAGAGCTCTAAATCACCTTCAGAAGCTCAACAATTGTTTTGGCATGTGCACTGCCTAGGCCTGTGAACCCTAATTTTGGTGAAACTACCCCAACTTCTCCAAGCCCTTCCAATCTTCCTAAATCACTTCCATGATGTCCCAAGGCCTTTGAATCACCTCCATGTTGGATTTTGGATTTTCTACTCTGCTCCATGGGGTTTCTCCAGTCCTAGGAAGGCCAATGATAGCCCTTCCCACAACTACCTAAAGCTTGCAACTTTTAATGAACTCCTAAAATCACCTAGGGGGAATGAATGGAATTTCCTAAATCACCTGGGATGAGATAACATTAATTAGGAGGTCACTTGGACTTGACTTGGAATAGACCCCTGGGTGTGCCTTGGAATGATAAACTTGAAAAAAATTAACACAGGGGTATAGTTGTCATGCTTGAAATTGTTAATTTCCTTGTTGCACATTTGCATGACAAACAACTTGGCTCTAGCTTGGGGACATGACATGGACTGAGTGTAGTGAAGACATGACATGGGAATCCAAATCTCAACTTTAGACCATATGATCCATTGACCAATGCCTTATCCATTGGGCCCTGTGAGTCATGTACAATTTACAAAGAGAGAGAGAGAGCGAAGAAGGAAACACACAAACACACAAAAAAAACGAAAAGGAAACACACAACACACATGGAAGGAAAAACACACACAAAAAAAGGGAAACACACCTAGAAATCACCTATGGTACAAGGTGGGGGACAACCCACTTTCACTAAAGCACTTTTCATTCCTCAAAAGTTACCCATGAGTGGGAAACACTAAGTGATGTTGTTCTGCAAAAGCCATTGACTGGTTCCAGAAAGTAGCCTCCTCTCCTTAACTATTTATGAAAGTTGGGTGCTTTCATGACCATCTGTGTTTTTTGTAGGAGTGATTCCACATGAGCTTCTTGATGCTCAAGTCTTCACTTGGAAATTCCACTTCCTTCATCCTCTTTGAAATTGGTTTCATAGTGCCAGTTGCATTCCATGTTTATCCACATAGTTGATTCTTCATTGAGCATCCTCATCGCTGCCCCAAAGCTGATTTTCATTCAAATTACTTGAATATTCTGAGATTACTTTCTTTCCCAGGTCTATGCTCATTGACCTATCTTTTCCATGAGAAACCTTAGATTTATCCTTTTTCTCTACTCCATTGTGAGAGTTTTTGAGTACTAGATGGGAGGATTAGAAGTAACCTCATACTTGTCTTGTATGGCCATGGCATGAGTTAAGAGATCAAGAATCAGCTCGGGGTCTTCTTCAAACTTCCACTACATCCAATAGTTCTTGCACAAAGATCTCCTTTGTTACTTCCTGCACAGCTCATCTTTGTATGCCTTTAAAGGATCTTTATTTTTCAGCTCAAGGAAACTATCCGGAGGGATTACTTCATCATCTTGGGAATCATTGCATTCTATCACTCCTTTTCAAGAGGAGCTTCAGCTTCAAAGGCCTCAAAACTCCTTTCTTCAATTTCTTCATCATGGAAAGATTCTTCCTCTTCAAATGGGAAAGAAAATATCTCCATTTCATCATTGCATCCATCAATCATTGGCTCAGGGGGGCATCATATTTCTCATCTTGCTTTATTTCAACATGGCCAATCTTCACACTTGGTTGAGGCTTTCAAATCAGATTCACACTTGTCTTGTAGATTCATGGCTTGCATCAAGAGTTCAAGACTGAGCTCGGGTCTTCTATTTCTTCCGCGGCTCTTAGCAGTTCTTGTATAGAAATGGTTCTTTCCCCACTTTTTGGGGCTCATCACAAGCTGGTCTTGTCCCTCCATGGATGGCATGGATGAGATCATCTTCATCTCCAAATGGGAATGAAAACATCTCCTCTTCATGGATAAGCACATAAGCTGATTTTTCTATTTGAGATTCATCAAGAACCATTTCCTCTTCTTCATGGTTTGCATCATCCGGTAATTTGGGGCTGCCCTCTTGTAACTCAAATCTCCTCAATGCTTCTTCAAGGTCCATGCCTCTCTCGAGAAGGCATGTCTAGCCCTATCAAGATGGGAATATCCTCTTCCTCCTCATTATCACAAAGTAATTCATCCTCTTGCTATCTTGATACAAGATGTTGGTTTCTGGGCTTCCAAAATTTTGCACATGTACCTCATCTTCTTCTCTAGAAGCAATTTCTCCATGTCTCCCTTCACTGGTATGGTTGTGAGATGACCAATTCATCTAATTTTTCCCCCCAAGTCTCAGTAAAAGCTTTGACTTAGCAACATTCCAAATGAAGCTCAAAATGTCTACTACCAAAATCATCATTGAAACTTTCTTGTCTAGGAAATCTGGCAGAGAGCCACCTATGTGCATCTTTGACCTTCCCTACAAGTGGGACCTCTTTTGACTCCAAAGAGTAACAAGAGCCACCAGGTGGAGTCATGGTGAGTTTGAGAGCCTTGGTGACCTTTAAAGGCATCACATTGTCTGAGGCACCAAAATCTATTATGCAATTGTTTAGTACATATTCTCCAACAAGAAGGGAGACGTAGAAAGGATCAACCTTGTCAGTCTTGGATGCACTCAAGGAAAGCATGTTCTATGAGGGAGGCATAGGTGGGTTTGGTAGTAATCCTTTAGAATAGGGTGTTACAACATTGGGTGTCAACTACCACTCCTGATGTATTGAAAAAATCTCTCAAATTGTTCGGGATGAGTCCACAAATATTTGGTTTTAGTAATCTACACTTTGGCTTTGTTCGCATATTATTCTATGAAGTCAAAAGGAGTAGATGTGAGGTGAGGGTGATGAAGGGACTTACTTTTGGATTTAGGATAGGTTTGGAAGTAGGAGTAGATTTTTGGGGAATGGAGGGGATCTTGAAAGGTACACTAGAGATTTCAAAGTACTAGATTTTACAGAGCATATTTAGATTTAGAATTAGAAGAGGCATCGAAGACTTACTTGGAATTGTGGAGACTTCTTATTTGCTACAGATCAGGCTTCAACAATGCAATGGACTCCATGGAGGGTGGGAGTGGAGATCCTCGACTGATTATTTTGTTTTGTGGAGTCACCATAGGAGGATCTTCAATCTTATTTTTCTTTGCAATAGTGGAGAAGAGACTCCTTTCTCAGACTAAGAATGAGTGAATACCACACATGAGAAGCTAGGTGCATCTTCTTTGTCATCTTCATCACCTCCAAATATTCACATAAATCTTATTTGTGTATCATTCTCAAACTCATCACTTTCTAGGAAATCACCACCTTCACTTTCTTGTTCAAAACTCCTCTTCATTTTCCTTACTCCTACAACTTGCATTGACATGGTGGGGCCTCCAAGGAAAGCCTTCAGGGTGCTCCTGAAATTTGATTTTTGTGGTTTTTTGAGAAGATACTCATTCAAAAATTCCCTCTTCAACATGCCATCTCATTCACCAATTTTTGCAAAAATGAATCTATTCTCTCATCTCCAGGATGTTGGGCCTTTCCCTTTGATGGATTCTTGATCTTTCCAGAGAGGATGAGATCATCATCAAGTTCAATGGCCATCCTTTGTGCTTCTACAATGTTCCTTGGTTGAACTCTTCATAGGAGAAATCCTACCTCCGATGATTGAGCATTGATGAAGAATCTCTTGACATTGTTTTCAGATGGTGAATCCTCTTCCAGATATCTCTAAAAGAAACCATTCAAAATGAGCCATGAAGTCTCTCATAGTTTCACCTTCTCCTTTCTTCATTTGAGCCAACTACACCAAGAGGTCTTGATAGTCTTCAGTTGATTTAAATATTTCCTCAAAGGTAGTCTTGATGTCATTCCAACCAAGTGATGGATCGGGAGGTAAGAGGTAGAACCATTCTACTTCTTTTTCTTGAGAGATTTCCATGAACAATCTTACAACAACATCTTCATGTTCAACTCCAAGAATCCCACATGATGTGGTGAAAGTGATGATGTGTTCTTCAAGTATGTTGTGTGCCATCACCTTTGAACTTTGGAAATTTCTTGCAGGAACCTATTGGTAGATCATGAAGAGGGGGTTCAAGAGCAAGCGGGCTTGTATTTCTTCCCCATGGAACAATGGGTTGAGGTCTTTCTACTTCATCTTCCATTGTCATTTTTCTTTTCTATTCTTTCTTCTACAAATTATTCTTCAAATTCTTCTTCTTCTGGGAACTCAATGCTCAATGGTGGTTGAAAAATGGGAGAATTTGAAGGGGAGTATCAATAGGAGTTTGGATAGGATTTCCAGTGAACTACTTGAAGACCTGGATGGAGAGGAGGCTTGAGAGAAGAAGTATGGATTATCTCTAATTCATTCTTGTTATTTTGCAAAGCCTCAAAATTGGAATCAACAACACCTCTCGACCTTTCTCAACCTAGTGTATCTTCCTTCAACCAGCTTTTGGAAACTTTGCAATGGGAACATGAAAAGACACTATGGAATATGAAAGGTCACGTGTGTAGAATTGATAGTGTATCTTTCAACAATGGATTTTCATGAACTTTTTTTTTTTTTTTTTTTTCAATATTTGATTTTTTTTTAAATTTTGGGACCTTGCGGTCATATTTTGGGTGTAGATGCTACTAAATCTACCCCACGGTGGGTGCCAAAAATGTTGGTGAAGAAAATTTTTTAGGGGAAAAACTGTGGATTTCTTGCCAATGCTCTGGGAATCTAAGTCCCTCTACTTAACCGGTGTAGCTTCATATATATGCATGCATGAGTGAAAGGTGGATTTTCCTGGTGGCCTTATGGTCGGGGATCCAACAGGGGCACTCCACTTGACCCTATGAAAAAGCTAGCAATCTCTTTCTAGGGAAGAATTTTTTCTAAGAGTGGGAAAGGGGAGTGAGAAAAGAGGTAGGAGAACTAATGTTGCAGGTAGAAAATCATATTCCTACACACACTAGTTAGAAATTTCATCACATGCACTAAAATTAGGAAGAAACAATACTGCAAACAACAACAAGACCAATTAGAATTTAATGAACACAAAGTATCAATAAACCCTTAGTCAAAAAAGGCTCAAAACTCCTTCTTCTTGTATTGATGCTCAAGAAAAATTGTACATAGTATGAGAATGGAAGACATTGAGAATAGGGAAAAGTGGCTAACTCTTTTCACTCACAAGTGAGAAAAATATCTCTCATGAACTTACAAGAATACAACCAACTAGAAGAATTTCAGAATTAGAACCCTTTGGAATGAGGAGCTCATTACAATTTATAGTGCTTTGGAATTCTCTTCACCTACCCCCATTGACCCTTCATATGTCATGAGACTTTTCACATTCTTAGGAGAACATTAAGTCCCCTTTTATAACTTAAACTTATTACATTATTACATTGAAAAGTGCAACCCCCAACGTCAAATTAGAACATTGAGGAGAGAGGAAGTTGGGGAGAGAGAGAGAGAGAGAGAGAGAGAGAGAGAGAGAGAGAGAGAAGAGAAGGAAGATGATGTCAATGATGATAGATTCTACCTCTGATAAAGCCCGTTGATCCTTCCAGATGACTCGATGAAAACTCCAATGTGATGAACTCTGAATCTCTGAACTCTTGCACACACTGAAGAACTTCCTTTGGATGATGTGTGAACACCATGTTTAAATACACTTGTCACATGACTCATTCGTGACCATGGGCATCACTCATGGAGATCCACTCTAAAAATCTTGTCCTAACTCCCTTCAATGTTGTTGCACTGCTCGACTTGATTCGGACATGATCCTAATGATGAATCATCTTATGAATGATCTAATGGTGTCGATTGTGAATTCCACCTCCCACATACCAATTGAAGCATGAAATGAGTGTTGAAAGACACTTGTTGACATCCTCACTATCACCTACTCTACATAGTATGATGATAGAGACTACACTTTTTCTATCTCTTACTCGAAAGTGAAAAAGGTTGCGCTTGGATTTTTCCCTTTCCATCCCATTTATGCTTCATGATTTCTTCAAAAAAAAAACAACTTACTATTTTTAGTAAGTATGAAAAATCAGCTTGCCTCAACCTCAACTGATGTTGTAAACTCAGATTTCCCTATCTCCCTGTTCCTCTCACCTTCTTGGATCAATTTTCTATTTTTGGCAGGTGCTCATGGGACCACTTACTATTTTTAGTAAGTGTCAATTTTGGACCAAGATGACCATTTCAGTGATCTCTCCTTGCAATACATCTTCTGTGTTTAATGCCTCTTTCACAGTTTCTTTAATTGATGACTTTCCCAAAATGGTAGTCCTCCATGTAGAAGACCTGCTATTTTTGGAAAGTGAACCTCTGGTGGTTGGATCACTACAAAATGAAAAGTTTTCTAATATGGGTTTTTTCCCAATATCACCCCTCAAAATCTTGGACCTATCCGCTCAATAGTTTGGGAGATTTTAAAGTTTTAAAATTTTGACCTAATAGTGCTTCTAAACACGACAACCATTAATGGACCTCAAAAATTGCAGGTTTGGTTTTCTCTCCATTCATGAAAAAAATTATATTTTGATATGGGTTTTTTTCTTCTTGTGCTTTTGGTGAAATCTTGTTTCAATCCGACTGTCGGTTTGACGAGAAATCAACTTCTTTCTCTATTGGGCCGAAAAGAAGATTTCTTCATTGTGAATGTTTAATGGCATGAGAGGAGGGTCTGAAGGTGATGTTTTTATGATGGTTTTTAGAGAGAACAAACAAAAAAAAATGGTTCATCAATTGTGTGCATCGTTTGCAAGATTTCTTCAAAATTTGATTTCACGGAATGGGATTTCCATGATGATTCTTCTCTTTCTTCATTTTTTCTTCTTTTCAAACCTCCTTATCGAGAATTTTATTTCTTCGAGACCTACATATTATCATGGAGTAAAGGATTTCCTTTCCTATGGAGCTTTTTTTGAGCTTTGGTAATGGTGGAGTGGTGGTGAGAAGTTTTTGAGAGGAGTTTTGAGAAAGAATGTGCATGGAGAGTTAGATGTTAGAAGTTAGAAGAAAAGAGTGGGGATTTTTTAAAATTTTCAAAAATTATGCATGAAAGAGGAGATGGGTGAATTTTTATGTCCTAATTTCCCTCACCTCAAATGGACATGAGGGACATCAATTTCCATGGTGAGCAAGGTGGCAACACGTGGCGGTGATCCGATCCGATGGGAAGGAATGAAGGCTAGAAAATCAGCTTTAAAAAAACTAAGGGGGTTGAAGAGGTCACATGGGTGAACAAAAGTTTCCTTAGAGGGGGTGAACATTTTTTTCAAGTTTTGATGTCCCTGACATGTGAGGGACATGAGGGACATCAAATTCCATGGTGCTCTTGAGCTGACACGTGGCGGAGATCCGACAATAGGGAATTTGAGCTCCCACAAGCACCTGGGGCTAAACTGATGATCTTGAAGGTCACATGAGGTTCTAGAGGTCATATGGGGGCTGGGGAATTTTTTCATGGTTTATGTCCCTGACCTTGAGGGATGTTAGGGACACAAAATCCCACCAGATCTCCTGGAGCTGACACGTGTCCTCCCAAAATTTGGCTAACTCCCGAACTCGCTCCAAGAGGACAACTTGAGACGATGATAACTTGAGCTCCCGATGGAATTTTTTTGATGAAATTTTATATGATCCTAACTGAAAATGGACCTTTTAAATCCAATGGTGGGGGTATCATGTCTTGATTATTCCATTTGATCCCTAAAAAGTGGATTTTTATTTGGTACTCCACTTGTGCATGAGAAAAACTGCTTATAAAACCTAATGCCAAAGTGTTGTGAAAAAAATAATTTCACCATCTTTATAGGGCTTGGAATTCTATTTCCTAAAGATGTTTTTTTTCTCCTAACTCCAAATCCATCTGGAGCTCCCAGAATCACCTTCAAAAGCTCATCAATTGTTTTTTGGCTTGCATTGCATTAGGCCTGTGAACCCTAATTTTGGTGAAACTATCCCAACTTCTCTGAGCCCTTCCATAATCTTCTTGAATCACTTCCATGATGTCCCAAGACCTTTGAATCACCTCCATGTCCATTTTTGATTTTTTTTCTATGCTCCATGTGGTTGCTTCGGCCCTAGGAAGGCTAGTGATAGCCCTTCCCACAACTACCTATAGCTTGCAACTTTTAATGAACTCCTAAAATCACCTAGGGGGAATGAATGGAATTTCCTAAATCACCTATGGGGATGAGATAATGTTAATCGGGAGGTCACTTAGACTGACTGGATAGACCCGAGGTGTCTTGGAATGATAAGACTTGAAAAAATTAACACATGGGTATATTTTCGTGGGGATTAGGAATGTGCACAATAATGTGTGTAAGAAAAGATTTTGGGGATTGTACCTTTTATTTGAAGTAGTAATTGATACCATAAATTAACTATTTTGTTATACTTAAAAAAATCAAATCTTAAATAGTTAATGTTTCGATGGATTTTGATGTAATGGAAGATATTTAACACTTTAAATTGTATCGATCAATTGATATATGATATGTAATATATGACAATGCAAATGTATTGTTTTCATTCTAAGTTACTTTTTTTGGTGCATTTATTTATAGAAATATGTATGATTTGTTATAGGGAAATTAATAATGTTACAAAGTAAAATTGAAATTGTATGATGTGCAAAGATAGGTTCCCATTTGGGTTCTCAAATATTGGGATCAAATCTAAGTACATACATGTAACGCTCAAAATTACAAGAGCTGAAAATGAGGATTTTTTTTTGTGTTTAACACTAACAAATTACATAGTTGCAATCGTATAGATTTATTTAATCAAATTCATTAATCAATTTTTGCTCTTTTGATCTATCTCGATAACATCCATGTAAACCATGTGTCGCCGAGAAGGGTGTATCCAGATCTCCACAATCTCCCTTCGTCACTACTTGAGTGACAATGCTTATTAGCATTTCGACTCAACCTTTTAAAGGTTTTAAGAACTATGTGAAAGTTTCGGGTCTACCACGAAGCTAGTTTCCCGACTTCGTATTCGGTATCCGACCATTGTCTACCTCATGTTCGATATTTCAACTTCCCATGATCGGAGTTACGAGAGAATTTTTTTATTTAATTGGAAGACTAGGTGATCGGATAATGCACAACCATCAATGAATTAAATTGGTCAAAGTTATCCGCCGTGCGGAGTTACGGCTAAACTCAAGACAACACACTAGTCTTATGAGTTTTAAGTCTTCGGCCACCTCACAATTATCCCTTTCACAGTTATATAGATCTTTATAATTTATTTTTATTTTATTTCCAATTAAACCTATCTTGCAAGAGTTTATATTGAGATAGATGCCAAAGGCCAACTAAGATCTTTATGAGATAAGTACATTCATTATGCTCAAATGTAATTATATCAGCATTTTGCATGTACTTATCCTTTAATATGCCTAATGAATCTTTTTATCTATTTACCATCCCATTTAGTCTCTTTTTTCTTGATGTTTTATTTTTTAACCTTAAATTACCTTTTACAACGATATTCTTCCATTCTCTATACAATAGGATTTACAATCTTATCATATTAATACTTGGTGTTCCTAGATTTCTCCCCTGAAATTTGTGATCTACCCTATCCGAAAAAATTTCGTACTTTTAAAATAATGGGTCGTTTTGTGTTTTTATTGATTGAATGTCCTTGTATTGCATCAAGATATTCTTAAAGAGCCATATTAGCCATTTTCGCCAAATACTCAGATGCCCAAAATTGTTATATTCTGTCGTCGGGATTTGTCTGCGGGAAATTTGTATTTAATTATTTTGAGCCCCGTTTGAGGCAATTTGCGCTCCGTTTTAACCTGTTGTGATCGAACATATTATTATTCGTATATACTAGAAGGGTTTTAACTAAAAATAAGTTTTGGGCTTTATTTGTGACTTTTGGCAATTTTTCGTGTTTTGTATTTTCCCGCTCGTTTTCTGTGAAATTTCTCTAAATCAATTCATTTCTTTGGGTTAGTCGATTCTTGGCCAGAGTATTCGGAGATCACATACGCACATTGTGCCAAGAAAGTCGCCATTGGAGGTCCGTTCCTTTGGGAAAAGGCGAAGTTGTGCACTAAAAAACCCTTACGGGGTTGGGTGCATTTTGGAAAACAAAGGATTTAAGTGGATCATGGAAAAAATAGAAGCACTAGCGGTGGGATTTTTGCCTACCTTGCAAAGATCCTTTTTCCATGATGGAAAAGTCACTTAAGTTGCGCAGTGGAAAAATTAGAGGTAGCGAGGCATGCGGGAATTTATTACCTACCTTGCAAGGTAAAAATTTTCATGGTGAAATAAAAGAAAAGTGACTTAAGTGAAATCATGAGATTTTATTGTTAAATAATCTCATTGTCAAAAAGTCAAATCACTTAAGTGGATCACGGATTTCCGAATGAGTCAGTGTCTTGCATGGTAAAAATTCCCATTGCCATGTGTTTTTAAAAATAGAATTCTATTATGTTAAAAGTGCGACCCACCTTGGGTGAATAATAATGCATTAAATAAATATTTGTTAATATTTATTCACCAAATTTCGGCACCTGTGGCTTGTGGAAAAGTCAACAAATGGAAGTGGACAAAAGAAATTTAAAAATTAAATAAATTTAATTTATTTAATGCACCCTTTGAGAATGAAATAATATTTTTAAAGTATTAATTGATTAAATTAAATTCTATTTTCAAAGACTATGGTCAAAGCACACTATGAAACTTAAGTGAAGTGAAGAGTGGATGATAAATTGATTAAATTTAATTTAATGGATCATTGTCCTTAATCATATAATTTTAGCACACCAATTAAAGAGAAGAGCATGATTTTTAATTAATTAATTGCCAAGAATAGGAAGGACAATTATTAATTATAGAATTATGAGGGTTATATAAGCATGGGCTGCCATAAGGATGAATTATTTAATTCACAGGTAAAGAAGTGCAGCCCGGAGGAAAAGTGCACCCTATTTGAAGAGAATTTGCTCAGACAAAGGTGGATTTTATGCTAAAAGCTTCTAGTTTTGGCACATGCTTTGAAGAACGATGATTTGTGTTTGCATAATTGTTTGTAGAAGTGATACATGTGCTCGTGATGTTGGTAAAATTCATATTTGCTTTGCATGCAAATAAAATGTCAAATTTTGGGGCAACAGCTTGAATTATGCAAATTTTTGTGATTAAAATTCACCGTGCATGCTCCGGTTGCCATCTTTATGTCTCAATTAATTGCAGGAGTTAGATACAGTGCTTTTATAAAGAAAAAGAACTTATATCAATGTCCAATACATTGAATATTTCCTCCGAATCAAGGATTATCCAGATCTCGCACTGCTTTTGAAGAATTCCAGTCAAATAAAAAGAAAAATAATTGCTCGACAATGATAAACAAAGCTATGGCGAAGAAAGATGAAAAAGGAAGCACAACGGAGTTATGCATCACTTCTAAATTTGCAGATATTGGAGACATGGATCTAGGCTCGGAACCTCTTGCTAAATTAATAGACAAATCCAGAGCAGGAAAGACTTCACTCATGCGTGTAAGAAAAATTTCACTCATGCGTGCAGATTAAAAGCAGTGGAATTATTTGAGCTGCAGTTTTTCCATCCACAAATTTCTGGTGCTGAGAGTTTGTTATGCAAGTGCAGATCTATATGCAGATGCAGTTACAGATGCAAATCCAAATGCAAATCCAGATCCGAGATCTCATAGTTGCAAAAGTTTCCGCAGACAAAGGCTTCATCCTCTTGTTTCGAATGCACTGTGAAGAAGTCGGCATGGAAAATTCTTTTTCCAAGATCCTGTCAAATGCTCCCATCTTCTAGTTGAAGCCTTCATTGAATTTTCATTCATCCTGGAGTGTTTTCTAGAATTTTTAATTGCTCATATGCAATTAAAAATAAGGATGATGAGTTATCTACGGCAAACATTGCATTGATGCATGTCTTGAAGAAGAACTCGCAAAAGCTTCAGGATAAAAGAAAAGACAAGCGAAGGCAAAATTTAGTTGTTTCCAATTCCAACTTGTTGTTTCCAGATCCAATCAATTTCACTTGTTTCCGTATCTAGTCAATTCCAACTTGTTTCCGTATCCAATCAATTCTAGCTTGTTTCTAGATCCAATGACTTCCAGATCTAGTTGCTTCCTGCCCACTTCTAGATCCAATCGCATGCGATTAATATGAAAAAGGACAAGACTCGTAGCTTTCCTCTTTCTTCCTCTTCCTTCTTTCCTTCGACAAAGTAAGTAATTGAGCGATCAATTAAATTATACAACTTAAGTGATTGGTTTAAAAGCCATTATTTGAATAAGTCAATTATTTGGAGATATGTGGCGAGATGTGCAAAATAGAAGGTTCTATTTTCATTGCAAATCATGCATGTCACGTAAAGAGGAATTCTGGAGGAGATTGTCGATTTGTTTCCTTTTCCGACTTCTACATGTGTCAATTCAACTAAAAGCTTCCGACTTGTAATTGCCCTCTACATTCTATAAGTAGAGGAAGAACCTTTGGGTTAATAATCAAAATTTGTAGCGGCATTCTTGTGTTCCGATTTGTACTAAAACCCTCGAGAGCCACTTGGAAAGCAAAAAATATACTGACAGATTTTCGAAGAACTTTGTGTCACAAAAAGTGTATTGTGTTTCTTGTTTTTTATCTTAGATCTTTTAATAGACTTTGAGTTTTTTCATATTTAGATCTGAGCTACCTTTGCTTAGAATTCCGTGTTTATATCTATTGGTTTCTTCTATGTGTATGCAATCAACTCTGCTTTATCTATTGATAGGGATGCACATCTTCCCATTTCTTCTCTCTGTAATATATTTCTTTTTTATAAGTATTTCATTTCTCAAACAAATACTTCTTTGTAGAATCTTTTAGTTATGGTTCATGAACCGAGTAGTTAAAGTAAAACTCCATTTAGATATTAACATAATTTAATTGACAAATCGACACGTGCTTCACCGATAAATGAGGGAGATTTATCTCATGATTGCTAGGTTTTGTGTTATGCAAAAATCTAGCCAACAAATACCAAGTTTACCGAAAAGCCGAATCAAATATATATTAAAACAGTATATTTAATTATTCATTCGATTAGCTACGCCACTAAATAGCTTATTTAATTTTGAAATTAAAGACAATTGATTATTACAATAATTGCCCAATTATCAACTTCATACATTGATAACTATCAAATAAATGTATTCAACAATTTGTGAAAAGTAAGCTTTCACAACTTACTCATATTGAGATATTATTACACACAAATTAATCATCTCTTTATTAAAATCATATACTACATATGTCGTTAAGGCGAAATATATAATCGGTATAATAATTCTCACATAGTGAGATTTGAATATTTACAATGGTCCAAGATCCCAATAATTCAACCAAAATTCAAGGATGTCATTCTTTCACCAATTGAAATCAAAGTATCTCATTTAGATCCATGCTACGATAAAACTTCACAAGACATGAATTTCCACACATTCGAATGTAATGGCTAATGGTCTTGCAAGACCAAGTAGTGGTATGATGTTAGTTCAAAATAAACCGGCATGAATATTAACTACATTTTCTCGATGCAATTAATTAATAAAACATGAAAGGATATACATGTTGTTTTATCAACAAGCACACATAATACAATCCGAAAATGTATTACTCCTGGTTTCTATAAAGATACAAATTATGGATGCACACAAATAAAACAACCAATTTCTATTTCAGCGATCATGTTTCCCTCTAATCACAAAGGTCAATACATCCGTATTCCACTTCAATCAATAAGCATTTGAAATTTAAAATTTCTACATAACTTCGTAAAAACAATATGATTAAAAAGAATATTTTTTTCGCTTAATGAGCAACTCTACAAATTAGCACAAATATCATCATATTTACATCACTTTAACATGTTCTACCTGGTAAACAAACAACCCAACCAACAATAAAACAACACCATGGTTACATAATTTAAACATACTCTTTTTAGTAAAAGAACAACTAATAATTTCTTTCATAAGATATCATTATTTTAAACCCAATCATGCCTCTAATTACTCCTTGGTGCATCTCGGTCAAGCTGTCCCGGCTTTCATGCCCTTACCAAGACAAGCAATTTCTTTTCACGAGTCTTACAAAAATTCAAGTCATATTGTCAGTCCGGAAGTTACGAGCTAAATGCCATTTTTTTGTAATTATTCACACAAAACAAGACACCCTCGTTTATACATGAACGATTTAGTGGTCCATAATAATAAATTTTCAGTTTAACAAAATGAAAACCCACAAGCGCAAATCGATTTTAAACACACATTCACAAAACGTGGAAAAAGAAAACGTTTTGTGAATTTGTGTGTTTAAAATCGATTTGTGCTTGTGGGTTTTCATTTGTTAAACTGAAAATTTATTATTATGGACCACTAAATCGGTTCATGTATAAATGAGGGTGTCACAGGAAAAACCCAACTCTTTTCCTTCTGGGTATAATTTATTTATAATGCAGAGAAAGATTTTTTTAACCTTTCTTTTACTTTGTTTTTGCTAATCAAAACCCAAAACCCCATTTACGTATTTTTCTAGGTTATGTTAAAACCACACAAAGAAAACTAAAAAAATACGAGAATCCATCAATTTCCTTTTCATATTTCATTTTCAAACAATTAAATCAAAAGTTGTCCACAATTTCCTTGATTGCCATTAAAAACAAAATGTGCATTTTCTCATTTTTTTACAAATAATGCAGCAGAGAAAGGAGAAGATATTCATGTCTAAAGTAAACCCAGAATCGGTAACCTTCTACTCTTCCCGGTCCAACAAGTTGAATCATTCTTTCCTCCAAAACTCACGCAAGTATTCCAGAAGGGGAGAATGAAAATTGATAAAAGGAAAAATAATAGAAAAATATAATAAAAAACTATAGTTGGGCGGCATATTGAAGAATTTTCGGGCTTCCCAATGCTGGTACGTGTTTTAATGCATGTCGCACATTTGTGTCATGTGAAGGTGTTTCACTTTATGAAACCCATAAATTTCAATAACTAAATAAATTTTTGGCTTACATGTTAAATCCCTCTAATATATATATGGTTAAGTTAAAATTAACCTTCATAATACAAGTCCACATATTTCCAACAATATATTACCATAAAAATTAATTGAATTTCCAAGTTATATAAAACATTCCAATACAAAAATCACCAAGTCCGTAAATAATAATTCGAATATTCTCTTAAAGTTAGTTTGATGTAGTATTGTCAAATAAAACAGAGACAATTATCATCACGGTCATGCAAAAGTCGAACAAAACAAAAGACGACCAAACCTGATTAAAATAAAGTAGCGAATACAAATAACCGAAATATTCACTATCATTTATGAACCGTTTTACCTATGATTAAGGCTTAATTATGTTTTAAGAAGGATCATCAAGGTGGGTGCGGGGTTATTCGCTTACTGCAGTGTCCGCATTAGAAGTCAGTGGGTCATGATACGACGAACCAAATGAATTTTACACCCAATGATGATCTCGTCTAATCCTATTTAGACTTAACCGTAGTTAATTCAACTTACAAGAAATTTTGGGAAGTTACAATACACATTATGTAGATACAAAGGTGCTTAAGGAGCACTAGTGTCATAATTCTAAAGGATAGTGACCCTAACTCTAGGATAACTATAGGTTTCCAAGGCCTATACCTAAGATAAAGATAGGTATCCTACTAGGATTCAAAATAAGAGTAATTAAGGGATGGATAAAGCCAAGAGATGTAATATAATAAGACAATACAATAGATCAAAGCAAACATACATCTACTCTAGTCTATAGCAATGAATGACCAATCAACATACATGTGCAAGATAAAAGATTAAGAAGGGTTAGAAATGCTTGTAGTGTGTGTGTGAGAGAGAGAGAGACCTCTAATGCATAATCCTTCTCAAAGACAATAACACCGAGAGAGAATCACCGAGTGGAGAAGAGGAAAACTCAATAAGAAGATTGCTAATCCTAACTCACTACACTCGACCCAAATGCAAAATAGGTAAGCTCAAAGTCCAACAAGTAGGTGTGAAATAGTGCGAAAATATACGAGCTAGAAGTTCCTTCATATATGATGAAAATGATTGTTTGGTGGTGGTTTGACAAAAAAGTGGTGAGGTATACATACCCGATGCCATCGCCTATGGGTGATGGTGTCGGTTATGGAAATATCAAACCTGACACCATCCCACATGGGTGATGGCGTTGACCTTGGGGGAACCCTAAGGTCAAAGGATAAAAAACATAATCATTTCTTTTCCTATGCAAACAAAAAGGGAGTTCCAAAGGACTTCCATACAGGGTAACGCATCTACTTTAATAAAATAGTAATCTGAAATTCTTATGGATTTTGTAAGTAGCACAGCATTTCTAATACATAGAGAATTCAATTAGAGGGTGGGTGACAAAACATGCAAGGCGGCGTGTAGAAGTGCACTATTCAACATTTACTAGTCTTAAAAAGAGTTCACATCTTCCAATAACAAGGAACATCAATTTTGAGAACTCTGTACATCCATCCATGGTAAACTTGTTTTATTCATGTAATGCATCTAACGCAATTCATGGTAAACCAAAGTAGATTACAATCATCAAATCAAACCATGTGGAGGATTCTATTTTCCTGCTACCGGCCCAAGGCTTCCTTCATCTGACAATAATCAGATTTATCATCTCAGCATCTGAAATTCTCCTATTCAACTACCTTTTGGCGGGGTTGAACATCAAACGACATTTCGATCAAGTCAGTTATCCCTGTTGTTATCTTTTGTCCTGCCTTCACGGGGCCAACACCTGGTGGAGTACCTGAAATAAAAACAATGTGTGCCCTATGAACAAAAAACAAAGGTCTAAGAGCACTTTGACATAGCTTACAAGAAAACCCAATATAACCACACCTTTGATACTCTAGCTGAATATGCATTATCTATACTGTGAAAGAAAACTTGCAATCAAACTTCATAACCCATTTCAAAGGTTAATATTAGTGCATTGTTTTTACCAAAACAAGAAAGTCAGTTTGTTCTCACATATTGAATACCACGTTGAACATTCTAGAAATAAGTTTTTCATACGATCAGTTAACTGCTTTATATGTACACTTATAACTCCTGAAAATTTAGTATCCCTAGGGTTGTACGGGCTTGCATTTTCTTCAGTTACACATGAATTCTATCTCGCATCAAATCACTAGCTGGTTAATTCAAATTGATACCACTTGATACCAAGAAATCTCACTCTCGTTGTACCCATAAGACTGACAACTACTCTTTGCCTGAAAGCTAAAAGAAGCTGAATAGTTGACAATTGTTGATTTTGTAAGAAAGATGATGTACTTAACTTTCTGAGATTTAAGCCAAATGGACTGGATTAAATAGAATTGTTTTTGACTTTTGGATTAGACTTCTTATCCTAGAAGATGATGCCAGGAAAATACACGACTTTCTTTACTATACATATTTCTGATACCTGAATCCAGAATCTACTTTCACTCTTCTAGAATCAAAATGATGGTTTCCGAATTTCCAACTTGTGTTTTTAAAAAGGGTGAAAGATTAATGTCTTCTACTGGTATGTTTGAATTATATTCCTGTACCTCAATAACATAGTTTAGCACTGCATTTGCAAAGTGACATGTGACTAGAAAGTGGCAACCCAACTTATACACAATCAGTCATACTAAAGATGTTATTGAAACTCAACTAATGTGTGTGGCTACATTTAGAAAAATCATAAGCATTTAAAGGTCCGAATCTTGTCTTCACTTTGAAATTACCTGATGTCAAACACTCCTTGAAATATTATAATATTATTTTTAAAGTACTCTCATAGCCCATAGAGATAAAATTCAGACAGTTTCGTCTTGAGATTCCTCTTTCTAATATTTTAGAACTTTTATTGGTGTGCTCCTTTGATGCCTTCAAAGATGATAAAACCTGTCAAAGGTCATGATTTTTGTCAGTTGTTCATATATTGATGATGTTTTACCATCAATCTTCAGTTTTCCTAATGCTATATGTTGCCTAAAATCTTAACTGGTTTCCCAGAGTCCTACACTGGACTCAACCACATGGCAACAGATAGAAACACCTCGCACCTTCGCTAGCATAATCAACCAAGCCTTGAAGGTCTCACCTGAAGGCCAGACAAGACTACACGAATCCTTGTGATGAGAAGGTACCACGAAGTATCCATATGCAGATGAAAAAGCTATCAAACCCTTACTAAACATGAATAATCAGAAAACATAATCTGCATAATGAGTACTAACAACTATCACGATCCTTGCATAAAAAACATTACATAAAAACATAACCCATAACACAATCATGCATAGGCATCTCAAGTAACTACAATCATCTATGTAGAAGCACATAACACTTGTATTACTCAAGGTAATGCTTACATAACAGAATAACATCATCTGCACAAAAATACTAACTATCACCATCCATGCACAGAGCATTACATATAAACATAACCCATAACACAACCATGCATAAACATCTCAAGTAACTACAATCATCTACATGGAAGCATGTAACACTTGTATTACTCAAGGAAATTCTTACATCTGCACATCTTGCACAACTCACTACAAGATTACAATGTCTCGTGCACACAAGGCATGTGCCATGCAATTGCGCTACAAAACACTTGAATTGTTTTGAATCCTATGCTGCTCCTTACGCTATCCAAAATGTCATATCAACCATGTGTCTCAAATGAGGATTTGTATGCACCCAAAATTGCATGTGCTACATTGTTGGTTTATTATTCTTTTATATGGTGCTCGAATTAAAATAAAATATCATTAAAGCACATATAATGAATTAATAAACTGTTTGGTAACTTTGGCTTAGAGAATGTATTTAAATAAAATTAATAAATTATTTAAATGCAATTCCTAGCCAAAAGTGCGACTTGTTTGGGTATGTTTGATTAAACCCAAAAATGCGACCCACTTAGTAAAGAAAATAATTAATTAATTATTAATTATTGGGTTTTGGCCAAAAAGTGCGACTTGGAGATTTGGAGGGTTTTTTGGCTATATAAAGAAAATGCGACTTGGGGGAAAGGGCATTCATATTATTATCATTTTTACAGAGCAGTGAGCACAGAGCTTTTGCAGACAAAATCCAAGGACGGAAACCCTCTGGATTATTACTCTTGCGGACGGAAACCCCAGGAGCAGTGAGAGAAGATTCCACCCAGGGATCTTCATTGTTTACACAGGTTATTTTCATTTCAGCAGTGTCAGATAGAGAAATAAATTGCAGCAGTGGGCATTCAGGCAACATCAGGAGTGGGGCGACTTGTTCTACAGTTGATGTATGCATTATCAGAGGTATTTTTCATGATAGTTAATTGTTATACATTTCAGCCATATATATATGCCAAATCGATTTGACTGGGATTCATTCTGGCTGAGTTTTTGGGTAGTTTCTGTATTCTTCCATCTGCAGATTTCTATATGTGTTTGCCCTAATTATTTATCATTAGAAATCAATGTTGAATGTATGGCTGCGTTATTAATGAAGAAATCAAGCATTTAAACCCTAGGCGCCATTTCTATATGTACCCTAAGCCATGGGAATTTGCAGTATTTTAATCATAGGCAAAGCAGAGAATATTATTTCATGGGTTTATTTGATATTACCAGTTCAGCTCTATACCTGAGCAATATATATAAAAAAAAAAAAATATATCAGACAAAACGGGTTTGGGATCTTTCAGTGGTATCAGAGCAGTGTATCCTCCCAGCCTGTGTGGGAAGGAACAGCCAGGGCATTAAAACAGAAATCAGCCTTGAATGCATCACAGAGAGGACGGTACACATAGATACTACACCCGCAGACGAGCACGGCTCGAAGCTGGTATTGCAGGTGGTGACAGAATGGAACATTTGGGCGAGAGACCTGAGAGTCCTCGAGAGGAGCATGCAGATCCAGATAGGAATTTTATTCGGGATATGGCAGCTACACAGAGGCAGTTATTACAGACCATGGAGCGCATGGGTACTACTTTGGACAGGTTGGCACTGGATAGGCCGCGGGACAGGCATGGCAGGAGGGATAGATCCGTATCCGTTCTGCTAGAGCTGCTATAGGGGTCATAGCAGATCACCTTCAGAGCTTGGGAGTGTTAGGGGATCGCCACGCCGTGAGCGGAGGCATACCCATACAGACGAGAGGAGACCTACACGGACGGCAGATAGGCCCATGCAGCCTAACTTCGCCTGAGGTGACCCCCAGAGATCGAGGGACTACTTGGAAGAAGCAGCTTTCCCGGATACCATCATGGCAATCAAGATGAGTGGAGAAGTTTGCCACAAAGATGTGAGGGATGCATTTCCTCCCACAAGATTGTGCTCGAGGAGAGACAAGATGAGGGTCGGACAGATAGAGACCTAGAGCACAAAGCAGTAACAGGATTTGCAGCAAAGAGTTACCAATAAGGTAACCCTTTCCACTTTTGATGGTAGTGGAAAGATCGCCCAGGCTTGATTCACAAGCTCGACACCTACCTTACCCTCAAGCCCATGAGGGAGCAGGAGGCCATACAGCTTCGCTACATCATCGCACCCGAGGGGGTGGCTTATGATCGGTGGCACCATGGGTTAGTTACGCAGGTCATGAGCTTCTACATTCATACAGGATTTCAAAGATGATTGATCATGCGAGGTTTGATCGCAAGGATGTGGAGCTATATTACAGTGACTTAAACACACTCGACAGAGTGGACATGTTGATTCTTACATCAACGAATTTCAGCGGATAGCCGTTATGGTTCCGTAGATGCCCGAGAAGAGGGTGGTTATGTTATTTATGAGGGCCTCCATGATAGATGAGAGGATCGGTCAAGGCTCTTAAGCCTAGATATATCGCATGATGCCATTCGACGGCATCGACTTGGACACATCTCCCACTTCCTATCACCCACTTCTTATCAGCCCAATAAGAAGTTTCCCACGAGCTCCAGGCCATTTCAGCGCTCTACCGTCCCACAGAAGAGTGCACCACCTCCTAAGGTGGATCAGGAGACTCGTAACGAGTTAAGGAGGAAGAAGCTTTGCTTTCACCGCAAAGACCATCGGGAGCCTCGGACATCGTTGCCTTGGTAAAGGCAAGGTGCATCTCATCGAGGTGATTTCAGATGGAGAGGATGACCACTCGCCAGGTACAGATGTAGAGGATGAGGGCGGTGACCATGATGCACAGGGGGAGCAGCCCCAAATAGAGCTTGGTGAGGGCGAGGCATCGATTCATCCGATGTTACTATCTGCCACACTTTCAAAGTTCCTCAGTACCATCCCTTTCGTCCAAGGGAGTGCTTAAGGGGCAACGGATTGCTTTGTCCGGTCGATGAAAGTGAGCTACGCACAACTTCATGATGAGGGGTCATGGCGGGCGAGGATTACAGTGTTGAGGAATTTGATGGGTTTAGTGTACGGGTGGCAATGGATTTGCTATCACCACTCACTAAGAGGATTCCACGACTTAGTATTCGAGATGGGGGACTATACATCGACCGATGACTTCTATGTTATCGACTTGGTGAGATTGATACAAAGATTGGGTATTCAAGTGGTTACAAATTCTCGCGATATGTGCAGATTTCCGCAGATGGAGTTGGAGTTTATGGTGGATAAGAAGAAGATTGTGCTTCGGCTCTTTCTGACGGTGGGCCTAGAGTTGTTTCAAAGACGCAGATGGAGTCTATAATGAGACATGGAGAGATCGCATGGGCAGCCCAAAGTGTTTCATTTCGTCCAAATCTTCTTCGAGACGATGAGCAGCCTTATCATATTGACATCCACCCATACCGGATAAGCACGGTTCAAGTTGTTTGGTGACATTCCTCCGTGTAACCACCGATAGAGGGTTTGAGCATGTTATAGAGCTTCGAGGAGGGTGCTAAGCCCGTGATGACTACGCCTTATCGCCATCCTAAGACATACAAGGATGAGATAGAGAAGGCCATTAGAGAGCTCTCGAGATGGGACACATCCGTCTCTAGCTCTAGTCCCTTTGCTTCTTCAAAGGTGCCGTAAAGAAGAAGGACGGGACCATGAGGATGTGCATTGACTATCGTGCACCGAACAAGAAAACCATCAAAAACAGTATCCCATTCCCGCATCGATGAGTCATTGGATGAACCGCATGGATCTATCTACTTCTCGAAGATTGATCTTCGATCGTGCTACCACCGATTAGAGTACGGATGAGGATATCCATAAGACAACCTTCGATGTCACTATGGGCACTATGAGTTCTTGGTGATGCCATTCGACTCACTAATGCGCCCGCTACATTTCAAACATGTATGAACCATCTCTTCAACAAACAAATGAGGCAACTTGATTGGTGTTTTTTTGATGATATTCTCGATTTATAAAGCAGACATGGGGTGATCATTCGAGGCATCTTGATGAGGTACTTAGCATAATGGAGACTCACTTTGTTTGCTAAGATGTCCAAGTGTGAATTTGGGCTTACAGAGATACTCGTATTCGGGCATGTCATCAGGGGCCAATGGGGTCAAGGTTCATCAGAGAAGATACAGTAATGCAGATTGGCCACCACCCAAGAATATCTCCGACTTGCAGGATTCTTAGGGTTATGTGGTTATTACAGAGGTTCGTGAAGGGCTATTCCCACTTGGTAGCTCCGCTGATGATCTTACACTAAGGGTGCATTCAGGGCTGGTCGATGAGGCACAGTGGTATTTGAGAAGCTTAAGGTAATTATGAGCACTGTCCAGCTTTGCTCTTCCAGATTTCTCACGGCCCTTCATTTTAGAGTGTGATGCTTCGGGATTGGGATTGGTGCAGCTTCTATGCAGATCGTCATCCTATTGCCTTCGAGAGCCTAAGCCGAGAGATAATGAGAGACTCGTATTCCACTTATGATAAGGAGATGCTTGCCATTATGCATGCCTTGGCAAAGTTTAGACAAAGATTTGGTGGGTGGAAAATTTGTGGTGAGAACCGACCACAACAGCTTTGAAATATTTCCGAACAAAAAGAACTCAATGAGAGGCAACAAAAATGGGTCAAAGCAGGATCCAGCATATGATTTTGACATTGAGTATGTCAAGGGGACGAAGAATGTAGTGGCTGATGCACTTTCCAGGAAACCCCATCTCGCTGTCCTATGTTCGTTGAGCGAGATTTCAGCAGATTGGAAATCTCAACTCACGCTGAATATTCCAAAACACGTGGGCATGTGATATTATGGATGGAAAAATTCAGATGATCGGTATAAGGTAATGACTGATTTGATTTTGTATAAGGGCAGAATTTACCTAGTTCCTGAATCTAAACTTAAAGAGAAGATTATGCATGCTTTCCATGATACACCACTGTAGGACATCCTGGGTATTTTAAAACATACAGTAGATTAGAGAGAGATTCTCCTGGAAGGGTCTCAAGGATGATGTCCCTGCGCATGTCCGTGAGTGTATGACTTGTCAAAGAACAAGTCGAGCATACTTTCCCAAAGAGGCTCATACATGCCATTCGCCAGCTCCTAATGAAATGGGAGAGTATTTCCATGGATTTCATTACAGTCTTCCCCCGTGGTGCAAGGGAATGATCGCATTTACGCCGTAGTGGATCGGTTGACAAAATATGCACACTTTTTCGCTGTCCCTACCAGCTTTAAGGCACCTCATGTGGCTGATTTGTTCTTCCGCGATATTCAGCCGTATGGGCTACCAAGAACATAGTTAGTGACCGGGATAGCAGGTTTATGAGCATATTTCGCAGGAGCTTTTCCGTCTGGTCTACACCGAGCCGACTCCTAAGACCAGCTATCACCCTCGACGGATGGGCGCATGATGAGAGATTGTGAACAAATGGATAGAGGGTTATCTTCGCAACTACGTCAGCAGACAAAGCAAAGGCATGGGTTAAGTTGTTGTATTTATGCGAGTATTGCTATAACACCACTTACCATATGTCTATCGGGTATGACTCCATTCCGAGCTCTATATGGATATGATGCGAGATCCTTTGTTGATATGGCATTTGGGGATAGTAGAGCTCCCAAAGCTCAGGAGAGTTTACAGGATATTCAGGAAATCCTTAAGGTGCTTAAGGAAAACATGCAACGGGCCCAGAATCAGCAGAAAATATATGCAGATAGCACCGAGTGGAGAGATCATTCGAGATAGGGGACATGGTTTTTCTATTTACTTCACTTTACAGCAAAGTACTCTCAAGAAGAGTGGGGCTGAAAAGCTCAAACCGAGATTTTATGGGCCATACAGGTGTGAGGAGAGTTGGTGAAGTGGCATATGAGCCGGAGTTACCTTCCGAGAGTAAGATACATAATGTTTTTCATGTGTCTTGCTTGAAAAGGCCTTCAAAGGCGTAACATTATTTCTTCTACAGATTTGCCACCCTTGGATGAGGAAGGGAGGTTAGACCTAGTGCCAGAGGAGATCTTGGACAGCCGAGAGAGGAGACTGAGGAACAGGGTCATTCGGGAGTTCTTGGTGAGGTGGAAGGAATTGCCAGAGGAGGATGCTACATGGGAAGGTGAGATTATATTACAGCATCCAGCTCTACAGTTGCTTGGGGACAAGCAATCTCGGGAAGGGAGGACTGTAATGTCCCTCTTTCTCGGTTAGTTCGGTCGAAGACCTTTTGGCCTGTTTTGTCTACCCGACGGCCAAAAGGGTGTTTTCAAGGGTGACTTCGGTTTATTATTCTTTTATATGGTGCTCGAATTAAAATAAAATATCATTAAAGCACATATAATGAATTAATAAACTGTTTGGGTAACTTTGGCTTAGGAAAATGTATTTAAATAAAAGTAATAAATTATTTAAATGCAATTCCTAGCCTAAAGTGCGACTTGCTTGGGTATGTTTGATTAAACCCAAAAATGCGACCCACTTAGAAAAGGAAAATAATTAATTAATTATTAATTATTGGGTTTGGCCAAAAAGTGCGACTTGGAGACTTGGAGGGTTTTTTGGCTATATGAAGAAAATGCGACTTGGGGGAAAGGGCATTCAGATTTATTATCATTTTTACAGAGCAGTGAGCACAGAGCTTTTGCAGACAAAATCCAAGGACGGAAACCCTCTGGATTATTACTCTTGCGGACGGAAACCCCAGGAGCAGTGAGAGAAGATTCCACCCAGTGATCTTCATTGTTTACACAAAGTTATTTTCATTTCAGCAAAGGTCGATAGAGAAATAAATTGCAGCAAAGGGGCATTCAGCAACATCAGAGTGGGGCGACTTGTTCTACAAATGATGATGTATGCATTATTAGAGGTATTTTCCATGATAGTTAATTGTTATACATTTCAGCCATATATATATATGCCAAATCGATTTGACTGGGATTCATTCTGGTTGAGTTTTTGGGTAGTTTCGTATTCTTCCATCTGCAGATTTCTATATGTGTTTGCCCTAATTATTTATCATTAGAAATCAATGTTTTGAATGTATGGCTGCGTTATTAATGAAGAAATCAAGCATTTAAACCCTAGGCGCCATTTCTATATGTACCCGGTTTACGGGGAATTTGCGCAAGTATTTTAATTGTTAGCAAAGGTGAGAATATTATTTCATGGGTTTATTTGATATTACCAGTTCAGCTCTATACCTGAGCAATATATAAAAAAAAATAAAAATAAAAAAATCGACAAAACGGGTTTGGGATCCTCCTTCCCCTTCTATTTTTGCATGTGCTTTAGTTAATTGGAACTACCTCTTCTTGCCTTGTGCATAAAGGCACATCCCAACCCCAATTCTTATATATTCCATGCTTGTATTCAAGCAAAAGGCCGGAGAATTTTGTGTATTTTGCATAGCATTGCTGCCACAATCCTGCTAGGAATTGCATAGCCAAGCTCAAATCTCTTGTGTTATCTCTCTTCTACTTGCATTACAACCAGATCGCCTTCAAGTTGCCATTGCTCTAGCGCCTTCTCCTGCTGCTATTCTTGCATTCCCAATCCTCGACTCACATAAACACACAGAGAAAGAAAGAGACTAACCGAGGGGACAAATTACTACACAACCGGATTTACCTCTGCCTGTGAATTCCAGTTGGATTTGTTGTTTTATTTCCGTCATTCGTACAATTTATCATTGTTATATCATATCAAATAGAGTAAAAATCAATTTCCTTTCATTTTGCAAGTAATTAGTTAATTTCAAGAGGGTTTAAATCATTAATAGTAGCTCCTCGGTGACGGATTCTCTTATTCCCATCCCTGTGGATCTGAAGTAGAGAATATCTGTAAGAGGTTGTCTACATATCATAGATCATTTGGAAAAGTTCTTGTTTTAAGTTAGTTTAGTTTCAATACACTCAACACAGGTGAATAACCACACTCGGGTTATCTCGCTTGTTTAGTTTTAGTGTAGAAATATTTTAATTATTTAGAATAGAAGCAAATTGTTGTTTGTGATTGTAATATTTCAGTTTTGTGATTTGTTTAGATTAGTTTCCTTTCAGTAGTAGCATAGATTGTTATTTTCAGCTTAATTAATTTGGACACTTCAAACTAGATCAACACTTAGATCCAAGTTAGGCAAACAAACCATAGGGAATTTATGCTACCCATTCATAGCCTCTAAATCTCCCCTTTGCCAATTTTGCTACTAGGAAATCACACTACCATATCTTAGTCACCGATTTTCTCATAGCCAGCCATCAACACATTCAACATCGACGCTCCGCACGACTCCTGGGGTCGAGTGCGAAAGAAGGTCACGTGTTCATTTTCTTTCATACAGACCCCATAGCGATATTTGAAGTTTCCAATTGACCCTTGGCCTTTCTACCGGGTGCACGATTGACTACCACAAATAACCTCCCCGAACCGCCTAGAAACCGCTTGGTTGTCATGCACCTACTAGGTTCGAAACTCGCACATGCCTCATTAACCTACGTGATCTTGGACCATTCGCAGCTGTTCACCATCTTCTAACACATGTCAACATATTTGTTCTCCATCAAAGATCCTCATGCTACGTAATAGAACTTAGAGATTCAACGCGGTCCATCCTTGCTTAGGTCCTCTCAACTCTTGTGCGACCTAGTCCATCTACTTCTCCCGCACAGACCGTAGATTATTGGGTTCACATGCTTTTGACTCAAAGTAGTAAGATACTTGGGTCTCTGCAAAAGAACCTTCTTATGCACCTTTTCCTGATCAACCATATATTTGACGTTTTTTGCAAGACAAAGGAATCTTTTCATCTCGACTCCTGTATTAAAAGACAATCTGAATTAACATAGTTCACGATGAAACCAAAAGAGAGAAGGAAATGTAGCACTAAAGAGGCCTAGGTTAAAATCCAACAAAGTGATGGAACTTACACAAAGGGATTATGGTGGAATGAGCTGGACACATCTTATGAGAAAACAAAAAAGGAAAAGACAAAAAAATAATGAAGGATACATAAAACATCCATGCAAATAAAGCATAAAAGATAGATTTTTTTCTAGTTTAGTTAGTTGCATAGTAAGATATAAGGTTTAGTATATTTTAAAGAAGTAGAACAAATAACGCTGTAAAGGATATAGATAGGTTTGTTATAGGAGTTTTAGATTTCTTTGCAATTAAGCAAAGATTAGTTATTTTTAGATTGCTTCACGATGAAGAAAAGGTTAGTTAAATTTAGAAAGGGTTTCCTTTTCTTTAAATATGGAAAGACATATTGTAATAACGAGATGATTATTTGGAATGAAAATATGCACTCAACAAAAGATGGTTGTCTTTAAAATTGGAAGTGGCTCACCTGCAAGCTTGGGCTGTTCTATTTATTGGTCATGATTAGAGCATAATTGTATTACTTACGTTTAGCAAAACAATTACTACTTCAAAAATATTTCCTTTCACATCTCATTAATTTGTATTTTGAAATTTCCTAGGCAGATTTCTGTTGATTTTTAATCAATTCCAGTCCAGATTTGTCTAGGTTCATGATAGTCGTATCAAAGCAGTGATTCTGTCATCCCATGAAATTATAACATATAGAAAATGGGGTCTGAGAATGAACGAGATAGAAGTGAGTTCAAACAAGTAATGAAAGAAAGTTTCCAACCTTTCGTTGAAAACATAAACAGTGAGTGGGGATGTTACAGAAATAACCCAGACCATGCAACAATTATTGAGCATGGCCAGAAAAGAGCCTTCATCACCACTCCTCACACAAGGCTGAAATGTTGCATAGCCACCCTACTAGGTCTAAATGGGAGCCTTCAATTGGACAGCGACAGTCTCCTAGACAGAGGAATCCAAGAAGAGAGGCAAGAGACTTTAATGAAAACCTTATCAGAAGGTAATGGAGTGTATACAAAGCCAATGATGACGACTTCAGATGCCAAAAATTGGCATCCCAGTTTGATGCATCACACACAATTTAGCCACGCCCATGGATTCATAAACTTCATGTTAATTCTAACATGCATCCGATGACCAATATGGATAAAATTCAATTACCATCACTACACTTGGAGGGGACTGCATATGATTGTTGGCATCATTATGACTTGGATGTTCAAGATGGTCTCAAGCTATGTTGCTACAGTTCGCCCCCACCCTCCCGTACCCGCTGGATACGTCCCAGGTACGGTACTGATATGCCCCGGCACGCCTGGGTACATTTTGACATACCCAGACGTACCCGGGACGTATCAGTACCATTGGGCAGTGAGGGGGCTCTAAATTTATTTTATTTTGACTCAAACAAACTTCAGTTTTATTGAGGACTAGACTAGGAGGGCATGGCAACCACAAGGAAACTTGGAGATTGTTTAAAATCCCTCTAGTTTATTGAAGAGAAAATATTCAAAGGATATCAAGAACATTTGAGGTAATTATTTGGGATCATCGCAATTGGCCAAGGAAAGAAGCTATTCATAGAAATTTGGACATATATTTGAGCCTCCGTACAAGTTATTTATGAGATCAAATCTCAGGTGATCTTCAATACTAATAGAAAAATTTGGAACTGCAAATTGCATAGCTTAAAGTTTCAAAGAGCATCCTTTCCTAGAAACTATTAAGGCACAACATTGACTCCTTCCCACATCCTTAAGGAGGATTAGAAGGTGATTTTGGATAATATGAATGCAAGAACCAACCATTGGACTGACCTCTTTAGTTATCATTGGCAGGTTAGAGTCAACCTAATTAAATAGGTCCTTCAGGAGCTCCCTATATACATCTTTTATGGCCACCATCGCAACACAAAAATTAATCTCAAAGGAAATGGATGAAACACAAAGGAATATAATATTCATATATCATAGAAAATGTAAAATCTTAAGTATATTGAATGTTTTGAACATTGATCATACTATATTTTTCAAGTTTTGTATTTCTTATGGACTAAAAAATGAGTAAAATGAGTATATGAATAAAATAAATATCTTGAGCAGGTTTAATATATATATAATCCTTCCCTAAAGGCCAAAATCTTATCCCCGTGATGTGGAGTGGTATCTCTCTTCTCCTTTGGAATATTTGGAAGGAAAGAAACAATAGAATTTTCAGGCAAATCAGTAAAGATAGATCTTTTGTTTGGGAGAAGACCAAAATCAACATAGTGGAAAGCCTGAAACATAAGATATCTTTGCCTCAAGATCTTTCCCCTGAGTGGGAAAATATTTGTAATCAACTTAACATTGATCCTAAGGATGTTTCTTGCCCTAGGTTGCAGAATAAGAAGAAAGCTCTAAGGGACGACCATTGGAATAATCCTCCTCTAGGATTTGGTAGGTTGAATACGGATGGGGCTTCCAGAGGAAATCCTGGGAAAGATGCTATGGGAGGCATTGGTAGGGATGTTAACTGTGGGGTCCAATTCTTTTTGTCGAGAATATTGGATTTACCACTAACAATTTTGTTGAGGTTAAAGCTATCTATAAAGGCATGCAGGAGGCCTTGAAAATTGGATAGCATAAGATCCAAGTTTCAAATTTCATTCCCCAAATCATTATTCACCCATGGTTTTGATAACATAGGAGACTCTCCTTCCAATTGGCGATTGCAAAAGAGGTGTGGACGATAAAACAACTAAGGGGAAAATTTCAAGAGGTCCAATTCAATCACATTCCTTGTGAAAGGAACGAACTCGCTTGTTGGATCACTAAATCGGGCTCTGACAACAAGGACCACAGTTGTAAAGTATGGCATGCCCCCTCCGTGGTGGTCCAACAAGGATTAAAGAATAGAGCTTGGGAGGATATCATATATTCTTAATCTTGATTCTCTATTAAGATTATTTCTTTTGCTTTTTTTGTATGATACTCAAGCTTGGACCAATAACTTTCGGACTTGCACAATCACTATATGTAATTTTGTATTTTTCATAATATAATGTTCTGTTGCATGATATATATATATATATATATATATATATATTTATTTTTATTTTTTTAATATATATGTACGGACGTATCCAAGATGTATCATACCCAAGGGTTTTTTAATATTGGCGTATCCATGTATCGAACCCGTACCCATACCCGTATCCTGGAAACATAGGTCTCAAAGGATGGAATCCTTATCTTCACATGTATGATTTGTCTTCTTCTTCTCAAGTGTTTGTTAAAAAGACTAGTGATGCCCACCATATAGAGTCACACAAATTTACATCGAACATGAAAGATTTTTGATGATTATAGTATAAATTTTAGAAGATAGTGAATGCACGCTTTGTGGTTTCCCAACATCTAGACAAGCCATGCCGAATGTTTGTTAATGGTCCGAATGATGAGTTAAAGGGGTATGGTGAGGCTATTGACCAGCTGACTTTGATGGAGCTATTGCACAAGCCATAGCATATGAAAAATTGCTGAAAAGCAAGATCCGAAGCAACAAAAAAATATACACTTCCTAAGAAACATCCTAGCTCAAATAAAATAACATGAATATTGATATGAAGTGGCCACTTATGCTTCAGGAATGAATGCTAATAAATGCAGCCAAAGAATATTGAAGGAAGCAAGGTCGCAGCATCTCATACAAGGGTAAGTGGGCTCCGTGCCAAAGTTTTGAAAGATGGCTATGAAAGATCCCAAACCCCTTTTTGCCTGGATACTTCTTTTTTTTTAATATATATTGCTTTGGCTCAAATCTGAATTGATAACATCAAAAGAATCCATAGAACACCATACACAAACCGCATAGATAAATTAAATAAAACAAACCCCGCCAATCGGGTGAATACGAAAAGGTGCCTAGGGTTTAATAGTGCTTTCAAATGAACAATTCAACCGTGTATTTAATAATGATTTCGATGCTAAATATTATGGCAATACAATTATAAATCTGCGAGATAGATTGATAATAAAGATTGTCCAAAACCCATCAGTAAATGATTCAAACCAAATCGATTTGATATATAATTGATGCTTTGAAATTACAATAATTATCTAGCATGAAAAATACCTCGAATGAATCGCATAAAATAACTTTAGAATAAGTCGCCCACTCTAGAAAAGTCTCATGTGCCCACTACTGCAATTTATTTCTCTTTTTAAACTGCTGAAATGATAAAAACTCGTGAATACAATGAAGATCCCCGAATAGGAACTCCTCTCACCGCTCCCGGAGTTTCCGTCCACAAGAGGATAATCCAGAGGCTTTCTGTCCTTGGATTTTGTCTACAAAAGCTCAAGCTAATTGCGGGAGAAAATAATAATAATTTGGAATACCTTTTTCCCAAATCGCATTTTTTTCCTTATTGCCAAAAAAAAATCCAAAGATACAAGTCGCACTTTTCCCAAATCAATATAATTAATTTTTAATTAATTATTTCCTTCACTCAAGACACGCGCATTTTTAGTTTATTTGACCCTTCCCAAGGCAATTCGCATTTTTGCCTAGGAAGGCACATTAAATAATTTATTTAAATGCACTTTCCTAAGTCAAAGTCACTTAAACAGTCTATTAATTCATTATATGTGCTTAAATGATATTTTACTTTATTTTGAGCACAATATAATAAAATTAATAAACCGAAGTCACCCTTGAAAACACCCTTTGGCTTTCATCAGGTAGACAAAAACGAGCCAAAGGTCTTCGAACAAACTATTCGAGAAAGAAGGACATTACATGCTAAGGGAAAAATTCATTTGGTTAAAATGTTTGATGATCCAATAAGTTGGGTAGCAGCGGGATGAACAAGCTCAAATTGATGTGGGTATATACCACCTCTAGAGGATACATCATCAACGGAGCCAATTGGCCAGCCCGCGATATTTTTTACTACTATCAACGGGGTGTTCATTTGCACCCTACCTTGAGAGGAGTAAAGATTGAAGCGAGACAAATAATAGTACTGATTGACTTGTGAGGCACACATAATGTCATTGATTCTAGCCTTGCTTCATCTGATTTACATATGTGTTTGTGTCCTCTTTTTAAGGTTAGTATTGCAGATGGGACTTATATGATTTGTAAGAAGTATGTTTAGGACATGAACTAAGGAGTATGTTGAGGGCATGAACCTAGGATGGGATCTTATTCAACATGATCTAAATTTTATTGATTACCATTAGGCAGCAATGATGTGATATTGGGCATACAATGGTTTCACAAACTTGGAGAATCCACATGGAGTTTAAAGAGTTGTACTTAGAGTTCGTGCAAGAAGATTAAAAATGAAATTAGAGGGTTTGAACCACCTAAATGCTCCTCATACCAACCCATAAAATACAAAAACAGATAAAGCAAACCATGTTATATAATCTGTTGTAATTGTTTGAAGGGCTTGCATACTCCACCAATTTCAGAAAAAATAGCATATATCCAGCTAGAACAACAAATATTACAACACTAATGAGTGGTGTTTGGTGATGTTTATAAGGGTTTTCTGCCTGACGGGTGAAGAGCATTTCATAGACTTGGAGATGGGCACAAAAACAATAATTATTACCCTTTTTTATTTGATATAAGAATGAAAAGGAGGTACAATCACTAGTAGACATGAATCCACATTGTTCCTCACCAAATTTGGGAAACCCCATTTGATGCACCAATGGTATTGTTTAGGAAAGAGGATGGTTCTTTTCACATGTGCATTGATTATCATTCCTAAAATAAGAATGCTATAAAAATCGATTTCCTATTCCTAGAGTGGACCAGATTGATTTATGAGTCGCATGGAGTTACCATCTTCTCCGAAATTGACTTGAGATCTTACTACCATTAGATTAGGATGAGACCTCAAGATACAAAACAACATTTAGGACACACAATGGACACTACAAATTTTTCGTCATGCCCTTTGGTATCACAAATGCACATACTACCACAAATAAGGTTGTCATGTCCCTTTTTCAAGATAATTCTGTTCAGAGACCTTGACCCATTTTTCTTCCTCATGGGTCCAAGGGAACAAGCTAGAGGAAGCCAACAATGTCATCGTGTGCTTAATTTTTTTGCTTATTTCTTTAATTGGCATTGTTTTTATTTGTGAGCTTGGTGCCCAGCAATAAACTAAAAATAAAAAGATATTGGTGAGCATGCAAGCTCCAAAAAGTAAAAAGAATATAATAATAAAGCAAGTCTAATTGTGGTCGGCCTCATTTGAAAGCCCCAAGACTTGGCGCCACCCTTTTATTATAAATAGAGGTTGTTGGCATTAGTTTGGGATATGCTGATTTATGAATTTTATATCTTGGTGAAGGTTGGCTTGTAATATCCCTTCTCAAAATCAATCGTCAAAGACCCGTAGCCCATTCATTGTTTCCTCCTTACTACTAAGGAATGAGAAAAAGGAAAACTAAGTCATAATAAATTAATTATAAAGTGCATCATAAATTTTATTATAAGCACTTAAATTAATTTATTAATGAATTTTTTTTTAAAAGTTACTTTATATTTTAATTTTCCCTAGAAGGAAAATGCGAACCATGTGGACAAGAAAATAAACAAGGGAAAATATTAAATGTGCGTAAAGTGAGTTGATTGGTTGTTTTGGGTGGCTAATGGGCCAATGCAAATTATAAAAGGAGGTCGCCATGCATGTAGAAGACATCCTTTTGACATCTTATCATTTCAGAATTTTGGTCTAAGCTTGCATGCTTTCGTATTTAACTCCAAAGAACGAAAACCCTTTGTAGTTTTGCTTGAGAGGACGAAATTCCTCTTTAAGCTTAGGAAGAAGAACAAAAACTCTTCTTTCTTTTGAGAGGAAGCTCTATTCAAGAGTTTCCATTGGTTTTCAAGGCTATATTTCAGATTTCCGGAGTTGTTGAAGGTTAGCCGATTTGTTGATTCCAGCGAGGTTCAAAGATAGAACATTGTTGTTGAATTCTACCTTTTATCCTCGCTTTCCTAAAATGGAGCAACATACCTTGGGACCATTTCAGAGTGATCTAGGGAACGCTTTGGACCTTATTTGAATTGCTCTTCCAAATCATATTTTTAGAAACTAAGATCAACTGATTTGCTTTTGTTTTGGGCTGAGGAAATTCTATTTCCAGCTAAGTCTGTAATTCTCATTCTGCAGATTTTTATAAATAAAATTCCAGCCCTATTTGATCCAAATCTGGTATTTTTCTAGTGTTCTTGCCTAATTAAAAATAGCTGATCTGTTTTGGTAAAGAATACAGTGATTTTACTTCAGTTTTGAGTGCCTCCAATCTCCTAGGCAAGTCGCATTTTCCATGAATAAATCAGATCTGCAGTAATTTTATCAAGTAAATATTCTATAATTTGTTTTTAGAAATCAGGTTTATTTTGTTCCATTTGGGGTAAAAATTTGTCCATTTGGGGACATTATGGTGGTATCAAAGCAATGATTCTCCCAGCCCGTAAAGGAAAAAAATCAGTTTTGCATGGACACAAGCGAAGAGGGTTTTAGATATCACTACTCAAGAAGAATTCCAAGAAAGGAAGGTATGGGTGATAGAGAATAACCTCCACCATCAAATGAGCTGAGCTATGTGAATGAAATATTCACTAAAGGTAACATGGAATTGCAAAACCGTTTTGCTGGAAGCTCGTAGGGATCTAAGAGACTCCTTTGTAGGAGCTATAGCTGATTTGAGTAGACTTATACAACGACTAAGCACTATCGCACCAAACTCTCAAGAAATCAAGGTAATCATTGTGAAGGAAGCTTTTCTACCAATCATGGAGAAAGGGTCTCAAGCAAGACCCCCTCTTAATTCTTCCGTACCAATTTTCTACAAAAAGCAGAGCCACAAGTGGATATAGAACAACCACAAGCACTTGGAGTTGCTGAAAACTGGGATCTATATGGGGAAGAATATGCATCTTTGAGTCAAAACACAAGAGAGCTGCTTTCTTTGTAGATATTTTCCAACTAACAAGAGGCTAAGGACCAAAGAAGAATACGGTGAGTCATCAACAAGAGCTAAGAAAAGATATCTAGCATAGATTGGGTAAGATTACTCTTCCTACATATGATGGTTCTAATAAATGTTCTGGTAGAGTTTGGTTGCAAAAAATTAGACACTTATTTGTCACTAAATCCTATGTATGAAGAAGAGGCCCTCAAATTTGTTACTTTACATTTAGAGGGTGTGGCTCATGAATGGTGGTATCATGGCATAATTACACAAGGACATGGTTCTATTACCACTCTTGATGAATTCAGTCAAAGGCTAATAGAAAGGTTTGATAGAAAGGATTCGGAAGTGCACTTTAGAGAGTTGGCACAACTCAAACAAGAGGCTTCAGTAGAAAGGTATGTTGCTGATTTTCATAAACTTGCAGTCATGGTTCTAGATGTAAGTGAAAGAAGATTAGTTGTTTTGTTCATGGAAGGCTTGACCAAACCTCTTAGGGGCTTAGTGAAGGCTTTTGAGCCTCCTCTTCACGATGCCATCAAGAGATCGTTGAATTTGGAATCTACAATCAAGAGTAGAAATTTGCAGTTTGAACAAGAATTAACAACATCTTTTGGGCAGCAAAATGAATCACTTGAATAAACAATGACAACTTCAAATAGTAAGCAAGGAACAACTTTTGGGCAGCAAGGTAAGGCAAAGGAATGGATAAAATAAGCTAAGAAATAGAGGCAAGGGATGAGTTAAGAAGAAAAAAATTTATGCTTCAATTGTAGGGAACCCATGGACACCCAACCATCATTGTCGGGGTAAAGGGTCAATCCACTACATTGAGGTAGTTTCAGATGATGAAGATGATGGAGATAATGTTGATCCAAGAAAATTGAAGAGGAAGTGGTTATCACAGGTGTCACACTTGCTACATTATCTTTACCACCTAGTTTCTATGCATTCTGAGTTAGAGGAGATCTTCATGGGCAAAAGATCACCGTGTTGATAGATAGTGGAGCTACACATAACTTCATTGATGAAGGCTTGGTTAGAAAGATGGGATTGCAGGTGGAAGATTTCCAAGGTTTCAACATGATAGTGGCGGATGGACATTCAATCTCATGTACAAAGAAGATTCCACAACTTGAGTTCACCATAAGAGATCATGAGGTACGAGATGATTTTTATGTTATTGGCATTGGTGAAATGGATATAGTACTTGGAGTACAATGGCTACAATCTTTGGGTGAATTCATCCAAAATTATCAAACTATGGAGTTGAAATTCAAAGTGCAAGACAAGGAAGTTGTTTTACAAGGTATGAGGAATGGTACTCCTCAAGTTGTGACAGCGAAGAACATGGAAGGTTCCTTCAAAAGAGAGAAAATTGCATTGGATGCGGATTATGTGGAAAGAGGTACATCTCCTTTTTTTGCAGCAGTTTTATCATGAGTATACTTAGCCCATTCTAGACAAGGATGCTAAGAATTCGATGCCGCAAAACCAAGATATAATGAAGGCCAAAGGGAATAAAGAACTTGATGACACTCCAAGGTATGGAAAGAATGATATAATGTCATATTTATTGTTGTATATTCAGATTTATTTTCCCGTGAGAAGCATGAAAAGTTAGAGGATCAAGTTTGCAAAATGGAGTATGTGGAACCCTTGATCCAAATTCGTGTGTATGAGCATCATGAAAGTTACCTATTTTGGCAAGAGCTCTCTCATTTGACCAGGCACGGATCTAGACTCTTGGAGCACTACAACATGTTTTATCTCTTGCACATGGCACTTGGGTATATGAGATACAATTGCTTGAAGACAAGCAATTTGGGGAAGGGAGGATTGTAATATCCCCTTCTCAAAAGCAATCAGTCAAAGACCTTTAGCCCATTCATTGTTTCTCGATGGCTAAGGGATGAGAAAAAGGGAAACTAAGTCATAATAAATTAATTATAAAGTGCATCATAAAATTTTATTATAAGCACTTAAATTAATTTATTAATGACAAAATAAAAAAGAAAAGGAAAAAGTTACTTTATATTTTTATTTTCCCTAGAGGAAAAATGTGACCCATGTGGAGAAGAAAATAAGCAAGGGAAAATATTAAATGTGGGTAAAGTGAGTTAATTGGTTGTTTTGGGTGGCTAATTGGCCAAAACAAATTATAACAGAGGTCACCGTACATGTAGAAGACATCTGTTTGACATCTTATCATTTCAGAATTTTGGTCTAAGCTTGCATGCTTTCCAATTTAACTCCAAAGGATAAAAACCCTTTGTAGTTTTGCTTGAGAGGACGAAATCCCTCTTTAAGCTTAAGAAGAAGAACAAAAACTATTCTTTCTTTTGAGAGGAAGCTCTATTCAGGAGTTTCCATTGGTTTTCAAGGCTATATTTTAGATTTCCAGTAGTTGTTGAAGGTTAGAGTTGCAAATTTGGGTTGATTCCAGCGAGGTTTGAAGATAGAAAATTGTTGTTGAGTTCTAATTTTTATCCTAGCTTTCCTATAGTGGAGCAACCTACCTTGGGAGCATTTCAGAGTGATCTAGGACACGTTTGGAGCAGATCTAAATTTTTGTTCCAGGGAAAATTGTTAGAAGCTAAGATCAGCTGATTTGCTTCGGTTTTGGGCTGAGGAAATTTGATTTCCAGCTAAGTCTATAATTCTCATTCTACAGATTTTTATGAATATAATTCCAACCCTATTCAATCCAAATCTAGTAATTTTCTAGTGTTCTTGCTTAATTAAAAATAGCTTATCTGTTTTGGTAAATAATACAATGATTTTATTTTAGTTTTGAGTGGCTCCAAATTCCCAGGACAAGTCAGATTCTCCATGAATAAATCAGATCTACAGTAATTCTATCAAGTAAATATTCTATAATTTGTTTTTAGAAATCAGATTTATTATTGTTCCTTTTGGGGCAAAATTTGTCCATTTCGGGAAATTACATGGCTAGTGTAGCCCCTTTTACTATCTCTCTCAAGGACGAAACCCCTTGATTGAGGGCTTGTGTGGAGGACAAAACCCTCTCACAAGGGTGGTGAGGACGAAAACCCTCTCCCACAATTGTATTTTGCAAAGAGGCATTCAAGGAGTAATATATTTATCATTCTTTGCTGGTATTTCTTTGAGTTTGCTGGTTATCTTCCCTTTTTGAGTGGAGCGACCCACCTTGGAGGGGAAAGTGGTATATGCTGATGGTAAATTGGTTAATTTGAGTGTATTATCTTATTCTCCATATTTTTAAGAGCCAAGATCTCAAGTTTCATGAATTTTGGAGTTTCCTAGGTAAACTTATGAATTTTTAAAGTAACTCTGCAGACAAGGGTTTATAGAAATTCATATCTTCAATTCTAGGGCACTAAAAATAAGTTTTCTTGCATGATATGATTGCTGGTGATATAGAATAATTTTAGAGACTTAAGTGGAGCTGTTTTGAAGGGTTTTGTGGGCCAAAATGTAGGTTTGAAACTCCAAAAAGGGTCGTTGCCTTAGAAGGGTGTTTGCTGGCAGCAATTAAGGGTTTTTACAGATATGTTTCAGTCACTAACAACCTATTGAAAATCTGAAGGGTGTTTGCTGGCAGCAGTTAAGGGTTTTTACATATATGTTTTAGTCACTAATAGACTCGACCAAGAATGATAGATTCAAATAGTCAACTCTAGCTAGCAAAGCATTCATAAACCTCAAGAAAATAAAGTGCAGTTGTCTCACCTTGGCATTTCCAGATCTCTTTTTGCCATTCATTGTTAAATTGGGAATTGGAGCAGTTTTATGCAGCACCATATATTAATTGCCTTTAAGAGCTGCAAACTAAATGACAAGAAGAAGATGTCTATTTACGTTAAGAAAATGCTAGCAGCAACGCATTGGATAAGTTTCAACCAATATCCGGTTTTGGCAAATTCATTGTTAAGATCAACCATAATAGCCTCAAGTACTTTATATTACATCACCATCCATTATTTTTCTATCAAACTCATGCCAAAATATTCTTAATATTTTTAGCTTTCCAACAAGCTATAGATCACAATTTTTGGATAAGTAGAAGGCATGCAAATCAACCCACGAAATCTGAAACTATGTAGATAAAACCCTAGCACAAACAATTGAAACTTGGAAAATTCATAACTTGCTCAATACTTCATCTTTTGCCATGAAATAAAGTGCAGATTAATCTATAATTCAAGAGCTTTCCAAAGATATTAAAATTTGAATTTTATGATAACTGAAACCCCTTCAAAATAACCCCCGAAATCCCAAACCCAGTCGCTAGGGTTAGAATAAATTGCACAACTAATTTCCAGCACTTAATAATCCTTCAAGCATGCTAAAAGATACCCTAATCAAGTCGCCATAGTTAGAATAAAACCAACAATAACCAGCAGATCTAAAACACCATAAAACCCTTCATAATATTCAATAACATGCAGATTTTACTCTCAATAAAAGGCGCCAAAGCTAGAAAGAGAATCACCAACAAGTAGATTTGCAAATCTCATGAAAATACTTCAATTGAATATCAAACCAACACAATAACTCCCACGCAAGAGAGAGAGAACATTAATGGGCATGCATCCCAACTCCAAGCATGGAGTGAACATCAAATGATCAATCAACATAATGATAATAATGATCCTAACGCTCCTTTTATAAGCAAGGAGGCACAAAATACGAAATCCCTAGGAGAGGAAAGTTATTAAATGAAAGCAGTTTGTTTTCCCTAGGTGTGGCGTCCCCTTTTCAAAGGGTGATTTTATCAATAAAAGCCACCTAAATATTTATTTAATTAATTCTCCATTAATTTTTATATTTTGGGAATTAAATTAAATAATCTTCAAATTAAATTATAATGCTTTCAATAAATAATATTTAATTAATAAAAATGTTCCCTTTGCAACATCCCAAAGCCTACGGGGAAGTATAGGCTAAGGGTCTTCATAAATGGAGACATTACAGTCCTCCCCTCTTGGAAATTGCTTGCCCTCAAGCAATAGCAAGCTCATAGATCCATGCATCATGCCCCAAAGAGAAGATGTGGGGTGGTGCATCCAAAGCCTCGATCCGGTGCCTGTCAAGTGGCGAAGAGTTGGAAAGAACAAATTTCTTTCCCTCATGTCAACCCAAAAAGATGGGTCATCAGCTCCATAACATGTGCTCCAAGAGATGGTGTCCTCAACATGGCATAGAGAATCATCAAAAGGATGAGCTTTGCTAAGCTCCAAGGCTGCCCACTCAAAAATGCCCTCATGAAATGAATAGGACAACAGTCTTCCATCACATGTCTTCAATCCTACACATGAAGCAAACTCATTAGAAAAACAAGTGTTGAGAAACACTTTTCCTGTTTCTTCTTCATGTCTCCAAGGCATGGAGAGCTCCCAAATCTTCCTCATGTATGGGTTGTCCCCAAAATCTGTTATGTGGCTCCCACCACTGCTGTAATCATGCATTCTTCCTTCAAAAATCAGAATTAGGATGGCTGGTTTCCATCCCCAAGTATTCACCCATGAGCCAAAATCAAGCACCAACAACCATATCATCAAATGCATGACAAAAATCTGAATTATAGAAGTGATAGGGAGGCTGGTCATAGTGATGTCAATCATAAAAATGATGTTACAACAGTAATCATACTTCAAATTTTTTATCCCAATGTGAAGGAACAACAAACTAGTTGAGAAGAATGTCTTCATAGTGACTGAAAATTCACTCCCAACTCTAGCCAACTTTCCATCTAAGTGAATGCAAACCATGCAATGAGAGAAAACCAATATGTAACACAACTTGTTCTTGCTCATGTCAAGTGTACCATCACAATAATGAACAACAAAATCCATAGGGGCTGTCCTAACAAGTTCTTCAAACTGAAAATTATTATTACCACTCAAAAAAGTACCCTTCCCATTGATTTCCGGGTCCACCAATGTTAGGACATGCTTGCCAACACCTTTATTCACCATATTCAAATCTGAAACTTCACTTGGACACATGAAACCAGCTGTAAAAATCAGAAAATCAGATCTGATTTCTTTTGAAAAGATCATTGGTTCCCATACCTTTGAGTGCCCATGTGCATGATCTTGTCCCAAGGAGTCTTTTTGCTCCATTTTGCATTTCCTAATCCTCATTCTATCTTTGTCACTTGCATGCCTCTCATTAGAAGTACAAATCTGAGATAGAAAAGTATGCAACCATAATCCACTCTCTTCATACCTTGGAATGACTTTATGTGGGCTGTTTATCATACCTCGTGGGAAAGAGTATCAATCACTCTTTCTCCTTTGCCATTATGTTCCGCATGCACCCAAGTGTTAGGAACAAAAATACCAATCAAAATATGACCAATATGCCTCATATCCATCCCTCTAACATGCTTATGAACATACCCATCAAAGCTCAACATATTAGGAGAAATAAAATAAGAAAGACCATACCTTGGGCTGTTCCCATCATATACAAAACTCAGAATTTCTGAGTTTAGGACAACGCTCTTTCCTTCATCATTTTCTTCTTCTAAAGTCCCATCACACTTTCCAATGCTTAAGCTTGTCATATATAATTCAGAACTTTTGCTCAAGATAATATCAACTTTATGTACCCAACCAACAAGAAGGTGCCAAACCAATGTAGTCTCCCTCAAAGGACCCAAACTAACTTTCACAAATTCACCCAATATTCCCCAATATGGATTTGTGTAAAACATACAATATGAAGTGGTAAAAATGAAGTACATATTAGTATCCTTCATGTCAAGTTTAACCCCATCAACAAAAGAGTGCAAACTTACATGTGTACCAAATTTGTCTTCCATTACCTCTTTACCCTTAGAGCTTGCTTTCACATTTCCATATGCTTGCTTGTGTGATGAATCACCACTCATATCAAAATAGGAGATAGCTGTCCTATCATGTACCATCTTCATGTCCTTCTCCATATAATTAGTAGCCAAGGAATTATAAAATGACTCCATAATTTCTTCTCCTTGTGGTAAGAAGCTAGGCAAAGGAAATGCATAAAAACAATTGGCATAAGAGTTGTTATACCTTTCCATAATGATGTCATCATCTCTCCTTTCTTCTTGTCCTTTTAATGTCTCATGAAGTTGTTGGACCACTTCTCTTACATTTGATTTTTCCTCATGCTCATGTTCATCAACAACATGCTCAATATTAGTATCATAGGAATCAAAATCTGAATCATCACTATTTACCTCCATATGTGCCTCCACCAAATGTGGCCTTAATTTTCCCTCACAATTTTCTACAACCCTTTTAAATAACCCATGTGCAACTGGAAATTTCTCCTTATCTGTTCTTAATCCTGTCAACAAGATAGATAATAATGGCTCGGAAATAACATCACTTTCATTTATTACAAGAGACATAATTTCTTGTATTGATGAAATGACTTTTTCCCCATAACCCTCATGCATAGTATCAAGGAATTGCTCAAACATTCTAAGAATAAGACCGTCACACTCAAGATCCAACATTAGAGCACAAGATCTAACTTTAGCAACATTTTCTAAAATTGTAACTCTTTTAGCAAAAGAAGAACTCTCAATTTGATTCAAACCTTGAAAACTCCCCACAACCAAGTGGAATACCTCTCTCATGATGCTATCACTGTATGGCTATTTAGGAACCGTTATTCTCATAATTTCACTCATACAGGTGGTGACTACAAGTCTCACATCCGGATCTGCATGTCTCAAAAACTTGGGTCTAGACAAATGACTTATCAAAGAATGCATTGCAAAAATCATAGACTCATAATCTGATTGTCTCACCATGGATAAAAGGCCTGCTGCTTCTAACAAGTCCTTAAGCAAGGCATCTTCTGAATGGTGTGGACGCTTAAGCTTCTTTCCAACCCTGATGATCCTTTCTTTTAACCCACCTTCACTCATTAACTCCATGATTCCACTGAGCCTCTTATCTCTGCATACAAATCTGAAAATACAAATCCTGCATCCACAAATGACCCACACGAATAGAGGAAGGAAGCTCTGATACCACTGTAATATCCCCTTTTGGGATATTATCCAAATATGCAAAATTACTTTACTGAATCGACTCTAGAAGGACTAAACCCTCCTAGTTCGACCTCAAATAATCCAATGTTAGCTTCAATACAACCCTAAAAGGGTTAGAGTGAGCCAAGGTGGTGGATTAGATGGGAGAACCAATTAGGAAATTAATCACTTCAAATCTGAAATTAATTACAACAATAATTAATTTATAAATGCACTAAACTGCTGCAAACTTCAAAAATTAATAACTCCTTCACCATCCATTATTTTTCTATCAAACTCATGCCAAAATATTCTTAATATTTTTAGCTTTCCAACAAGTTATAGATGACAATTTTTGGATAAGTAGAAGGCATGCAAATCAACCCACAAAATCTGAAACTATATAAAAACCCTGGCACAAACAATCGAAACTTGGAAAATTCATAACTTGCTCAATACTTCATCTTTTTCCATGAAATAAAGTGCATACTAATCTATAATTCAAGAGATTTCCAAAGATATTAAAATCTGAATTTTATGATAACTAAAACCTTCAAAACAACCCCTAATCCCAAACCCAATCGCTAGGGTTAGAATAAATTGCACCACTAATTTTTAGCACTTAATAATACTTCAAACATGTTAAAAGATACCCTAATCAAGTCACATAGTTAGAATAAAACCAGCAATAACCAGCAGATCTAAAACACCATAAAACCCTTCATAATATTCAATAACATGCAAATTTTACTCTCAATAAAAGGCGCTTAAAGCTAGAAAGAGAATCACCAACAAGTAGATTTGTAAATCTCATGAAAATACTTCAATTGAATATCAAACCAACACAATAACTCCCACGCAAGAGAGAGAGAACATTAATGGGCATGCATCCCAACTCCAAGCATGGAGTGAACATCAAATGATCAATCAACATAATAATAATAATGATCCTAGCGCTCCTTTTATAAGCAAGGAGGCACAAAATACGAAATCCCTAGGAGAGGAAAGTTATTAAATGAAAGCAATTTGTTTTCCCTAGGTGTGGCGTCCCCTTTTCAAAGGGTGATTTTATCAATAAAAGCCACCTAAATATTTATTTAATTAATTCCCCATTTAATTTTTATATTTTGGGAATTAAATTAAATAATCTTCATAATTAAATAATATTTAATTTTAATAAAAAAATGTTCCCCTGTAACATCCCAAAGCCTACGGGAAGTATATGCTAAGGGTCTTCATTGTTTTCAAAATGCAAAAAGGAAAACATCCGCCCCGATGGATTTCAAATTGAATTCTTCCAGACATTTTGGGGGATTATCAAAAGGGATCTTTTACAGGTGATTGAGGAGGTAAGAAATGCTAAAACTTTTCTCAAGCGAATAAATAAAACATTCATTGCTCTTATCCCAAAAAGTAATGATGTAGAGGATATTTCAAGTTATTGTCCTATAGCCTTATGTAATGTTCTCATAAAAAATAATCACTAGGACTATGATAAAACGACCAAAACCCCTATCGCACAATATTATCACTCCCGAACAAGGGGTTTTGTGCCAGTTGTCATATTCATGATGAAATCATTTTAGCTCAGGAAATCCTTCACTCTATGGACATATAGAAAAATCCTGCTATGTTTATTAGACTGGATTTATCTAAAGCATATGACAAGGTGGATTGGGGTTTTATGTGCAACGTTCTAGCCCAGTTTGGATTCTCTACAAAGTGGATCCAATGGATAAGTTCTTGTATCTCTTATGTCTCCTTTGCGGTATTACTTAATGGTTCCCCTTTGGAAATTTTTGTTTCCTCCGGAGGTATAAGACAAGGAGACCCCTTATCTCCTTTCTTATTCATCATTTTGGTGGAAGGCTTGGGACGACTTGCAAAGAAGGCCTGTCAGGAAAAAAATTCATGGTATTCAGTTGGCTAAAAATATTCTACCTATCTCTCATCTCCAGTTTGTTGATGATTCTACAATGCTTGGAAAAGCTACATCTATAGAAGCGAAACAGATCCATAAAGTTCTACACACCTTTTCACAAGCCACCTTTGTTAGCTAATTAACCAAGGAAAATCTATCATCTTTTTCTTCCATTGCTTCTAGACAACATGAGGATCAAATTTTAAATATTCTTCAATTCAAGAAGGGGGAGCTTCCTTTACAATATTTGGGTGTCCCTTTAGCAGCCTGTGTTAAGATCGGCATTGGTTAATTCACAGGTATGAGTTAAAACTTCAAAAGTGGACTAACAAATGGCTTTCTTCAGGAGGTAGAATGATATTGGTCAAATCGGTTCTCCAAGCTATGCCCATCTACATTGCTTTTGTGGTAAATATTCCTAGCAAGACGTTGAAACAAGTGGACTCTATTTGCCAAAAATTCTTATGGAGTGGAATTCAAGATAAAAGGAAATGGTCCTTAGTCAAATGGACAACTCTTTGTCGGCCAAAAAAAGGTGGTTTGGGATTCAGATCCTCGCCTTGCCAGATGCAAGCCTTAGCTGCAAAATTGTACTGGAGGATGCTGGTACACCCCGACGACCTTTGGGCTTTGGCTCTGAGAGCTAAGTATGCTGGTGGGGACCCCCCGGAAGAAATTGTGCGTTCTTCCCTTCCTACAAGGGGCTCACCTATACTACCGGTGATTAAATAGGTTAGGACATAATTGAAAGCGCTTGTTTTGATAGTCAACAATGGGCAATCTGCTAATTTCTAGACCGACTCACTGGGATGGAGCGCCCCCTCTTATTATTTTACAATATCCTCAACTCATTCCTATAATGAAGCAAAATGCATGATATTCGATGGAGGAAAGTTTCCCAATATGGACGATGGTCACCCAATTGCTAGGAAAGTGAAAAGGAATGGATTCCGCTTCTGAATGGCCATTTGTAATTTAGCATGAACACCAATTTTTGTTGCAAAGTCTTTTTAGCAATTGTCCTCTTTCCTCATCTCCATTTCCTGACAAATTGGGATGGGGACCTAATCCATCGGGCTATTATACTGTTTCTATATGTTATGCATCCTTGGTGATTGACAATCCTCACCCTCTAAAGTTCCTCTTTAAGAATCTATGGCATTTGGGGATGTGGCCTAAAGTGAGTTTTTTTGTGGCTTCTTTTGCAGATAGGCGGGTTTTAACAAGAAAGGATTTTATGGACCTTTCGGATGTGTTATGTGCTCGCACGATGAGAATCTTTGACTCACCTATCTTTCCTATGCCCTTGGGTTGTTCATATCTGCGCGACAATTTGTGACTCTTTTCAAGCCGAGGTGACATAACTTTGATTCTCTTGAACAGTTATTAAAGAGTGGCAGAGGATGCTTCCTACATGGCAAAGGCTTCATCTACGTAGTGTGGAGTGGGATTTCTCTTCTTCTTCTTGGAATACATGGAAAGAAAGAAATAATCCGACTTTTTTTAGAAAAGCAGCAAAAATGGCTCCTATATTTGAAAAAAACAAAAATAAATATAGCTGAAACTCTCAACCATAAGATTCCTTTACCTAACACTTAATCTCCGATATGGGAATATACTTGCAATCAGCTTTCGTTGGATCCAAGACAAGCCACTTTGCCTCGGTTTCATATAAGAAAGGAAGGAAAGAAGGACAATCAAGTTAAGGCACCACTTTTGGGATATGGACAAATGAACACGGACGGAGCTTCCAAAGGCAATCCAGAAAAAGTCACATGGGGGAGGCATTGGTAGAAACCATGAGGGTGATGAGCTATTTTTTTTGTTAATTTGGGTGTTACTACCAACAATGTAGCTGAGATGAAAGTTATCTATAAAGGTATGCAAGAGGCGGCAAAGTGTGGTTGGTTGAAAATTCAAGTTAGATTTGATTCCCAATTGGCCATCAAGATATTATCTTGTAGCAGAGCTACTCCACCAAATTGGCAAATTTCCAAAGAAGTCTAGAAGATTAAAAAATTACAGGAAAATTTTAGTGAGCTGCAATTTGTTCACATTCCTCAAGATAGAAATAAGATTGCAGATGCTTTGGCTAATTGGGCTCTTGATAATCATGATCTCCTGTGCTACGGCTCACCTCCTTTATGGTGGTCTAACCAGCTACAAGATGATATCAAATACATTTTCAACCTAAATATCTTTGTATGATTAGTGCAAATGCCATTTTGATGTATAATGCTATGGCTTGGACTAATAGTTTTCAGGCCTGGCATACCCATATATGTACATTTTGAAAGATCCCAAACTCCTTTTTGCCTGAATACTTTTTTTTTAGTATATATTGCTCTGGCTCAAATCTGAACTGATAACATCAAAAGGATCCATAGAACACCATACTAAAACTACATAGATAAATTAAATAAAACAAACCCCGCAAACCGGGTGAATACAGAAAAGGCACCTAGGGTTTAACAGGTAGATTTCTTCATAAACAATTCAGTCATGTATTTAATAATGATTTCTGATGCTAAATATTACGGCAATACAATTATAAATTTGCAGGTTGATTAATAATAAAGACTGTCCAAAAACCCACTGTAAATGATTCAAACCAAATCGATTTGATATATATCTGATGCTGGAAATTACAATAATTATCTATCATGAAAATACCTCAGATACTATAAAACAACTGTAGAAGAAGTCGCCCCACTCTAGAAGAAGTCTGTATGCCCACTGCTGCAATTTATTTCTCTTTCTAATTGCTGGAATGATAAAAACTTATGAATACCATGAAGATCCCTGAATGGAAACTTCTCTCACTGCTCCTGGGGTTTCCGTCCACAAGAGGAATAATCCAGAGGGTTTCCGTCCTTGGATTTTGTCTGCAAAAGCTCAGAGCTAACTGCCGGGAGAAAATAATAATAATCTGAATGCCCTTTCCCCAAGTCGCATTTTTCCCTTATAGCCAAAAAACCTTCCAAAGGAACAAGTCGCACTTTTTCCAAATCCTCATAATTAATTTTTAATTAATTATTTCCTTTTCCAACCAAGTCGCATTTTTGGCTTATTTGACCCTTCCCCAAGGCAAGTCGCATTTTTTGCCTAGGAAGGCACATTAAATAATTTATTAATTTATTTAAATGCACTTTCCTAAGTCAAAGTCACTTAAACAGTCTATTAATTAATTATATGTGCTTTAATGATATTTTACTTTATTTTGAGCACAATATAATAAAATTAATAAACCGAAGTCACCCTTGAAAACACCCTTTGGCCGTCGGGTAGACAAAACAGGCCAAAGGTCTTCGACCGAACTATTCGAGAAAGAGGGACATTACACATTTGGATTTCATCTAAAATAAAATCTTTGTTTTAAAAAAAAAAAAAAAATCTTGAAACTCGGTCTATTTCAGCAGCTGCTGTTTTTTTCTATTGAAAGAGCATTAACTAAGTACATTATAGAGACATCCGATCAAACAAAAAAATAGAGATTCAGCTAACAAGAGCACGAGAGAAAATCCAGCCAGTCAAAAGTGTAACATGCTCGACTACTCACAATTGAGCAATACGAAAACAGGAGTACCAAAACAAGCTAGCACATATCATGATCAAATTCAATCCGACTACTAAGGTTACCCATTTTTGAAATTCAATCCTGCTATTAAGGTTCCCAGCAGGAGGAACACCAGAAACCCACCATTCTTTTATTTACTGTCACCACTGAGATCAAGTCCCAAAACAGGTCCCAGAATCACATCCCCAGGTCCCTCATTGATTGCCATTCTCTTTCCATCATTAACTCCCTTGCTTACTTCAGGTACCTCTGCATTCTCTTTTGAGCAATTCCTAACCAGCTGAATATTCATTTGACCCATCCTAAGCTTTTTATCATGAGAAATCAGTTCATCTTTCTTATCATGACTATACCAATGATATATTGCAGCCTGCCCAGAATAGAGTTCAAGTTTTGTTCAATGAAAAAGCCCATCCATGGAGGAAGAGCACCCACATATCCAGTTTCAGGAACAAGCAACTCGTCCATGGAAGACTGAGAGGAGCAATTACTTTCAACTACTTGTGTTGCCTTTTTCATGTTGAACTGCTTCCTTTAGAATGCCAATGTAAGAATCTGAAAGTCCTGCACCTGTTCATACTAGTTTAAAGACAGATGGAGCACATTAAGAAGGTTTTCATCATTGTGTGCTGCACCTTCATTCTTGTCCATGTCAGATTCAGAAATCCTTACTTGTCTCGGGGTGGTCAGCCTGCTCAAAGAAAGAGTACTTCAACAGTTCCCATTGAGTCTCTGAAGTCACCACCTCTGCAGCATCATGGTACAATAATTGCCAGTCAGCAGATGGACAATAATGTGGGAAAATTTCAGCATGTGTTCCAAATAGGCAACAGAATATTGAGGTAGAGTGTACCAAGGATTATAAGTTGCCAGTATTTTAGGAGGATCAGCCAGCAGCTATGGCCAATGACAGCATGTAATCGTTCTGCAATGGGCTCATATATATCCAGGAACGAGTGACTTTGAGTTCCCAATCAAAATTTAAAATGAAGGTGATGACTGAAAGTCATTCTTCTCCATCAGTTGGACAAGTTGGGTTTTTCAAAACTTATGCAAATGTTAGGCATACCTTCAAATGGAAGGGGTTAAAAATGATGTCCACAAATTTGTAGCAGCTTGTGAGAAACGCCAAAGAAACAAGATGGAAATAGGCAAAATTCTAGGTTTGCTTTGATTAGCCATTCCCAGTGAGAAATGGGTCTAGTCTATCAGTACAAACTCCATCACAAATCTCCCTAATGCAAGTTGTAAACATTGCATCCTTGCGGTTGTTGATCGTTAACCAAGTATGCTCACTTTATTCCTAATGATAACACTTACGAAGCCCATCAAATGCAACGGTGTTTATGGAAAACATTTATAAATTGCATGGGTTTCCTAAAACAAGTGTTAATGACAGATCCAAAACTCACCGGCCATTTTTGGAGGAAATATTTTGATTGGTTGGTACCACTTTATCTTCCAGTAGTTGCTACTTCCTCAGACTGATAGGAAACCAAAAATTATCAATAAGAACTTGGTGGGTTATTTGTGGATCTACAAGGCAGATTCGCAGGTGACCTAGCTTCAGTGGTTGCACCAAGAAGAAAATTGGTATAATACTACCCATCATGTGTCAATAAAAATGATTCCACTCAGGCTTTGTATGGGTATAATCCACCTTCATTCCTCGATGGGGTATTTATGACACCAAAGTGCCAACAGCTTGAGATTTCACTATGGAGATTCAACAAAACTTTGTAGTTGTTGAGATTAGATGACAACCATTCCTCTTCTGGTGGATCAAGATCCTATTATTCAGCTTGCTGTTGTAACAAGACAGCTTTAGTTAGAATATGGATAGGAACGCATTAATGAATTCAGTTTTGTGAGAATGCTATAAATCCATGTATGCCCATTGAGGCTAAATACACACAAAAATAGAGTTGTAAGAGGAAGAGTTGTGCTGATTGTAATTTCCAGATTTGAACAATAAGAGAATCGATACCGTTGCTCCGTGGATGTTTCCCTCTTGAGGGTTTTACCACGTAAATCTGTGTTTATGGTTTGTGTCTTTTTGGCTATTTAATTTCGTTTACTCGCTTTATATTTTGTTGTGCTTAATCTTTTCGTGGCTATATAAGTTTCCAATAAGTGGTATCAGAGCAAGGTTGGAGGGAGGCCACGAGGGGCGAGTTTGAAGGGCGAATTCATTCGCTGCGTTGAAGCGTGATGGCAAAGACACAGAGTGCTAAATTCGAGATCGAGAAATTTGACGGTAGCAATAACTTCGAGTTATGGAAGGTCAAGATGCGGGATATACTGTGTGTGCAGGGTGTTGTGAAGGCACTCGCAGGAAAGGCAAAGAAACCCGCGAGTATGGAAGATGATGACTGGGACGAGATGGAAACTCGTGCTCTCAGTGTTATTCGCCTATGCTTGGCCGATGATGTATTATTCAACATCGTGTCTGAAACAACAGCAGCAGGACTCTGGACAAAACTAGAAAGCTTGTATATGACTAAATCCTTGATGAATAGAATCCTCCTGAAGCGTCAACTGTATACCTTGCGTATGAAGGAAGGTATGACAATTTCAGAACATTTAAATACTTTTAATACTCTTATTTGTAAATTGGACAGCACGGGTGACAAAATTTCGAATGAAGATAAGATGGTAACATTATTAAGTTCTCTGCCTGAATCTTGGGATCATTTCGTAACCTCTATTAGTTTTAGTTCTAAAGAGGTCATTAGCTTTGATGTTGTTGTTGGAGCTATGATATCTGAGGAAACTCGAAAGAGATCTTCTCTGGAAACTTCAACAATAGAAGTTATGATGGCCAGAGGCAGAACTACTGAGAGGGGACAACATTCGAAGGGCCCAGCTAGATCCAAGTCGAAGGGCAAAAAGAGCAAGTTGAAGTGTTGGTTCTGTAACAAATCAGGACACCTCAAGAAAGATTGTTGGAAACGTAAAGAGGCATCTAAGGAGGAGGACTCTACAAAGGAGGCTAACATAGCCGAGAAGGACTCAGGTATGGTTGATGAGGTATTATCTACGTCTATTGTCTCACAGTACCATTATGACTGGTTAATTGATTCTGGGGCATCCCATCACATGTGTCTGCATAGGAATTGGTATTCTACATATCAATCTATTGATGATGGGGTAGTTTACATGGGTAATGATGTTACATGTAAAACTGTTGGGATAGGGAGTATCAGAATTAAAATGTATGATGGGATTGTTAGAACACTGACAGATGTGAGACATGTGCCTGACTTGAGAAAGAATCTGATATCTTTGGGAGTTCTGGATTCTAGTGGACATAAGGGTTCAGTTCAAGGTGGAGTTTTGAAGATATCAAAAGGTATCTTGATAGTCATGAAAGCTAACAGAGTCGGGAACTGTATAAACTTGAAGGACAGAAATTGATCAAGCAGGAGTCGCATCAGAGGATGTAGGTGAATCCACTCGCTTATGGCATCAACAATTGGGTCATATCAGCGAGAAAGGAATTAAGGTACTTGCTGATCGTAAACTTCTTCCTAGTTTAAAAACTGTAGATTTAAAGTTCTGTGAGCATTGTGTTTATGGGAAACAAGCTAGACAAGTTTAAACCTGGAAAACATACAAGTAAAGATATCCTTGACTATATTCATTCAGACCTTTGGGGTCCAAATTCAAACTCTCGTATGGAGGATCATCATATTTTGTTAGTTTTATAGATGATTACTCGAGAAAAGTATGGATCTATTTGTTAAAGAGAAAAGCTGATGTATTTAACACTTTTAAACAGTTTAGAGCTTTGGTTGAAAAAAGCACAGGAAAATCCATTAAATGTCTTAGAATAGATAATGGAGGAGAATTTACTTCTAAGGAGTTTGAGAATTATCATAAGAATGAAGGGATCGACAGCATAAAACCACCGTGTACACTCCAGCAGTGAATGGCATTGCTTTGAACGCATGAACAGGACTCTTCTCGAGAGAGTAAGGAGCATGCTCAAAGTCAATGCAAAGTCAGCAGCAGGAATTGTGGGGAGAAGCTTTGCTTACAGCTTGTTACTTGGTTAATCGATCACCATCGACAAGGAATTACTGCAAGATTCCACAAGAGGTATGGACAGGTCAACCATGTAATTATTCTAGTCTTAGAGTTTTTGGTTGTGATGCCTATGCACTTATTCCGAAGAGTCAGCATTCAAGTTAGATCCTAAGTCACAAAAATTAGTCTTTGTTGGATATGGTGATGGTGTGAAGGGGTATAGATTATGGAATCCTATTGCCATAAGATCATCATAAACAAAGATGTTATATTTGATGAAATTTCCCTCATGAAATCGGATGGAAAGAATGTTATGAAACAGGTTGATGTACCACAATCACAGCAAATTCAATTTGATATACATTCATCCACGGGTGAAAATCATGAAGATGTTCATGAGCAGGATATTCATGAGGAAATCACTCAGGAGGATGAGCAGATTGAAACACCTCAGGAAATTGAGGAAATACCACAACAAGCTCTACGAAGGTCTACACGGATCAGATCAGTTCCAAGTAGGTATGATGATTTTGTCACTTCTGTTGCTTTAATTTCTAATGAAGGAGAACCAAGTTGTTACAAAGAAGCAATAGAGGTTTCAGATAGTGACAAATGGAAACATGCCATGAAAGAGGAAATTGATGCTTTGATTAAAAACAAAACATGGGATCTGGTGGAACTTCCTAAGAACAGGAAATCGGTTGGTTGTAAGTGGGTATACAAGTTGAAGAAAGGTGTTGATGATGTTATTTCAAAGTACAAGGCGAGGCTGGTCGCAAAAGGGTTTTCTCAGGAAGCAGGTATTGACTTTCATGAGATTTTTTCACCAGTTGTAAAAATTGTTTCTATTCGTATGGTGTTAGCACTAGTTGCATTGCATAATCTTGAATTAGAGCAGCTAGATGTTAAAACTGCATTTCTACATGGAGATTTAGATGAGGAAATTTACATGGAACAACCGGAAGGGTTCGTTCAAAATCGCAACAAGAGGTTTGTTTGCAAACTCAAGAAATCATTGTATGGCTTGAAGCAGTCTTCAAGACAATGGTACAAGAAGTTTGATTCCTTCATGGTGAGCCATAATTTTACCAGAGTGAATATGATCATTGCGTTTACTTTAAAAGGTTAGATAATGGCATGTTCATTATATTGGTATTGTATGTTGATGATATGCTTGTTGCAAGCAAGAGCATGGTTGATATCAACAGGTTAAAGGCTCAGTTGGCTAGGACATTCGATATGAAGGATCTAGGAGCAGCAAGACAGATCTTGGGCATGGAGATACACAGAGACAAGACGAAAGGCAAGTTGTGGTTATCACAAGAGAAGTATGTGGAGAAAATACTTCGAGATTCGATATGGATAAAGTGAAACCAAGAATATCCCTCTAGCTTCTCATTTTAAACTTTCTTCAGTTTGTGTCCTAGTAATGATGAAGAAAAGGAGTATATGTCTCGTGTACCGTATCTATGCTAATGCAGTAGGAAGTTTGATGTATGCGATGGTTAGTACTAGACCAGATATTTCACATGCAGTTGGTGTTGTCAGTAGATACATGGCAAAGCCAGGTAAAGAACATTGGGCAGCAGTGAAATGGGTGCTTCGGTATCTTAGAGGCACAAGCAGTTACTGTATCACTTTTGATGGTTGCAGTGATAAGGTTTGTGGTTATGTTGATTCTGATTTTGCAGGTGATTTGGACAAAAGAAGATCTACTTCAGGTTATGTCTTTACTCTTGCAGGTGGTCCTATTAGTTGGATGTCAAAGCTTCAAAGCATTGTTGCTTTATCCACTACTGAGGCAGAGTATGTATCTGCTTCACATGCTTGCAAAGAGGCAATATGGTTAAAAGGTTTATTGGGTGAGTTAGGACAGTTTCAAAAAAGTGTAAAAATTTTCTGTGATAGTCAAAGTGCAATTTATTTGGCTAAGAATCCAGCTTACCATAGTAAGTCGAAACATATTCCAGTTAAATACCATTATGTAAGACATGTTGTTGATGAAGGACAGGTGATTCTTGATAAGGTCCACACTCAAAATAATTGTGCAGACATGTTCACGAAACCGGTTATATTAGAGAAGTTATGGTGGTGCTTGGCTTCTCTTGGCTTGCAAAAAAGGTGATGAGCAATGAGCAAGGTATCAGGTTAATTGTTGTCAAGGTGGAGATTGTTGAGATTAGATGACAACCATTCCTCTTCTGGTGGATCAAGATCCTATTATTCAGCTTGTTGTTGTAACAAGACAACTTTAGTTAGAATATGGATAGGAACGCATTAATGAATTCAGTTTTGTGAGAATGCTATAAATCCATGTATGCCCATTGAGGCTAAATACACACAAAAATAGAGTTGTAAGAGGAAGAGCTGTGCTGATTGTAATTTCCAGATTTGAACAATAAGAGAATCGATACCGTTGCTCCGTGGATGTTTCCCTCTTGAGGGTTTTACCACGTAAATCTGTGTTTATGGTTTGTGTCTTTTTTGGCTATTTAATTTCGTTTACTCGCTTTATATTTTGTTGTGCTTAATCTTTTCGTGGCTATATAAGTTTCCAATAGTTATAAAAAGTAATCTTAAAAACAGCTCAGATAGGATGGAATCACAGCCGATCAGCATTGCTTGGAATGGGAGTTTGCAATTGGAAATCAAATTTTCCTTCGGTTGAAGCCCTATAAACATACCACTTTAAGAAAGTATCAAAGAAACTACCTCCCGGTATTCTCGCTCATTCACTATTCTTCAGCAAGTTACAATAGCTAATAAGCTAGTGTTGCCCACTAGTGTCAAAAGTACATAGCACTTTCCATGTCTCTACTTGATAAAAGGCAGTCGGTAATAATTTAACAGTTTCATAGACATTACCTCGCCTTGGTGAGGAAGCGAAGTTAATTCTAATACCTAAGGGAATCTTGGCTACCAGAGATAGAAGGTTAAGGAATTGGCTCCTTGCATGTAACGCTTCATGGGAGGGATCTGACATACTTCAACAGTCTTCATTGTTTACTTCGTTGAAACCAATCAATTCAAGTACAGCAGAACTGTAATGAGTTGGATACACATCTTATGAAAAGAATACAAAGAAAAAGAAAAAAATAAAGGATATCGCAAAAATATCCATGCAAATAAAGGATAAAAATACAATTTGTTCTAGTTTAGTTAAATGCATTGTTAAAAGATAAGATTTAGTTTGTTTTATGGTAGAACAAATAAAGCCATGTAAAGGCTATAGATAGATTTGTTACAGGAATTTTTAGATTGCTTTACAAAGAAGCAAAGACTAGTTATGTTTAGATTACTTCGTGATAAGGGTCAGTTATTTTTAGAGAAGGTTTCCTTGCCTTTAAATATGGCAAGACCTATTGTAATAAGGACATGATTATTTGGAATGAAAATATGCACTTAATCGAAGGTTTCTTGTCTTCAAAATTGGGAATGGCTCGCCTCATGAGCTTGGGTTGTTTTAATGATCATTTTAATCAAAGTAGAATTTTACTACTAGCGTTCAAAAGTAGTTTACTACTTAAAACTGATTTCTTTCAAATCTCATAAGTTTCTATTTCAAATTTACTTGGCATATTTTTGTTCAATTTCAGTCCAGATTTGACTAGGCTCATAACCATAGCTACCAAGTCCGGGAATCCAGATCCATTCAAGAGGGGCAAAAAAATCTGAAATTTCGAATTAGGGATAAAAATCAGAAAAATCCTGTCCAAAATCCGTACATATAATATATCATATATAATTTTAAGATTGTGCAAATTTGACAAATACTATGATTTTTTAATAACATAGTATAAATATTAATATACATATTATATGTATAAGGTTGTTGGGTGCTCCTTTCTTTATACTAATACCTTATACATTAAGGGATTTGAATCCTTGGGTATATAATAATAAAAATGGAAAGAACATTCTACATCCCATTATTATATAAAATAATTTATAAGTTCGAAGATTAGAAAAGATTAAGTCCAATCTAATTAGAATTAATGATGATTCTCCATGGATTCACCTATATAAACTGCGGAATGAAAAAATTACGATTCTTTTTTAAACATGGCCAACCCAAACTTAACTAATCCAGGCTGGCTGAAAAATATGGATCCGGCTGGATTTTGAGCAAATCCAACGGACCAAGTCACATCAATCAAGCATTAGATGTGGGAAAACTAGAGATGACCACGCATGGAAAATTAGGGTCAGCACATGAAACGGATTATTAATGTGCAATTTCTTGTTTTCCCACCACCCTTGTAAACAAAGTTACTCTTTGTGCAGTTCGGTCATCCTTTTCATCATTAGTAATTGTCACATCTTATTATCTTAGTCTTCATTTTACAACTATGAATGGCAACAGGTTGTGCCCACTATTCATTTCCTCTTTTACATATGCTCCTCCTTTCTAGCTTCGTTTGACTGCTTGACTGCTATTTTTAATATTTTGAGGTTCATCTCTATTCTGTGCAGATGTATGGACTGATAGGAGAACTTTTAACAGTGGGAGTCATAGTTGGGAGTTACCTCGATTTTAGAGCACTTATATTTATCCTTTCACGTCTCTTGCATATTGTACTCAATTTTCCATCTTCCACTATGCAGATACAAAGGTGCCCACAGTTTTACTACAATTTTTGGAAGTAGCATTTGATCTGCCTCACACAATTAGTGAATGGCCTCTTTAAACTCTCTTTGGAAGAAAGATGGATAATGCGGAGTTTATTCAAGTGATGAATTACTGAACCTAATTAAGCTATGGAGTGCCAGCAATGAACATTAACTGGCACCTGTCAACGATTGTTACAAGAGCATGGGTGATAGCCATACCCAATCCTCACCCTGTGCATTAGGTAGGAAAGCTTATTCATCATTTTCCTTTTCAAATGCTTTAGTAGGCACATCCCATGCTAAGCTCTATGCATCTTCAATTGCTTTGTTTGCCATGTCTCACGTGATCTAGAGACTAGTCCTAAAAATGTGAGTTTTGATGGCAATCAAAATATGATAAAACATATTCATCTCAAGTTGTTGCACTATATAAGGGGAAAACATTGAATAATCTTCATAAATTAAAAGAATATAGTTATGATGCACCCCTGCCTTAATTTGTTTTGTTTGGGACAAAGATGCCATATGCACCACCTTTGACTTTAAATAGCACATTTATAATTTATTAATCCCTTTGAGCGCCATTTATTTTCCTTCTTAGACAAGTGTCTTGGGATCAAAGAAATTTCATCTCATGATGGTGAGCCCTCTAGCACCTAAGCATCATATGAACCCATTTTTAGATGTTCATAAACATTGTGCTTGATTACTGTTTAAGCCTTGGGTAGGCATTCAGTCCCTGCTGGGAAGGGAGAGGAAAAGGAAAATATTGATGACCACAATAACCAAAAAGCAGTGATTGGATTTGAAAAGTTAGAATAGGTGCAATACAACTGGAGTTTGGAGAGCACATCAGGTATTGCTGAGCTAAATCTGTAAGCAATCACAATATTATCTAATAACATGTAATGTAGTTATAGAAATTTAATATGAGTGCAAAACAAGGGAGTATATTATCCTTATCAAATACAGAAAACCTCATTTAGAACATGGCAGGGTGTTATCCGGAGGACTTAGGTGCTGGTCGCATGCCTACATAACACAATTTAAGACGTTCATATGTGGAATGCTATGACATTGTACTAGTTGCAAGTAAAATGAAGGTCCTACTGTAGTTACATACCAGTCAAGATAACATCTCCTTCAAAAAGAGTCATTATTGAACTTATGTGACTTATGAGACAAGGGATTTTGAATATCATGTCTTTGGTTGACCCTCTTTGTTTTATTTGATCATCCACCTGCAAAAGTAACATCTCAATCATAATAAGTAATTTTGTTATCTAACTATGCAATCTATAAATAAGCAAGGGTAATTGCATTAGAACCAACTCCATGTTGTCTTAGAGTTTAGCATGTGGGGAATAGAAAAGAAAAACTCACCTTTAACCATAGCTCTAGGTTGTCTGGATTTGGAACCTTGGATTTCAATATCTAACAAAGTCCCAAAAAATAATATAAGAACCTGCAACATATATGGAATTGTGTGTACATTCCAACTAATCCCAAAAAGCATCAAGTTGCTATTGTAGAATTCATTGTTAACAATATATTTACACAATTGTGGGAAGACAAGGATATACCCTTCCAAGCAATAAGAGAACATGAAATGCAGGTTCTAAAGAATTATTTTAAGAAAACCTTAGTAATTTGTTTTGGTTCTTTGTTAAAGAGAATAAATAACCCATCAGGAAGTATTAGAACTTGGCTCCAAGTAGACTACAAAGACAAAACCTTTTAGCAACAAGTCTCTACATTCTTTTAGCATGAGAAGCGTGTGCAACAAGAAAAATACTCTTACCATTACCATTTGAATTTCCTTAGCATGCCAAGAGATCCTCGACCAGCAGTTTGAGATCCTTCATTTCCTTATAGCATGTGATCCCTATACGTCCAATCTTGCCATAGTCGGTACACTCCTTGTGCTTAGAGATCATCACATGGATTGTGCTAGGAAATCACCTAAGGGAGTGCCAATGTGTCTACAACGGAATACTGAGTGCCAAGCCGGGTCATACGAACTGTCAATTGTGAAGCTTCCATGTACAGTGGACTGCGTGTATACGGCATCCAAGATAATCCAATAGCATGCTGCGTCATATAGACACTTGAAAGACAAGTAAAGGAACTCACGAATACATGTAGACAACACCTCTCCTCAATTGTGAATCTTGCCTTTCCTTAGGCCCAACAAGTGGTCTGTCATCCAAACTGCAATATCAGATGCCTGAGAGCACCCACTAGCTGACAACAGATGGCATCCACAAGACACCGCCATTTTTGAAAGCCAAATATTCCTTCTTGAGAGTCCATGATGGCCTTTGACCCACATACGAGCCAATTCCTCCGAAATCAGACTTGGATGACATACTTTTTGCAAAAAGGTAGAGGATGACCCACATGGATTGTGCTACGAAATCACCTTAGGGGTGCCAAGGTGTCTACGACAGAATACTGAATGCCAAGCCGGGTCATACGAACTGTCAATTGTGAAGCTTCCATGTACTGTGGACTGCGTGTATACAGCATCCAAGAATAATCCAATAGCATGCTGCGTCATATAGACACTTGTAAGACAAGGAAAGGAACTCATGAATACATGTAGACAACAACTCTCCCCAATTGTAAATCTTGCCTTTCCTTAGGCCCAACAAGTGGTTTGTCAACGAAACTGCAATATCAGATGCCTGAGAGCACCCACTAGCTGACAACGGATGGCATCCACAAGACACCGCCATTTTTTGAAAGCCAAATATTCCTTCTTGAGAGTCCATGACGGCCTTTGACCCACATACGAGCCAATTCCTCCGAAATCAGACTTGGATGACATACTTTTTGCAAAAAAGGTAGAATATTTGGTCTTCATGCATTCCAACCTGTGCCTTCTAACACACAAGCGGGATGGGTACAAGCAAGGGGAAACAAAATGTTGGGATGAAGACCTACAGACTCCAAACTTGGAACCATCCATTGGCCACCTTTCATTGGTAGACCCAGAGCTAGAAGGTACTTTGCATGATCAAGCTAGCTAGAGTGGCACTAAATCTCATTGTGGTTCTAATGAACCACGTGATAGTTCTACTTCTAATGCACATGATGCTCTTGCTAAATACACTAGAGAGTATTATGATTATGGATATAATGAATATGCTGATTTGTCTTGATTTTTGTGTATTAACATTTGCACAATGTACTTGTTCTAAGTTCGACCAATGAATATCATGACATTTGACATTGAATTATCAATATGTTTTGTGGTTATTTAGCTTATTTTGTTTACTCTATGCATATTATATGGTTAATTGGCTTATTTATGTATATTTAATTAAAAATAATACTTCATATATTTTGTGTACGGTCGTACCCAAAGCCATACCCAAGCCCCCAAAACATCGTCATCCCAACATACTAGATCCCCATCCCTATATCCATACTCGTAGCGACTACCTAGCCATACATTACACCCTCTCATAAGTCCAACCTCCAAGCGTTTTTCTATGTTGTATGATTCGGTCCTCCCACCGTATGCCCTAACTCACATGACAAAAATACATCTATACCCAAATGTACACCCCACAGTTAGGCAATCACATGCGATAGTCTAAACTCATTTGCAATGATTGCTTAATTGTTTTGCTACATTGTCATATAGATGTTATAGTAACCGTACAACTACTATGATGTTTTTCCATAGTAATTGTACGGATACTGCATTGTTTTGCTACATTGATTGTATGGCTGCTATAGCATTTTGCTACAATGGCCATATGGTTGTTGCCTATTTTTCTGTAATAATTTGACAAAGAGTAAAATAAATTATTTATGTATATTTAATTTAAAATAATACTTCATATATTTTGTGTACGGTCGTACCCAAAGACGTACCCAAGCCCCCAAAACATCGTCATCCCAACATACTAGATCCCCATCCCTATATCCATACTCGTAGCAACTACCTAGCCATACATTACACCCTCTCATAAGTCCAACCTCCAAGCGTTTGTCTATGTTGTACGATTCGGTCCTCCCACTATATGCCCTAACTCACATGACAAAAATACATCTATACCCAAATATACGCCCCTGGTTAGGCGCTGTACAATAGTCTAAACTCATTTGCAATGGCTGCTTAATTGTTTTGCTACATTGTCATATAGATGCTACAGTAACCGTCTAAACTGCTATGATGTTTTGCCATAGTAATTGTACGGATCTCGCATTGTTTTGCTACATTGACTATATAGCTGCTATAGCGTTTTGCTACAACGGCCATATGGTTGTTGCCTATTTTTTTGTAATAATTTGATAAAGAGCAAAATAAATTATGTATATTTAATTAAAAATAATACTTCATATATTTTGTGTACGGTCGTACCCAAAGCTATACCCAAGCACCCAAAACATCGTCATCCCAACATACTAGATCCCCATCCTTATATCCATACTCGTAGCGACTACCTAGCCATACATTACACCCTCTCATAAGTCCAACCTCCAAGCGTTTGTCTATGTTGTATAATTCGGTCCTCCCACCGTATGCCCTAACTCACCCGACAAAAATACATCTCTACCCAAACGTATGTCCCCGGTTGGCAATCGTAGGATAGTCTAAACTCATTTACAATGGTTGCTTAATTGTTTTGCTACATTGTCATATATATATGCTACAACCGTCTGACAACTTCTATGATGTTTTGCCATAGTAATTGTATGGATACTGCAATGTTTTGCTACATTGACTGTATGGCTGCTATAGCATTTTCCTACAATGGCAATATGGTTGTTGCCTATTTTTACGTAATAATTTGATAAAGTGCAAAATAAATTATTTTACGCACTTAGAATTATTATTAATTTAATTTGTAAAAGCAAAGGGGAAAAGAAATAAATTAGCCCATTTAAAAAGAGAATAAAGTAAATTTTACTTTATTTTAGTGTGGTGGAACTCTTCAAAGGAGGTCGTCCCACTTAAGTGGGTGGAATAAAGTAACATCAAATCAGAAAACAAAGTTACTTTATTAATCCCACATGGGTTACCTCACTTGGAAAATAAAAAGGAAAAGGTATAAAAGGAGGTGTGGTGGTTCATTTCTAAGCATTCTTTTGGTCATTTTGATAATTCTAATTTGAGAGTTGGAGCAATTTTGCTTCCTCCTCATCCATTGAGGACAAAAACCCTCCATGAAGGTCTATTGAGAACGAAATCCCTCAATAGCAATCAAATTTGAGGACGAAAACCCTCCAAATCTGTATGGGTGGTCTCATTTCAGAGATCACATTGGGCTACAATCAAATTTCCTTCATGCATTTTAAATTTTCATGCATTTTCAGCTAGGGTTTCTACTGTAGATCTGATTTTTAGCAATTTTGAGTGTGGAACAACCACAAGGGTCAATGTTTGGATCAGCCAAGGGTTTGTGATAAAAAATTCATCCATTTTCAAAGGTAGCGCCAAGCATTTGAGGGTTTATTGATCAATTTCTGTCCTCTCCTAGGGTAGCGACCCCTCCTTGGGAGGAGTTCATTGGTTTCTAGGGCACGACAACTCACTTTCCTCCCATATTTGGATTCTTCATATTTTTGGAGGCTGATTGTACTTTCTAGAATTGTATTTGGGCCTTGGAATCATTATTTCTGCCATATTTGTGAGTGTACTTGCTGCTGTCATAAATTTAATTAAATAAAATTAGTTGGTGGCTTGGATGATCATTTCCTTGTTCCTAAGTGTTCTAAAATATTTCTAAAGCTTTGGAACCATCTAGGTATATTTGTATTTGAGTATTTTGGGATGAAATTGCAAAAATCTGATTGTTATTATAAATAAATCAGTTTGTTGTACTTGTTGTCATACATTTTCAGTTCGTTATCTATTGGGATTTGTGCAATATCTATTTATTTCAATTTTGCGTCCGAAAGAGACATTACAAGTGGTATCAGAGCACTTGATCTTACCAACCTGTGATTCAAGGAAGAGATAAAATGGCGGACATAATTTTTGATGATGCTAGGTTTGAGAGGTTTGCCCAAGGGCAAGAGAGATTGGCTAATATGATGGCACATTGATCCATACCATGCAACATCCGAATGGTGAAGGAAGCTCTTCAAGGAAAACAATAAAATCCAGCCACCAAGAACCGTGAGTGATTCTTCATCTAGGTCATTCCAACCTACTTTCCTTCCAAAAGAAGAAACCATTTTGGTGAGGGAAACTCAGCCCTCCATAGTGGATGACATTGTTGCCAGCTACGCTAAATATAGAGCCCTTCCAATTGAGATCTGGAAAGAACTACCACTTGCCAACTTCATGGGATTGAAGAAAGATCAAGTTGGAATTGGACCAAGACCTAAACCACGAGCTACACAAGGAGACTTGCAACATGTCTTGAGGAAGGAAGAGGAAAAGAACTTCCAAATGGTAATGGTGGAGCAAGAAGAACAATCAAAGTTGTTGGACATTAAGAAGGAACATTCCATGGAAGCCCTAGAAGCATCGGTCAATCTTCCTAACATTGCAAAGTTTGAGTCATTACCTTTTGAGAGTGATTTAAAGAGTTCTCCCTTAGTGATGAGGAGAGAGGAAGAAATCCAGGGCATGAACTAAAGAAAGAAAAATCATATCTGCAAGAAGGTTTTGAGGTGGAGTTCCAAGAAGACCATGTTGAGGGGCATGCACATGAGAAAAGGGCTTTACTCGGTTGCTAATGTTGATTTTCAGCTTGCTAGAATTTTCGAACAACCTATGGGAAGCAAATTGATTGTGTTCATGACTTTAGCAAGAATCATGAAGATGTTTTATTGACTTCTAATGTTTGCATGTGTCAACAAGATTCACTTGTTGAATGTGAAGAGTTCAAGGTGAAGGAGAATGCTGATCCTAACCCAAAATTCTGAGTCACAAGGTTGGGGATGTTGAGGATATCTCAACACATTGCAATTCAGCAAAGGAAGGTGAACACTTTGAGGACAACCAAAGATATGAAAGTGTTTCAAATTTATTGCTTCCTACTATGTCATTGCATGAAGCTTGTCATCATGGGCAACATGCTAAAAATGGTGATAAGATGAAAGACACATGGAGTAACAAAGAGCACATAGAAGGAGTTATGAATTTTCCAAGTTTCAGCTGTCCTGGGAGCATTGTTATTGATTAACTGCTGTTATAAAATTCAAATCTGCAGTTTGAAGACAATTTAATATTACATGTGATTGTAGAAATTAGGAGAAATAAGGAGAAGGTGATTTCATAATTTTTGGAGTAGATTTGGTGCCCTAAATGTGCTGGGCGACCTACTTTTTAGGTCAAAATTAGGGTTTCGTGTTGGCTGTACAAAATCTGGTTTTTGCATATTATTCTTCATATTTTTGTGGTCCAATATCCAAAATTTCAGCTCATTTGGACTTCTCTAGACAAAGATATGAATTTTAAAAAATTGCAGCAGTTGGGGTTTGAAAATTATTTATTTTCCAGCAGCATGTGATCAAATTTGTGTTAATTCCTAACTTGTCCTAGAAGGGGACATTACATATGTCAACCCAAAAATGGAAGGAACACTATTGGGACAGCCATGCACCAAATTCCCAACTTCAATGTTGTTGTCATAAGCATTATCAACCCCTACGGTACTTCAATCTCATTGATGCACTTACTCCCAATAGCATTTTCAGCTCCTACATGGTTCACACCCTTGATTGGGGCAAAAGGATATCAGTTTTGTTGTTATGACATTTCCAGAGTGCTGGGACAACTGTTATCAGTCATGTACAACTGCAAGTTGGCACAATTTAGGGAATATTCTAGATGGAAGAAGTTGGGAAGAGGTTTCAGTTGAAGAGGATCATCATGGCAGCCACTTTGGCATCATGGCAGCACCTTGCACGTGTGGGAACAACCCATATAAGTGTTGGTGTGGAGACTCTTATGAGTCAAGGAATGCATAGTTTTCATATGACCAAGGAGAGTGCAAGGTTCTGTAATAACCCTTTCAAGGGTTTCACACTAAATGCAGATCTGAAAATAAAATTGCAGCAGACTGAAGAATAAAATCAACGACTTGTACTTGCACCAAAAAATGTCAAAATCACCATAAAACACCACCAATCAATTCGCCACTATTTATATATATTTTATGGAATTTTAGAAGCCAAAATAAAAAAGAAACATTGAAGAATACTCTACTGAAAATTAAATATGCACTAGAAATTGCAGCCACAAGATAAATATGAAATATGGGTCTAGAAACCCTCTAAATTCTTATAACTTCAAATCCCATCCTTTAAAAATATTACAAACCGGATAATGAAACCAGATTTCTCAAATACTTTACCAAATGTGCCAAACCCTACCCAAGGTAGGTCGCTCCACCCTAAATAATTCAATTACTAGCTGGAAATTACAAATAGATCTTCAAATCAGCTCTTCTCTTCAAGACCAAACAATGATGAAGGGTTTTCGTCCTTCACCCAAGCCACATGAAGGGTTTTTGTCCTTCAATGAAGCCTCACAAGAGGGTTTTCGTCCTCAAGTGGATGAACAAGGAGCAACAAGCTCACAATGCCCAAGTAGAATAAAATGTGCCAAGTCTAGATGCAAATGATGCCTCTAATCTTCTTTTATATCCTCCTTTTGGTGCCAATGCACAAATAGAAAAGGCCGACCTCTTAAAGATGTTATTTTCCTTCATTAGCTTCCATTAATTAATTAAAACCCAGCTGACCTGTCATAAGAAAGAAAACACTAAAAGAACATATTAAAAATTAGTAAAAACATATCAAATGGAAGCTCAATGTTCTCCTCCATCTTCTTCTCTTCTTTGCCACGGAGAAGGAATGGCAAGAAGACCAATTAATAGCTCTCAAATGGAAAAAGGGGACATTACAGTCCTCCCTTCCCAAAATTGCTTGTCCTCAAGCAATTGCCAATGCCCGAATCCCAAACAAGTTTCAGCTGCTCCCTTAGTTTGCTTGTCCATATCTCATGAATGCCACTCTTTTGAAGAAAATCCCTGTGATCTGCAACCCCTTGATGGCTGCCATAAGAGGGTTGTAACAGCTGTAACAAATAGTGGGAAAAAGGGGGCAGCAGAGACACAATTCAACCGCCCACTGAAAATTACAATCTGCCCATGCTATAGTGGCTAGTAGCCCGCCATAGGTGTCTCGAAATACCCCAAAAATTTGGAAACTCAGCCATTTAATGACAGTTCCTATTTGTTGGGCTGCAAATGCAAGAGAAGTTAATCTGAAAATGAGAAAAACAACAGTCTTATAGTGTATGGCAGTGAGAACCATTAACACAGAATCATGATTTTTACCATTCTCCATCAAGTCTCCTACATAAACCTGTTTTTTCTTGCTACTTGGGGCAGCAAGATAGTTCTTTCTTTGACCTTTTTCTATCATCATATCATCATAAGAAATTGATAACATTTGTATGCCTTGGCTGTGGCATGTTATTTCTCTACTTATCTGGGGTCTTATGAAGGCTAAAAACTCACTATTAATTGCCCAAAATACTACCCACATGCCACAAAATGGAGAACTCAAGTTCCCATAGTGATGTTGTCCTTCTATGACCAAAAAGTGTGAGAATAACTGACTGAAAATGAAAAATACAGCAGTCAACCATTTGCAAACAGCCTTCGTAAATTCACCAAAAATGTGAGAAACAATGACATCCTCGATATGAGATATTTCCCAACCCTGGTAAGTGCCAAGCATGCAATAAGGAGTAACAAATCTGAAATATATTGTAACCTTTTCCATCCCAAACATACCTTTATTACCCCCATCATCAAAACATGTAGGAAACTCTTTTGCCCATTGAAAGACAAGCTGATCCAGATCTGAAGTAGTAGGCCAGCCTTCATGCCTTGCAATCCATTTGTAATTTTCCCTCATGAACTCTCCCTTTGCGCACTCAACACTTTCATTTTCAGATCCCACATTTCTTTGTTTGTATGCATGCTTAATGGCTGAACCGACTTGGGTATGAACCAAACATGTGGCTGCCCCAACTTGGCCAATCTTCCTCTCTTTACTAACTGGAATATCTCTTTGCTACCCTCTCTCCATTTAGTATCCTTCATCTCATCTTTCAAGTTAGCACAATCCTTATGATGATCATCATAATGCAAAGACAAGGTATGATGATGATACAAAAAATCTTTGTTAGGAAGACAATAAACTTGCTTACCCGTAGTGGCTGCCATAACAAGTTTGCCAATCAGAAAATCACCATTAGCACTTTGAAAAATACTTTCCCCTCTCCCTTCCGGATCTCCTAAGGCCAAATTATGCTTGCCCACACTTATACTTGCCATAGATAACCTTGAGTTATCCCTAATCTTCATGAGATCAGATGTAAACACCACAAAATCAGATCTGATTATCTTTGTAAAAAGCGGAAGAACATTTGGTTTCCATACCTTGGAGTGTCCAACATGGTGACTTTGAACATGTAGTATCCCTTGCTTTGCTATCACGGATTTCCCCAAAAACTGAATCCATTGCATCTCATGAACAATTGTAACTTCAGTTGGCTTTATTCTAAGGAAAGCATCACATACCTTGCACCCTTTGCTACACCTTTCACTTTTTATCTTCCTTCTTCTTGGCATAGGCTGATCATTAGAATAAATACCCCTTGAAGTATGATGTGCACAAAGGTGTTCAATCATTAGTGACAAAAGAGGACACAACATATATGAAACATGAGTAGTCCTAACCATCCACTCATGGTAGAAAATCTGAAATGATGCATAGACAAAGATTGAAATACCTCCATGCCGGGGCTTGCCCATAACACTCAGAAATTATGAGTTTAAATCAACATGCAAACCGTATTTCAAAAACACCTTACCTTCATGATCTTTTTCTTTTCGGGTGCTTACCTTCACTCTGTCTTTGCTTGATGCTTGCTTGATAAGTCCCCCATGTCCTTGAGCTTTCATAAGGCTGATATTTCCCTCAAATGACCTTCTTTTTACTGCTGTTATGTACAAACCAGCAGCTCCATCTATTGTGATCCTCGGACCATCATGGAGAAATTCTCTCTCTCCTTGACCATCTCAATTTGGGTGAGTGATCTCTAATGCATTCATCATTGTGATCCAGAAATTCCTTTCTAAGCACATACATAACAGCTGATATATGAATCAAATGGAAAAAGGAATTGGTTACCTCTACAAACATACCATAGTCTTTGGAAGGAGGAAAGTTTTCCCCCAATCCACCTTTAGGGTCACCCGGATCCCATTCCTTCATGTGCATGCCATTAGGAACTTGCAAGCTTAGCATTTTCTTTAGTACCCTCTTATCACTACTCAAGACATGTCCCAATGAATGCAAAGGTGGAAACAATAATCCGGAAGTGTACATACCAATCTGTGGCCTATCCACCCATGTTATACTATCCAATGTGTTGCTCCCTTTGATGTTATGCCCCCTTGAAGCCACTTATCTTCAACAATTGGAGCTACCTTTGTCATGCAATCATCCGTAATCTGTACACACATGTATGCACCATCCTCATGGTTTGTGCTTGAGTCCCCAACCTCATCCTTTTCATCCTTATGCAAATCTAAATTTTCTTCAACACATTGCCCCATACAATCATTAAAAACCAAAGGAATCTAATTAAATATCAATGAACTATTAACTTGGGACTTGTCTTTGAAAGCTTGCACATCGAACGTTCCTATGATCTTTTGACTAAAATCATCCAAGAAGCAAACCGCATCTTCTCCTTGGGTCTCTATCACGTGGTACCACCAATCTCTTATTATCCCTTCCAAATGACAAAGGATGAATTTCAGGCATCCTCCACACACCTACAGAGTTTGATTGCAATTATGTCTCCAATTCTAACAACCATGATCTCACTGCAAGCTTGTTAGTGCCATCAAAATTAGAGATCTTACCCTTTCATGCCATCAATTCTTCAAACTTGAAATCCTCCATTGAAACCCTAAGCCCTTTGAAGATCTGTGCTCTGATACCATTGTAATAACCCTTTAAGGGTTTCACACCAAATGTTGATCTGAAAATAAAATTGTAGTAGAGTAAAGAATAAAATCAGCGACTTGTACTTGCACTTAAAAATGCCAAAATCACCATAAAACACCACCAATCAATTCAAAACTATTTATATATATTATGGAATTTTAGAAGCCAAAATAAAAAAGAAACACGAAGAATACTCTGCTGATAATTAAATATGCACTTGAAATTGCAAGCACAAGATAAATATGAAATATGGGTTTAGAAACCCTCTAAATTCTTATAACTTCAGATTCCGACCTTTAAAAATATTACAAATCAGATTATGAAACTAGATTTCTCAAATACTTCACCAAATGTGCAAAACCCTACCCAAAGTAGGTCGCTCCACCCTAAATAATTCAATTACTAGCTGGAAATTACAAATAGATCTTCAAATCGGCGATTTTCTTCAAACCAAACAATGATGAAGAGTTTTCATCCTTCACCCAAGCCACATGAATAGTTTTTCGTCCTTCAATGAAACCTCATAAGAGGGTTTTCATCTTCAAGTAGATGAACAAGGAGCAACAAGCTCACAATGCCCGAGTATAATAAAATATGCCAAGTCTAGATGCAAATGATGCCTCCGATCTTCTTTTATATCCTCCTTTTGACGCTTGAATGCACAAATAGAAAAGGTCGACCTCTTACATATGTTCTTTTCCTTTATTAGCTTCCATTAATTAATTAAAACTCAGCTGACTTTGTCATAAGAAAGAAAACACAAAGTATATTAAAAATTAGTTAAAACATATCAAATGGAAGCTCAATGTTCTCCTCCATCTTCTTCTTGTCTTTGCCACGGAGAAGGAATGGCAAGAAGACCAATTAATTGCTCTCAAATGGAAAAAGGGGACATTACGGGTTCCTAGTGGTTGTCAAGCATGAGAGGGAGCAGTTGAGTTTGTTATCAGCCCAAGCGAAGGAGGAAGAGGATGTTGTTGCAGCAATGGTGGAAGAGTTGCTTGACATATCAATGAGGAAAACAAGAGATGTGAAGGGAAGACTATCCTAGAGGTAGTATTAGAGGCTTGGGGTGATCATTTGGAGGCTCAAAGGTATGTTGAGCTTATAGGCATGATAGTGATGATGAAAAGAAGAGTGGAAGAGGTTGCTAGATTCTTTCCACACTTTAAAGATTTGAGCAATTGGACACACCAATTCCCAAGGATGATTTGGGATCCAAGCTTGTCAACTTCCGGTTATATTAGAGTGGTGTAGTAGAAGCATGGTGAAGAGTTCCTGAGATTGATTTGGGATCTTGGTATTTGCAGCAAGATACAAAGAGTTGAAGAATGGAGCTTGCAATTGCCCAAGGGCAAACAATTTTGGTAAGGGAGGACTGTAATGTCCCCTTTTTCAAAATTAATAATTAATAATTTGATTAAGTGCAAAATATATTATTTTACTCACTTAGAGTTATTATTAATTTAATTTGTAAAAGAAAAGGAGAAAAGAAATAAATTAGCCCATTTAAAAAAGAGAATAAAGTAAATTTTACTTTATTTTAGTGTGGTGGAACTCCTCAAAGGAGGTCATCCCACTTAAGTGGGTGGAAAAAAGTAACATCAAATTAGAAAATAAAGTTACTTTATTAATCCCACATGGAGCGCCCCACTTGGAAAATAAAGAGGAAAAGGTATAAAAGGAGGTGTGGGGGTTCATTTCAAGCATTCTTTTGGCCATTTGATAATTTCTAATTTGAGAGTTGGAGCAATTTTGCTTCCTCTTCATCCATTGAGGATGAAAACCCTCCATGGAGGTCTATTGAGGACGAAATCCCTCAATAGCAATCAGATTCAAGGACAAAAACCTTCCTAATCTACATGGGTGGTCTCATTTCAGAGATCACATTGGGCTCTGATGTAATTTCCTTCAGGCATTTTCAGCTAGGGTTTAACTACATATCTCATTTTAGCAATTTTGAGTGTGAAACAGCCACAAGGGTCAATGTTTGGATCAACCAAGGGTTTGTGATCAGAAATTCATCCATTTTCTAAGGTCGCGCCAAGCATTTGAGGGTTTATTGATCAATTTATGCCCTCTCCTTGTGTAGCGACTTCTCCTTGGGAGTTCATTGGTTTATAAGGCACAACAACTCACTTTCCTCCCATAATTGGATTCTTTAAATTTTTGGAGGCTGGCCATACTTTCTGGAATTGTATTTGGGCCTTGGAATCATTATTTCCGGCCATGTCGTGAGTGTACTCGTTACTGTGATAAATTTAATTAAATAAAATCAGTTGGTGGCTTGGATGATCATTTCCTTGTTCCTAAGTGTTCTAAAAATATTTCTAAAGCTTTGGAACCATCTAGGTATATTTGTATTTGAGTATTTTGGGATGAAATTGCAAAAATCTGATTGTTGTTATAAATAAATCAGTTTGTTGTACTTGTTGTCATACATTTTCAGTTTGTTATCTATTGGGGTTTGTGCAATATCCGTTTATTTCAGTTTTGAGCCCGAAAGGGACATTACATTTGAAAGAGAATGCAAACATTGCGTGATAGTATCTAAAGGAATACCCAACACAATCTCTTTGTTTTAATGTTCGAATACAATCGGCAAGGGTATTTAGAGACCAGTCATGAAGAACTATGGACTTCGAATATATTTGAAGTTGATTTAGGGAAAATATCAAGGGAGTATAGTGCGAATAACAACAAATCAAGCAAATACAATCATGAATAATAGCAAGGGAATACAATCATGAATAACAATTACGTATACCAATGATCTCGAAGATAAACACAAGCACATTCAATGGCATATGAGGAAGCAAGGAAATGGGGCAAGTGAATCATAAGTTGTGTCATGAATATTAGTGACCATTGTAGTCATAAATTCCAAGTAAATAAAACAATCACTATTAGGGCATTTTTAATGCATTTTGGATTTCAAACACATTTTTGAATACGATGTGGAGAAAAGAAACATTTATGATACTCTAGGGCAAGAATATGATCATGCAAGTAGAAATAGGTTGTCCTTTCTTTGTTGCACTAATTTACGGATCTCTAATCAAAGTGTGTATAATAGATGACGAAGATACCAAAGTTATTATGCTAAACACTTGCCTTAAATCTGAGGGTGTTGGCAAAAAAAAATTGTCAAGGGACAAATTTGTCGCTTTTTTGCCAACGCTTTGGAAATCTAAGTCCCTCTCCTTAATCGGTGCAACTTCCATATATGCATGCGCGAGTAAGGTGAGTTTTATCCGGGTTGGCCTTTCAGTCGTGGATCCAACAGGGGCACTCAACTGACCTTGCGGCAAAACTAGCAATGGCTTGCTAGAGAGGACTTCGTTAAGAGAGCGGGAAGGGAGTAAGAATGTTAAATAAGAGAAACTAATGTTGCAAATAGAAAATTAGTGTCTTGCATACACCAATTAGAAGTTTCATCACATGTATTAAAATTAAGAAGAAACAACTCTGCAAATAGCAACAAGACCGATTAGAATTTATGAGCACAAAGTATCAATAAATCCCTCAGTCAAAAGAGGGCTAGAAACTCCTTGTATTGATGCTTAAACAAAAGTTGTACATAGTATGAGAATAGAGGAAATTTGAGAATGGGGGAATGGAAGAATTTGCTATCTCTTTGATTTTCACAAGGATCTCTCTCTCATGAATTCACAAAAACAGCTAAGAAGACCCTCAAATGAGGAGTTCATTACAATTTATAGAAGAGGAACAACTCTTCATCTTCCTGATGACCCTCCATATGCCTTATTTCTGACTTTAGACTATTCACATTCCTACAAAATATTAAGTCCCTTTTATAAAAACAAGGTGACTTAATTTTACATCATGTTTCTAAAGTCACTTTTTGAATAACTTAAAGGCATATTAAAAAGTGCAAACCCCAACGAAGAATTAGATCATTTGAAGGAGAGAAAGTTGGGGGGAAGGAAGAGAAGAGAGAGAAGAAGAGGAGATGTCGTTCTTGATGAAGTCCGTTGATCCTTGTCGATGGAAAGCTCCAAATGTAGTGAAACTCGGATCTTCGAACTCCCTGCATCCTGAGAAACTCCTTCAAATTAGCTCACAGACGCTTTGGAAAAATGTTGTTGAATGTTTCTACCGATGACCACAACTTCCACCTTGCATATGATATAACTTGTGACCCGAACCATGTAATGAGTGTCGAAAGACACTGTCAAGGTCTCCCGAGATGAGTTTTGAAAGATCCACGAGAGACGCCAAAGATGCTTCTTGTGAAAATGTTACGACCCACTAATGAAGATAGTACATTGAGGAGACGGGCAATGAATCTTGGTGAAGGCAATATTAGTGACAATGCCCATTCTATAAACTCGAATCCCGCCATCTCTTGACACTTACTATACCTAGGAAGCACAACTTACTATACCTAGGAAGCGCACTTACTATTTTTAGTAGTAAGTGTTGGGGTTTACCTCTCCGGACTCCAACTACAAATGTCACCAACTTGAATGTCCAATTCTCTGTATGCTCCTTTCATGAAATTCACTCTCTGGAATGACTTACTATTTTTAGTAAGTGCCTACGAGACAACTTACTATTTTTAGTAAGTGTGAAAATTCAACTCTCTCGAACCTTGATTGGATGTGACAACTTGAATTCCTTCTTCTCCATATGTTCTTCTCGCCTTTTGGACCAATCTTCTATTTTTAGCAGTGTTTGTGGGACCACTTACTATTTTTATTAAGTGTCATTTTGGGCCGAGGTGACCTTTCCGGTTATTTTTCCCCCGTGATACATCCTCTGTGTTCATCGTCTCCTTCGCAACTTCTTCAGATGATGGCTTACCTAAAATAGCAGTCTCCCATGTAGAAGGCTTGTTATTTTTAGTAAGTATGCTTCTGGTGATCGGATCACGGTGGAACGAAGTTTTCTGATATGGGTTTTTGCCCAATATCACCCTCCTGAAATTTCAAGATTACCTAATCACTGGTTTGGGAGATTTTAAAATCTTAAATTTTTCACCGACGTGCACTATGGACAAGGCAGCCATTAACGGAGCTTGAAAATTGCAGGTTTGGTTTTCTCCTCCAATGGCGACGAAAATTATATTTTTGATATGGGTTTTTCCTTCTCATTTTTCCAATGAATTTTCTCTTCAAACCAATTGTTGGTTGATCGGGAAATTGGATTTTTGTTTTTGTTGTGCAAGAATGAGGATTTCTTCGCTGTAAACAATATGTGTGCTGTTGCGAATGGGAGATCTAATGAAGGTTTTATGGCCTCTGAAAATGGTGAAGATAACAAAAAAACTTGTCTCGATCGTACCTTTGGTTTGCAAGATATGTTGATTTCTTCATCTGGCGACAATGAGGGTTTTCGAATGGAAATCTTTGTTTTACCTCTGTTCTTCACTTCAAGGGTTGCTTTTCCTTTGAAGTCTTTGTGCTTTCAATGAGGGAAGGACTTGGCGGAGCTGGTGGAGTGTAGTAATGGTGGTTTGGACGTTCTCTGCAACTTTCTTCGGTAGTGAGTTTCACGGACAACAATGGAGAAACAACAAGAAACAACGAGTTAGAAATTTTTCAAATTTTGAAGCTGGGGTTGGGCGCATTTTTGTGTCCCTGATGTCCCTTTAGCTAAAGGGACGAAAGGGTCATCAAATTGCACACCGTGCTTGAGGCGACAGTTAGCGGGCATCCAACAGCGTTGTGCATTTGGCTCCAACTAGCTCTTGGGGGCTTGAAACTTGCACTGTAGAAGGTCGCATTAATAGCTGAGGGCCACAAGGGGCTGGGCGCATTTTCATGTCCCTCATGTCCCTTTGCCAAAGGGAAAAAAGGGTCATCATTTTGCACATCGTGCCAGGTTGTGACGCTTGTCACAATCGATCGATCCGAGGGATAGGCTCCGAAAAGCACTGGGGCTAAATATTGCAACTTGCAAAGGGTTCCATGGGTGACTAGAGGGAAAAATAGGGTTGGGCGCATTTTACTTTCCCCTATGTCCCTTTGCTTAAGGGATGAAAGGGACATCAAATGCGCCAAGCTCTGGAGCTGACATGTGTCCTCTTCGAAAATTGACTAACTCTCAAACTCTTACCTTGAGGACAACTTGTGACGGCGATAACTTGAGCTCTCGATGGAATTTTTGGCAAAATTTTATATGAATTTGACTGCAAATGGCCTTCTGAATCCAATGGTGGGGGTCTCAGCTCTTGATTCCTCCATTTATGCCCTAAAATCGTATTTTTGTTTTGGCTCCATGACTGAGCATGAAAAAAACTAGATATAGACCTATTGCGCCTAGGTGTTGTGAAAAATATGATTTCACCATCTTGTAGAGCTCTAAATTCCCTTTCCGACGATGTCTTGTTTAGCTCCTAACTCCTTCCGAGCTCCCGAATCGCTTCCCGAAGCTTAGTATCTTTTTTGGCCTTGTGCACTTTGCCAGGCCTCGAGAAACTGTTTTTGATGAATCTGCCCCAACTCCTCCAAATCTTTCTAAATCTTCCAAAATCAATTCCTTGATGTTTTAGACCTTCGATTCATCTCCATGTTGGATTTTTCTCCTTTGTCCACTCTAGGGGGTTGCGCACCAATCTCGGGAAGGCCAGTGGTAGCCCTTCCCATAACTGCCCAAAATTTGCATTTTTCAAGAACTCCTAAAATCACCTAGGGGGATTGACTTGACTTTCCTAATTCACCTAGGGGACCGAGTTAACATCCATTGGGAGGGGTCATTGGATTGACTGGGTAAGGCCGGTGCTAAGGATGGGTAGACTTGGGGTGTCTTGGAAAGGTAAAATTTGAAATTTTTGACACAGGGGTATCGTTGTCATGCTCGAAAATTGTAAATTTTATTATTGCACATTTGCTCGACAACAAAGTGAAATCTCAAAGATAGACCAAATGGGTGAAAACATCGATGATAAAGCATACGTATTTCAAAGAAGCCCCACACTTTGAAGACAAGAAGGGACCAAGTGTAGATGAAGCTCAACATGGATGGTTGTTCGCTTAGTTCGAGTTTGTGGATCTTGGGAATTATACCCTTATGATGGTTATGGGGCAACTTGATGGAGCACTGTGGATGTAACTCAACATGGATGGTTGTCTAATAATTTGGCGGGTTCGCGATTCAAGAGTTTGGGGAGGTGGAATCTAAGAACTTGCGAATTCATCTTGAGAACTACACCTTTCACGAAGGTTACAAGGTAGCTTGTCATTTGAAGTACAAGTGCCAAATCTCCAAAACTCTAAATAAATTATTAAAATGTATTTCAAATTTCAATGTTGATAGGATATGACTTGATCGTTGCACGTCACTCCCAAATCCACTAATTGACAAAATCCTCCTCGTTTTATGCACCTTCTAGATTGCTCTGCTCTACCGATGTGTCACTCATCGATTTCTTGGATAATTTGACCGAGGAAAAAGTGCATTAATAGCATAAATTTGGCATCTAGTGACACTCAAACACATGGTAGCCAACTCAACCTTGATTTCAAAAAAGTAAATTTGAATTTTTGAATTTTTCAAAAATCCCACACATTGACCATTGTATAGGATCCAATCACAAGGTACCACATGGCACCACCAACTGTCAAATACCAACTAAGAAACCAAGTCACACTACCCCACCACACATGTAATAAGGCTATTGCGAATGTTACCCACCATGCGGGCACAATGCAACACACACACTATGGCCAAATGGCAACAAATATTAACACAAGAACACAAAAGGTGCACGGGGAAGGTGGGAAAATTGAATCCCCAACCTCCACTTCCACAAACACATTACTGATGTGCAAGCTACGCTCGCAATCCAATCTCAATATGTCAAGCTTTTGTTTTGTGGAACTTGCGATCCCAATTAGCCTCCATGCACATGATAAGTTCCCACTCACACATCTCTCATTCATGTGCCTAACCACTTGTGTTTGTTGTTCTTTCCCTACCATTAAAGAAATCGAGTACACCATGCATGTGACCACCCACTAGCTCCTAGGCACCACCGATACAAAAATTCAAATGCGATTTTGAAGGGCTAAATGGTAAAATCAAAAAAACAAAAAATGGACCCCTAATGATTTTTCACTATGAATCCAAACATGCAATCAGATCTGGAAAATGTTGCACATGAAGTGGTAATTCTTTAGAAACATGCTCTCTCCTATATAAACAAAATCTTGTGTTGAGGTATGTAATGTCCCCTTTTTCGACTTAAGAGCCTAACAATGGACTTCTTGCCATTCCCTTTCCGTGGCAATGAAGCTTGAATGAGCTAGGGAAGGAATTGCATTCCATTTCATTTTTCTTTTGTTAATTTTAATGTTTCTTTTAGTGTTTTCCTCTATTTAAGCAGGTCGGCTGTGTTGGAGGTCATAAAAGCAAATTAAAAGACCCAAAGAAGCTTTATGAGGTCGGTCCTTCTATTTGGCTTTTGGCGCCAAAGGAAGGATATAAAAGGAGATCAATGACTTCATTTTCATCATCTATCTTTGGCGCATTTACTCTACATTTGATCTTTGGGCTGATTGTTCATTGTCATTCCACTATTGGGTGACAATCCATTAGTGTGGCATTTCCAAGGAAGACGAAAACCTTCCTTGTGGCTGGGTGGAGGACGGAAACCCTCCATTTTTGGGTGAAGTGAAGACATCTTTGAAGACCTCTTGCAGATTTGGACATTAGAATATCAAGGAAGACATCTACAAGGGTTTGCATGCATTTTAGAGCTCTCCCTAGAGGGAGCGACTTGGGTTAAGTGGTTGTTGGGTGCCTTTTAGGGCTCACAATTCATATTTTATTTGATATTCTGATTCAGCATAATTTATAAGGCCGAATCTATGTTTTGGTGATTTTTGGTGGAGTTTATCTATCATTTTCAGCCTTGGTTTGTGGCTGTCCTGCTGTTGTTCCAAATTTAATTACAGCAGTGTGTTATCTTTGGTTTTCTCCATTTGTTTATTGCAAATTGAATGGATAAGTGTTGTCGTACATGAAATAATTATTTACAAGTGTTTTCAGCTATTGTGCATGGTTTTATGGTGCATTTAAGTCCCTTTACAGTTTGTTGCTAGGGTTTATATTATTATTGGAACTGCTGTCATAAAATCAGATTATTTTCATTTTTGGTGTTGGTGTATTTTCAGATCTGATTCTCGGGGTTTGTGGCCAAAACCCTTATTTTTAGTTTTTGCCCTGGAAAGGGACATTACAAGGGAGCTTTGTGAAACCAAGTCTCTTTGAGCAAGTTCCTACTACCTTCAAAGCCCCCCAGGAATTCATATCTGAAATAAGAAAATGTCCTTTGCCCACGAATTTTGTTGGATCTAACTTCTTTAGGAAATTGAACCTTGATAGTGAAATAAATTGCAACCAAACACCTTATTAGATAACACCTCTTCCCGTGCACCCGGGAAACAACAAAGGACAAGAACCTAGAGACTTTTCCATAATAACAACCCTAAGCTTTGATAGCATGTAATATTATACAAACAAGTCTATAATTGATCAAAGTAATAAACTCCACAACAATAGAAAAACAAAAAAATGTAGTGGTATTAATAGACACCCAAAGAATAATCATCAACATATAAAATGGATCAATACAAAAAAACAATTAAACATGCCAACACATAACAATGCACTAACCCTAATACATAGAAAAATGTAAGCTACATAGTGACCGAAACATAGCTCGATATTATACCACAACTATTGGTAACTCAAAGGGACTAGCAAAGATGGGTTTCACACTCTAACAAAGTCATTAACTTATAATCCTAGGGCTTATTGATTAGGCCAACTCATATCATCGTACATAGGCATAGAAGAGAATGCCAATAAAGGCTTATTCCCACTAGGATTTCACTCAATTGTGGCTTTTGTGGAATTGGTAGTTCCTGGAGAGAAACTAAGAGCATAAAAACTGAAACAGGCAGGGGAAATAAAAGCAATCCCACATGTAAAGATGGAAGCATTTTCATTTTTAATAAAAATACGAAATAGTAGGTTAAGAATTTTAGGCGTTTGATTCCTAAAGAGGTAACTTGGAAAATTTAGAAATTTTGACCCTTGAGAAGTCATGCACAACCATTCAAAGTTTGAAAGTATTTCTTTTTTTTCGCCTTCTTCAAATCCATCACTAGCCAACCGAGTATATGAGTGTGTATTCATTTTGTGGCTTTTGACAATATTTGGCTCAAATTTTGAGTTTTGTGATGAGATGGTATGAAAATGACGAGATTTCAATACCTAAGTAAATTTTGTCTTTCTCGTGTGGTCCATTGTGAACCTCACATTGACTTTTAAAATCCAATTTTTGATTGAATGAGGGACTTTTTAATATGTTAAATTACTAGTCAATGATTGTGATGTGAATATTGATCGCAAAGCATGACCCTTGTTTGTTAAATGAAAGAAGATTGGGTCATGTTAAGTACCGTGGATGCATACGATGACTTCTTACTCCTATAATTCTAATTGGCTGATTGAATCATATGACTTCTAATTGGTTGATGGGTGCAATACAGTTTTGGTTGGCGATTGTGCATCACCTTATTTCGTTCTTCTCCGCAATTTGTTTTCCCAATACAAACATAAAATTTCCCTTTTTTGAGCATTAAGTCCATCAGCTAGCTGATTACTTTATAGATGATGCTTATGTCTATTGAGTTGCCAAAGTATGACCTTTTAGACAACTAGCAACTGAAATTTCTAATTTCCATTGGTAAATGATCTTTCTCTTCATTGTGTCCCTTTTTTATTGGTCGACAACTATTTGTTGATCAACATATATTTCCTTTGTTTGTTGGTTGATAGTTATATGGTCGTTCATTGACCAACGAATAACTCCAAATGATTACTTCTCCAAGTTGCTCTTTCCTTCATCAGCCAACAAAGGCAAAAACCTTTTAAGGGTTTGCACATTGTCCAAATTTTAACGATATTATCATCTAACTCCACTTTGAGATGATATATTCTTAATTTGAATAAGTTGAAGACATTCTTGTATGGAGTCCCATTCAAATTTTCCAATTGGATTGTAACATTTTCATGGACCTCATGTAATTCATACAATGCACCACACATAATTTTTACATTAAGAACTTTCTTACCAAGTTTACCCATGTATTGTAAAACAGGCATTCTTGACTCTAATCTTATTTGGTTTATGTCTTTACCGCGATGAAATTTTCTTTGTTTCTTCTCTACTTGAATAGACCATTGAACTAGGATCCTATTCTCTGCATAGTATTCAATTTCATCACCCATTCTTGGATGTTTTCTATATCTCAAAGTCTGTTTTCCACTGCCACCCTTAGACTTGATAATAAAAGTTCCATGGGCACCATAGCTTCTTGCCCATATATTAATTGAAGGGTGTGAAATTCGTAGTTGTTTTGTATGTGGTACAACAATACAAGTAAATTCTCTTCCCTATCCTCCTTTTCAATTCCACAAGTTTTTTTAATTATGGATATAATGATCATGTTAGTTGCTCTTACTTTTCCATTAGCTTTGGTGTCATATGTTGATTTATCATGTGCAATCTTCAGTATGCTTAGCATCTCCTTTATCACCTCAATAAGAAAATGTCTCCTACAACTAGTTATCAAGACTAGTGGCCAACCAAGCCTCATAATGATAAGTCAATGAATAAAATTATCTGTACTCTTGGCCAAATTGTCTCATAAGGCCTTTTCTCTACCCATTTTGTCAAGTATTCGGTCACCATTAACAAGTAGCAATATCTAACTTTCCTAGAGAGATGCTTGAAAGATCTTGCTACAAATTCAGACTCTACTGTAGCAAACCCTATGTAATGTTGGCCACCATAGACCAGCCATTAGAATTATCCTCTCAATGGCTACATGAATTACATGACCCCAGCTTCAAACTTGGTGTGCCTCTTTTAATACACAAGAAATTTTCATTACAGCTTCTAAGGATTCGATCTTCTCCATTTAGTACAACAGGCTATTCATAAGCTGAATCGATGTGGACTTCATTATAATGTTTCCCTTGAATATTGTTTCTTTTGGAGCAAACTGCCCTATTGACAAGAATTCGCCTATATCTCCGTACTACTTAGGAATACAACAATTGCAGATAGCAATTAATTGGGGTAGTCATTATTTACTCCTCCAGTAGGTTCACCAGCTTTTGATCCTTGATGGATAATTTAATAACATGACTTTTACCCTTCCTTATGACAACTGAAAAAGTAAAGCTAGTAAAAGTAACAAACATCCTCATATGCATCCATGTTAACCTATTTCTTTATCAAATACAACATGTAATGACCGACAAAGAAGACAAATGGATTGGCCAATAACTAATGGTAGAATTTCTACACTTGATAGACCATTCCTAATGCCTCTCTTTCCATTGTGTTTCAGTTTCTGTCTTCCTTAGTATGTAATCTACTTCTAAAGCAAAGACGATGATCCAACTTGTTCATCCAATGTTCATCCAGAGTTATAATTTGAGGCATCAACATGTCTATGAGTCCCTTTTACCAAATCAGATAAGCCAGCATAAGTACAGTGATCAGCACATTATTAGCTTCTATAACCTATTTATTATCAAATACAACCATGTGTAATAGCCAATAAAGAACACAAATGGATTGGCCAATAGTTAATGGCGAAATTTCTACACTGCATAGACCATCCCTAGTGCCTCTCTTTCCAATGTTGTAGTTTTTGTCTTCCTAAGCAATCGACTTCTGAAGTAAAGAAGATGATCCGACTTGTGGATTCCATCTTTTAAAAGTGTTCATTCAAAGGCATACTTAGAGGAATCAACGTGTTTGTGAAGTCCCTTTTCCCAAATCAGATAAGCCAACATAAGCATGTGATCAGCACAATTATTAACTTCTTAAACAATTCTTTGCTGAGAGCCCCATTTATATGGAGTGCCCTTTCTTAACAAGTAATCCAATGAGTGAGAATTGTGCAAAATTCTTTGTAAATTGGCGATACCTACATGCCCCGGAAAGGATCCTACTTGTGTAATGTCATTAGGTGCTTCTACATTCCTGACTAGTATCACCGGATTGATTTTTGTATCTGCTTGAGATACTACATGCTCAAACAATTTTCTGTAAGAGGTACCAAGCTTCAAACGCTTGCACTAACTTGAATTTAATGGACAACCTGATCTGAAATTGCAATGGGTATTCAAATTGATGATTCAATGACATAGATAATATGCATAATAATTAATGTGATTGATTAAAGATGCTCCATACAAATAAAATTGGTGCTACAACCACAGTTACCAGGTCTGGAAATCCTGATTTGTTTGGGAGGGCAAAAAAATCCAGGAACTCTTGAAAAGTTAAAAAAATAGATGCGGAATATATACATATTGTATATGAGCATAATTTATAAATATGCAAAAATTAACAAATACAAAGAAAAATATTAATAATGTAATATAAAATGTTAATATATTTAAATATTAAATAATATAAAAGGGTGTTGGGTGTCTTCTTATTGCAAAATAAAATAAAATTTAAAAATTTGGAAAAAAACAGGGCTGACCTGGACCGAATTTATCCAGGCCGCCTGAAAAATCCAGATCCGACCGAATTTTGTGCAAACCCATTCGGATTTGGTAACAATGGCTACAACAAAAGGAGATGGAATCAGAAAATTAAGCAAACTCATCCACAAGACATCAGATTTTCCCTAGAGAATACGCAATATGAGAAAAAATCCAACAATAAAGGATGCCTCTATTAATCAAAAGGAAATGTTTTGCAGAGATATTTCTCACTCTGGAAGCTCAGAAATTCCCTATTGTTCTTCAATCTACCTGCAAGAACATGAAACATGGCAGGCACTATGGAAATAAAAAACAATGCCTCCATAATCCATCTCAAATGTGTTTAATGGATTTTGGGTGGTTCTTGGCCTTCCAATTCTTTCCACGCCCTTGATAGATGTTGGGTTCAAGTTGTAACTTCCATATGGGTATGCTAGGAGACCATATGTCATGTATTTTCCTAATGGGTTAATTTTTTAACCCAACCAATCAGCCACCTGTGACACTTCACTCAACACGCCTTTGGTGTCTATAACATGTTTTTTGGACTTCAGCTGATCTATTTCAGATCACAACCCCATACATCAATATATGACCTTCAAATGATCGTCTCTCATCTAGTGTATACAACAAAAAATGTCTTAAAGACTTTTAGGATGGTTCTTTGAAATGTCTACAATGCATTGCTTAAGCCAAATAGAATTAAATTATATGCTAAGATTCCAAACTCTAATATGATTGTTTTTAGCTTCTCTTGATAGAAATCAATTACAATGCACCAAGGGCTGCCCTTTTTATCCCTGTGCATCAAAGATCATGTATTCACATTACTATTATTCTTGTATTTAGTGTAGTGGAGCATTGATTTGTTGATTCTTAAACCCTCCATTTGTTGCTATTAGTTGTGCCAGCAGTGTGTTTCTCTTCCTTTGACTTGATCTTTGGATTTGAGTGTGCATTTCTTAGTGTCATGAGTCTTTACATCACTATGGTGCAAAGCTTTACAAGATGTTCCTCTTCAGTATGACATTTAATTCAAAACTTTAAACACTCTATGTTGAGGTTTTCCGGGCTACATTTCTCTTCCTTTATGACTTCGTAGAACATTATTATTTTTTCACACACCGTAATAACCCTTTTGAGGGTTTCAACCAAACACACCAAATACAGATCTGAAATTTAAATTGTAGCAGACTGAAAGAGTAAAATCAGCGACTTGAACTATCACCAAAAATCACCACAAACCAACTCACCAATATTTTTTATATTTTATGGAATATTAGAAGCCAAAATCACAAAGAAATGTTGAAGAATACACTGCTGGAAATTAAATATGAACTGAAAATTGCAGCCACAAGAAAAATATGAAATATGGGTCTAGAAACCCTCTAAATTCATCAAATTTTAGATTCTAGCCTTTAAAAATATTACAAATCAGATTATGAAACCAGATTTCTCAAATTCTTCACCAATAGTTCCAAACCCTACCCAAGGTAGGTCGCTCCACCCTAAATAATTCAAATACCAACTGGAAATTACAAATATATCTTCAAATCAACTCTTCACTTCAAGACCAATCAATGATGAAGGGTTTTCGTCCTTCACCCAAGCCACATGAAGGGTTTTTCGTCCTTCAATGAAGCCTCACAAGAGGGTTTCCGTCCTCAAGTGGATGAACAAGGAGCAACAAGCTCACAATGCCCAAATAGAATAAAATGTGCCAAGTCTAGATACAAATGATGCCTCTAATCTCCTTTTATATCCTCCTTTTTAGTGCCAATGCTAAATTAGAATAGGCCAACTTTGTATAATGCAAGAAAACACTAAAGGAAATATAAAAATATTAGATAAAATATATTATTATTATGCTCAAGAGTCTTCTCCTCCATCTTTGCTTTTTTTCCATGGAGAAGGGATGGCAAGAAGACCAATTTCCAGCTCTTAGGTGGGAAAAAGGGACATTACAGTCCTCCCTCCCCAAAATTGTTTGTCCCAAAACAATTGCAATTGTGGATGCTCTAAAATTGTTGCACTCTCCCATGTAGCATCTTCAAGGAAGATCCTTCCAACGAACCAAATATTCTTTGATACTTCTATTCCTCAACTTCCTTTCACGAACTTCAAGGATTTCTTCCGAATTAGGATCAATTTACCTTCTTCATCCAATGGGGGCAACTCATGTGAAGGGGTAAGATGCTGCCCAAGTGCCTTCTTAAGGCATGAGACATGAAAAACATTATGTATTTTGCTATTTTCCGGAAGCTCTAACTCATATGCAACCTTACCCACCTTGCTTATTACCTTGTATGGGCCATAAAAACGTGGCTTCAATTTTTCCACACCTTTTTGCTTGATGGAAGATTGCCTATAGGGCTGCAATCTCAAGAACACCATGTCTCCCACTTCGAATGTCCTTTCCTTTCTATGTTGATCCGCATATAATTTTTGTTGATTTTGTGCACGAAGAAGGTTCTCCTTAAGCTCCTTAAGAATATCTTGGCTACGCTGAATTAAATCTTGAGCTTTAGGCACTCTACTATCAGTCATAACCAAATCAACAAAGGAAGAAGCATCATACCCATACAAAGCCTTGAATGGAGACATACCAATGGACATTTGGAAGGTAGTATTGTAACAAAACTCAGCCATGTACAACCACTTTATCCACGTTGATTGTTGCCCATCAATGTAGTTTCGTAGGTACCCTTCCACCCATTTATTCACTATTTCAGTTTGCCCATCCATTTGGGGATGGTAACTAGTGCTATGAGCAAGTTGTGTACCCACCAAATGAAACAACTCCTTCCAAAACATGCTCAAGAACCGGCTGTCCCTATCACTTATTATTTCCTTGGGCAGCCCATGAAGTCTAAATACTTCTTTGAAAAACACATCAGCCACTATAGGAGCATTGTACTTAGCCGGAAGAGGACAAAAATGAGCATATTTAGTGAGTCTATCAACTACAACATACAAGCAATTCTTACCTTGGACCATGGGCAGCCCCGTAATGAAATCCATAGAGACACTTTCCCATTTTTGAGTGGGAATAGGAAGTGGTTGAAGAAGACCAACTGGAAATGAGTGCTCCGCCTTGTTTTGTTGACATGTAAGGCACTCCCGGATGTATTGGAGCACTTCCCCTTTAAGACCCTTCCAATAGAACCTTTCTCTTATGTATTTGTAGGTCTTAAAATAACCTCGGATGACCAGCTGAAGGGTCATCATGAGCAGCCCTCAAAATCTTGCTTTTAACCTTAGATTCCGACACCACATAGACCTAGTTTTTGTAGAGAATCAACCCATCTACCACCTTATACCTCCCATCACTTATTACTCCCTCAAAGACATCACTATGTAATTTCCCTTTTCCGGGGCATTACTAATATATCGGTTCATCTCTTTCATTTGCATTATAACCCCTTAGCATGCCTAGCGCTACAAGTGGGAGTCTCTATTTAGTCTTTAAATGTGTACATAGATTAGTTACTCTTTATTATTTAATTAGAAAATAATAAAGTGCACACTAAATGAGTCTTTTAATATTTCAATTAAGTTTTACTTGTTTTCCCTCCAAAAGGTAAAAGGTCGGTCATTTGAATGTTGCACCCCATATGTTGTAAAAGGAGGTTGCATGCGTAATGTCCCATTTCCTACACCAAAGGCCTAAGGGCCAATTCGAGTCCAAGCCTTGGTCATACCCAAGGGGCTTTGGGCGCTTTGGGAGCTATTGGGTATGAATATCTAGTCCATTTTGTTATAATTTTTCATTGACATATGCAAAAAGGTGTCTTGGAAGGACTAGATGTTATGTTTTGTCGTTAGGAAGGGGCCACATGGTACTAATGTTCTAATTTTGCGTCGGGGTCACTTTTGGACCATGGCGACTTAAAAGGGAAAAGTAAATTAAGTTACTTTTATTTTATTGACCCTTCCAAGGAAAAATGCGACTAGGGTTTATTGGGGCTCTTTTGCCTTGGAGAAGTTATATAAGGAGTTGGGGGAAAAGGAAAGGCATTTTTGCATACCTAATTATCTTCTTTCATGTGCAATTGTTGTTTGCAAATCTATAGCTTGTGGAGTGAAATCCCATAGGAACACTAGTTTCGGTGGTGAGAGATCCATCCTAGCTCGCAGAGCATTCTTGATAGTGAAAGATCTACCCTAGCTTGTCATTTTGGAGGTGTTTTCTGGGCTAATTTACATAGATATTTTCGAGGTTTAAGAGATAGGGTTTTGAGGGTTTTGAGATATTTTGTGAAGATAATCGGTGGGTTTTCAGATCAGGCTTACGGCAGCAATAAAAAAAAGGGTTTCGCATCATTTCCAAAGGATTTCAAAGGGATTTTGACCATCTACCAAAAAGGGCGACTTGTTTTGGAGATTGCAGCCTTTATTTGGATGGTTTCCAATTGGCCATTTTCAGATCTGAAGGTTGGAATATCTTCTATATTTGTAATTGTTATTTCCAAAGTTTCATAGTTTTTGCACTTGTATTCAGGAAGATATGAATTTTAGAAGTTTTCCAGATGTTTAGGGCACGCTGTAATTTTCTGGCAGCGTTATATTGTCTGAAAAATTCCAAAAATATTTTTTTAATGTTCTTTATAATATTAGCAAGCTCTCTCTAAATTATTAAGTGATTTGAGTGGATATTTTGAGAGTTATTAATTTTCTTCAATTCAACTGCCCCTAACTAGTAAAAATTTGCAAAAAATCAGTATTTCATTTGGCTACAAATTTTCAATATTTTGTGTTATTTAAGTGGTATCCCACAAGGGATATTTCAAAGCATGGCCATTTTTGGGCATGTTGATCTCGATCATTTATGTCTCTCCATGCTTGGAGAAACGGGATGTATGCTCTAGCTCTCATTGTGCTCTCTCTCTCTCATTCGACTTGGAATTGAAGCAAATCTGATTTTGATAAGGATCCATTTGTGTGTATGTTGCATCTAGTGTTTGGCAAATTGCTTGGAAAAGAATTCCTTTCCCTAACAAATTTATTTATGGTGCAAATCTGATTAATTATTGCATGATTTGGAGCATATTTGTTGGTTTTCAAATCTGTTATGTTTTGCAAATTAATTTCATAATTTTGGAGATGATTTGATGCCCTAAATGTGTTGGGCGACCTAATTTTTAGGGAAAAATTAGGGTTTCGTGTCTGTTGTGCTGTGTGAAAACTAATTTTGGAATATTATTCTTCATATTTTTGTGGCCCAAAATCCAAAGTTTAAAAGTTTTTGCTTGATTGGTTAAGCGGGAAATAATTTTAGAAGTTGCAGCAGTCTGGGGTTGGATTATTAATTGTTTGTGACACATTTTGATGCTTAAAAATTGTGATTTCAGTTCAGATCTATTCTTGGCATTTTTGTGCATCAAAACAAGCTTTTGGAGGGTGAAAACAGGGAAGTGCTGGTTATTAATTTATTAATTTCTGCTAACCCTAGCACCCAGATCTGGAAGTTTAGATGTTATTTTGAAGGGGTTTAAGTGCTCAGAAAAATCTGATCTTTAGTTCATTGGAAAGCTCTAAAATTCTAGTTTATTATGCACTTGGTTTCATGCAAAAATATGGAGTAGTGATTGAGTTATGAATTTTTGAAGTTTTCAGCTGTTGGCAACTGTTTCAAATTAATTCATTGCTGTAATAAAAATCAGAATTGAGAAGAATAAAAATTTGATTGTCTCCACCAATCTAGCTCACCACCTTGACCACTTCCAACCCCATTTGGGTTGTAATTGGTTGACATTGGGCTATTTTAGGTTGATTCAAAAGGATTTAATCCTTCTTGGTTCAATTTGGGTTGAAGTTGTAATTTTCTATTTGTCCAAAAAGGGGACATCACACACTAGCAAACTTATTCTTTGATACTCTTAAATCAATGTTTTCCAATCCGCTGTAATTTTTGATAAAGAACAGAAATATGATTCACATGAAATGTCCTCTTCTACTAAATAATTGATTTGGGGAGTGCTAGGAAGTATACCTTGCAATGAGACTCTTTTCCTTGGTCCATGAAGCTCATCTCCATGCTTTGATAGTTGAGAGTTAGCTCTCCCAACAAGCATAACCATTGGACTCCAAGTATGATGTTAAACTCAGCCATATTAATCACAAAAAATCAGCACATACCTCATATAACCCTATGGTGATGTGGAGTTGAGAACAACTTTTTGTACATTGCATGGAGTAACCATCCACTATCCTAACAATGAAGCCTTTGAAGTCCTCAACTTGTTAATCATCATATTTGAAACCAAACATTTATTTGGCATTCTCCTTATGAGAAACTCCTCCATCAATCAAAATTGTGATCTTAATTTAATAAATACCCTCAATAAGAAAAGTTTGTAACCTTTCTTTTAGATTAAAAATCGCGATTTATCGGCGATAAATCGCGATAAATCGTTTCGAGACCATGAAAATATATCTTCTCAAAAATGAGTTGATTTTTGATATGGCGATAAATCGCGATTTTGCATAAAATAACACTCGAAAATCGTGCGTAAATCGTGGATAAAATCGTTTTAGAAAATCGACTTGGTGAAATAAAAAATCCGACTTGTTTTTCACTACGCCATTATTGGGTTTCCTCCTTTCTCCTTTCCTTTTTTGGAATTTTTTGAGATGGATTTTTGGTGAAGAAATCATTGGACAAAAAAATATTGCCATTTTTGGAAAGGGTTCAGAATATTTTGCATGTGCTATAACTTTCATTTCCCACTTTCAATTCATTTTAATGTCGATTTTTCTGTGCATATTTTCTGGAAAAGCTCTATGCATTGATGAGCATATTTTTCTTATTTTCATAAAACAATATTTTTTCTAGTACATTTTTTTGTTTGCAAACTTTGTACTCTCTTTTTGGTCAAAACTTGTTCGAAAATATGCATATGGCCTATGGCATTCTATAGAGTCACTTCTCATCTCCCCAAAATGCATCATTTAACATTGTTTTTACATTTAATTTAAGTATATTTTATGAATTTAAATGTTTTTAAAAGTAGCGATAAAGTTCTCAACATTAATGCCGATTTTTTGCCGATTTAGTTTCCTGATTCAAAAATTTGGCTGCCTTCACATTAATCCCGATTTGACACGATTTTTATGAACTATGGTTGTAATGTACCAACATATAACGTCGAAATGGTGCTAGTTACCTCTTCCGGATCTTTTCCCAATATACCATCATGCCTAGTCTCATCATCATTGCTATCATCATCATCACAATCTGAAATTACTTCAATATAATGAATCTTACCTTTTCCCAAGCAACGATGTCCCCAGAGGCCATGGATCCTTGGAGGAAAAACACAAATTTTCCTTCTTAATTCATTTTTGCTTCCTTCTCATGGCTGGTTTTTTGCAGATCCGTGTGAACATGAGGCACTTTTTGAAGAGGTTTCTTTGGTTGGTCCAAAGGAATGCTTTTGGGCTGCTTGGGGGCTTGTTCCCCTCTCCAATTGGCCTTAGGAACACCGTTGATTGCTGCTGATATTGGGGCAGCACCTTCAAGATTAAGAGCTTTCTTTATGGCCTCTTGTAGAGACAAGGGATCAAATGCACGAACTAATGGCTTAGGGATCAACCAAACCCTCTCATAAAACTCAAAATAAGTCTTCTTACGGACACATCCGTAATCATTATGAAAAGCCTCTGAAAATCAGCCACATATTCCTCTACGGTACCTTCTTGTTTCAATTGAACAAGCTCACAGAAATGTACCTCTGGATCCACTCTATCAAATCTATCAATAAGCCTTTGACAAAACTCATCATACGCATGAATTTCACTATGCCCTTGCATGCAAAATCCATGAAACCACCACTCATGGGCAATGCCCCTCAAGATGTTAAGTGCAAATTTAATTGCATCTTCTTCTACCATGGGCTTCTTAGACAAATACTTTTGAATCCAAGCACTAGCGGTACCTTTTAAGATCCATCAAATGTAGAAAAATATAATTTACCCTAACCATTTTGTACCTCTCTTTTGGTGGCATGGCATGCCTAGGCTCGGCCTAGATCTTCCTCTATCCAATACCATGAACTTGGAAAGAGAAATGGCATCACGGGTCTTTCTAGATTGGCCATATACTCTCATAGCTCATTGTATATTTCTTCTTTCCGTGGGTCTTGGCTTTTCTTCTCCCATGGCTTCCTCTCTAGGGATGAAAGTGGGCTTCCAACTCAATCCTCGTGACTTAAATTGAGTCGCTTTATATGTTCTGCCCCACTCGAACTCCTTCACCATTTTGAACCCTGGTTCAATGATTCTTTGAGGAAAGTGCTAAGAATTCCATACTCATTTAAATTTTATCTAATTTAGCCTCCTTGGCTGTTAGCTTGTCCACCTTAGCTTCCCGAGAATCATGATCAACCATGTGTCCCTCTTCTTGGCTGGTCCTCTTTGTCTACCTTCTTCCTCCTTTGATAGTAGATGTAAGCCATTGTTACCTTCCTCCATAAACCCTAGGCCTTTTGAAGATTTGGGCTTTGATACCACTGTAATAACCCTTTTGAGGGTTTCAACCAAACACACCAAATGCAGATCTGAAATTGAAATTGCAGCAGACTCAAAGAGTAAAATCAGCGACTTGAACTATCACCAAAAATGCCAAAAATCACCACAAACCAACTCGCCAATATTTTTATATATTTTATGGAATATTAGAAGCCAAAATCACAAGGAAATGCTGAAGAATACACTGCTGGAAATTAAATATGAACTGGAAATTGCAGCCACAAGAAAAATATGAAATATGGGTCTAGAAACCCTCTAAATTCATCAAACTTCAGATTCCGGCCTTTAAAAATATTACAAATCAGATTATGAAACCAGATTTCTCAAATTCTTCACCAATAGTTCCAAACCCTACCCAAGGTAGGTCGCTCCACCCTAAATAATTCAAATACCAGCTGGAAATTACAAATATATCTTCAAATCAACTCTTCACTTCAAGACCAATCAATGATGAAGGGTTTTCGTCCTTCACCCAAGCCACATGAAGGGTTTTCGTCCTTCAATGAAGCCTCACAAGAGGGTTTTCATCCTCAAGTGGATGAACAAGGAGCAACAAACTCACAATGCCCAAGTAGAATAAAATGTGCCAAGACTAGCAAATGATGCCTCTAATCTCCTTTTATATCCTCCTTTTTGGAGTCAATGCTCAATTAGAAATGGCCAACCTATATAATGCAAGAAAACACTAAAGAAAATATAAAAATATTAGATAAAATATATTATAAAGATACTCAAGGGTCTTCTCCTTCATCTTTGCTTCTTTTCCATGGAGAAGGGATGGCAAGAAGACTAATTTCCAGCTCTTAGGTGGGAAAAAGGGACATTACACACACAATGCATCTTCATCGCCATTTAATATACTTTTTGATTGCAGCGGTGTTGTTGCTCTACATCTAACATGCTTCTTTCTGACGTATACATTTTTCCATATTGGTTTAAGTTCATAGCCAATGGGTTTCTCCAACATCTAAATCAGATTCGGATGTGATGTCCCGTGGACATCCGCTAGTCCCAGTGCAGGGTAGGGAGATGTGCCCCGTAATTCCCTTAGTCACGCTGCACCGACTCGAGCGGTCCTCCTGGGACGGAAGGTCCACCCTTAAGTGTCACGGCCAGCATCGAGCACTATCGGGCCGGTCTTTTGGTGCGCGCGCAACTTCTCTTGTATCGAGTAGAGGTCTCGAGGTCAAGACTCGCGGAGCGTGGTGGGTTGTAATGTCCCGTGGGCATCCGCCAGTCCCAACGCAAGGTAAGGAGATGTGCCCCGTAATTCCCTTGGTCACGCTGCCCCAACTCGAGCGGTCCTCCGATGGACAGAAGGTCCACCCTTAAGTGTCATGGTTGTATCGGGCACTATCAGGCCAGTCTTTTGGTGCAACGACAACTTCTCTTGGTATCAGAGCAAACATCTCGAGGTCGAGACTCACGGAGCATGGTGGGCTATGATGTCGCGTGGACATCCGCCAGTCCCTGCGCAAGGTAGGGAAATGTGCCCCGTAATTCCCTTGGTCACGTTGCCCCGACTCGAGCGGTCCTCCGGTGGACAGAAGGTCCACCCTTAAGTGCCACAGTTGTATCGGGCACTATCAGGCCGATCTTTTGGTGCAACAGCAACTGCTCTTGGTATCAGAGCAGAGGTCTCGAGGTCGAGACTCGCAGAGCGTGGTGGGCTATGATGTCCCATGGACATCCGCCAGTCCCAGTGCAAGGTAGGGAGATGTGCCCCGTAATTCCCTTGGTCACGCTACCCCGACTCGAGCGGTCCTTTGGTGGATGAAAGGTCCACCCTTAAGTGCCACAGTTGTATCGGGCACTATCAGGGCGGTTTTTTTGCGCAACGGAAACTTCTCTTCTTGTAATGTCCTCTTTCTCGAATAGTTCGGTCAAGACCTTTGCCTGCTTTGTCTACCCGATGACCAAACGGTGTTTACAAGGGTGACTCCGGTTTATTAATTTTATTATATTGTGCTCAAAATAAAGTAAAATATCATTAAAGCACATATAATTAATTAATAGACTGCTTTAAGTGACTTTGACTTAGGAAAGTGCATTTAAATAAATTAATAAATTATTTAATGTGCCTTCCTAGGCAAAAATGTGGCTTGCCTTGGGAAGGGCCAAATAAGCCAAAAATGCAACTTGGTTGGAAAAAGGAAATAATTAATTAAAAATTAATTATGAGGATTTGGAAAATAGTGCGACTTGTTCCTTTGGAAGGTTTTTTGGCTATAAGGGAAAAATGCGACTTGGGAAAGGACATTCGATTTTATTATTTTCTCCCCTAGCTTAGCTCTGAGCTTTTGCAGACAAAATCCAAGGACGAAACCCTCTAGATTATTCCTCTTGCGGACGGAAACCCCAAGAGTAGTGAGAGAAGTTTCCATTCAGGGATCTTCATGGTATTCACAGGTTTTTATTATTCCAGCAGTTAGAAAGAGAAATAAATTGCAGCAGTGGGCATACAGACTTCTTCTAGAGTGGGGCGACTTCTTCTACAGTTGTTTTATGCAGTATCTGAGGTATTTTTCATGATAGATAATTATTGTAATTCCCAACATCAGATATATATCAAATCGATTTGGTTTGAATCATTTACAGTGGGTTTTTGGACAATCTTTATTATTAATCTATCTGCAGATTTATAATTGTATTGCCGTAATATTTAGCATCAGAAATCATTATTAAATACACGGCTGAATTGTTTATGAAGAAATATGTCTGTTAAACCCTAGGCGCCTTTTCTGTATTCACCGGTTTGCGGGTTTGTTTTATTTAATTTATCTATGCAGTTTTAGTATGGTGTTCTATGGATCCTTTTGATGTTATCAGTTCAGATTTGAGCCAGAGCAATATATAAAAAAAAAAAAAAAAAAGTATTCAGGCAAAAAGGGGTTTGGGATCTTTCACAGGGATCCTTAGACTATAGTCTTAAATCGAATGAACTTCAAAAAAAAATTAATGCTAGCCAACTCATTATGGTCCGTGCATCCATATGTCTCTATTGATTCTTATTAAATTCAATTTTCACCATTGCCCATGTTTTCTTCTTATCAGATTCAAGTTAATCATACCATTCAATAGCATATCTCTACACTGTGCACAAGAAAAGCCTTGCTTGCACTTTGTCGTCCATAATATCATTTTCCTTCTAGTAATACTCTCATTTCAAGCCATGCATGGTAGGGTCTTCGTTCTTCTTAACACTAAATATGGCTGGTCTTCGCATTAGAATGCTTTGGTTCTAGTTTCTATTTTATAAGACCCTCCTACGAATTTTTCACTCAACCTTTTCCTTGAAAATCTGCTTTGTCTTTTTTTTTTCTTCTCCTAGTTAGACAACCAGCTCCATGTCTTTCTCCCAGCATTTGAGTTTGTCTATGCTCTACTGGACAAGATAATTGGACACTTCCACATTCATGTTTCTTAGCTGATTTAAAACAGTTTCCACATCAATATCTGAAATTGGGAATTGGTTGATATCCATATCATGTGAGTGATGCTTTCTCCAATCTTACTACACCTTCAAACTTTCCCTGCATTATCTTCTGTCTGTTTCATCTTGTCGTATGAAGTATGCTCATGAATCTACTCTACTAAAGCTCTATTGAAGAATACAGACTTAACCAGAATTTTCCAACACCTATGTTGTGTTAGCTTCACCAATGTAAAGCTACTTCAGACTCACCATGTTCTAACAACGAAGGGTAAGAGGGAGCAGCTATCTATTATTAAATGTCTATTTGTAATACACCAGTTACACATTAATTAAAGATCAGTTATAAACTACCAAAACTATATTCTAACTCCCTTCTGCATAATAAAATGATAGACAAGCATATATCTTGTTGTGCCTTCCAATGTCTCTACATTCATTCTATGTTCACATCTAACATTGGTATCAAAGTCATTGGTGCTCGCTATGTTAATAGTTTAAGGATGCCCTGGAAGATGGTGTAGACTGCAGGAAAGGAGAAATTCAAGATAGAGGCAAGACAAAGCTTGATGCTACGGCATGCAAGTTGAAACGCAGAGGCAGCGGTTTTCAAAGTCAAACCTCATGATTGACGTTTTTTTAAAACAAAAGTTGTAGTTTGAGATAAAGTGGAAGGAGGAGATATGCTTGCACATGTTGAAGTTGCAGAGAAATGCAAGTTAAATGTCACGATTTATCAGCATGTAGGGCACGGGAATGTAGACTACAGACACAAGCACATTTTTTCTGTTTTAGCTGCTGTAAGGCATGTTTTTACTATGGAGTGCTGCTTTTACTGTTCTGAAGGCACATTTTCCCTGTTTCAAGGCACATCAAAGCAAAGTACACGGCGTGAAGAACGTGAACACAGAAATCATAAGTAAAGACAGGAATTTCAGTTGTTAAAATTTCCCGAAGAAAGATACGCTTCTGCTTACATCTAGGGCATGGAAACTCTGCATTTTCCTGGACTGGAAAGTGCTGTGAGGTCAGGCTGAAGTTGTCATCCCGTGATGATTCATCACTGATCGATGAATCACTCTACAGACTGTTGGTGGGCAGCCTAATATATCTTACATCAGCACCACCAGACATGTATTTTGTTGTTAGTTATCTTTCTCAGTTTTTATCTAACCCGCGATCATTCATTGGATAACAACAAAACAAGTTCTGAGATATGTCAAAGGAACTCTTGACTTTAATATTCTATAGCAGAGGGTATCAAATTTTAAATTGATAGGTTATACAGATTTGACTAGGAAGGTTCAGTGGATACTTGGAGCTCCACCACTAGGTGAATCTTTACTTTTGGTTCAAGAGTTGTTTCGTGGCAGAGCAAGCTTCAGCACACTATAGCTATATCTTCCACCGAAGTAAAATACAAGGCAGCCGTCAGTGCCAATTGTGAAGCAGTTTGGCTATGTCGGATTTTGATTGACTTTCAGCTTCCTCAGACTACACCAACTCTACTTTCTATTTTCTGTGACAATCAAGGTGTATTGAAGTTGGTAAAGAATATGGTATATCATGCTCACACTACACACATTGAGATTCCATATCACTATATTCAACAGTTGGTTATTTTGATGATATCTCTCTTCACTTCTGTGCCTCTACAGAGCAGCCTGTAGATCTATTGACTAAAGCTCTTGGTCCCATCTTGTTTGTAAAGTTTCTGGACAAACTTGGAGTTGTCTCCGGTTCTGTCATTAACAAGGGTATTAAATATATTTAATATCTATTTGTAATACGTTAGTTATACATTAACTAGCAATAGGTTATAGACTACAGCAACTATATTGTACCTCCCTTGAGCATAATAAAATGACGGACACGCGTATAACTTATTGCGCCTTCTAGTTTGTCGCCATTCTTTGCGTGTTCACATCTTCTAACATCTAACATATTCATCCATGATGAAAAAAATACAAACATGAATACCAAGTAGACTGTGGTGATTATAAAGAAGTTTGCGAGGTCAAATTATAGAAGCCCAAAGGCACCACCAAGAGCAGCATAAGCTGAAAACCCTTGGTGGTGACCCTCCAAAATCATTATAAGTTACAGATAAAAGGCATTGAAAACCCTACTCAAAATAGTGTACAAGACTGACAATCTATATTCCTTGAATTAAATCCCTTAACAAAAATCATAACAAATTATGTGTGTGTGTGTTGTCCTACTCAAAATGAAATCCATGCATAATTATGACAACTCCATCGAGAAATATAATGAAGTTTCATCAGCCACTATTCTCTTAATTTATTCAGATTTTATCTTTAACAAATACATTCCAACAATCAAATATGTATCCGGATATCGATGCAGTATTATTTAATTAGATTGAACCTTAAACTATTTTTCCCTTCTCTAACTGTCATTCTAAGGTTTTATTAAATGTTAGTGTAAAATCAACAAAGAAAGACACAAGTTGTTTTAGCTCACAATGATATAAATGTCACTATATTCTTGAACTAACACAAAACTACATACATAACTGTAAATTTTTACTAGTTTATAGTTTTACTTGTATTGGGTTTTGTTATATTGCAGATGAAGTCTTCTTTACCGCATTGTATACGTAAACAGATGTTGAGAGTAAAAAGCAACAAAAGGAAAGAGCAACGATATGTCTAATAAAAATGCAGTGAAACAAATGAAAAAGAAAAAACTTGTGAACTTACAACACTGCTTATTGGTGTAAAGGTATCATAACCTTTTGCCACTGTCCATGGAAGACCTGCAGCCTTGTCATTAGAAGCATTCATGTCAAAAATTGCAAAGAATATAGTTTGACACACTAATAGTTATTATCGCAAGTTATAAAACAAAGTGTGATACTAAGTTGAAAGACATGCACTCAATAATAGAATAATTGGACAATAAAATAGAATTTTATTGATAGCATTGCAGAGATATTACAATAATGATTAAATATGAGAAAAAGGGGAGTGCGATGGCAGGCGGGATGGTGACACAAGACTGCAGTTAGGTTGAAGGACTATAGGCTGCACCAAAGACACTTTGATGCCAAAATCAGGATGTAGAGAAAGATGACGTGTTCACACCAAGGCTGTCTCGACGATTGGTAGAACTATGCTCATTTCATGATATCCTATAAATGATCCATGGGAATTTATGTGGTTTAAACCATTGACCTCCATGTTACATTGTATTAATATTGTAAAATATCATGTACTCTAGTAAGCCTTACCTAGAATCTAGAAGCAATTCTGTAGAAGCTTCAAAGTAAAACAGGCACTTAAGACTCTGCAACTTGGTTGCAATGTACAAGCATGGCAGTCATCCTTATTCTGTCAAGTTCATATTAATGAAATAGTTTGTTTTAAGGATATACTTGTAATGTTTGGTGGATTCTGAAATATATTTGGAATTCCCTTTTTTCCACTGATTAGGTCTATGTCAACATAATTAGCTTAGTGAATCTCAGAGAGTAACCTCGTGGAGCAGTACACTGAATAGCCTCTTAGTTATATGTGTGTAAATGTGAGGGCAGAAGCTGACTCAGCCCCATTGAACAGATTGCTTATCCTAACAACAAGACTGCTAAAGCAATGTTCAACTCAGGAAAATAAATCTTACTATAAATGTTGATATACAGTATATTTCATAGTCAACCAACCTTGAAAATCAGTCAACAACATTAAATTCAATAATTATGTATACAATTCAGTCAAGATTTGGTCCAGTCAAGAGAGCATTTATTGCAATTTGACATGAAAAACAGCCAATAGCAGCCAACAAAAATCAACAATAATTTGAGTGTTCATTGCAAATAAAACTAGTAAAGAGAATAAAATTCTGTATTTGACTCACAACGTGACATCCAATACCAGTTTACTGATGCCACCTGTTAGACCACATAAAAGAGCAAAAATGTGCACTGGTATCATGTCACAATCAAACTCCTTGTTGCTACAGGCTTACTTACCTAGATAATCCCCTTCTCTTGATTCTATATTTCTTCTAGGAATGAAATGTGCAGTCCATACAAGGAAAACTGGCCAGATTAATGTATGTTTGTATATCTTGTTTTAAGTTTCAAAATTTCTCGCACTGATAGGTCATCTAGTATCTTCAGACCAGCCCCATCAATATGAAAATAACTGTTTTGGTATTTTCGCCAAGTATATTGTTGCTAAGCTTTCAACACATAGTTTCACTTGGACGAGCATTCACTTTCTCTGGGATTTTAGTTCTACAATGTTTTTCATTTCAAATCTGATGCCACATGATACTATAATGAAGTCCTTGACGATGATATAGATTATGTGAGGACCCTTGTTCTTGATTGTTTGTAAGCTTCTTTCAATAGTTTGTACCACAATAGATGAGATGTATGCCCACATAGGGTTGTAACGACAACACCTACACCTATTTGGATGAGTTCTCGGTCGCTACTGCAACAATGGTAGAGGGTTGTGCCCTTACCTCTATTCCCAAACATTGCAAGTTGGTTTCCTGGTCAACCAAAATCTCATCCGTATTATCCATCTGACGAATCCTAGCAGTTGCATATTCATCCATGGCTGTGATTGTACCCACATGGTCCATATGTCAATTCCTATAATCCTCCACCATTGTAACTAGCTTCCTTCTCTCCACAGCTGAAACATCTTGTTGGATGTTATACCTTTCTGCCACATTGAAGAATCGCTTCTCCATAACATCTAATGCCTTTTTAATGGTGTTTTTCCATCCAGATAAGATAATAGAAGTATGTCACCGCATCTTCTTTAATGTGTTTAATTTTTTCAATGTTTTCTTATGATGACTTATGTTCTGCAATTTATGTCTTAGTGGCGGCATCACCTCCTATTTGTACTCTTTAATGGCATCCTACTTTATTTGGGGCTTATTATCTTTCAAAGAATTTACATGAATCAAAAAGTTACCCAATGGTATCTTCTAGCTGGATCTCAATAGGTAAATATGTATCTAGCACATATTCAGGCCTTGAGGGAGTGATCTGTGTGATAGCCCAAACTATTCCTTCCTCCATGCCCACACAAACTTCATCTATCCTTGTCTCACACTTTGGCGGAACACATTTCCTCAGTCACGTTTCTTCAAAGGCGTCAAACTGTCTAAGGTTACAACCAGTGCCTTTTATGTCTGTTGAATTACTAAAGGTGAGATAGTCACATAAGTGGTTGTTTTCTTTTTCTTTGCCAACACGGCCTTAATTATGTGGAGGGCATCTAGCAGTGAACCTATAAGCTTTGCAGCCTTTGCTGATATCTCCAATTGCGTCCCTAACCCAAGCAGTGCCTCTACTCCCATTTTCTTCTCCTTCTTTTACTCCTCCTTGATCTCACCCTTTTGTGGCTTATTCCCTCTTTTTGCTTAGGGATGTCTACTTATGATTATGCAAAGGGAATAGTAACTTCTAGCCTTTTCTGTTCTACCTCAAACCATTTTGTTTCTACCTCGTTCCTATTTTATTATTCTTTGAAGTTATTGGATTTTTTTAACTCAATCATCTTTTGCTCTTTTGCCATGGCATCCTCTTTCGCTATTTGATTCAAATTAAAAACTCTGATCTCTCTTAAGCCTTCCTATTTACCCTTGGACAATCTTTCCTTTTCCATTCTACCAGCTTCTTTCTGTTGCCTTATCAACTCCACCAGTTTATCTCTCTGCCTGGCCCAATTTTTCTTGGGATCTTCTTGTTGCTTCTTCTTTTTCTTTCTTAAGCTTGTCCTTTTATTCCTTAATCTGTCTTCGTGAGGCTATTTTCCTCTCCCTAGCCTTGTGATCTTGGCACTATATTTCTTTCACCTGTCTCTCCTGCTCAAACATTTTCCTTTGTGTATCTACCCCCTTGTTGAATCTTAGCTCTTTTTGTTGTTGTTTGTAGAGAGTTTGAGTTTGTTTGGGAGAGGTATTATGTTCTTGAGCTAGCTTTTCTGCCACTTACTACCTCATTTTTCATGTTTTATCTCTCCACTTTTAATCCAATAATTTTATCTTGAAGATTTGTAAGCAATGTCTCTAAGATATGCACCATCACAGAACTAGCTATCTTTTCTGAAACATTAACCTCAAAACATGATATACCCCAGCAATGCACCTAATGGTGTGGCCAGCAAACACTTCGTAAAATTCAATGTTATTCCTAATTGACTACAGCTCTGAAACATTGTAGCAGATGTACATGATCCTTTAGCTATCTATAATCCATCCAATCATCTAAGTAAACCTTGAAAAGTTCATGAATCAATTCCCTAGATGCAGTCACCAATATCTACTAAATACCACAGGTGTGTTTTTCAATCTGAATGGAATCATACTCTACATGAAGAAGCTCCATTCTATGGCAAAAGTTGTATTGATTTTTGTTGCCTTTTTGCCCTCATCATTAGCTCATTTGTTATCCCATTGTCATTCTTCTATTTGCAATCTCATTCCTTGGGTTCTGCAGGGCTTCAGGATCTACATTTACGTCCCCCTTTCCTTTCCTCATCGTGCTCTGAACATTTGCATCCTCTCTTCATACATATTTGTGCTTTGACTCCTTAACCCTTGACTGTGTGTCTTCGCATGTTCATGGATGTAACATAGATTGTGGATGCAGCTCACTCTTGACCCCTTCATGATTGTCATCCCTCGCAAATCAAAAACCTTGACCGTGGTCACATCTCCTGCACATCCTTCCTTCGCTTCAAATAGCAGCATTAGAAGACATCACTTCAAACAACATTAGTTCAGCTTGCTCAAGAGCTTCTATATGAGGTCTGGGCATTTGGACACCTATCAACTTGTTGGCTAAATTTTATGCATAGCTAAAAACCTAGGCAGTCATGAGATAAATATCCTTCATTTACCAATGAGGCTCCCGTGTAAGATGTTTATCAATCTGGTAAGTATGAATCCTAATAACTATTTGCATGGGGTTTTACTTTAATTACAAAGCTCATGAACCATAGCTTAGCAATTCTACAGCAAGTAAGCAGTTGTTTATGAAGTATTTGCAGAAGGAGAGAAATAATGGAATTTGGGAAAGAAGAAAGGAAGATATGTAATTCAACCAATAGTTTGCAGAGTTGGTCTCATACACAAATTAAATAAACAAGTAGATCTCACAATAATCGCAAGTAAAGGAAATGAATAACTTCTAACCTAAATCTTAGATAACACAAAGTTTATCTAAAAATTAAAATAGAAGAAAGAAGCAAAGCACCGTAGACACAAAGTTCTCCGGAAATCCACCTTTTATTCAATTCCCCAGCTTTCACAGAAATAACAACACAAAGTCTGAAGACTCAAGAATGCTCTAGCAAAATTGTGATGATTTTACAACCCGTAGGCTCTTCCTCTATTTATAGTGCATAGAGGGCAATTACAAATAGGAAGCTTTTAATTGAACTCACACATGTGGAAGCTATAAAGGAAACAACTGACAATCTTTCCCCTGGAGTTCCTCTTTGCATGACATGCATCTGAAGACTAAATCAATGCCCTGCATGTCTGCCACCTATTCCCAAGTAATTGACTTTTTCCAAGAATCAAGTAACGACTTTTAAACCAATTGCCTAGGTTTTACAATTTAATTGATCACTCAATTACTTTGTCGGAGAAAATAAGAGAAAGAAGAAAAAAGAGGAGAATAAATTATTCCAGCTGCAACACTTCATTCTTGCCCTTGATCTGTCCATTAATCCGATGATAGACACGTGCCCCATGTCTGTATCATTAACTTTAGCATGCCTGGACACTATGCATGGTTCTGTTGGATTACCCTTGTCATCACCCTTCATTCTGTCTGAATTTGCTTCTATTTGAGACTTCCCTTTTCCACCTTTGCCTGAAGATTTTGCAGTTGTGAAATCTGGATCTCTTTGTGCAAAAGCTGCAACTGCTTCCTCTGATTCTGAAGATATATTCAATGTACCTGACATTGACTTTGCCTTCTTTTCACCAATATGAGCACCAATGAAGTATTCTTGCAAATAATTCAGACAAACATGGAATCCACGGCATGAATGCCCAATTTCTTCACCAAAATTTGATTATAAAGCCTGCTGCCCTCAATTTTCAGACTTTGCTTGCATGCCAAGCAAGCTAAAAATATTATTTTATTCCCCTGTGCACTCACATCAACATGCAAACAACTAGAATAATAAAAAGAAAGCCTTTCCAACCCTAGGCGCCAAAATTGGATGCTTCCCGACAATTAAAAATATTTATTAATGCCCACAACTTCAACCTTTGGCGCCAAAATCCTCCAGGGCAGCAAGCTCCACAAAAATAATTAATTGCCCTCTACCTATGGCATCCACTTCTTATATAGGCAATTGCATGCTAATTTTACCCACTGCTTCTTCTCATTTTTAGCAATTTCCAAAAATAAGATGTGTTTTTCTCTTAATTTGGGCGCCCAAGTTTGCCAAATTTAGCTTGTTTTTTTAGCATGCTTTTCCTTGCAATTCTTTCCTCTATTTTTAGCAAGCTTCTTTGTATTATTTTTAGCATGCTTGCTTGCTTTGACTTTCTCCCTATCTTTGGCGCCAAGCTTTGCCAAAAATAATTAAATTAAATCTCTTTTAAAGCATGCAACAATGCCAAAGTAAGTCGCAATTTTTGGCAAGGAATTTTGTGAAACACACAAGCAGCAGTAAATGTGAAATTACGCCTACTGTGCAGGGTCCAAGTTTCACACTTTCCACTTAAGTGATTTGTGTTAAACGTTGACCCAAAGCAAGTAGGCAAAAAGTGCGACTTGTTTGGGTGAATAAATTTGCTTTTGTGTGAAACATACAAGCAAGAGGCAGTGTTAAAATGCACCGTGCCTGGCATCTTCTAATTCCACACCATCCACTAAAGTGATTGTGTTAAACTCCACCCTGTCAGCAAGTCCAAGTTCCACGTTTTCCACTTAAGTTATTTGTGTTAAATGCTGACCCAATGCAGCAAAAAGTGCAACTTGTTTTGAATTAAATAATTTTGTGTGAAACACACAAGCAACCAACAAGTGTGAAGTTCCACCTGCCTGTGCAATTCCAAGTTTCACACTTTCCACTTAAGTCGTCATGTTAAACTCTGACCCAACAGACAACTTCAGAAAAATGCGACTTGCTTTGGAATTGACTTCCAAATTTTGGAGTGGGAAATCCAAGGCAGCAGGCAGCTTAGAATCATGACTCGCATAAGCTTTCTTCCACGATTTGGACTAAAAACTCCCTCACTAGATCACTGCATGAATTTTGGATGATGGGCAATTGAATTTATGGCTTTGCACGGAGAAATCACCCATTTCTAGAAAGTGCGACTTGCTTCCAAACTGCTGCGTTAAAAATTAGCACTTCACAATAGATTTCACTTTTGTCTGAGGCCATGAGTGACTTCCAAAAACCCCAAGCAATTGAATTGGTTAAGCAAAACGAAAGAAAAGACCAAGGGGAATTGCCAGATAGACTGCAGAGAAAAATCGAAAACAAACACAAAAGAAATAAACAAAAAAACGAAAAACACGCCAGAAGTCGCAGACAATTGCTCAAAAATAACTTGCAATTAACCGGTGTGTAAAAAAACTCTTCCCACGTGAATACTCTACTTAGATGTGAAAGTAATATTGGTGTGGAGATCCATGACGGGGTTTAACTTCAGCACAAACTATTTTTAAAAGAACTTTATCTATTTAATAAATAAATAAATAAAATGTTTTCAGAAAAAACCTAACGAAGGGATAGAGTGAGTTTTGGCATGTGGGTATTGGTCAAATTTGGCTTTTATGACTCTTTGGGATACCTTCAAGCAATGCAAGCAACTGCAAGAAAACAAAGCACAAAACACGACCCATTACTGAAAAGAACGAAAATTTAAAAGGGGTAGTCCCAGATTTCGTGGTGAAATGTCGGGACACCACAACTATTTGAGCAAAAGTCTTGAACATTCTCACAAAGGTCTCAGCACACTAGGATGCATGTCATTTGTTTGACAAAATGCCTTGACACTTTCTTCTAGTGTTTTGTAGCATTCTAACTTTTTCCATGCATTCGACAAAAGTTTTGGACTCGAGAGACAGAAAACAAGGAATTTATGACAGAATATTACAGAACAGTACAGGGCAGAATTTGAGTACTCTGACCTGCATGTTCCTAAAGCAAACAGAGGCAGCATCCTGCATGGAGTTCCCTTTAATGCAGGAGTTTAAAACACCTCTCCTTTAAATGAATTAGTCAACCAAAAATATATAGATTAGCATTTGCAACCAGATATCTGGAGTTGAGACATTAGGATCCAAACTTTGGGACCTTCTGTCACTATTCCAGAAACAATCATAGGAGAAAGATGATATTATTGCCAATTTGCAGGAAAGAATAGTTGAACAAATTCAAGCCACCTCCATTGATTTGCTATTCTTTCAAGAAAGCGGTTTCAAATCAAGGACAAACAATCGAGATAACCATCCAAAGACCAAAGAACTTAAAAGGAAGCCATGGCCCAATAACATATATTCAAAAAAATGTTTAAGGAACAAAATCCGGGGGTATGAGTGGTAAAAGGGAAGTGGTGTCACTCAGATTTCACCTTGAAATCTGTGACTACCCAATCCGAAAAAATTTCGTACTTTTAAAATAGTGGGTCGTTTGTTGTTTTTATTGCTTGAAAGTTCCTGTATTGTGTCAAAATAATCCTAAAGAGCCATATTAGCCTTTTTTGCCAAATACCCAGATGCCCAAAATTGTTTTATTCTGTCGTCGGGATTTGTCTGCGGGAAATTTGTATTTAATTATTTTGAGCCCCGTATGAGGCTATTTGCGCTCTGTTTTAACTCCATTATGAGCGAATATGTTATTATTCCTATGTACCAGAAGGATTTTAACTTATTTTAAGTTTTGGGCTTTATTTGTAACTTTTGGCAATTTTTCGTGTTTTTGTGGTGTCCCGTTCTGTTTTCTGTAAAATTTCTCTGGAACAACTCCTTTGCCGGGTAAGCCCGATTTTTGGCCTGGAGCAGCTAGAAAACATATACGCACATTGTGCCCGGAGGAAGTCGCCATCGGAGGTCTGGATCACTGGGAAAAAGCGAAGTCGTGCACAGAAAAGCCCCTGCGGGGATGGGCGCATTTTTGGAAAACAAAGGATTTAAGCTGCGATGGGAAAAATATAAGCCGCAGGCAGGGTGGGAATTTTATACCTGCCTGGCAGGGTACTTTTTCCCGTGTTATAAAAATCACTTAAGTGGATCACGGGGTTTTGGTGCCTGTCTGGCAGGGTAAAGCATCCCGTTATCAAAAATTCTTAAAAATAGAATTATATGTGCAAAAAAAGTGCGCCCTTTGGTGAGAGATTAAAAGAATTAAAATTGATTATTTTTATTAATCTTTCTTCTCAAAAAGTGCGCCCAAGCTTGGAGGAGGTCAACAAGTCAAAGGTGGAATAAAAGAAAGGAATTAAATTAATTAAATTTAATTTATTTAGTGGCTGCCCCCTTCCTCTCAAAAAGTGCGCCCCATTTGGGCATTATTTAATGTTTTTGAAGCATTAAAACATTAAATTAATTTCTATTTTCGTGGCTATGGTCAAAGCACACTGTGGGGCTTGAGTGAAGTGCTGTGTGAAGGATTAAATTGGATTAATTTAATTTATTGGATGGCTGTCCTTAAACATGCTATTTTTAAAAGAGAAAAGCATGATTTTTAATTAATTAATTGCCTTTAATTGTTAGGGCAATTATTAATTATAGAATTGTGAAGGTTATATAAGCATGGGCAGCCATATGGGTGAATAATTTAATTCACAGGTAAAGAATTGCAGCTAGGAGGAAAAGTGCGCCCCCATTAGAGGAAGGATTTTGTTCAGACAAAGTGCTAACAAGGCTAAAAGCTTCCAGATTTGGCGCATGCTTTGGAGAAGGTTGATCTTCGTCTGCATAGTTGTTTTCACAGGTGTTACAGGAGCTCAGGTGTTGATTGAAAGGATTCATGCTCTCTTTATGTGCAAATTAAACACCAATTTTTGGGGCAGCAGGCTTGAAAAGTGCAGATTTTTATAATTTAAATTCACTATTCATGCTCCGGTGGCCATTTTTGTCTGAATAAATTGCAGGAATTCATTACAGGTGCTTTACAAAAGAAAAGGAGTTTTTATCAATGTCCAATACATTGCAAATATCCTCCGAATCTGAAGATTTGTCCAGATCTGCACCAGTATTGAAGAAATCCGGCCAAGTTAGAAGAAAAAGAATTATTCAGACAAAGATTGATAAAGCCATGGCGAAAGGAGATGAAAAAGAGAGCACGATGGATTCATGCATTGCTTCCAAACTTTCAGACATAGGAGACACAGATCTAGGCCCAGAACCTCTTTCTGATTTGATTGATAGATCCAGAGCGGGAAAGACTTCACTCATGCGTGCGGTCAAAAGTAGCAGAATTATCCGAGCTGCAGCTTTCCCATATACAGCCCAATTGCCAGAGTTCGTGATGGAGTGTGCTAGATCTTATCATCCTTCATCCAGATCAGTGTGTGATGTTGCGGGAAAGACAATAATTCGCTTCGATGCGGAATTTATCAATTATTGTTTGAAGATTCCAGAGTCACGAAAGGTGGTGACTTCTATTAGCATTCAGGATGGTGACAGTAGATGGGAGAAACATAAAGTTGATTGCGTGAGCATAATGAACAAATGTTCATGAAGAAGCCTGATCCCCTTCAAAGTTCCCGAGAACTCTTCTCGGTCCAATTTGGTGCGGGAGGCGATGATGTCGTCAAATTGCTATGCAGATGAATGGCGAAGCGAATGCCTACACTTTCCGTACATGGATGTATGCTTTCATCAGGACCATTGAAATCAACAAGGTTGATTCTATAATCAATTGGTCGGAAATTATTAGCAGCAACATCGGTGAGCAACTTCGGAACGTGAAGCATACTTTCAGCTTCAAGATGACTTCGTACTTGGTATATGCTGCAGCTTCACAGGGTGTCTTTTCCAAGCTGGATAGATGTGGTGTTCTTTCCAAGGACCCCATTTTCGAGTGCTACCCACAGCTTACTGTACCTGCGTGCGAGAAGGACTTCAAAGTGATCAACGATGACTTCTTCTACGATTTCATCTGCAGGCTAGACAAAGACTTGAAGACTCACAGGGTAAGCAAGGAAGCGTGGGAAGCAGTGTCCAAGATTGGCAGTTTATTCATCCAGTTTGCAGATTTCACATACCTCAGGGTTACGGGCTTTTCTGGAGAACCTATAAAGATGCCCAGGTATCCAAGTGATAGAGTGATCGCCATGGAGCTGAGCAGGCAACTCGTAGAGTTACACGACCTTCAGTTGAAACGGCACAAGTCTACGGGCTTCTTCCCAATCACTGTGGGATATTACAGTTGCATCAGCATTCACAGAGCTCGAGGGATGGAAGCGCAAATGTTATCCGAATATGAGCAAGAGTTCTTCCTTGCACGGCTTAACTTCGATCCATTTGGAGTAGCCAGGAAGACAATCTCCCAGAAGTACGCACATGTGCCTTCGTTAGAAGATTTCTGGATGAAGTGCAGAAGTGAGTACGAGGTTAGAAAGAAAGATTTCAGCAGGCTATCAGCAAAACAAGTGTTCGACTTTGGACTAGCGCGGATACTTGCGGATCTTAAAGATGATGGGAACGTGGTACTTGACACTTATCATCAGATGGGAGGAGATAAAGCTATACTGCAGGACAACATTGGAGGCTGCCATTCAATTGAAGAGAGATCTGGAGCTGTGTTGGTGAATACTTCGAGCTGGCTGCTAACGAAGGGATACTGCCTTGATGAAGTATTGATGAATCAAATCACGGGCAACTTCGGCGCAGGAGATTCCCTCAAACGAAAGCATGAAGGAGAAAGCAACAGAAGGTCCGAGAAGTTGAAAGTACACAGAAGATCTCAAGAGAAAGAAAAGACCACTTCTACGACCATAGCTTTGACTCCAACTTCTCCGATACCCAGAAGATCACCAACTATTGCACCGCAGCAGCAGGATGCTTCCATGCCTTCATCAAACCGCAACATTCGCTTTCTCTCCACACCACTTCGTTCGCTCAAAGACCCGCTTCAGAGGAGATGTTGAAGCTGCAGATGACGGAGTTCGAAAGAGCTTTGTCCTTAGATGCTTCAGAAGATGGCAGCCATGACACTGTGCCACTTTCTGATGGAGAGGATGCAGAGCGAGAGATGGTAGTGCACTCAAGTGACTTCTTACTCCCGAGAAATAACTTCTCGGGATGGTTAGCTTGCAGCTTGGTTCCGAAGCAAGAGTAGAGATGAACTTAGAGGAACATGACTTGCAGCCTACTTCAGGATCTCGAGCGGAAGAGACAAAAGACCTAAAGTTGCTAATCTAGGTTGATCATCAAAGATTCGGGAGAAAAGTTTGCTTGAGATATCAATTCCAGGCGGAAGGAAAGATAGAAGAGGAGCTCATGGCGTAAGATGTGACGGTGACCAAAATACCACTCGGTCCAAAGAGACACGCAAACGTTGTTGGATGCTTTGTTCTCTTAGGCTTGACGGTGAAAAGGCGGAGAAAGAAGAGCTGCAGAAGCAAATATCTCAATTATGTGAGATCATAGCCAACATTGCTAAACCTTCCATTCAAATTTCATTTCGAGAGCGGGTAAGTGATCATCTTATGCGGGAAATGGAAGATGCAAGCAATCAAGTAAAGGCTATTGACGAATGGAAGGATCGATTATTCGTCAAGCTTCAGGCAACTTGGGAAGTGCCACCACACTAAAGGTTATGAAAGATGCAGCAAATCATCTAAAGCAACTGATGGAAAGCATAGAAGGCATGAATACAGTTGCAGAGAGTAACCTGAGTATTTTGGCCGAGATCAACAAGCTGTCGGGAGATGTATTGGTTGCAGAACAAATTGTACCGGATGGATCAGTCGAGAAGGGGAAGCAGCTAGAGTTTGCAGTATCTTTCCGTTTGGAGATCTGCAGAGTTTTGCTGAAAAGGATGCAGGTGCTTGAGAGTAGAACATCAGATTTACCAGACAGTAGCGTTTCTTTCACTGAGGAAAGAGTGGACGGAGGTGTTACTTCATACGTGCGGATTGTTTCTAACGAGGTGCATGATTCCCTGGAAGGTTCTCTTCTGATGGTGCAAAAGAGAATTGATAAAGCTACCAAGCCTTTCACGATGAATTCTATCAATAGATTGGTGGCGCTGCAGGCAGACATTGCGAGGTTCGGGCCGAGTTTGGAAGAGGTGGAAGCATGCTTTGCTGCAAAGTGTTGAATGAAGGGTTGTTGCGTTCGAGACAGACAGAAAGAAGCAAAGTGGTAAAAGCATGGATGGAAGGATGCTTTGAATTATATGTTCGATAAAGTATATCGATATCGTAACAAGAAGAAGATGTAAACATTACACTGGCATGACTTCTTCTATTCTTTCTTCTATTTTCTATGTTCCCAGATGAAATTGTAAAACTTCTAAGTTATTGGTTTTGCAACCATTACTTGAAGTCATGTGGAACTATTCTATTAGTTAAGTGATACATGTGTCACTTAAGGAGAAGTTAGTTGAGGATGATTGCCAAATGTCATCTTTACTTGTTGTTCATACTTTAGTTCAGTTTGAGTCTTCTATTTGTACTTTCCCTCCTACATTCTATAAGTAGGAGAAGAACCTTCGGGTTAATGATCAATCAGAATTTGTAAGAAGCAATCTTGTGTTCTAAACTTTGTGTCTTTGGACCCCGAGAGCCACTTGTTGTAGAGGAATACAAAGAAGCGTGTTTCCTGGAGAACTTTGTGTCACGGCGTCTTTGTGTTTCTTGCTTTTAAATCTTTAGATCTTTTAAGTAAACTTTGTGTTATCAGATCCGGATCTAGAGCTGCCTTTGCTTTATAATTCTGTGTGTTCAAATCTATTAAGTTTCTTCTATGTGCATGCAATTAGCTCTGCTATCTACTAATTGGGATGCACATCTTCCTTACTTCTTCTCTGTAATACCTTTACTTTCTTCTTCTATAATTTTCCTTTCTTAAACAACTGCTTACTTGCTGCAGAACTTCTTAGTTATGGTTCATGAACTAAGTGGTTAAAGTAAAACCCCTGATAGATAAAAACACATTTATATTGACAAATCTGACACGGGAGCCTCACCGGTTAAATGAGGGAGATTTATCTCATGACTGCCTAGGTTTGATGCTATGCAGAAAATTTAGCCAACAGGAAGAAAGTCCCTACACTTGTCGGGATGGCTATCCAAGTGAAGTTTGAAGAAGTAAAAGCAAGACAAACCAAGGCACTCAAACTTCATATGCATGGCCTCCTAAGCCGGTTGATCCCTTACAGCACGCCATGTATCCTCGCACAAATGTTTAGACTTAAATAACATCTTTTCTTGTGAAGCTTAGACATATCAGCCAACATCCTTGTTATCCAATTCCAAATTGGAAAGGAACATCTACAAGCACTCAAGGCAAAAAGAAACTCTTCTCCCTACCTCAAAAAAATTAAGTAGATAAAGATTTCACATGACTCCAAATGAAGGAGCTTTGGAAAGTCAGGTGTTCAAATCAGAGCTGCATAGAAAGAGGTGATGTGGGCATTACCCGAGATTGTAAGGCTATTATTCGTGATCTCCCCCTCCTATGTGGTCATGTCAGTGGACCATCAACACAATGGCAACCTCGGTCTCAATAGGTGATGGTGGCATCTCCACCGCTTGTTAGAATCGCAATGGTACCTTATGGTCTTCTTCGGTACTCTCCGAATGTTAATTCACAAGATATTATTTTTCGTATTGAAACCCATGACTACTCTAAATAGGTTCTCCCTCCAATCATAGATTATGCTTCCATCTTGGCTTGTCGATGTCAAACTTCTAGATCTACAAGTGTTCGTGGTTCAGGTGAAGGCGCTTGCCTCATTTGTAATGACCTTAGGTCCAGAGTTTTGTTTATAGCTTTTCATGTCCATTTTAGATGCATGTGGTTACATGTACAGAGGGGTGCACCTACTATCCATAATGTTTTCATTGCAGTGTCCTACTTCCCCCCGCCTCTTCACACTTCATTGTGCACATTGATGGGGACCTGCACCTTGACCTTCATCTAGAAATCTCCATGTGCCCCTTAGAAGATAATGTTATTCGTTTGAGAAACTTCAATGCCCGTCAAAGGGCCCACTAGGCACCTATTCATGATCTTGCACAAGACAAGTTATGCCTTGAAGCCAAATCTTGAAGAGTTTGGTCTGAAAAGAGAATCAATGGATGGAAATATTTCAGTCATGGCCTATGGGAGGCACCTTCACCAAATGGCGGAATTATAGAGTACACATTCTTAATGAGCTTCATTGTTTCCATGATTCTGAAGATTCCAATGTTTCCTTCATGGGGAAGCAAGTGATGTGGATTGTATCCTCACTTGTAGATCCCTTCCTCTTCCCACATAGAGTCCATGTATGATTTTGTACATACCCTTAGGACACAACCCTTGACTCCTACCCCCACTTTGTACACTACTCCCTAGCCCTCACCTCGTCCCTATGGATCATGCCCTATGAACTATTCGTGCAATGATGAGTGTAAATCCTTACAATTGAACTTTTCTTTACCCTTGCCCATGATGCTTCCTCCATAGCCTCAACTCGTAGATATTATCATTGTCTTCTCCAATGAAAGAAACATGAGTTTCTTACGTCTAGATGACTTGCCCTCCTTGTTGCCATCCACCATTCCCCAAGACCTTTTATGCATACTTTCCTCCCAAGGAAAGCCCCTTCTTCCGACATCAACCCCCAAGCATGGGTCTCCTATGCTAGCTCTCTTTACAACATCCCAAAGCAGCCAGCTGTCATTGTCTACACTCCATCACCATCTTCTACTATTTTCTATGCCACTATAGTTAGGAGGTCCATTTAGAAGTTATGCCCCAATGAAATGAATGGATCGTTAAGAGCCTTCAAGCAAATTTTCTCAAAATATGGTGTAGACTCTCTTGCCTCCCCATTGGAAAAGCTTTTTAATGAGGTTGTTTGCTCAAGTTTTCCTCGTTTTTGGGTCCAATATGTTATCGATCCCATTCAAAAGTCTAGGGATAGCTCCAAGCCTAGAAACTACATGACAATTATGATTGGTCATATGGTTTCCAAACTTTATGCCACGCTATTCAACATGCATTTTTGACAACACTTGGAGAGAGCTAATCTTAAAGCGGGGGTGGGTGGCATCAAGAGAGAATACCAGCTATCAACAACATAGAGTCATTAAGGAGGCTCGTCATCAGTCTCCCAATGTCTTTTTCGTTTTATAGAAGACCTTTGACTCGGTTTTGAGACATCTAATCTTCCAAAAGTTGTGCGACATCAATATTCCTAGTTCTCTCGTTATAGACACTTGGAGGTTCTTTGAGATAGTTATCAAGCAATTTTGTATTTGTCACGATCTTTCTAGCTTTGTAAATTGTACCATTGGGGTCAAGCAGGGATGCCCTCTCACCTACCCTCTTCTACATTTACATTGGTGAGCTAGAGGATTTTCTTCGACAACATTCCCATGTCGATGATGGTTGCATTTTACATGATGTGGTGATAGCCATACTTCTTTTTCCAATAATGGTCTTCTTCTCTCTCACTTTATCAACAGTTTACAAAGGCAACTTGATGCCCTCGCTTGCTTTACTATGACCTTCGTAAGTTCATGATTTGTAACACCTCCAAAATTTCTCTTCCCTAATTCCAAATCCTCTATAAAGGGGAACCTTTGGACATCACATCAGCCTAAACTTACTTGCGGATCCAGTTTTTGGACCTTATTTCAGTATGAAGCCTTCTTCTTAGTCACGCCTTTGTAAGCAATATGCCTCCTTTCGTATTCGAGTTCGGAGTTTTCGAATCCACTTCTAGATATCCTTCAAAGATGTGCCTCTTCGATACAATCACCAAGCCTAGAGTTTGGTATGGACCAATGTTTGGGGAGATAGTTTGGGGTTAATTGATTGAGATCGTAATGAGAGAGTCCAAACTTTGATGAATCAACGTATGATCCATCAAATTGATTGTTCCTCAACGCAAAGCATCCAAGTTGAGTTTGTTGCACAATCTCTCGCACTCAGAGACTATCTTTAGGCTTACTCTCTGAATCAAAAACTCATAACCATGGGAGATTCGGCTTTAGGAAGTGGGAGGTATCCATACTTATTCCTATATTCTTCAAAGAAGATTACATCATTGGGATCCAACAGATGTCGACATTACTAGTACCTTCAATCTAAGAGCGTCCCTATTGATAGATTACCTCCTTTGATTTACTCTTTGATGCCCCTATTCGATTGTTTCCTTCAAAGGAGATCATCATCAAAGCAATTAGCAAGGATATTCACCGGGAGTACATCCAGTCACTCGGACCTCATCTCCTTAGCCACTCAACCCAAAGTTTACCTTTTACGCCAAACATCTTTTACAAGTGGAAAAGAGTGTCATACGTCACCCTCACTATCTACAATGTTATTGGTCTCATGGCTCGAGGTTTCACCTCTCGCTAGTTGAGGGTATGTTCACACCAACTACGGGTTGAGACTAATCACCATATTCAATGTAGAGAAAAGATTGGTTGTCTTTACCCCCTCTTGGAGGTGGAGACTAAGAAGCACTTCATTTTCAAATGGCCCATGTATTATGAAATCCACAAGAGATATCGTTGCCTTTACGAAGACTTGGTCAACTCTCTATCCATTTTCTTTCCATACCCAAATCAGCGGTGCCTCGCCCTTTTTCTTAAGAAGGTTACCACCCTTCAACGCAAGTCCCTAGAGATAACCTCGAGAGCCACCAGGCTAATAACTTCATTCTTTCAACCCTTCATAGAGGTTGGTGGCATTAGGCGCCCTTCGGATGTTGTTGCCTCTTGCAGACCGACAGAGGTTAGTGATCAAAAAAACTCTAGCTCTCAACAATGAGGATCCGCCCCTCCTCAACGTCATGGTCCTATTCCTTGGCATCATGGATTTGTTCCTTCACAATAACTTACTAGGTTGTAAGAACAAACGCACATTAGGAGTTCCGTTATTATCTCAAGATTTTCTTTGTCCTTAAATGTTAGGAGGGATTCTTGGGGATTATTCGGAGTGTTGATGGAGTGAGTGCTAGTGTTATAAGCTAAACACCTCTTGCTTGTCTTGAACTACTTATGCTACTCATTTTCTGATGTTGCCTTATATAGATGGCGAGGACCATTCCTTTGTTCAAGATTTTTATTTATTCTAAGATTAGAATGATTAGATTGCACTTTGTCCCGAGACATGGATTCTTCTTTCTTAGAATTTTGCTTCAAATTTAAAAGCAAACTTGTAGGGTTTTGTGAAAGAGAAGATTTGGAGAAAATCGATATTAGATTGAATATATGGACTCAAGCCCGATATATACTTCAAGATAAGATTTTGCTCAGATTCCTAAACATTCAATTTGTCAACCAAAGTACAAGAAGTGTTTGTGAATTCTTTGACAAATCGATCGCAACCTTGGAACAACCGTACACAAACTTGGTGTACTAATCATTATAATTGCCAACAGAGTAATAGGTATTTTGAGTGCTTCTACGAAACAATTCCATATATCTAAAACCGAGTCTACATCATAATCTTCATGTGTGGTGCAATAGTTATCCCACCATTTCTATATGAATTTACTTTCAAAACAGCAAAGGAAATATTTTCTCTATCAAAGAATTGATTCACCATGTAGTTTAAACGAACTAGGTTAAGTCAGTTATTTTGGCCATCTCCGTCTATTTTTCTTCAAACATTAAGATGTCTAGATTGACATGTACCTTTCTATGAAGTGTGACCACCGAAAGGTCACTATGAAGGAGTTTTGTTGAAAGAAGTGCACGCTTGAGAAGTCGAGAGAAATGATCATTTATACCCTCTTTGTCACATGCATGATGTTCTTCCAATTTTTTTCGCTACCTCTACAAAGCATCCTCAGTCAATTTCCAAAGCATTTATGAGGTGGACATCTCTGAATTGGATTTGTCTACCATTGAAGGAAGTGAAGGTATATTCAAGGCTCACAAGTTTCGAGCCCAGACTTCTTGTAATCTTACCTTGTATGAGTGGGCATACTAACATAGAAGGATTTCAGATGGTATTTCAATACCAATAGGATATGATATGAAGTGTGTAGTGTGTAGTGTTTTGATATAATTAATCTAGGGCCTAGGGGAGACCCGGTGGACAACCACACTTAATGCAATATATGGGTTATTTCTGAAAATGTATATGAATCATAAAAAGCTGAAATGATAAAACATAGTGCTATGAGACAAGGAGACACAAAGGAGAACAATAGACACCATGTTAGAACTATAAACTGCAAATTTGTATCACGCAACAGTTCAATACAAGATCCAAAAATTCAAATGTTACAAGATGTCTAACTCTATTATACTTCCTTCTAAATCTATGTTAGCCTACTATATAGAACGGGATAGTACATTGATATGCAAGTGTGGAGGATGAAGTGTGAGTTAAGCCATTACAAAAGCGAGGAACAATTGCTTTATAACTAATCATGGTTTTGTTGTCTTTCGGTAACACCAATGTGAAATTCCACAAAATAGTACTAAAACTGTCGAGTTGTGTGGCATCACAAACAAGGGTTAGGATGCCTAAGTACGCACATGTGCACTTGCAATTAGCTTGAAGCTACTAGCAAAGACGGCATATGGCACGAAGCATTGCCATTATATTGTGAATCGATTAAAGGCTCAAATCCTCCTAAATCAATTTCCCACTTGGGTGTACGGTATCGGACTTCTTTGGGTGTGTGATGGGCTTTCTCCTTTATATTGGTCTTTTATTTGATTGATCCTCTTTAAAAATAGAAATTCTCCTTCGCGTTTTATTTTTCATAGGTTTTTTCAAGTAATTCCTTCCCACCTTGAAAAGTAACGCAGTAATTGTTAAAATAACTTTACTTTGATATTTTGTGTGCTCATCTCCTTCTCATTTTGACCCATAAATACATGTACCTTCAATTTTATTATTCGTGACTTCCATGGCCTTTGTCCAAAGCCCAAATAAGTTCCATTTGGAACCATTCACTGCTTCACACACATTGTACCATCCAAATGCTCTAGTCGCACTGCCCCATTATTCATTACTTTATAGATTTTAAATGACACTAGCCAAAGTAAATCTAATATTCTCGACTTTATTTTCCATTGACATATTTTTTTAATATAACTGCCCCAAGCTCAAAATCTGTGTGCCTTAAGTAATTATTGTCCACATGCTTCCTTTGGTTTTTTAACAAGTGCCCTTGATTTAAAATTCATTCACCAAAAGTATTGTTCGAAACACACTCCTTTGTCGACATAGCCTCCATTGGCCAATGTGAAATGTCTCTTTGTTCATCTAGGACAAGCATATTTACATCCAATTGTATTTTAATAATAGATCATACTTCACCTTTTATTAGGATTTTATCCATAGACCCCACTTTCACACATATTGTAGTTAGCCCTTTGAACTTCACATTAGGTACCCTTTCAAACTAGTGGGCCAACTTATCATCCAACTTTGCATCCTTGATGTATTTTATGAACTTAGGTGGGTAAGGTGACTGTAACTTTGACAGATCAAAAGGACTTGCTATCAGCGATATTTGCTTCTGGTCATCTCATTGCAAGCCTTTGCCTATTTCAATCTCCATGATCTCAATGCTATTGTAATTAAGCTATAACACTTTGTAGTCTTCCATTTTCCAACGAAATAGATCGTGGAGGGCATCACCTCATCTTCGAGTATGATTGCGACTCCTCTAAGACCCCTTCATCGCTCAACTCCATCGTTCCTCAGTTTTCATCTACCAAGCATTCTTCTTCAAATTCAGAATCCAATGACTCAGATGAGGCTGCTTTCACATTAGTTGTTTGATTCTTATAATCCATGATACGCTTTCAGACTTTGTTTTCAATGGAGAGTATCTTTGTTTTCTAGTTATCGTTTGTTTTGGCTGCTATCAACCATCCTTGACACAAGAGTGCATCATAGGCCTTCTTTTTGAACGAGATAATTACAAAAATAAGTATTAGAGGTTCGTTGCCAATAATTAATTTTTGAAACATAAGCACTGGACCAACACGAATAACTATCTTTTAAGCCATAAGCACTCCCTATATCTTTATAATGTGTTGATTGGATCCCACCAATTGAAAGGTTGGCAACCAAATAGTGGGCTTCCCAAGACTCTTCCAAGTCTCCTCTAGAAGAACATTCATTCAAAAACATCCTATACTTGACCCTTCAACAACAGTTCATATAGTATCTTTCTCACCATCAATTTCCCTTTTGTGGTACTCCCTCCAACTTCTCATTTAGGCTGCCCTAGACTCTTCACTCGATTCTTTTGCAGCACGCCCAACCCAGCTTGGTCATTTCCTCCGGAAGGGCAAATGTTTGGCAACCTCTATCCACTGACCGGTTTTGGCTGAACCTTTTCTTGGTTTCAACTTCGGTTGTGGCTCGTGTAATGTCCCTTTCTAGGGCTAAACCACACAAACAAGGAAATCACACAAACCCCAAACTGAATATAATCTGATTTTTTAGACCAACTGAAAAATGGAACAGCAATGTACAGCAGTCTGATTTTTGGGACAACAGCTTGCAAAGAACAATAATTCAACCAAATATCACCATAAAACTCATCTACAACATATATAAACCTTTTAGGAACATTTTAGGGCAATTTTCACCATGAAACCCAACCACAAACACAACTGGAAATTAATTTAACAGCAGAAGTACAGCCAATAGAAGTGACTGAAAATGAGGTCACCAAACCCCAACCAATGACAAATAAAAGTATATAAGTCAAAAGATGCCCAATATGAGCCTGTCTCGACTCCTTAAATACCCTTATGGTGGCGTCAAAGGTCATAAGGAAGAAATTCCCAAGACCAACCTCTTTTAAAAGCTGACTTTATCTCTTAAGCTTGAATGAAAAGCTCTCCAACAGAGCCAACCTACTTTATTAGGAAAATACAAAGACAAATATAATTATTAATTAAAGAGAGTCTAAAATATAATTCAAGGGCTTCCCTTGTTCATCTTCTTCTTGCCCATGGGAAGAAAAATGCTGCAATATCCCCTTCTCAAACGAACACCCTTACCCCAATTTTGTTTCCCGATGGCTAAAGGGTGATAAAAAAGGGGAACTCTAGTCTTAATAAATTATTATAAAGTGCATAAAAATTAAGAAATTTTATAAAAATGCACTTATATTAATTTATTAATGACTTAATAAAAAAATAAAAGAGAAAAGGAAAGAAAAGATAAAGTGAAAATGAAATTAGAAAAAAGAAAGTCACTTTATATTTTTATTTCTCCCTAAGAGAAAATGTGACCCATGTTGAGGATGAGACAAAGCCAAAAGAGAATTAAATGCGGGCAAAAATGGCTACTAAGACAAGTTTGATTATAAAAGCAAGTCAACTTGCTTGTGAGAGGCAACTCTTTCATTTTACAAAATATTTTGAATTTTGTCTGCGCTTGAAGCATTACAAATTACTTCAAAGGACGAAAACCCATTGAAGTCATCTCTAGAGGACGAAAACCCTCTTGAGGTCTAGAAGGAGAACGAAAACTCTTCTTCTATTTGAGAGGATTCTCCATTCAGGGGTTTCCATTGCAGTACAAGGATTTAGTTGTGTTTTCCATTAAAGATCAGCAGTGTTTGAGGGCTGAATGTTGCAGATCCGAATAAGGGTTTGAAGGAGAATATTGTCACTGTGATTCCCCTTTATTTCCAGTAGTGTTCTTGGTGAAGCGACCCATAGAAAGAGCTGATTCGTGGTGTTTTGGATCTGTTTTGGAGCTGATTTATATTTTTGTTTCATCTGCTGATTTTTAGAAATCAAATCAGCTAATTTACATAATTTTTAGGCCAAGGAAATTGTATTTTCCGTTGTCTGAAGGAGCATTTTGCAGATTTTAATAAAATAATTCAGCCTTCATTTGGGATCAAATCTGGTACTTTTCTTGAGTATTTGTCTTTATAAAAATAGCTGATCTATTTTGATGATAAAAAGAGTTATTTTGGTTCAGTTTGGAATGATTTGCATACCCTAGGCAAGTCGCATTTTCCCATAGAAATTCAGATCTGCACTTAATTATTTTTGTATAATTTCTACTACTTGCAATTTTATTTGGGATTTGCGGGAAATCCATCTGGGGTTGAAAAATGTCCATTTGGGGACATTACAAATGGACAAGAAACCTTCAACTAGATCAATTCGAAAAAGGGGACATCATAGTCCTCCCTACTCAAAAATGTTTGTCCTCAAGCAATTGCAAGTACCCAAATCCCAAATGAATCTCAACAGCTCCTCCTTTGATGTACACTGCACATGAAGCAAACTCATTAAAGAAAAAATGTGTTTCCTTCTTCATACACTCATGTTTTGCGAGATATGATGACCAACTCTTCTTTTTGCTTGCCAAAGCGTTACATTACCATCCAAGCATTGGTTGTCCACAATTACCCTCATGTTGTCCCAAACACCAATGTAATCTTGCTTTTCTCTTTCAAAATCAGAATGAATGTTATGTCCCCTTTTCCAACTTGAGAAGCATGATTTGGACTTCTTGCCATTCCCTTTTCCATGGCAACGAAGTGGAAAGAATTGGAAAAAGGAATTAAGTTTCTTTTGCATTTGATTTTCTAATTTTTAATATTTAGTTTTAGCATGTGTTTTCCTTTAGCAGGTTGGCTGGGTTTCAAGGCATTTAAGGAGGCATAATAAAAAAATATAATGAATTATAGGGGTCGGCCTTGCTCTTCCAAGCTTTGGCGCCAAAAGGAGGTTATAAAAAGAGACTTGGGAGCTCATTTACACTCATACATCTTTGGTGCATTTACTCTACTTGAAAATTTGGGCTAGTGGCTCATTGTTCTTCCACTCTTAGACGAAAACCCAAGTGTGTGGCATCTTCCTAAAAAACGAAAACCCTTCTAGTGGTTTATAGGGGGACGGAAACCCTCCTACCTTGTGTGAGCTTGAAGGATTGTTGCAGATTTGAGGGAAAGAAATCATAATCAAATTTGTATTTGCATTGAGTGGCCTCTCCTAGGTGGAGCAGCCTACCTTGGAGTGAAGTTTGGTGCCTTAAAGTGCATATATTTGATATTTCACTTCATTTTCAGATTTGCCTCTATTTATAAAGCTGGAATCTACTTTGTGGTGAATTTTTGGGGTTTATAAACCCTCATTGCATAATTATTTTGGGGTTGTACTTCTGCTGATTTTATTTAATTTTCAGCTGAGCATATGCATGTCTTTTTGGGTTGAAAATAGTTCTAGAATATCCCTAAAAGGTTTATAAAAATTGTGGATGCATTGTTAGATGGTATTTTGGGTGAAATTGTGAGTTTTCATACTTGCTGTTCCTAAATTCAGTTCGCTGCCCTAATCTGAGTTTAATTTTTAATTTGTTGGTTTTAATAACCAAATTTGACACTTGGGATTTGTGCCCTAATTTTCAGTTTCAGCCCTTAAAAGGGATATTACAATGGTATCAGAGCACGGATCTTCAAAGGCCTAGGGTTTCAATGGATAGAATTTTCAGCGATGAAGGAGAGTAGGGTTGGAAGACTTGCCTAGGAAAATTTGAAAGATTGGCCAAGAAATTTGCCAACACAATGGCCCGGCTAATCCATACCATGCAAGGCTCTAATGGTGGAAGAATCTCTTCAAGGGAAATCATTCCTTCTCCGTCACCCAAAGGAAGCAACATCGGTACTTGGTATGAAGAGTATCGAGCTCTTCCGAAGGAGATCCGTGATGCCCTACCCTTTTCAGAGTTCGTAAAATTGGAAACAGAAAGAGTGGGCATTGGAACTTGGCCCAAGCCTCGAGGCATGCACAAGGGTCATGGGAAGGATATCCCAACCCTTGAGGAAAAGAGCCCCATCTTGTGGGCAAAGCAAGGAGCAACTACAAAGTTGTTTGAAGAGGGAATCAAATTCCCAAGTTCACTAGGGGAGGAGGGGCATGTCTATTCCCCTAAGGATGAGAAAGAGGATGGTATATTACAGCAGCTAGTTATTGAGAGGGAGCAGCCCTTGGGAGGATTAGAAACCTCCGATCCTCTTGCCACGGTTGATCTCTTGGCTGGTTTTCCTAACAACACCTTGGTGACACGAGGGTTTGATGACATAGTGAAGCACGAGCCAAGGAAGGAGGAGCACAGTGAGCATGCAACTCAAGATTTGCACCTTGGAAGAACGGAGCCATAAAGGATGAAGATGCAGCCCTTACTCCCATTCTTATTCCGGATATTCAGCAGTATGAGGTAATTGTGGATCATTGTTTGGTTAATATTAAATTTTTTTTGGCACATGATGAATTCAGGCTTGAGCAAGTGGGAAAAGAGAAAGAAACCTTTGTCCAAATAGATATAAGGACAACAAGCTTGTTGGTTAGTTAATGAGAGCAGACAATAAAGAGCCAAAGGATGAAGCATTAAAGCTTGGGAAAGAGCCACAAAGACATCCCAAGCACATGTGAACAAGGTATGGTGGTTTTGCAAAGGGAGAAAGCCCCAAGTATCAAAGAGGCAAAGGAAAAAGAGGATGAAAGTCTTGTTGAAAGTCCAAGGAACGAATACATTTCAGATTTATTGCTCCCTAGTTCACCATCACATGGAGTTGATCATCATAATTAGTATGATACAAATATGGGCAAAATGAGGAGCACATTGAATAGTAAGGGGTACTTACATCCTTTCCGGAAGCCCCCAAGTTGTGCATGTATCAAGACAAATGTGGCTTTAGGCACAAGCACTGAGATTGAAGTAACAAAAGCTAACCCTCTTTCCAAGGCCCATGGTATGCATGATAACATAACTATCTCCTCTTTTAGTTTGGTTGGCAATCCGCTTGATATGCTCTTGTTTGAGGGAAGAAATAGTCACAATGATATTTGTGTTGATGATACCTCAACAAGCCTTTTATGGCCATGGAGATGAAAGGAAACTCCCCAAAAAGGACAAGATGAAGTGGCTGGTCTGCTCCTAACAGCAGTCCAAGGGAGTTCGTTTGATGGATATCACAGCCCAAACAAGAAGCCAAAAGTTACCCAAGACAAGCACAAACAGCTTGGGAACGAATGCAAGGAAGAAAATACCCCATGCGGCAAGGACATCATGTCAAGAAGGAATGCTGATTTAGACTCAAAAGTTCTGAGTCATGAGAATGTTACGGGCAGCCCATAGTATGAAGGTATTTCAGATTTTGCCTATGTATCATTTCAGATTTTCTACCATGGACGGATAGTTAGGAGTACTCATGTTTCACATATGTTGTATCCTCTTTGGTCACTGCTGATTGAATGCCTTTGTGCACATCATACTTCATGGGGTGAGGAGGTAAGAAGTGTTTTTTTAAGCAAAGAACATATAGACACTTTGGCTCAATTTCTATGGTGTTTTCGCAAGTAGCATATAGGTGTTATGATGAGTCCTTCAAAAGGAGGAATATCTGATTTTAAAATCAGTATGAAAGAGAACTCTATCATGAAGTGTTGGGGTCATAATGATGGTCCTAACTTTTCGTTTCTTATATGGCTAACCCTTGGACCCATAAATGGAAGAGTTAGGAGGAATGGGCAGTTGTATGCATCAAATTGTCAAAGAAGAATTGGAAAGAAGGTTGGGGCCAAGCAAGGATGGTTTCAAAGGCTTCAAGATCACCAATAGCATCTTCATGTTGTCAAATTTCATGGGAAGGTGCAAGGTATGTAATGTTTTTCTTGAAATTAAGCCAGCTGAAGTTAATGTTGTTTGGGAATGCAATGGTTCCAGTTTTTGGGAAATTTTCATTATGATACTTTTCTTCATATATCAGCCCTTTGGAAAAACTTATTTATGGTTGGGCATGTGCAAATTCAACCACCCAATAAGTTTAGAAGAAAAATTAAGTTGTTGGTTTGGGTTCAGTCAGATTATGAGTTGTTTCCAATTCTGAACAGCTATAAGAATGTTCCTTTTGAAGCTACTAAATCATGGGGAAATGATCTTGAGGTTGTTGGTTTGGAGGAAGGTAGTAAGACTACCATATTTTTGGATTCCAAGTATGCTGCCATAAGCTTTTATGTAAGCATTTCCAGCCCTTTCTCCAAGTTTTTATCAGCTATAACCTTGTGGCCAGCCCCCATAACATGGATAGATTGGAGAACTTTGAAGCATAGTTACCAAGTTCGAAAATCCAATTAAATTTGGAAGGGCAAAAAAATCCGAAAATTCAGAGTTCTCGAAAAAAATTGAAAAATATGGAAAAATCCGGTTCGAATATATATACTTATATTATTATATATTTATATTATTGTATACTTATATTATTATATATAGACAAATCATACAAAAAAGTATCCATCTACCATCATCATCATCATCATAAAAACATAAAATTAAAGTTTGTAGAATTGAGAAATGCAAAAGAGTTTGAAATTTGATTAAAAGAGTGACATGGTTTTGAGCCTAAGCTCCACACTGAAATGAAACTTAAAAGTTTCAAACATTTGCAACATCAAAACCTGCTTCAACATCAAAGCCTTCTTCAAAATCAAAACTAGCACTAGCACCATCATCTAATCCATGTTCATCATCACTATCAATGATTTCTTGAATTTCTTCAAAGGATGATGCTCCAAAGTGAGACTCGCCATCTTCTTTTGCAAGATTGTTCTCAAGCAAACACAAATTGTTGTGGACAAACACAAGATCTGAGAGTTTTTTAGCTCCTAGTCGATTCCTCTTGTTGGTGTGGATCAAATCATGTGTACTCCAATTTCTTTCGCATGCTTTGAAGCACTTGACACACTAGCTGTGAATACGCACGGCAAAGCTTTTGAAGCTCTGAAGTAGAAGAACCATAAGTTTGCCACCATAAATGGGGATCCATGCAAGTGGATGTCTTCTTGTGCCTCCTTACGAAAAACATGCCCTCTTGGTTCTTGAATATAGTGAGTTGCCTTCTCACCTTAGCCTTCTCATCATCATCATGAACCAACTTGTTTATAGTTTCCAATACACCATTCTTTACCTCCTCATCTGCATCATGATCCACCTCTATAAGCTTAGGATTTAAATAGCACCCCGCTGCATGGATAGGGCGATGTAACATGTCCCAACGTATGTCCACAATGTCCCATATTTGTTGAACTTCAGAATCATCTGCAAGTACTTTTTTATTTGTTCATTTGCTTGCTCCATGCCCTCATACACAAAGCTAATGCAAGGTTTCATGCCATCAGCCAATCTCAACAGTTGGACAAGTGGCTCAAACACCTTTAAGGCCTTCTCAACATTCTCCCAAAATGAACTTCCTAAGATGATTCTCTCAACATCTTTTGCAAGGCTTTCCTTAAAAGCTTAGATTGTGCCCATTCTTCACTCACCACAACTTTTCTCGAGTTGTCCTCTCCTCCACCTCTCTCTGTGCAAAGTGATAAAATTAGATGCAAATCTTGTTTCAGCAGGGAAAGAAGTTCACGCTTTGCAAATGACCAATACAAACTCAAGGTCAAGCGGTGATTAAGTATGAATTTGGAAATTTGTTTCCCTTCTCTAACAACATTATTTACCCACTCTAACTTTGTTAGATCTTCAAGCAAAAGATCTAAAACATGAGTTGCACATGGGGTCCAAAACATAGATGAGGAAACCTATCCATAAGAAGTTCACTGTTGCTTTTACAATTTGTTGCATTATCTGTAATAACCTTGACTACATATTCTTCTCCAATCTCTAGAATGGCAGATTCAATGCATTTGAAAATGAAATCTGCAGTCTTTACCTCCTTGCTTGTATCAATTGATTTGATAAACATAGCACCTTTTGGACATTGTCAAAATGTTTAGGAGGGGCCTTCATTTTGTATCAGACCACCCATCACTTACTACAGTGCACCCTGATTTTCTCCAATTCTTTTTCATATTATCTAGTTCGCTAGATATTGATGACACCTCTTCCAGCAGAGTAGTTCTAAGGATTTCAAAAGATGGCATTGTATAACCTTTCCCAAAACTCGCAATCCCCTCTACCATGGCTTTTGTATGGGGATTTCGAACAACATTGAAAGGGATGGCATTTGCATAAAAAAATCGAGCCACCAATTTGTCAACATCATGCTTTTCTTGTGGCTTCCACAATGATTTCAATGAACCCTGAGACATCCCCTGTGCACTTTTACTTCCTTGGGCAAATGTTGATGAAGGAGCTAAGCTACTAAAAGAGCCAATCTGTGACATACTACTTTGGATTTTGGCTTTTTTTTTAAGTTGTTGTTGTTGCAAGTGTCTTCAATTCATATTTGCTTCGAATTCGATTAACGAATTCAACATACTTCCTTCCTCTTTTGTTATTGCAAGTCTTCACATCTTTACCCCCAATATAATGATTACGAACCCTTGTTATAGTGCCCGTGATATTTGAATTACATAGAGTGCATCTCATATTTTTGATATTATCTTCACCATCTCGCAGGACAATGTATTTCATCTCCAACGACGACTTGCCATGGTGTTGTTGATAAGGTACCCTTCCTGCAAAAAAACGAAAAACATATGCAAACTTATCAATGACATATTAAAGAGAACATGTTAATTAATATTTAATAATAAAATGTAAAAAATAAAAATAGAGTACTTTATTTTTAAAAAAATTACTTGTCAATTTGTAACATGTATTTAAATATAAATTAAAAAAATTATAAAATGATGTGAATTGATAGCTAAGTTCTAACTAGATAATAATAATATGTAGTTAATGTTATAAAAATAATGTTAATAACTACTTTTTTATTTAGTTATTAATAATTAATATTATAAAAAATTATAAAAGAATAACATTATAAAATTAAAAGTTAATTATTCATTGTTAATATTATAAAAAATAAACGTGGAATAAAATATAAATATAAAAATTATAAATTATAAAACGTAAAAAAATATGTAAATTGACAACTAAAAATAAAATAAAGTAATTGTAACTAAATAGATTAAATTAAATAAAATAATTTAATGTTAACAAAATAGTTAACTTATTAACATTTTACATTAATAGTTAAATAGTATTTATTTAGTTATTACGAATTATATTTTATCAACTTATAATCATAACAAATATAATAATAAATATAAATTATAACAACTTAAAATAATTATAACCGTATGCCTAATTTTAAACTTAAATAAATATTATTAATAAATGATAAAATATTTATGCATACGTTTAAACTTTAACCTAAATAAATATTATTAATAGATGATCAATATTTATAATAACATGCTAAACGTATGCATAAGTTTAACCTAAAAAAATAGCAAGCTTCGAAAACATACCTAGAAATGCCAAAGAGTTGATGCTCCCGCCACCATACAAAGAGTTCACGAGAGAAGCCCACTGCCACGAGGTTATCTGCTATGTTGAAGCCCCGCCACCATGGAGAATCCTGCTGCTAAATGTTGAGGAGTTTTTAGCAGAAATCGCAAGGTATTAGAAACCAGGAATCACAAACAAACAAGAATTTCGCAGTATTCGCAGTTTTGAAGACTTCACTTCAGAGTGAATTCCTTATTCGCTGCCACTAAACTCTGCTTGATCAAACGTAATCGTTGGTGAATTTCTCCAAGGTTACAGTCATTTTTCTAATAGTTTTCAACTTTTAGGGTTACAATTAGGTTTTGCGGCCTTTACTTTTTACTTTTAAGGTTGATACGATTTTAGTTTTTTTTTAAATATTAAAATACAGCGAATCGAACCGAATAAATTCGGATGCCTTAAATAATGTGGTTCGAACTAGATTTTGCTAAAATCCAGCCGAACCTAGTAACTATGCTTTGAAGGTATGTCATGATTATATTTGTTATACTCTTCTTTCTACTGTTGTTCACAAATTTCCTAGCTATTTGTTTACTTATAAGATATCGAGAAAGGAGTTTCTAATCACATGGTTGAAGAAGTACCAAACACATCATGGTTGTTGTAGCCACTATATAGCCCTCGTTCAGTCACTTTGGTGTTATTTCTCTCAAGAATCAATGGTCTAAACATGGGAGAAAGATGGGTTGGTAAATACCTTGACCCAAGGGTCAAATTGAAGACAGTTCCACCAAAGAGGTTTGTTGTTTTATTCATTTTAAGTTTGTTCTTCTTAAAGTCTTGGTGCATAGAGAGACAATTTTATAGTTGGGGATTGTATTCTCTACACAATGACACACTTGTACTATTTTGTGCAAGTAAAGGTGGGATTCTAGTTCCCATCATTCTAATTTTGAAGAAAAAGGGCAAGATTACATTGGTAATTGGGACATCAGGAAAGAGATGGTGGGTCACCAATGCTTGGACGGTAATTATACAAAGAAGGAATAGCTGAGGCTTATTTGGGATCCAGGCACTTGCAATTGCTTGAGGACAAGCAATTTTGGGAAGGGAGGATTGTAATGTCCCCTTTTCCAACTTGAGAAGCATGATTTGGACTTCTTGCCATTCCCTTTTCCATGGCAACGAAGTGGAAAGAGTTGGGAAAAGGAATTGAGCTTCTTTTGCATTTGTTTTTCTAATTTTTAATGTTTCTTTTTAGCATGTGTTTGCCTTTAGCAGGTCGGTTGGGTTTTAAGGCATTTAAGGAGGCATAATAAAAGAATATAATGACTTATAGGGGTCGGCCTTGCTCTTCCAAGCTTTGGCGCCAAAAGGAGGTTATAAAAGGAGACTTAGGAGCTCATTTGCACTCATACATCTTTGGTGCATTTACTCTACTTGAACCTTTGGGTTGGTGGCTCATTGTTCTTCCCCTCTTGACGAAAACCCAAGTGTGTGGCATCTTCCTAGAAGGACGAAAACAATTCTAGTGATTTATAGGGGGGAGGAAACCCTCCTACCTTTTGTGAGTTTGAAGGATTGTTGCAGATTTGAGGGAAAGAAATCATAATCAAATTTGTATTTGCATTGAGTGGCCTTTCCTAGGTGGAGTAGCCTACCTGGAGTGAAGTTTGGTGCCTTAACGGGCATATAATTGATATTTCACTTCATTTTCAGATTTGCCTCTATTTATAAAGCCGGAATCTACTTTGTGGTGAATTTTTGGGATTTATATGGAGTTGTACTTCTGCTGATTTTATTTAATTTTCAGTTGAGCATATGCATGTCTTTTTGGGTTCAAAACAGTTCTAGAATATCCCTAAAAGGTTTATAAAAATTGTGGATGCATTGTTAGATGGTGTTTTGGTTGAAATTGTGAGTTTTCATATTGTTGTTCCTAAATTCAGTTCGCTGCCCTAATCTGAGTTTAGTTTTCAGTTTGTTGGTTTTAATAATCACATTTGACACCTTGGGATTTGTGCTAATTTGATAATTTTCAGTTTTAGCCTTTAATAGGGATATTACAATGAAGGTGACTAGAATTCGCTTTTACTTGCATAAAATATCACAAGATGGTCTAGATGTAGGAAACACAACTTCCAATTGCCTAGATGTCCTTTTATGACCCAAAAAAGTAAAAAGAACAAGCTGGAAATGCACAAAGCAGTTGTCCCCATCTGCAAACAGCCTTTAATTCTACCCTTGGGTCAAGGTGTTTGTCATCCCACATTACTTCTTTGATTATGCAGGTTGTCCCTTTAGGGGAAAGGCAACAAACTGATTGTATGGGGGCTGTATATAACAGTCATGAAATGCTCTGAAATCCTTCCCAAACAGCAATTCCTTTGTGCCTAGTGACTTTCTATGATGAAGCTCTTCATAACCCACTCTAATGCAAATGTTTTCACCCATGTTGTGGTTGTTAAAAGGTGTTTTCTTGCTTAGAAATTGATTGGTAATGACTGGAAATAATCTTGCAATGGTTGTACATACCTCATCTTTGAACCGGTTGCTTAGGAACACCATTGAGCATGTCATGACAACCAATAAAAAATTGAGACAGTTGTGATCAGCTACATAACCAACATAGCCCAAAAAACTTTCTTTTGAATCAATAGCTGAAAGTACCTTAATGACACGGTAATTCTTTTCAATACCTTGGGCAGTTGTCCATACAATTGCATTCTATCAACCCAAGACAACTCCCCTACCTGTTGTACTTTAGAGATGTGGCTTTTTGTAGCAACTCATCCTTCACTATGGTGTTAGAAGGTACAATAAACTTCATATGCCTCCCTAAAAGTTTCCTTACAAACAAAATGCAAGAGTCGTAAAAATTAGTAGAAGTTTTAACCTTGTTTTTCATGAGGTCATCCAAAAGCTCCATGCCATAGTCAGCTTGGTCTTGACTCAAACCAGCTCTATATCTATGGCTGAAAGTGGTGTTTTTCACCCCAATATGCTCTTCGAAATTCACTTTATAGTAATAAATATTCTTACCAAGTGCGAGCAACCTTCGTTGTGGAGAATTTTCTAATTGCAAGTGCCTTGCTGCCCCAAAACAGTTGTTCTATGTTGTTCCTTCTTGCAAACTCCTTCCATGATGTCATTAGCAAACTGATTTTTGACACATTAAGCCGTGATAGAATTTATCCAGTCAACTATTATGCAAGAGAGCAGCCCACAATGTGATTTCCAAATATTTGCTTCAGCATTCACTTCTTCCCTCAAGCCATGAATTCTGATTTCTTCCACTTTGTCACAGAATTTCAGTTCTTTATCATGATAGTTGAGGGTGAACTTCTGTAATGTCCTTTTCTAGGGCTCAACCACACAAACAAGGAAAATCACATAAACCCCAAATGAATACAATCTGTATAATAGACTGAAAAATTAGAAGAGCAATGTACAGAAGTCTGATTTTCTAGGACAGCAGCTTGCAAAGTACAATAATTCACCCAAATATCACTATGAAACTCATCCACAACATATATAAGCCTTCTAGGAACAATGTAGGTCAATTTACACCATGAAATTCAATCACATGCACAGCTGGAAATTAATTTAACAGAAAAAGTACAGCCAATAGAAGTGACTGAAAATGAGGTCACCAAACCCCAATAAATAACAAATATGCAATATATCAGCCTTATAAAATATGAGAAGTCCAAATATCAACTTGGAATGTAAATTTGTGCCCTAGAAAGGACCCAATCACACTCTTATGCAAGTTGCTCCCTAGGAGAGGGGCATAAAATAATACCAAAACCCTTGGTATTCCTTCTTCTCCAAGCCCTAGTTGCAAACCAACAAGATAGTCTTCAAAGATGTCCTCAATCACCACCAAATTGGAGAGTTTCATTCTCCAATATTCCACAAGGAAGGGTTTTGTCCTCCTTGGATGCCACACTAATGGATTGTCGCCCCTTAGTGGATTTGGATTAGAGCAACCAACTCTAGAACCAAGTATATATGCCAAAAGATGCCCAAAATGAGCCTATGCGACCCCTTATATAACCTTATGGTGGTGCCAAGAGTCCTTAAGGAAAGATTTCCCCAAAACCAACCTCAATAAGAAAGTTATTTCATCTTTTAACTTGTCTCCCAAGCTCTCCAACACAGCCGACCTGCTTTATTGGAAAAATACAAAGAACAATATAATTATTAATTAAAGAGAGTCTAAAATATAATCCGTGGGCCTCCTTGTTCAACTTGTTCTTGCCCGTGGGAAGAAGAATGGGAAAGAAGCCTTGATAGGATCAATTTGAAAAAGGGGACATTCTGACTCCCCCGATGTTTGCAACCCTTGAACCCCAAGAACAATTCCATCATTAGCTAGTTCAATCACAAAAAAAATCATCACATACCTCATGATCTCCCAAGAAAATTGACAACTGTACTATTTTCCTTGCGCAGTATGATCGTGTCACTCTCTACAACCATAGTGAACCCTTGGTCATGAAGAAAACCCTTCACCTAAAATGGATGATAAGTATGCGTGACACACATTAGAGTAAGGGTGTTGCCCTTCCACCACATTCTCTCTACCTCTTCCATATCCATGGAATCATGGATTGGAAAATCAGACTTATTATCATGCCCTTGATGCCTCAAACATAGATATTCTCCCAACACTTTACCTATATTCCACATGTGGAAACAATTTTGAAATTGAGCCCAAGAATCCATACAACAAGTACTTCTTATCTCATTATTCCATGGAGTATGAGGTGCATAATGATGTCGATCAACGGTGTAATAGGAGGACATAACAAGCATGGAATTTGATCACCTTTCCCAACCAGCTATGTGTGGGCAACATACTGGCAAAGACATCAACAAACAACCAAACTGAGATATTCTTATACCATGGGCTGCCTACGATGCTCTTATGACTTAGAATTTCTAAGTTAGATACAACACTCGAAAAAATCCTCTAACGGTGCCCTTCTTTCACACATAATGTCATCCTCATAGGTCCTTAGTAAATATGATTTGACTTCATTATGTGACTTCCCTAGGTGACCATTAGAATTCAGTAAACCATCATAGAACATCAAAGGATTTTTACCTTTCTTCGGTGATGACAAAATTGGGATTGTTCATTGTTGATACCCCGTTGATTTGCTCCTTGGTGACAATTATGCAGGAACAATCCAGCCAGCTTAAAATTATCATGGGCATCTAGAGAGATCCTTAACAAGGTCACCCGACATTTTTGCCCCATTAACCCCTTGTAATTCTGATTTTCCTCCCTTCTTAGCACCATGACGATCACCCATTTGATGTGACTTATTATGGAGCGTCAAACTTGCCCCAAGGTCATCCTTTCTAACAAATTGCCCATGATCATAAATCTGAAACGGCATGATAAAAAACAACAAATCTGAATTATTTTCATACCTTCGGCTGTCTTTATGAGAATTTGTTGAAGCACTTTGTTGAGACATGTAAGGAACAACTTGGTGAGTCTTGTTGGAATCATGAATATCATCCTCCTTGTCCTTTGGCAATTGAGCTTCAACCTTCAACTTCCCTTCAACACCTTGTGAATCTAATTTTTCTTTCTTCTTTGGCTTAGAAGGATGGCCATCCTCATCACTATTTGCACCTTCTAATTTCACCATGGCTTCCTCCTCAAGCTCCATAGCCTCTTCTTGCTTTGCCAACATGAAGGGGCTCTTCTCTTCTAGGGTTGGGATATCCTTCCCATGACCCTTGTGCAAGGCTCGGGGCTTGGACCAAGTTTCAATGCCCACTCTATCTTTTCTCCATCCTACTGAAACTTGGAAAATGTTAGGGCATCGCAAATAACTACAGGAAGGGCTTGATACTCTTGAAAGCAAGTTATAACACTATTAACCTTTGAAACCATAGGTTCTTCCTCAATTGTAATTTCTTCCTTAGCAATGAAGGTAGGTCTAGAGGACCTTGATGAGAATGGCCTCTCCCTTCGGCTATCATGTATTGTGCTAAAAGCCCTTTCCTCCTTGAATGTCCTTCCCCTATGTAGATTTTGCATAGTGAGGGCAAGAGAGTCCAAGGTGTCTGTAATGTCCCCATTTTTGAAGACCCTTAGCCTATCATTCCCGTGGGCTTTAGGGATGTTGCAAGGGAAAATTATATTAAATAATTTTATAATATTGCTTGGAGAGTGATTTTTATCATTTGACATTATAAAGCAATATTTATTTAATTATTTAATATTTATGGAGCAAGTAATTATTTAATTAAATTCCCAAAATGCAAATTAAAAAGGGGAATTAATTAAATAATATTTAGGTGGCTTTTAAATATTAAAATCACCCTTTTAAAAGGGGACGCCACACCTAGGGAAAATAAACTGCTTTTATTTAATAATTTCCCTCTCCTAGGGATTTCGAATTTTGTGCCTCCTTGCTTATAAAAGGAGTGCTAGGATCATTGTTATGATTATGTTATGATGATATTTATTTTATGCTCCATGCTTGGAGTTGGGATGTATGCCCATTGATGCTTTCTCTCTCTCTCTTGCGTGGGAAGTTAGTGAGCTGGTTTTGATATTCAATTGAAGTATTTTCATTAGATTTGCAAATCTACTTGTTGGTGATTCTCTTTCTAGCTTTGGCGCCTTTAATTGAGAGTAAAATCTGCATGTTATTGAATATGATGAAGGGTTTTATGGTGTTTTAGATCTGCTGGTTATTGTTGGTTTTATTCTAACTATGGCGACTTGAATAGGGCATCTTTTAGCATGTTTTAAGGGTGAACAAGCTTTATTCAAAATCTGATCTGTGTTGGCTTATTTTTGCTGAGTTTGGGCAGCTGTTTTAAGTGTATTGAAGGGCTATTGAGTGCCGGAAATCATTTATGCCATTTACTCAAACCCTAGCGACTGGTTTGGGGACTTTGGGGGCTGTTTTGGAGGGATTTCGGTTATCATACAATTCAGATCTGTATTTCTGCGGAAAGATCTTAATTTATAGAACTATTTGCATTTTATTTGAAGAGAAAACATGGAATATTGAAGGAGTTATCAATTTTAGAAGATTTCAGTTGTTTGCATGCTTCCCGGTTGTTATAAATTAGTATTTATTTCAGATCTGCAGTTTTGGGGTTGATTTAATATTGAATGTGATTGTAGAAATTAGGAGGAATAAGGAGAGGGTGATTTCATAATTTTTGGAGTAGTTTTTGTGCCCTAAAAGTGTGGGCGACCTACTTTTTAGGTCAAAATTAGGGTTTCGGGTTGGCTGTGCAAAATCTGATTTTTGCATATTTTTATGGTCCATTATCCAAAAGTTTTGCTCATTTGGACTTCCCTAGCCAAAGATATGAATTTTGAAGTTTGCAGCAGTTAGGGTTTGAAAATTAATTATTTTCAGCTGTGTGATCAGATTTGTATTAATTCCTAACTTATTCTAGAAGAGGATATTACAGTGTCCACTTGTCTTTTTGAATTTTCATCATTCTATCCATCTTCTCTGTACCTCGCAAGGTTGGGAAGACCAAAGCTCTAATACCACTGTAATGTCCCTTTCAGGGTGAACCACACAAACAAGGAAATCACACAAAGCCCAAACTGAATATAATCTGATTTTTTAGAGCAATAAACTGAAAAATGGAACAACAATGTACAACATTCGATTTTTGGGACAACTTGCAAAGAACAATAATTGACCAAATATCACCATAAAACTCATCTGACAAAGATGTCGATGGGGCTTGGGTGTAATGGTTAAGTCGGAAGGTTGTTTCCGACCCCACCCAGAGTCAAACCCCATTATGGCACGATTCTCTGGAGGGTGGATGGCTATGGATGCGGGGTGAGCAAGTTGGCATCCTGACGATGGTTTGTGGGTTTAGGCCCTTGTAAAGGGGAGTGGGACCCCTCATCAACTCGCCCAACAATCAAAAAAAAAAACTCATCTACAACATATATAAACCTTTTAGGAACATTTTAGGGCAATTTTTACCATGAAACCCAACCACAAACACAAATTTGGAAATTAATTTAACGAAAATCTGACCAACAAAAAAAGACCGAAACGAGGTCACCAAACCCCAACCAATGACAAATAAATTATATATCAGACTTATAATAATGTAGAAATCTGAATGTCAACTTAGAATGTCAATTCTTGCCCTAGAAAACACCCAATTGCACTCCTATACAAGTCGCTCCCTAGGAGAGGGGCGAAGGATACCAAAACCCTTGATATTCCTTCTTCTCAAAGCCCTAGCTACCAACTAAAAAGATAGTCTTCAAAGAATGTCCTCAACACCACCAAATTGGAGAGTTTTTCGTTCTCCAACCTTCAACAAGGGTTTCGTCCTCCTTGCTTGCCACACTAATGGATTTTCACCCCTTAGTGGATTTGGATTAGAGCAACCAACTCTAGAACCAAGTAGATAAAAGTATATAAGCCAAAAGATGCCCAAAATGAGCCTATGTGACTCCTTAAATACCCTTATGGTGGCACCAAAGGTCATAAGGGAGGAATTTCCCAAGAGCAACCTCCTTTAGAAGCTTTCTTTATATTTTATGCTTGAATTAAAAGCTCTCCAACAGAGTTGACTTGCTTTGTTGGGAAAAATACAAAGAAAAATAATTATTATTAATTAAAGAGGGTCTAAAATATAATCCATGGATTCCTTATTCATCTTCTTGCCCGTGGGAAGAAGAATGGGCAAGAAGCCTTAACCGGATCACTTCGAAAAATGGGACATTACATCTAGCTCGAAATTCTACTTACACTTTAGCCTTGGCTTTCACTTCTACCTTTGTTAAATGGATTTTTAGAATTGGCTGCCTATTTCATCCTTTGTCGTCTTTCTTGTTGCTCCACCAATTGTGAAAGATCCAAAACCCCTTTTGCTCTGAAAATATATATATATATATATATATATATTTAATAGATTGCTCAAGCTTGGTACTGAACTGATAATATCAAGCGAAACCATGGAACAACACTCTCATACTGCATAAACAAATTAAAGAATGCAAACCCTGCAAACCGGGTGAATATAGGAAAGGCGCCTAGGGTTTAAACAGGCAGATTTCTTCATAAATAATTCAGCAGTGAATTTAATAATGATTTATGTTGACAAATATCCACAACAAAACAATCATAAATCTGCGAAAGGATTGATAATAAAAGATTGTCCAAAACCTAGCCGTAAATGATTCAAACCAAATCGATTTGATATATAAATGATACTGTTGGAAGCTAAAATAATAATCTAGCATGAAGAATACCTCAAATACTGCATAAAATAATTGTGGAATAAGTCGCCCCACTCTAGAGATGTCTGAATGCCCACTGCTGCAATTTTATTTCTCTTTCTGAACTGCTGAAATGATAAATAACCTGTGAATACAATGAAGTTCCCTGAATAGGAACTCCTCTCACCGCTCACGGGTTTACGCCGACAAGAGGACTAATCCAGAGAGTTTCCGTCCTTGGATTTTATCTGCAAAGCTTCAGAGCTAACTGCTGAGAAGAAAAATAATAATAATCTGCATTGTGTCGGCACAAGTCGCACTTTTCCCTTATAGCCAAAATAACCCTTCCAAAATGCAAGTCGCACTTTTCCAAAGGAGTATAATTTATTTTTAATTAATTTTCCCCATCTCCAAAGCAAGTCGCACTTTTCCAAAGGAGTATAATTTATTTTTAATAAATTTTCCCCATCTCCAAAGCAAGTCGCATTTTTTGGCTTATTTAATTACTTCCCAAAGCAAGTGGCACTTTTTGCCTAGGAAAGCAATTGAATAATTTATTAATTAATTTCCATGTACTTTCCTAAGTCGAAGTCACTTATTAAGTCTATTAATTCATTATATGTGTTTTTAGTGATAATTTATTTTATTTTAAGCACGATATAATAAAACTAATAAACCGAAGTCACCCTTGAAATCACCCTTTGGCCGTCGGGTAAATAAAAAGGGCCAAAGGTCTTCGATCAAACTATTTGAGAACGAGGGACATTACAATTGAGTAGACCGTGTGATTTCTTGGTCCCCTCCCTAAACATGTTGTTTTCTTACTGCCGCCCTTGTTCGAGGTCGAAGGTATCAATTATTTATCCTACGGTGTCAATCTTTTTCTCCTTGACAACACTACTCATCTTGTTGTAAGATATTTTGTCGTTATATGGCACAATTACATAGTAATAAGATAATCTAGTGCCTCCTTGTTATTGGTTATTGTCAACCGATGTTAGCCTGACCCAGCTTCACGAAGGAAAGGTGCCAAAATGTTTTTTTGAGAAACTACACTACCAAATAATATCAATTAAATAGAATAGTAAATGCATACCACATTACAACATAGAAGAATATGATAGTAGTCAATGTTTTATTCATAGGTAGTGCTCAATACAAGTCGTTTGGTACAAGGACTTGATAATGAATGCCCTTATCCCAACATACATCATGCTACTTATATGGCAAGAAGACCCTTTTGTTGTCGGTTAAACACAACCGTCAACAACCAACCATAACTACAAGAGTCATTACATCACTGTCTAATGCTGACAACACAACATCTGCTACAAAACATGTAATTAATTATGCAATACAAATTTGACATTCTATAGTAACTACTTGTTTATTGTATAGAGGATATAAAATCAAAGAATGAAGGCTTTTGGTTCTTTTCTTCTCGACTATTTGGCCTATGCAATAGTTAAATTATAAAAAATGTTTGTTGCATGGTTTTATGGATTGAATTGAATGGAGGATGGATTCTCATTGATTGTGGAACTGCCACTCACGATAGATCTGCAATTTGGTTGATTTACATGCATGATAAGGCAACATAAATGTTTTTATTTAATGCATAAATTTACATGCCTGTTAAGGCAGCATAAATGTTTTTATTTAATGCATAAATTTACATGCGTGTTAAGGCAGCATAAACCAATTAATGCATTGCTTACAACAATATGTTATGCACAATGTATTTCTAGGTAACAATTTCCCTTCAGGGAATTGCAAATTGGTTTTCATCAAAACTTTGGGTCTGTGAGATCCCCATGGATTATGTCTTGCACAATTTAATCCTAGCGAACAATTTCCCTTCTGGGGTTTGTAAATTGGTTTTATCAAAACTTTGGGTCATCCGTCATGGATTGTGTGCCATACATCTTTAGGAAGAATTGATTAGGAAAGCCTTTACTTTAAGGGTTAAATATTTTTACCAAGAAAGTTATATTCTTTTACCTATCAATTACATTCAGTAGCTAATAGAAGAGGCAAAATTTTCATTTATTTTCTTTCATTTCCCAGAGCAAGTATTGGTTGTTTATTGTTGCAATATCCCTTTCAAGGGCTGAAACTGAAAAAGAAGGAAACCACACAAACCCAAGTGAAGTGAAATCTGATTTTTTATAACAGCAGCTGTAATATTCTTTAAAACCCTAGGGCGAATTGTATAAGAGCTTAGAATTCACCAAATAACCATGCACAACAGCTGAAAAATACTTCTAAATAATTATTTCAACTACGGCAATCAATATCCATCCAATTGGCAACAAATAAATGGAGAAAATCAGCGAAGATACACTGCTGTAATTAAATTTGTAACAACAGCAGGACAGCCACAAACAAAGGCTGAAAATAGTAGATAAACCCCTCCAAAAATCACCAAAATGTAGATTCTGGCCTTATAAATTATGGAGATTCAAAATATAAAATCAGATATGAATTTTGTGCCCTAGAAAGCACCAAACCAACATCAAACCCTAGTCGCTCCCCTAGGGAAGAGCTCCAAAAATTATGTAAAGCTTTTGCAATCCTTCTTCTTGATGTCTCTAACCCAAATCAGCAAGCAAATCTTCAAGAGATGTCTTCAATTCACCCACATGGAGAGTTTTCATTCTCCACCAAGCCACAAGGAAGGTTTCTATCTTCCTTGGATGCCACACAAGAGGGTTTTTGTCCTCAAGTGGAAAGGTATTGAGAAACTTGCCCAAAAAACCAATTGTAGATGTAAAATGCGCCAAAGATGATTTGCAAATGAAGTCATATAATCACTTTTATACTCTTTGCTTCACGCCAAAGGCCAATTAGATGAGGACCGACCTCATAAGCTTCACTTTATCTTTTAATTGTCGCTTTAATTCCTCCAAACCAAGCCGACCTTCCTTATAAAGGAAAACACTAAAAGATAACATTAAAACTAATAAATGAAAACTGAAATGAAGTGGAATTCCTTCCCTTGTTCACTTATTCTTTTTCGCCATGGGAAGGAAGTGACAAGAAGTCTTCATTTGACCTCAATACGAAAAAGGAGACATTACAATTGCTCTGAGTAGTGTTACTTATATCTTTCTAGCCATATTCATTTCTCCTTTCTCATTTTCCGGCAAAAGTGAGAAAAACTCCCCCAAAACACAAAATCATACAAGGGTGTTCCCCCTCTAAGTTGTGGAGGGAAACCATCAAAATTTAGGTTCTGCAAGTTAGCATGCATTCAAGTCACTTTTCCATTGGATAGAACTCAAATCTTTATTGGGCTTTTGAGGTGACATAAATTTGTGCTAACAAGCAAGGCATTTCAACTCCAACTAAGGCAAAAGGTGCGAGCATGTTCATTAACTCATTGGACAACAACGGAGCACCATTTCGATTACCTTGTCAGGCTGATTGCCCAACATGCTTTCGGGTTGGACACAAAGATATCTAATCGTCTTATAGCACCATGACAAATCATGATAGTCGAGGTTCACATAAATGATCAAGCCCTTGCGTATGGTTGCCCAACAAGCTTTCGGGTTGGACACAAAGATATTATTATTGGTCTTATAGCGCCATGACAAATCATGATAGTCGAGGTTCACATTAACGATCAAGCCCTTGCATGGTAGTAGTCTCACATCCATCTTCTAGAGATGGCATAAAGCAACCAAAAATTGATACGATAACAAAATTTGAAACAACTATCATGATGACTCCATCGTCACCAAACGTATCGCCATTTGGTCCAACAATACATCAAGCAAATCAAATCAATCACCCCTCTATTAAGTTGAGGCACGTAACAATGATGAGATCCTTTGCATTAAATCCGTCTCAAGGTTGTTTTCTCATATTCAAAAGGAATAAGTGCTCCTAACCATCACTTCCTTACAGCATATTTGTCAACTTGCTTCAAAGTTGGAAGCTAAGCAACAAAAGGTACCACCGAAAGGTAGTTAATATTATTTGTTCCAAAGAAATAGGTACTCTACATCTTTTACCCCTGCCTTCTCTCATTACATGCTCATCATGAAGAATGCGTATTCTATACCGAATAGCTCCACCAAGTGTTCAACTCTTTTATCTAGCAAAGGAAAGAAGTATTGTGCTTACCACAAGCACATATGACATTTCACAATGAATGTCATGTCCTCGAATCAAAGAAGATGAAGACTCTTCTTGTTCAATTGACTTCACAACCAAGACATTCATATAGCCAATCCCAAACCTTCTTAGCTCGCTCTCATGGCCAATAACTATTTCGTCAAAAAATGCAAAGCTTTGTTCACTCATAACAGCCAAATCAAGAATAGATTGGTAAATATGATCCTTAACAATAGCAGCCAGAACAACTTGATTTTGCAAAAGTTGGTGGATGCTCTTTAGTCAGCAACTACACTACATTCACACCCATACCACTTGGAGTGGATCAAGAAGAAAGGGTGTTCCACACTCGTCTCACAATTGCTCTCATATCTGTCGCTGAGACATTCCATGAAACAATTGATTATGATGTCACTCCACTTGATTATTGCAATTTGACACTCAAAGCAACTTATCAATACACCACAAGGTTGTCTTTGATGTCTTTCACAAGACCCGCTAATTGCAAAGGACAGTAACATATATAAAATCAGTACTTCTGGCAGCCTTTTCTCTTCCATAAATCTGTAATTAAAGAGATCAGTCTACATAAGTTTCTTACTTTGTACCATTCGAGAAGCGTGGGCAAATAATGTTGACAAGCTCAAAAACGAAAGCAATCAAATCTCTTATTGATGTGTATTCTGATGTTTTTGCGGATCCTATAGGACTTCCTCCTTTGAGGCCCATTCAACACTCTATTCAGTTTATACCAAGTTCTCAATTTCCCAGTGAACAACCTTATTAAGCCACAATCATCAAGAGTGTTAAGATAGAGCGCCAAGTCAAGTAATTGCTTGAAGAGGTAAAGATACTACATCACTTTTCCTAGTGGATCTCATACTCTTACAACTGAAGAAGGAAAATACTGAGTGCAAATTACTCACAAAATATTGTGTTCTCGACAGAATCACTATAAAGAACGACAACCCGTTTCCCAAGATCGATAGTCTCCAAGCCACAAACGAACTGACAAATTTCCAACCCTCTTAATCAGCTCACTAGCCAAAAGGCTCTTTATTGGAACCCAAAATCCAGTCAAGCCTTTCTTGTGCCTACTCACCCCAACTTGCAGAAGCCATTTGAGCTTTAAACTAACACTTCTCGATATGCCATAGCTACAATACTTAAGCAAGGAAAACATCTAGAAGTTTTACCGCAAGCCTAGCTCAACTACAATACCTACAGCAAGGAATTATATGCTTCAATCTAAGCACTCGAACAATGACACCATCGTCTTCTTAGTAGGGAGGTCCTTTTGTATACTAATCATAAAATCAAAAATTGCCAAAAAACACCAATGAATCGCGAAATCACAATATAGGTACTGAACAATATATCTTTGCAAAAATCACAAGAAGAGAAATGGTAATTAATCAGTGTTTTTGCTAAGTAATTCATTTAGAAGCTTTGTCGCAAGCCAAGCTCAACTACAACACCTACACCAAGGAATTTTATACCTCAGTCCAAGCACTTAAGCAATGACACCATCATCTTCTAAGTATGGAGGTCAAGTTTAATACTAATCATAGATTCAAAAATCACTAAAAACTGCTGGTAAATCACTATAGAGGTACTGAACGATTTATTTTCGCAAAAATCGCGAGAAGAGAAATGTTGATTAATCAGCCATTTTTGCCAAGTAATCACTGTCATTACTCGGCAAAAAATGCCAATTAATTGGCATCAACTCGCCAAACGTTTTATAAAAGCCCTTAATGGAAAAAACAAACACTTTTTCATGCTTATTTCTGCAGCATTTAATTCTGCATTTTTTACCATGATTGGCTAAGCAATTTTTGGCCCTTTTTGAATCTATGGACAGCTGCAAACATTTGACAGTTGCATATGTTTCAATTTTGCTGCAATGTTGAATGTAACAGGCTTGGAATATGTAATATCCCCTTCCCAATCAAAGACCCTTAGCCTATTTTGTCTACCTGACGGTTAAGAGAAGAAAAGAAGGGTGACTTAAGTTTTAATATTTTATTATAAAGTGCAAAATAAAATAAAATATGCACTTATAATAAATTATTATTAACTTAAAAATAGAAAAAAGCAACATAAAGTGAAAAGCATTTGGCATTAGTTATCCATCCTAGGGAAAAATGTGACTTGCCTAATGTGAGAAGGTTAGTGGGAAAAAAGCAAAATAATGTAAAAAGCATATGGGCCAAAGTTATTCACTCTAGAGAAATGCAACTTGCATTAGGAAGGCAAATGGGTGGTGAAAGCATTTAATGAGGAAGGAAAATGTGATTGGTTGTTGGAGGTGGCCATTAGGCACAATTCTTCTATTTAAGTAATGGGAATTGCTTAGGAAGGAAACACTTGATCATTTTCTAATTTCTTATTTTTATCTGAAGCTTTGAGCTTTGCCAAGATTATTTCTATGGACGAACCCCTTAGGAGTACTCTCTCATAGGCGAAAGCCCTAAGAGTATGTGAGGAATCTCTACACAAGGGTTTCCATTGTGCTTGCAAAGATTTTCAGTTTATTTCAACAGTTAATAAAGAAGATTTGTAGGAGGGTTTGTGGGAAGGATAGCACAATTGATTTTCTTATTTTCTTTGATGGAGCGACCCACTTCTTAGCAGATTTGAGTTGCATTGGAGATATTTCAGATCTGATTTGTATTGTTATATCTTAATCTGATTTTGTGATGTCCCCTTTTTGGGAAAATAGAAAATTGCAACAACTTCAACCCAAATCGAACCAAGAAGGATTAGATCCTTTCAATTCAACCTCAAATAACCCAATGTCAACGTAATTACAACCCAAAATGGGGTTGGAAGTAGCCAAGGTAGTGGGTTAGATGGGAGAATCAATTGGAATCCCAATCTTATCCAGTTCAGATTTTTATAGCAGCAGATAATAAATAAAAATGACTTCCAGACAACTGAAACTTCAAAATTCATAACTTACTCAATACTCCATATTTTTCCATGAAATAAAGTGCATAATAAACTAGATTCTTAGGGCTTTCCAATGCACTATCAAACAAATTTTTCTGAGCATGCAAACCCACCCAAAACAGGCCCAGAAATCCCAGAACAAGTCGCTAGGGTTAGAGAAAAATATTTAAAATACTTCCAAGCACTTTTCTAGCTTCTCAACACACCAAAATAATTCCCCTTTGCTCTGAAATTAAAGCTAACACAAACCAAATTGCAGATCTAGCTCATCTATGCTAAAATAAACTTCTATTCAAGTCGTCATAGCTGGAATAATTGCAATAGTGAACAATATAAAAAGAGCCCAAACCCTTCAAAGATCACCTCAAAATGAGCAATAAACATGCAGATTTCTCCCACAAATAAATGTGCCACACTCTATATCAAGTCGTCAAGCTTAGGAGGATTTAATCATGCACAAATATACTCAACAATAAAACAAGAAGGCTTCACACTTAATTTGCACAAGTAATTTTTTCAATTGAACCTTCAAACCAGCTACAATGAATTTGCAAAGAAGAACTTCAACAAAGAGAGAGCAATCAACAACATAGGGCATACATCCCTTTTCTCCAAGCATGGAGTAAATTCAAATGATCAATCAACATGCCGTGAAATGACCCCCTCACATCCCTTAAATAGACTTCCCAAAGGGATCGACCCACTTGGAGGGAAAACATAAAACTTAATTAAAATACTTAAAAGACTCCCTTAATGTGCACTTTATTATTTTCTAATTAAATAATAAAGAGTAACTAACCTATGTGCACATTTTTAACTAACTAGAGACTCCCACTTGTAGCGCTAGGCATGCCAAGGGGTTACAATGCAAATAAAAGAGATGAACAGATATATTAGTAATGCCCCAAAAAGGGGACATTACAGATTTTTATGAATCAAAGCAGCCAATTTGCAGTATTTTTGGGTGTCTTAGAGTGTCATATTCAGACCTGTACAAGGGCAGCTTGTCTGCAGATTTTTATTAATTATTTTCAGCCTTGTTGAGCAATAAAATCTGAGTTTCTCTTCACATTTTGGCTTTACAAATATACTGGATCAGATTGTAGTGGAAATATATAAATATAAATGTTGATTTGATTGGGTTTCCCACTTTACCCTAGTCGCACTTTTCAAATTAAAATTTAGATCTGCATAGTAAAAATCTGATATTAATTTTATAAGTTTGCATTTGGTTGTGGGATTGGCCTAAAATCCATTTGAGGTCAAATATGTCCATTTGGGGACATTATAGAATAGCGAAAAATGCTTTGGTAGATGTTATACTGATTTACAAAGTGAATAGTATAAGGCTTAGTATCCCTTAAGCTTTTAAAGTCTTCACTTCATTCATTAATATTGCCAAAAGTTGTGTTAATCAGCAAGCAAGCTGCAGATTCATGAACATCCTACCTTTTCTTATTGTTGGACTCCCTATAATTGAATTTACCTTTTTTCTATTGTGTAATCCATTCAAACTTTCGGCAAGACAACAATGCATACTCGATTCAATGATTCCTACCGCTTTTCAATACATACTCCATTTTCAAACCTCGAGGAAAACACTTGTGCATTCTCTACATTCATTTCTCATGTCATTTAACAATGTTTTACATTTTATTTAAGTTTATTTTGTGAATTTTTATGGTTTTAAAAGTAGCGACAAAGATGTTGAGAAACTCCCAAACAACGAGTCAAAATTTGGCTCTAAGTAATCTCTAAGTACGAATTTTTGAACTATGATACTAATCACCAACGACTTAATTTCATGAACTCTTAGTCCACAATTCAAGAACATCGGCATTGGACGTGTGCATTTTACCTAGTGGTCTCATGGGGGGTTGCAGGATTGAGAAACTTTCACAAGGGATGTTGCGAGGGTAGGAAATGTCCCCTTCCTGTCCTCAAACTCTGTCAAAAAAAGGAAACGTCCCAAGGACTGCAAAAATGCCAGAAACGGTAGGGGACAACAGGGGCGCCAAGACGTCCCTCGTACGCCCAGAGACTTCCGAAGTCCTCGACCATACCGAGGACATCTGGACATCCCCGCACAAAGCCTTTAAAAAACATTTTTAAAACACAAATTTAATAAAAAATAAAGCAATGTGGGGGCCACAAGGACCCCCACTTTCATTCCTCAGTACGCTACACCTAAAACAACCATCAAAACAAAAAAGAAGCTCATTTTTGTTATTTCTCATTTTGTGAAGGAGAAGACAAAGAAAGAAAAGAGAGCAGCAGAATGAGAAGAAGGCAAGAGAGCAATATTCTACACCATTTGAGGTATGTTTATCATCCTTTGTTCATTTTGCAAATTTGCACAAACTATTTTTTCATTGTTTCATTTTTTTTTTTTTCAAAGTTTCAAACTTCACAAACTTAGGGAAGTTTTTTTTTCATTGCAGTGCGATTGCGATTGGGTGTTGCGGTTCCATAAAAACAATGAGCAAAAGAGTGAGGGTAGTGAGGGTGAAGAGATTCAAATGCAACATAGAGGTAGAACCATAAATAGGGTTTCTTCAAGGAGTGAGAGTGTTGCAGCAATTGTGGGTTCAAATAATCCATTTGATTGCCCTTCTCAACTCCTCAAAATCTATGCAAAGGGCCCATTCAATCCTAAAAAGCCTCTTTCACAATTTACAACAGCCATTGACAAAGAAAAAAAAATTCTCGGGGAGTAGAGTGTGGTTGTGTCATATTTGCAACAAAGATTTTAGGGGCAGCTACACACGAATTTATTCACATCTTTTGGGCACAGTTGGACAAGGGGTAAAAGGTTGTGAAAGAATAACATTAGCTGAGAAGGCCGAAGTGACTAGGTTGCACATGGAGGGTGAGGCAACGAAAAAAGGGATGCCATTGGAGACTATGCATGGTACACAATTGCCTACCCAATCCGTGGATGTTGAAAGTCAAAGGGGAGAGGATTCTACCAAGGGAAAGAGAAAGGCTACTACTGTTGCTAGGATGTTTAATGTGCAATCACGAGAAGTAGTGACTCTTCTATCCAAATCCTTTTTTGCCAATCCTATACCATTTCATGTGTCACGTTCCCCTTTCTTCAAACAAATGTTCAAACATGTAATTGTTGTTGGTTCCTCATATGTCCCTCCTAGAGAACACAAACTATGAACCAGCCTCCTTGATAAAGAATATTTTAAGGTAAGTGTGGTGATGGAGGAGATGAGGCAAACTTGGATACAGGTGGGCTGCTCCATCATCATAGGTGGGTGGACCGATATTAAACATCGGCCACTCAACAATATCATTGTCACATGTCTTGTTGGCCCTTATTTTCTTAGAGCTATTAATTGTACAAGAAAGAGGAACAATGCAACCTTCCAATTTCAAATTTTGAAAGATGCCATAGAGGAGATTGGACCCTCTAATGTTGTACAAGTGGTGACTGATTCAGCCTACGTATGTAAGCTAGCCGGCATGATGGTTGAGGGTTCTTACAAGCACATTTTGGACTCCATGTTATGTTCATGCTTTGAACAACGCATTGAAAGATATTGGAAAGCTAGATTGGGTGAAGACAGGTGGTGGCGGAGGCTAGACACATACGAGATGTTCATTTGCAACCATCACACCTCACTTGCTCTATTCAGGTATTTTTCAAGGAAGGAATTCCTCAAGCCCGTGGACACTAGATATGCCAACTATTTCATTTTGTTAGAGAGGATGCTTGAGGTGTAGGAGGCTCTACAATTAATGATGGTTAATCAAGAGTGGGGTAGATGGCCAAAGGCAAACACTTCTGAAGGAAAAGGTGTGAAACAAAAGATCCTCGACAATGATTGGTGGTCCATAGTGAGGTAAGCTATTGCTGATTTTATATATTCAAGTTTAGTTTTTAATTTTTAAATATTTTTATCCATGTTTATAACTTGTAAATTAGTTTAGTTTTTCATTCTTAATATTTTCTAATGTTTTTTGTAACTTGTTTGCAGACATGTTTGTTCCTTCATCTCACCTGTAGTGGGGGTTATAAGATACGCCAATCTGCACTCTCCTAGTCTTGGAGAGATTTATGAGACATTTGACAAAGATGCTTGGACGAGATGAAGCAATCCATTCATAGCAGGGGATCCTACTTTGGGATTTTATGAGGATATCAAACCCATTATGACACGGCGGTGGAACATAATGAACACCCCGCTTCATATGGCAGCCTATGCTCTAAATCCCAAATGGTATGCACTACGACCCGGGAGAGTGCCTCCATCTGATGGTGAAGAGGTGAAAGAAGGGCTCATGAAGGCCTTTTGAAAGATGTACACTAATGAGGAGTCCACTTTATCAACTGCGAACCCAATGGCTAACCTTTGTCAATCTCCATGGACCAACATTTAGCAAACCAAAGGCGAGGACAGATAGAGCTACATTAGCTCAAGCCAGACCCTATTGGATGGTGGACATGGCATGGCAAGGATGCACCAGACTTGAGGATTCTTGCCACTCGCATCCTTTCACAGGTAGTTGGTTCCTCTGCTATAGAGAGGAATCGGTCCACATATGGCCTTATCCACACAATTAAGAGGAACCAGCTTACCTCTCGACGAGCAGAGAAGTTAGTAGCCATGCATAGTGCCTTGACACTTTAGGATCGACAGACTCCTGAGTATTGTCAAACTCTAGCTGCACGTTGGGATGTTGATCCCAAAGATGCTGCAAAGATTGATGAGGAGGCACAAGTGGGATTGGTTGGGGTTCCATTGATGAGGCAACGCCTCATAGTTCCAGTGACTCAGACTCGGGGTCTTATTTTGATGCCACTTTAGTGGATTTTGATTAGGGGCAGCAATATATTTTAATTTTGATTTTATATGTTTCAGACATTTTGTAGCCCTTAGTCATTTCATTGTAATTGAAACTTCAATCTTATGTGAAATCTCAATTCAGCTTCAGTTTTATGTATTAAAGTTCTATGGTGTGTGTGATGAATGCTTTAAGTTTAATTTTATCAATGTTATCATATGAATATTTGAAATTTCCTATATTTTTAAGGTTGAATCTTATGTGAAATCTCAATTCAGCTCTAATTTTATGTATTAAGGTTCTATAATGTGTGTGATGAATGCTTTAGCAATGTTATCATATGAAAAAAACTGAAATTTCCTATATTTTTTAAATTTTCCCTTATTTTTAAATAGTCGTCCCCTACCGTCCCTATCCCGGAAACTTGGTGGAACATAGGAATTTAGGAGTCAATTGCAAGAAAAAGGTCTCGGGAGGACAATGTTTTTGCTCCACTATGATTTTGATGCAACTGCATTAGTAAACTCGTATTTCATATATTTGGAAAAGAAACTTTACAAAAATTAACGAAGTGAATCTTGAGAGAGAATGTTTTCACTGTCCATATGATGAGAGATGAATTTTGGATAAAAACTATGTAGGAAGTGAATGTTGTCACTTGGAAAAAATACCAGTAAATATCTCATCGGGCACTACAAGTTTCTAGCTCCCCATCACCAACAACTGCTCAAAGCATTCCTACTAAAGAATAGTTGCTTCATATTTTCAAATGAATATTCTACATTTTGAAATTCTACAACAAAATAAGTTTCATGGGGCCACCTCCATAGTAAATGTAGGAGCTGTAGCCCCCTCCATGGGACCCAACTATAAGAAGAGCATCAGCAACCAACTATTGGATGTTTTAATTGTCCTCCTTGAGAACTTTGCATTTTGGAAACTTGGTGTGCTGCCTGGAATTAATTGGATTGCTCTCCACTCGACAGATACTCAGGCTTTGTCTGATTGTTGGCACTTTGCAAATCCATGGTGGTGAACTAGAAACATTCCTTGACCATGGATTGCACAATGGGATGTTGTATAAGCTCACTTAGCTTTGAGTCCCTACAGGCTCTTCTCCTCCAACATTTGCTAAAGGAGACTTGCTTGTTCACCTATGCTGAACATTTTAATGTACAGAAGACCTTGCAGCACCTTCAGCATTACTTTTACTAGCCTTCTCTGCAGGAGCAGGTTGAGGATTACATTTTCCGGTACTTTGTTGTCAATCTAACCTTCCAATAGGAAAGCTTGGATTATATCGACCATTATCAATACCTTCTTGACCAAAAGAATCCATTTCCATAGACTTCATTAGTGGTCTTCCCTACATCCAGAGCCAACAAGATTCCATCACTGTGGTTGTCTACTGATTTTCGAATGGCGATCTTTATGTCGTGCACCATGACAATTGAAAATCAACAAACTGCAAATTTCTAGAGCAATTCCAAGTTGCCTATCACTACCATTTTAGATTGTACCGATCAATTTTGGGTTATTAGTTGCGCTTATCCACTTCATTTCATATGTTGAGTGATGGCCAAACTGAGGTTGTTAATTGCACCTTGGTCCATGCTCTTTGCATTTATCATCAACGGAATAAGTAATAGGGAAATTATTTGCATTTCATTCAACATAACTACAACTGAGCCTCCCATGTTTCTATAAGGCATTCTCCTTCTAAGGTTTGTTTTGGCTTCCAACCTTTGACACCTTACGGAATTCTAGCTGTCCTTCTAGCTCTAGATACACCCCACTAGTAGAAAGAGTAACACAAAGCTTCATTTATACAAACTTCAGGCAAGTTTCACACAACATTCATGACATTCTCCAATGGAATACAGCCAAATTCCAAGCACTTCGGACTAACATCAACTTACCTTATTCTTTCCAAGTTGGTTATAATGTTTGGCTTATCTTGGGTAAACAAAGGATTCACGAAAAACATAACAAGCTGAAACTCATCAAATACGTGCCTTACACTAATCTTCAAGCAATCAAGTGTAATGCCTTCCACTCAGTTTTGGCATCCGTGATAGTGTCAATGTAAGCAAGCTCATTGATTACAAGTCAGCTCACTTGGAGAAGTTTCATCACTCATCTCAATGCTCCCATTTCTGACTTTCAACAATAGCTAGTCGAGGATATTTTACTCGATATTCAGACTCACACCAATCCTGAGGGGAAAACCACTACATATCCTGTCATTCACAAAAGCACTCTACTGACGTAGGCCAAGTGGTTCTCCCAGTCTGCTATTGTAGAGAAATTCCCTTATCTCATGTAGAAGTTGGGAACAACTTCCCCTTAGCAAGGAGAAAATGATGACATTGATTGTAGTTAGTATGACAACTGTACTTATTTAATCATAAATTAGTCAAATTCATATACAAGTTAGTGGGATTATTAAGGAGGTGGATATTTGGGAGTTTGAAACCTTAAATGACTTTGTAAGATTTTTACCCCAAGTATAGGCTTCTCTTATGTAATTGTCCATTCAACGATAGAATCATGTCAATAAACTAACAAAGAACCAAACATTTGAATTCAGCTCAGATTCATTTGATTAAGTTATGTCCAAAACCTACACATCAGGGAACACCGAAAAATAGTATTTACATCCTTCAATCAAAATGTTTACTAATTTTAATTTTTCAACCCTAAAATAAAACACACATTTCGTTTGAGTTACAGAGAATGTAGAAGGTCTAAAATAAAGTGAGAAGAAAGACCTTGGCAGGAGCCTGAATCTCCCTTGCTGTCATATCCAAGGCAAGTGCATAACCTAGAAAGATACAATCATAAAATGTTCTTTGAATAAGATCCAAAATGAAATAGCACATCATAAATGAGGAATGTCATAGAAGAATGCATTCTTTAAAAGTGAACACACACTTTAGCTATAATAAAAGTTTTATGCATGTTTACATGTCACCATGACATTTTTAACATCTCCTATGCAGTAGTATCTAAATGTGTTTGCTGGATGCATATCTTTCATAGAAACCCGTGTATTTTACATTAACAAGAGTAGAAAACCAGCAAATATGCCTTGTTATGCCAATAAGGACTTATCCTCTAAAAAATTGATGCAGGTGCTATATGAAGTGCCCGGAACCAGGGGGGAGGTGGGGACACGTTCCTACAAAGTTAGAAAGTTTGAAGGAAATTTTGGGGAAAAACATGTATTAAAAAATTATAAAATATTTTTCAACATTAAATAATGAACAGATAAAAATATAAATAAATGAATAGATAGACAATATAAATAAATTCAGAATATAATAATTATCATCATCGTACTATTAAAAAATCTTAAAATTTAAATACCTTGAGTTCCAACTCTAATTTGTTGATCTCATCATTTGACGCTAACAGATAATTCAAACTAAATAAAAGATTAAAATAGAATGAATAATTGCATCATCTTTTAAAATTGATATTCACAAGACTAAATGTTGAGACAATAAAATTAAAGTAAAGTGACAATCTTGAAGATTGATAGCGTATCTCTAATATGCACACCAATCATAATTCAGCCACTGAGTCTCACCCTTTTCCCCAGTAAGATTATAAAATATTTTTAAATTTTTATACTATATTTTATACCAGTACAGATATCTTAGATACATTTATCTGAAAAATGGGGAGAAATATCAATCTCAAGGTGCCTATCTTGGGTTTGTCACATACCATATTGATTAATAACTCTGTTACCTTCTCCATGAATTCCTATTGATTCATGACAAATGGCCTCGATCAAGCTGCGCCACTGTGTAAGGCTTGGAAAAAAATCAGGAAAAGAGAAGCTGGCTCCAAACACCATAGTATGGCAAAGATAATACAATTTTTCAGTTGACTTCTCCATGCAAGAAGTAAAAACATCTAAATGAATTTAAAATGGATGTCAAATTTATGGCCATCCATTAATTGTTAACATCTCACGGACATTACAGTCTACCACTACCACCGGCTGCCACTGTAGGATGTCTCTCGGTATAGTTAAACATAGTGTTTATCTTTAAGAGATAGTATGATTTGTCATCATTTTAAAATATATTTTAGATTTTACTAGGCCTTTGTTTTATTTTAATTTATCTTTGATAGTGTTGAGCTTCCTTTGAAGTGAAGATAAGTTCCTCAATTTTGGGGGCAAGTTTCCCTGAAGTGAGAACATGGGAAGTTAGTCATCTTTTAACGAGTGAGTTCCCAAGGATAGGGGACAAATTCCTTGGATTCCCCCTCTTTTAGGGATATAGAGGAACATGGAAGAAGTTTCCCACAATTTTCCCAACTTCTCAGAATGAGGTCCCTCCCAAACACATGTGCCCGTAAGTCAGAGAGCAAGTTCCCCTAGTAACATTTGTGCTAAAGACAAGCTATTTCCAAAAACTTGTAAAGATTGTTTTTGACCATTTAAAAGTTAAGCTATGAGCATGGAAAATCCATCTATCCAATAAATAACATATGTTACCAGACTTTTGAATCATACTAGAGATTTACCTACAGATTTCAAAACAATTTTCCATCATCAACTACAGATTTAAAAATAATTCCTTTTAGTTACTTCATATGCACTTGATTCCATATAAGGAGGTTGTTATCTTGATCACGCAATTGACACAACAACCTGGAGAATGTTCAGTTCATTCTGCGCATGCACTTGATGCAATGACTTGGAAAGTGTGTCGTTCATTCCATGCATACATATTCAAAAGTTTCATTGGCTTTCAATCATCCACTACTGAACCCTTCATGCTTTTCATTCCCTTTAATAGTCAATATGGTCTGGTCCAATTATGATCTTTTGCTTGCAAAACAAACTATGAAACACAGTCCTCTCCCCTAAGGAGGCCGCACATCAGCACAAATTACATTGATGTGAGTTTGCTTTTCACCATCAAGTATATAGTCCTGAATGATCACAGTGGGTAGAATGAAAATTACAAATTATGACCACAAATAAACTTTTGTCCAAATCCTTGCCACATGTTTAATTGGAGTTTGGTTTAAGTCTGAAGCAGGCTCTTCAAAACAACTTAATATAATCATTATTGTAATTATTAGAGAAACTATTAATCGTCCCTCAATACTGTAAATACTGATTTTTGTTATGGAAGAAATGCACCTTAGATTACACCAAAGAACATAGCTGAAGAATGCCAATATAGTGGGCTCAACTTAAGAGGGTTGAGAACTAACTTGCGGAAAAGCTGATTATTAAAAAAAAATGTCTTATTGGTATCTCCAGCAAGATGATGTGTTAGATAGTTTAAGGCTTCCACGAGAACTTTAATTATATCATTGGTTTTTGTGGGATTTTACTTGTGTGTGTTTAAATCATCTTGTGATGACCTCCATGAGTATTGATTACCCTAATGACATTTTTCATATTGTAATTTTTGCTAAAAATCACATAGCAAAGGGGACCTAAGTAGCACACAAGCACCATAAGCATTTGTCGGTGGAGGCAGAACAGTGAATATAATCCACCAATTTGGGCTTCTCACCCTCTAGCTTCTTTCTCCATTGGCAGAACTTTTGGGTAATGTAATTCCTTATGTCATCTTCGTCTCACAATAATTACCAATGTAAGATTAACTCAATTTCAACCCAGTCATGTATTTATATTAGGTAGTTGGGGAGTTAAAGGCTTCCATGAGCACTTCAATTAGAATATTGATTTTTGTGGGATTTTACTTGTGTGGTCATATCTCAAGCTGACCTCCATGAGTAGGCATTACCCTAATGACATTTTACCTCATAACTTTCAAGACAAATCACAAGGCTAAGGGGCTCACTTAGCACGCAAGCACCATAAGCATTTGTTAGCAAGGGGAGGAACAATGAATATAATCCACCACTTTGGGCTTCTCACCCTCTAGCCTTTTTCCCGTTGGAATAGCTTTTAGGGCATGTAATTCCATATATGCCACCCTTGTCTCACAAATATTACCAATGTGGGATTAACCCAATAACAATCCAATCATGTATTTATATTAGGTAGTTGAAACTTGAAAGCTTCCATGAGCATTTCAATTAAATTATTGATTTTGGTGGGATTTTACTCATGTGCGTCTAAGTCATCCTAAGATGACCTCATGAGTAGTCATTACCCCGATACAATTTTTTTGTTATTTTTGTTTGTAATCACAAGGTGAGGGGAACCATTTAGCACACAAGCACCGTAAACATTTCTTAGTAGGGAAGAAGAATGGTGAATATAATCCATTGCTTTGGGCTTCTCAACCTCTTGCCTCTTTCTCCATTGGAAAATTTTATGGGGTCAATTAATTCTTTTAAGTAACCCTTGTCTCACAAATATTACCAATATCGAATTAACCCAATTAAAAGCCCATCATGTATTTATATTAGGTAGTTATATTACAAATATGTACTTATGGAGGTCACAAGAAAAAAATCCCACAAACAACAATCTAAGATGATTTATTATCGCTTGAAGCAAGATCAAGCTTCTTGGTTAACCATACCACAAATAACTTTCATCTTCTTGGCATTACCTATGTTTCCAAGGATTTCGTGATGATAAGTAAACATAATGTTTTCTCACCCTCTAGCCTCTTTCTCCATTGGAAAACCTTTTTGAGGCATGTAATTCCTTATAAATATCCTTGTCTAACAAATATTACCAAAGTGGGATTAACCTAATTGCAGCCCAATCATGTATTTATATTACATGGATGTACTCATGGAGGTCATCTTGAGATGACTTAAACACACACAAGAAAAATCCCACAAAAATCAATAATCTAAAATAATAAATTTTCACCTACATGCAAGATTGTTTCTTGGCTAACAATATCAAAAATAACTTTCATCTTCTTCACATTACCATGTTTCCAAGGATTCTCTGTGATGATAAGTAAACAAAATGTTTTCAGAGAGCTAGTCAGTGGCTGACCGCATCTCGGAAAAATCAGAACCTTTAAAGAAACAAGGAAAACTAATGACGAACGAGGATTGTCCTATATTAATGCCATAGATGTTCCTGATGTGCATGTCATACATGATGACGCGTTTAATCGGTCACTCCATATAATGTCCCTTTTGGGGACAACTGAAAATTAAGGATATTAGCACAAATTCCAAAATTAAGCAAGTCTGATTTTTATGACAGCAATTAATTAAGGATCGAAAAACACTCCCAAACCCTAAAGAACTAGGGGGAGAGAGAGAGAGAGAGAGAGAGAGAGAAATCCACCCAAGAAACACTCAAAACTTATGAGAAGTTGTTGGCTAGATTTTCTGCATAGCATCAAACCTAGGCAGTCATGAGATAAATCTCCCTCATTTAACCGGTGAGGCTCCCGTGTCAGATTTGTCAATAAAATGTGTTTTTATCTATCAGGGGTTTTACTTTAACTACTTAGTTCATGAACCATAACTAAGAAGTTCTGCAGCAAAGTTGTAAGCAATGCTTAAGAAAGGAAATTTACGTAAGAAGGAAGTAAAGGAATTACAGAGAAGAAAAGAATGAGGAAGATGTGCATCCCAACTAGTAGATTGCAGAGCTAATCGCATGCACATAGAAGAAACTTAATAGATTTGAACACACAGAATTATAAAGCAAAGGTAGCTCCGATCTAGATCTAAAATAACACAAAGTCTATTAAGAGATCTAAGATTTAAAGCAAGAAACAAAATACACCGTGACACAAAGTTCTCCAAACCTCGCTTCTTTGTATTCCTCTCGCTCTAAGTGGCTCTCGGGGTTCAAGACAAAGTCTAGAACACAAGATTGCTTCTTACAAATTCTGATCGATGATTAACCCGAAGGTTCTTCCTCTACTTATAGAATGTAGAGGGGCAATTACAAGCTGGAAGCTTTAGTTGAACTGGCACACGTGGAAGTCGAAAAAGAAACAACTGGCAATCTCCTTCCTGGAATTCCTCTTTGCATGACATGTATGATTTGCAACTGACCTTCTATTTTGCACGTCCGCCACCTATCTCCAAGTAGTTGACTTCTTCAAGTAATGGCTTTTAAACCAATCACTTAAGTTGTATAATTGAATTGATCGCTCAATTACTTTGTCGAAGGAAAGAAGAAGGAAGAGGAAAGCTGACTTTATCGGAGGAAAGAAGAAGGAAGAGGAAAGCTAACTTTGTCTTTTTTCATGTCTGCATGCAGCTGATTCAAACTGGATCTGGAAACAAGCTGGAATTAGTTGGATCTTGAAGCGGCTGGATCTGGAAACAAGCTGGAATTGCAAGCAGTTGGAATTGGAAGCACGCTGAAATTTTGCCTTTGCATTGTCTTCTTCTATCCTCAAGCTTTTGCAGTTCTTCTTGTACATGCATGCATCAATGCAAGGTTGGTCGTAGATAACTCATCATCCTTATTTTTAATTGCATATGAGCAATTAAAAATTCTGGAAAGCACTCCGGGTGAATGAAAATTCAATGAAAGCTTCAACTGGAAGATGAGAGCACATGCACAAGATCTTGGAAGGAATTTTCCACGCACTGTCTTCTTCACGGGCTGCATTCAAAACAAGAGGATGAAGCCTTTGTCTTGAAGCTTTTGCAACTATAAGATCTCGGATCTGATCTGCGTATGGATCTGCACTCCGCATAACAAATTCTCGCACTCGCATAACAAATTCTGAAATCGGGCTATGGATGGAAAAGTTGCAGCTCGAATAATTCCACTCGCTTTTAATCTCGCACGCATGAGTGAAGTTTCTCCCGCACGCATGAGTGAAGTCTTTCTGCCTGGATTTGTCTATCAATTTAGCAAGAGGTTCCGAGCCTAGATCCGTGTTTCCAATATCTCGCAAATTTAGAAGTGATGCATGACTCGGTTGTGCTTTCTTTTTCATCTTTCTTCGCCATAGCTTTGTCTATCTTTGTCTCAATGTCTTTTTCTTCTTATTTAACTGGTATTCTTCAATATCGTGCAGATCTGAGACAATTCTTGATTCGGAGGATATATGCAATATATTGGATATTGATAAAAGCTCATTTTCCTTTGAAAGCACCTGTAATGAATTCCTGCAATTTATTCAGATAAAAATGGCCACCGAGCATGAATAGTGAATTTTAATTGTAAAAACCTGCACTTTTCAAGCCTGCTGCCCCAAAAAATAGTGTTTAATTTGCACATAAAGAGAGCATGAATCCTTTCAACAACACCTGAGCTCCTGTAACACCTGTGCAAACAATTATGCAGACAAAGATCAACCTCCTTCAAAGCATGCGCCAAATTTGGAAGCTTTTAGCCTTGTTTCCACCTTGCCTGAGCAAAATCCTTCTTCAAATGGGGGCGCACTTTTCCTCTTGGCTGCAATTCTTGACCTGTGAATTAAATAATTCACCCATATGGCTGCCCATGCTTATATAACCTTCACAATTCTATAATTAATAATTGCCCTAACAATTAAAGGCAATTAATTAATTAAAAATCATGCTCTTCTCTTTTAAAATAGCATGTTTAAGGACAACCATCCAATAAATTAAATTAATCCAATTTAATCATCCACACTTCACTTCACTTAAGCTTCACAGTGTGCTTTGACCATAGCCACTGAAAATAGAATTTAATATAATCTTTTAATACTTTAAAAAGTATTAATTCCTTCTCAAAAGGGGCTGCATTAAATAAATTAAATTTATTTAATTTTGGAATTCTATTCCAATTGATTTATTCCCTTTGCTTTTGTTGACTTTTCCACAAGCCTAGGTGCTTTTTGGGTGAATAAATATTAACAAATATTTATTTAATGCATTATTATTCACCCAAGGTGGGTCGCACTTTTTTTGCATAATAGAATTCTATTTTTAAGAATTTTCAATGGGATTTTTACCTGCAAGGCAGCCACTTAAGTGATTTGACTTTGAAATGGGATTATTTACCCCGCAAGGCAGTGCACTAAAATCCCTGATTTCACTTAAGTCACTTTTCTTTTATTTCACCATGGGAATTTTTACCCGCAAGGCAGTAATAAATTCCCGCCTCATCTCGCACCTCTAACTTTCCCACCGCAGCTTAAGTGAATTTTATATCACGCGAAAAAGTACCTGCAAGGCAAATGCATAAATTCCCACTTGCCTGCCGCTTCTTCTATTTTTCCCACCGCAGCCTTAAATCCTTTGTTTTCCAAAAATGCGCCCATCCCGCAGGGGCTTTTCTACGTGCACGACTTCGCTTTTTCCCAGTGATCCAGACCTCCGATGGCGACTTCCTCCGGGCATAATGTGCGTATATGTTTTCCAACTGCTCCAGGCCAAAAATCGGGCTTACCCGTGAGGGAATTGTTCCAGAAATTTCACGAGAAACAAAACGGGACACCACAAAAACACGAAAAATTGCCAAAAGTTACAAATAAAGCCCAAAACTTAAAATAAGTTAAAATCCTTCTGGTACATAGGAATAATAACATATTCGCTCATAATAGAGTTAAAACAGAGCGCAAATAGCCTCATACGGGGCTCAAAATAATTAAATACAAATTTCCCGCAGACAAATCCCGACGACAGAATAAAACAATTTTGGGCATCTGGGTATTTGGCGAAAAGGGCTAATATGGCTCTTTAGGATTATCTTGACGCAATACAAGAACTTTCAGGCAATAAAAACAACAAACGACCCATTATTTTAAAAGTACGAAAAATTTTCGGATAGGGTAGTCACAGATTTCAGGGTGAAATCTGAGTGACACCAGTGATTCCTTGGATTAACCTTGATTTTAGAAGCGAAAATGTGATCAAATCATCGAACTAAAATTCTGGAATTTATTACGTCACAAAAACAATTGAAACTTGTAAATTCAATAACTCCCGGAATACAAGGAGTTTCCACACAAATGAATACTCAAAATGACCATAAAAATAAGCAGCATCAAATGCGACTAATATCATAAATTTCCAACCATGGAAACCCTCTCAAAATCGATCCCAAAATCTCTAAATGAGTAGATAAAGCTGAAAACCATTCCAAAAATTCCCCAAGTGGAGATTCCGACTTTATAAAATACGTCGAATCGAGAATATAAATTCATATTTGTAATTTTTGCCCTAGAAGGCACTCAAACACAATCAAACCCTAGTCACTCCAACTAGGAATGGCTCTAAAATGCATGCAAATATTTGTAGATGATGCCTTTGATCCTTCAACACTCAAATCTGCATAAAGGTCTTCAATAAGTCTTCACTCCAACCAAGGAAAGAGGGTTTTCGTTCTCTAACCAACCACTAGAAGGGTTTTCGTCCTTCTAGGAGAAGCCACACACTTGGGTTTTCGTCCAAGAGTGGAGAACAAGGAGCCACTAGCTCACAATGCCCAAATAGAAAAATGCACCAAGATAGATGATGCAAAAATGAGGTCTTCACTTCTCTTTATACCCCTCCTTTGGCGCCAAGGCTAAGAAAGACATGGCCGACCCATAGGAGATGTTATATTTCTTCATTGAGCTTCATTAATTGCCTTAACCCAACCGACCTGCTTCAAAAGGAAATATACTAAAAAGAAAACATTAAATATTAGAAAAACAAATGCAAATAAAAGCTCAATGTCCTTTTCCAACTCCTCTACTTCTTTGCCATGGAAAAGGAATGGCAAGAAGTCCAAATTTTGATCCTCGGTGAGAAAAAGGGACAAATACACTCCAATATTTAGATGTTGTCAAGTCACTTTACTGATTTTACATTCACATCCGCTATGTGAATATTCACAATAAGAGTCATACATGGCAATTCTGTCAAGTAAAAACTGGAGCTTATTATTATAGCCTTTCATTGTCAATACTTCCTAAAGTAATAAACATATGCATTATGAATCCATGCCCTTCAACGCATTATACAAATGGGTCCTAATGCCGATCCAGAACCCTAGCACCTCACCTACCCATAGATGCCATTGGTTAATTCTCACACACTTTTAGTCATTAAAGGTCGATCTGGAAATTACATTCTTATTCTATGTATTAGTTCTTGGAAGGAAGAATGGCATGTTTGATCATTTTGATAGCTTTTATTTTTGAAATTTCCATAAGCATGACAAAGGAGGTGTCAACATTGTTGCATGTAAATAGCTTGGTTGTGTTGTCATGGTTTAAAGTAGATCTACAATTTAGTTCCCTCCATTTTGATTATTGTGGCCAGAGGATCATTGCACAGTTTGTTGTTGCAAATATTCTAAATAATGTGACTTTCCTATCAACCCTGCTAAGTGTGGCATTTTTAATCATCTTCCTTAATTTGATAACTCTAAGAAATGCATATCTGATCATTTAGATAACTTTCGTTTTTAAAATCTCCACAAGCGTGACAAAGGAGGTGTCAACATTGTTGGGCGTACAGAGCTTGGTTGTGTTGCCATAGTTTAAAGCAGATCTACAATTTAGTTCCCTCCATTTTGATTATTGTCGCTTAAAGTCTGATTGCACAGACTGTTGTTGCAAACATTCTCGACAATGTGATTTTCCTATTAACCCTGCAAGTGTGGAATTTTTCAAGCATCTTCCTTAATTTTATAACGCTATTGCTTCAGGCTGCAACAGGCATTCTAACACCTTCAGTACTCTAATGTTCAGTGTTACGCGGGGACGTGTCCCCTAGATTTTGGTGACATCCCAAACGTTTTGGGGACTTGGTGACATGAAGGGGCGTCCCTTATTTTTTTAAAATCTTTAGAAAGTTTTCTGATGTTTTTACTTTTAAAAAGCTGTTATTTTTACCAAGAACATTAAATTATAACATTGAAAGCACCTAAAATACCTTAGATACCGTTTAAACCCCTACATTTCATTAAATAAAGTTAAAATATTCAAATATTAATTTTTATCTATTATTTTTATAGCCGTCCCCATTTTTTGGGAAATTTTTTGCCATCCAGGAAACCCCGTCCCCATGTCTCTGAGACTTAGGTAACTATCCTAATATTTCGAGCTATAATGCCCTCCAACCGTTGTCACAATTTTGTTACTTTTCAATATGCAGATTTATAGCATGTCCTTCTGAGGGCTCTCTTATGTTGCAAGGGTGGACCGCAATTTTGTCATTCTTGTCAACTCTTCTAATAGTGTTGGGCCTTTCTCCATAATCACCAGAGAATATAAATATGAGTCTCCAAAAAAGTTTCAGCTCTGTCTTTCAAGGGTTTCTGATGCATGCTTTTTGCTTCTTGCTAAATGAAATCATTAACCACCATATTCTACATAAACTTGAAAACCATTTCAAATCTAACCTCCCTAGAATTTGATTCTTCCACTTCACATCCCATTATTTTATTTTTTTATTTTTCATTTTTATAATTATTGAATACCTGTGATTGTGAGGGATATGATTGCAGAGATCACAAATGCCAAAAATTATGAAATCACTCAAAGGCCAAAAAAACAAAGTGGCAATAGTGCCAGAAATGTAGATGGTTGAGTCTATCGTAGAACTACTTGAACATGAATAGATTCACCAGAAAAATGCACAAATTATTGTAACATACATACGATACAACACTCATAAAGTATAAACATTTTAAAGAGAAAGACAAAATAGGAATGTATAAACATTTTACGGAGATAGACAAAATAGGAATGTTTTGTTATGTACCTATGGAAATGATTTATGATGCATATGAGTTGATGGAAATGCAGACATGAGGCAGACACCCCCTTAGTTAGTTATATTGGGTCAAATGGGTAACTTGTCAAAATAGTTATATTGGGTAATGATTCAGCCTATGTTGGGATTAGTGGGTTATTCCTCCATTATTATTAATGGAAGGTCTATAAATAGAAGGTAACTATCATTTTGATAGATGTCAAGTATTTGGAGTGTATTCTATTGGATTGAAATCATCTTGATGGTTGTCCCCCTCGAAGTGGGACTCGCTTATTGGGAGATCTTGTATAGTTATTCCTTCCTCAAGGAGTATGGACAATGTTGCCCCACCTTAAGGGTAATTGTTCTATTTCTGAGTGAATTGGATATAAGGAAATCTTAACCCACAAACATCTCTAGTGCTGTGTGATCTCTATTATATTTCTGCATATTATTGTTATTATTTGGCATATTTTTGTGTTCTGAATATCTGTATCTTAACAAGCAGCATCAGAGTTGCAATTTGGGCAAAAAGCGAGAATTTTTTTGTGGGCAAATCATGTTCTGTTGCAGATTTTATCAGAAATATAGTGGTGAAGTTTAGAAGTTTCAATTGTTAGTAAGAATGCGAGAGAAAGAAGAGAAAATGGAAGGCACGCTCTGACATGTTCGTGTGTCCGTCATTTATTAATCAAAAAGTTAAATATTTAGATGAGAAGCTTTCGAACATTGATAACTGAAATACATTAAGTAATAGCTAATGTCTAATTAATATCTTTAATAATCCACCTTATTGACTAAACCAGAGACTATTCCAAGTATGTCCCAAAATTAAAACAAAATGGAACCAAAGGGGTTTAGCCATTAGATCTGCAGGCTATAATATCCCTTTCAAGGGCTGAAACTGAAAAAGAAGGAAACCACACAAACCCAACTGCAATAGTTTTTAAAACCTAGGGCAAACTGTATAGGAACTGTATAGGCTTAAAATTCACCAAATAACCATGCACAACAGCTGAAAAATACTTCTAAATAATTATTTCAACTACGACAATCAATATCCATCCAATTGGCAACAAATAAATGGAGAAAATCAGCGAAGATACACTGCTGTAATTAAATCTGTAACAGCAGCAGGACAGCCACAAACAAAGGCTGAAAATAATAGATAAACCCCTCCAAAAATCACCAAAATGTAGATTCCGGCCTTATAAATTATGGAGAATCAAAATATAAAATCAGATATGAATTATGTGCCCTAGAAAGCACCAAACCCTAGTCACTCCCCTAGGGAAGAGCTCCAAAAATCATGTAAAGCCTTTGTAATCCTTCTTCTTGATGTCTCTAATCCAAATCAGCAAGCAAATCTTCAAGAGATGTCTTCAAATCACCCACATGGAGAGTTTTCGTTCTCCACCAAGCCACAAGGAAGGTTTCCGTCTTCCTTGGATGCCACACAAGAGGGTTTTCATCCTCAAGTGGAAAGGTATTGAGCAACTTGCCCAAAAAACCAATTGTAGATGTAAATGCGCCAAAGATGGGTTGCAAATGAAGTCCTTCAATCCCTTTTATACTCCTTCCTTGGCGTCAAAGGCCAATTAGAAGAGGACCGACCTCTTAAGCTTCACTTTATCTTTTAATTACCTCTTTAATTTATTCAAACCTAATCGACCTGCCTCCTAAAGGAAACCACTAAAAGAGAAATTTAAATATAATAAACGAAAATTGAAATAAAATGCAATTTCTTCCCTTGTTCACTCATTCTTCTTTGCCACGGAAAGGGAATCGCAAGAAGTCTACATTAGGCCTCAATTCGAAAAAGGGAACATTACACAGGCTACTCTTAAGAGGTGCAGAAGTGAAAAAAATATCATCGAATCAACCATCGTATATCGTGATGAGGAATTTCAATGTGTTTGGTGCGAGCACGATATACTAGAGCCTTCACCAACTTCAATACACCTTGATTGTCACATAAGATGGAAAGTGGAGTATGTGTAGAGATGCACTCGTGGTTAGAGGTCACATTGAACGAATGCCTTAGACCACATAGCCCACAATTTCATTGTTAGATCTCACCAAAGCAAGATCACAAGCGCTGACTTGACAAGAAACAATAAAAGCTTCTTTTATTGATTATGAGGAAAAATTACAGACTTTTGCACCAATGGCATTTAATACTCATCACAGTCTTCGACAAAGACTGGAAAAATCCTCCGAGAAAATCAGCCCTACAACCTATCCTCTATAAGCTTGCAAACTCAACAATGCTTCTACGTAACCAAACTCAAATCCTCGGATAAGGGAGCTCGATACCACTAGTCCTTGGCTCAACTTGGCAAATGCTAGGTACGACTACTCGAGATAGATCCTCCCGGATGAATGCTTAGCCGTAAGTTCCATCTCTCGAACTCAGCTCTTTCTTTGCCTTGCATGTTCACTACTCCTTTCTATTATAGAATCTAGCTAGAATCAAGGGAGAAGAATAAATATTCCTTTGCAAATAAAAATACCCTTGCAAATATGCCTCATATCACTATTGATTTCTCGACTAGATTGCAAGTGGTGTCACATCAAATCACCTTCATTAGATCAAAGCATACCAAGTTACCTAGTTTGTCCTTGGGCGAACAAAACGGATCAAGGTCCATGTGTGTTCCTCATAACTATATTAATGTTAATAGAAGATCTTCTGACCTCCCATATTTGCAAGATGCAAGTCTCCAACATGGTGGTATAAACTAGAAGTCCCACAAGGCGTGTGGTAGCACCTAAGGCTTCGCGGCATTGATCATGGCTTCAAGATGTCGTGAAAGATCTTCACGAACTGAATTCAACTTCCGCAAGCAAGGTGAGACTTCTACGTGACAAAATGGGGTAGTGCAAGGCTTCTATAGAAAAGCGGTGGTGTAAGAGCTAGGCAAGGTGCTGCAACATATAGCATTGCTTGTGGTACCATGCGAGGCCAAAGATGGTGTTGCGACATTGCATGGCACCGTATAGAGCTTCACGGCATTGTGAAGTATGGAGTAGGCATTGTGCGGCATGGGACAAAGCTAGGCGGTGTTCCATGGTGTCGATAGGCCTCTATGATATTGTGTTGTATTGGTAGGCCTTCGTGGTATTACGCACATCAATTGACCTTTGAGGTATTGCGCGACATCGGTTGCAAAGTGGCACAAGACTACGGGTGAAAGTGTGATTACACAAGTCTTTCTTCGGTTTTAATGCTAATTGTTTTGGTTGGCACAAGATTGTGCATGAACCTGGATGCTCTTGCATCATGTAGCTTGAGGAAGTTGAGGATCTACCAAAATCCAAACTAGCCAAATTGCTTCACAATTGGCAATGATCGCTGCCTTGTACTTGGCTTCAATGGAAGATAAAGCCACGCAGTGTTAAAGCTTGCTCTACCAAGAAACAAATTCTCGACCAAAAGAAAAATTGTACCCAAAGGTGGACCTTTGACTATCCACCGATCCTTCCCATTATAGTCCGTGTAACCCGTCAATCTGAAATTTATCGTCCTATAGTATTGAAAGCCAAATTCAAGAGTTCCTTTAAAACCTTCAAGTTGCACCTTGTAAACCTCCCCGTCCATATCTTTGTTCGAAGGTACTCTTTACATCCATCTAAAACACCTTTCCATCCATATTGAGCTCCTATGGTGAGAAGCAACTGAAATGTGACCATATTCGTTGTAGGAGCAAAATTTTCCTCATGGTTTATTCCCTCCTATTGTGAAAATATTTTTGCAACAAGACGGGCCTTGTACTTGTCCAAAGTACCTTTGGCTTTGTATTTGATCTTGAATGCCCATTTGCATCCAATGGATTGTTTAACTTGAAGTAATTCCACCAAGTCCCGTGTATGGTTCTTTATCAAGCGTCATATTCAGCTTGCATGGTAGTCTCCAATTCAAGTTTTCCTTTTTATTTAGAATATCAATGTGGTTAAAGTACCATAAAAATATCGGATGAGAGAGCAAAATGAACATGCTCAGCTGAACCAACAACCTTTTTCTCGATCGTCTAGGCTTGTGCATTTAATTGAGGAATTTCATCCTCCCGCACATCTTGTATAGTGGAGTAAAACCACTTAGGCCTCTATTGCCCCCGTGAAACCTGTGATTGCTGAATCTAATCCAGAGTTTTGACCAATGCCTATTGCCATCGATGATAGACTCGTGAAGTATTTACGGTATGTAATGTCCCTTTCTAGGGCACACTTTGGGAAATGATGCAATCACCACAAATCTGATCACACACAACTGTAAAGCACAAATATTAGAGCATAAAAATGATCTTGCAACAACCATAAACCAACCAGCAAATCCTCCCAAGTATGGCGAATCAGCCTATATAGATCTGAGGGCTTTAACCTTCATAAACCCTACCCCAAATATGAATTTCACAATCTGAAAATGACAGTCATAAACCAGCAACTGAAGATTGATTTTAGACTCCCCTTAATCACTACCAAGCAACTCCTTACACAGCAGAAGTCTCCTCCCAATGGAGCGGCTGGTTTGGGGAATTCGAACCCTTGAAACTAGGGTTAATTCAACCTCAAAAATTGCATAAGTGTGCCCAAAAATCTTAAATAAATATTAGCAACAACTTCACGCAGGAAAATTGAATTTTCATGCCCTAGATCTGGAGATATGATTTTATGTCAAACCCTTGTCTATAGAAAATTATGGCAACTTCAAAAATTCATAACTCACTCAATAATGCTTCGATCCACACAAATAAACTATGCATGGACTCACAAAAATAAGGAGAACAAGAATATGAATGCTAATCATGAGAAATCCCCTCTAAAGTACCCAAAATTGCACTTTTACTAATTCGCCCAGCATAAAAACCCTCCAAAATGGATGCAAACCCCACACATGCAAGTCGCTTCAGCCCTAGAGGGCAGATCTAACCATGCACAACACCCACAAGTAATTCGCTCCACGTGGAATAGGAAATATACAGCGTGAACACAAATTATATGCAGAATAACTCCCCAAGGAAATTTGCTACAGCTAGGGCACAGACCAACAATAAACTTCAAATCCAATCTTCAATCAAACTCCAAATCGATCGGCAAAGAGAAAGCAACAATAACCAACTAGGGCATACATCCCATTCTCTTCAAGCATGAAGAATTCAATTTATCAAATGTTCAGCCTCCCTCTCTAAGGCCATCCTCCTTTTATAAGCTAAGGGATGCAACATAAGCAGTGGCCAACCTAATCCCTTTTTGGAGAGAAACATAAGAAGACATAATTAAAATATAGAATTACTAATCCTAAGTGTACTTTATGACTTTCTAATTTGCCAATGACTCCCACTTGTAGCACATGGCATGCCAAGGGGTTACAATGCAAGAAAATAATGCAACAGATATCTCAAAGAAGACCCCTAGCTTAATCCTTAAACCCACGGGAAATGGAATGGGTTGACGGTTTTTGACTTTCTTTATGTTTGCAAAAGAGGACATTATAAAGTATCAACCATGGGTTGTTGCACTAGCATCTGTGATGGAGTGCTAGATTTTTCATCTTTCACAAGAATCAAAACACTAGAATCGGGTACCTCTCGATGATTGTTTGTTGGTTATAAACAAAGAAGGATTTTGTCTCCTTCATGTCAAGATCTCGACTAATACTATCTTGTTACTAAAAATATCAATAAGCCTATTGGCTTTAGACACTATAGCCAAAGAAAATATATCTTTTTATTTTCAGAATCTAGTTTATTTGTCAAGAACCAAAATATATACAAAAAAGCAAAAAAATGTTAAGTTATTACCTCATGTTTAATTCTAGACCAAGATTGCTTAGGTGTGACATCCAAAGAAAGCTTTGCAATGACTCTTATTCGGGTACACCATCATGTTCACCACTTATCCACAATATTTGTATGACACACCCCTATTGTGCCTTATGATAGTTTTGTTACGCCTCTCAACCACACCATTCTTTATGGAGTGTACAAGGTTGTTGATTGTCATTGAATACCTTTCTTTCTATAGTAGTCCTTGAACTACTTGAAATGAATTCACCTCCATTTTCAAATATCAATGTTTTGATCTGCTTTGTTTATCTAGTTTTCCAACAATCCTTTGATTTTTAAAATGATGCAAAGCGATCACAAGTCTTTTTCAAGAAGTAGGCTCGCATCTCCCTAGAGAAATTATCCACCACGACGGAAAATACGTTGCACCAAGGATGTGGTGATCCATGATGGCTAGCAAAGATCTCGCATGAACAAGATCTAATAGCAATTTTGCACGCCAAGCACATTCAATCGAAAATGGTTTCCGCTTTTGCTTATTAGACAAACACCCTACACACATATCTTATTTTTCTTGGATAGTCGACAAACCAAGAACCATGTTAGCTCTACTAAGTTTGGCTAAATACTTAAGTTTAGCCGACCAAATCTCTCGGGCCACGAAATATTACCCTACACAATTAGTGCATGTTAGTTGATTGTGGCAGGGTCAACATGTCTATACAATCCACCTTGTCTAATGCCGAGGGCTACTACCTTGTCTTGTTTTACATCATACACAATACACTTCTTCGTTAAGAAATTCACCTGAAACGGTGGGATTTTTAGATAATTGACAGATACATCAAAGAGATTTATTCTCGAACATCCCCAATATTCCTTACTAAGAATTTTGCAACATTATTCAACACTGTGTAGATATCTCTTCTCCCTTGTATAACATGTGATATCCCATCACCCAATGAAACTTAATCGGGAAAACTTGCATTTGTAGTAAATTTTATACACCGGTCCTTATGACACGAGAAATATCTAGATGCACAAATCAAAGAACCAAAGAACTAGTAGCACTATCGTTCGAGCATGATGCCATGAGGGCATACTCTTCCTCAGAATCCTATTCAGCTTCAACAATTTTCACATTTGCTTCATTTCGTGGCTTTTTGTTGTGGGAATGTAATATCCCCATTTGTGAAGACCCTTAGCTTATTTTTCCCCGTGGGCTTTTGGGATGTTGCGGAGAAATTATGTTAAATAGTTAAATAATATTTCCTGAGAGTGATTTTGATCATTTGACATTATAAAGCAATATTTATTTAATTATTTAATTAAGGATCTTTGGGTGGTTTTTCCACCACCTTGGAGTATTGCTCACAAAAGAGTAATTATGGAGCAATTGACTTAATTCTCAAAAATGCAAAATAAAAAAGGGAATTAATTAAATAATAATAGGGTGGTTTTTAATGTCAAAATACCCTTCAAAAGGAACGCCACACATAGGGATAATAAAATACTTTTATTTTATGTTTTCCCCAAAAGGGAAAGGTCGGTCTTTATTAGATATTGCACCCCTTCTATAAAAGGGAGGTCGCATTTCCTTAGAGAGTTATGATGATTGAACTTTTGATTTCACTCCATGCTTGGAGTATTGGGATGCAAGCCCATGGAATGTATGCCCTAGCTTTTTTATTGTGCTCTCTCTCATTGTAAGCTTCATTTGGATCTATTGTTGAAGACTCTCAAGTGAATTTCAGATCTGCCATTATTGCTTGAGCTATTTCAGTTTTGGCGCCAAGTTTAGAGTGTGAAAATCATTTGATATTGCTCCTTTTATTTCTTCTATTATTGTTGCAAATATTATTACTATAAAGAACTTGGTTTGGTGATGATTTGATCATGTTTTGATGCCATAAATGCTAGATCTGCAATCTGTCATGTGTTGTTGATTATTTCAAAGCAAGGGGCTAATATTTTGGTGTATTTGGAGGCTAGGAAAGAGCTGGAATTATTTTATATAATTTTATCTAACCCTAGCGACTAGAAATCAGTTTTCTAGGGCTGTTTTGGCTAGGTTTTAATGCTCAGAAAATTCAGATCCTTAATGCAGTGGAAAACCCTAAATTTCTAGTTTATTTTGCATCTTGTTTCATAGAAAAACTCTTAAGTATTGAAGGAGTTGTGAATTTTAGAAGATTCTAGCTATCTCGTAGCTATCTCAAGTTTCTACTAATTAATATTAATTTCAGATCTGCAATTTGGGGTCAGTTTAATATTGGATTTGGTTGTAGAAATTAGGAGAAATAAGGAGAAAGTGATTTTATAATTTTTGGAGCTAATTGGATGCCCTAAATGTGTTGGGCGACCTAATTTTTAGGGCAAAATTAGGGTTTTATGTTGGCTGTGCAAAAACTGATTTTGGGACATTGTTCTTCATATTTTTGTGGCCCAAAATCCAAAGTTTGAGAATTTTTGTTTGGATGGTTAAGCAGAAATAATTTTGGAAGATTGCAGCAGTTTGGGTGTTTTATTTAATTAATTAACTGCTGTTAAAAATCAGATCTGGGTGATATTAGCATTCTAATTAGTTTTCTCATCTAACCCACCACTTTGGCATACTCCAACCCCATTTTGGGTTGTATTATTGCCGACATTGAGTTATTTGAGGTCAAACTAAGAAGATCTAATCTTCCTAGGATTGATTTGGATAAGTTTAATTTGCAGATTTGAATAATATCCTAAAAGGGATATTACATGGAAAGAGCATCTTGTAATATCCCTTCCCACAAAGACCCTTAGCCTATTTTGTCTACCCAACGGCTAAGGGAAGAAAATAAGGGTGACTTAAGTTATAATATTTTATTATAAGTGCAAAAGTGAAAATAAAATAAAAGAAAAACATTATATGCACTTATAATAAATTATTAGTAACTTAAAATTAGTAAAAGTAAACAAAGGGGAAAAGCACTTAGAAAAAATGAATTATACATGGAAAAGTGCGACTTGCTTATGGAGCAAAAGTAAGTGATGAAAAAGGGCAACATAAAGAAAAAGTATATGGGCCAAATGATTTATTCTAGGCAAATGTGACTTGCCTAGGGAGAGAAAGCAAGTGGGTGAAATCATTTAATGAGGAAAAATATGATTGGCTATTGGAGGTGGCCATTAGGCCCAATTCTTCTATTTAAGCAATGGGGCTTGCTTGGAGAGACACACTTGAATATTTTTCCATTTCTGATTTTGTATGAAGCTTTCAACTTTGTCTATATTATTTCTAAGGACGAAACCCTTTAGAAATACCTCTTGAGGACGAAAACCCTCCAAGAGTTGAGAGGATTCTCCATACAGGGGTTTCCATTGGGCATCAAGGAGTTAGTTGTGTTTTCTATCATTTTTCCAGCAGTGTGAAGGTTGTAATTTTGCAGATTTCTACAAGGGTTTGAAGAAGGGAATTGTTGTTGTGTCTCTTCTTCATTTCCAGCAGTATTCTGGGTGGAGCGACCTATCTAGGGAGCTGGTTCGTGAGATTTTGGAGTTGTCTAGAAGCTGATTTCTATTGTTGTTTACAAGTCTGATTTTTAGTGATTAAATCAGCCAACTTTCAAAAATTTTCCAGCCCAAAACCCTAAGGGTGAATTGGTGTTTTGGCTGTTTAGGGCACTTGTGGTGGTCATTTGCATGAATGGGTAACATCATTGCATTCTCCCTATTTTTCTGAATCCTGTGCATAGTTTATTTGTGTGGATCGGAGCATTTTTTAGTGAGTTATGAATTTTTGAAGTTGCCATAATTTTTTGCAGATTGGGGTTTCAAAATAAATTCATTTCAGCTGTATATGGGCTCTAAAAATTCAGATCTTTGCACGAATATATTGAGGGTGAAATATTATAAGTTTTAGCTCTGTTTATGGTGGAAAATATCATGATTTATTTTTTATTTTTATAAGTTTCAAAATCTGCCCTAGTCACCATTTCTGGATTTAATTCAGATCTGCATTAGATATTTTGAGATAATTTCTATAAATTGCATTTGGGTATTTGGATTTGCCTAAAATCCAAGTGGGGGTCAAATATGTCCATTTGGGGACATTATAGTGGTATCGAGCTTGAAATCCTCCCAACCTATAAGGAAGGAAGAGAAAATCAGATCTAAATGCAATCAAAGAAAAGATGAAGTGGACCCAAGTCCCTTTCTTTGATGGACGAGGAAATCTCTGCGAGATCTTGGTTAAAAGAATTTAAGACATTCTTGTGTTATAATCCTATGTGTCAGGATGATGCCCTCATGCTCATCTCTAGATACATGGATGGAGTAGCACATAAATGGTGGGTCATTTGTTGAAGACCCAAGGGGTTGAATCTGTTGCTTCACTTGCAGATTTCTCACAAAGATTTCTAGAAAGATTTGATGTGTAAGATGGTAAGGGTAAGCAAGGAAATGAAGCCATGGAGTCTACACCCATGAAGGAGGACAAATCGATCTACAGCCAAGGGAAGAAGAAGCTTCTAGAGAGAAAGGTATGGCTTCCATTGAGCAAAATAATTGCATTAGTGTTGGCTAGATTTTCTGCATAGCGTAAAACCTAGGCGATCATCCGATAAATCTCCCTCATTTACCGGTGAGGCTCCCGTGTCGATTTGTCAATTAAAATACGCTAGTATCTATATGGGGTTTTACTTTAACTGTTCACTCATGAACCATAGTCATGCGTGATTACGCAGCAAGTAAAGCAAATTGTTTAAGAAAGGAAATATTTATAGAGCAAGAAAATAGTAAAACACAGAGAAGAAATGGGGAAGATGTGCATCCCAATCAATAGATAACGAGTTGATTGCATGTACATAGAAGAAACCAATAGATATCAACGCACAGAATTATAAGCAAAGGCACTTTCAAATTTAGATCTAAAATAACACAGTCTATTAGAAGATCTAAGACAAAAAGCTAGAAACAAATTGCACCGTGACACAAAGTTCTCCTAAACTCGCTCATTTATATTCCTTTGATTCAAGTGGCTATCAAAGGTTTCAAGACAAAATCAAAACACAAGAATGCTGCTTACAAATTCTGATCCTTTAACCCATAGGTTCTTCCTCTACTTACGAGAATGTAGAGGGGCAATTACAAGTCGGAAGCTTTTAGTTGAACCGGCACATGTGGAAGTGGGAAAGGAAACAATGGCAATCTCCCTCCTGAATTCCTCTTTGCATGACATGCATGATTTCAACTCAAAATAGAACCTTCTATTTTGCACGTCCCGCCACCTATCTCCAAGTAGTTGACTTCTTCAAGTAATGGCTTTTAAACCAATCACTTAAGTTGTATAATTTAATTGATTGCTCAATTACTTTGTTGGAAGAAATAAGAGAAAGAAGAATGAGGAAAGTCATGCGGTCTTGTCATTTTTCATATTCTGCATGCAACTTGATTCTTTTGCCTTTGATTCTCACCAAACCGGACCTGGGAGCAGCTGGATCTGGAAGCAAGATGGATCTGGAAACAAGTTGGATCTAGAAACTTGCTTATGAGTGTTGCCTTTGCCTTGTCTTCCCTCTTATCCTTGAAGCTTTTGCAGTTCTTCTCCTGTACATGCATCAGTGCAATGTCTGCCATAAATAACTCATCATTTTTATTTTTAATTGCATATGAGCAATTAAAAATCAGAAAGCACTCTGGGTGAATGCAATTTCAATGAAGGCTTCAACTGGAAGATTGAGAGCACATGCACAAGATCCTAGAAGAAATTTTCCACGCACTGACTTCTACATGGGCTGCATCAGAAACAAGAGGATGAAGCCTTTGTGCCGGAAGCTTTTGCAATTATGAGATTTGGATCTGGGGCCTATTGACTTCAGCAAATCTAGAAGCTACGCATGATTCCGCTGAGCTCTCTTTCATCCCGCTTTGCCAAGGCTGGAGCAATCTTTGTCTGAACAATTCTTTTTCTTCGTACTTCAAAACTAATCGAAATTCTTCAAAATCTGCAGTGCGATCTCGGATAATTCTTGATTCAAAGAATATATTCAATGTATTGGACATTGATTTAAGTTTAAGTTTTTTTTTTGTAAAGCACCTAAGCACCACCGAGTATCACTTATGCAAACAATTATCTAGACACAAATCAACCTCCTTCAACCCAGGCGCCAATTCTAGAAGCTTTCAAAGATTAATTTCACCTTTTGAGCAAAAATCCTCTTCAAATAGGGCGCACTTTTCCTCCGGCTGGACTTCTCTTGTGAATTTATTAATTCATCCTTATGGCAGCCCCTGCTTATATAATCCTTATGATTCTATAATTAATTAATGTTTTTCCTATTACTGGCAATTAATTAATTAATTAATAAGCTTCACTCTTCAAATGGGGTGCCTATTTTGTGCATGCTTATGGCTGCCATTAAATAAAATAAATTTATTTAATTTTAGACTATTGCTTCCACTTAACTCAAGCCTCACAAAGATGCTTTGACCTTAGCCACCGAAAATAGGAATTAGTTTAATCATTTAATACTTTAAAAGTATTATTTATCTCCCAAAAGGGCGCACTTTTTGACATAAAGGGGTTGCATTAAATAAATATTATTTATTTAATTTTAGAACAATCTATTTTCAACCTCCTTTTGTCCATTTACCTCTATTGACTTTTCCACAAGCCTGGGCGCCAAAATTGGGTGAATAAATATTAACAAATATTTATTTAATGCATTTATTATTCACCCAAGGTGGGTCGCACTTTTTGGAATAAAGAATTTCTATTTTTAAAATTCAGATGTCAATGGGATTATTTACCCTGCAAGGCATCCCTGAAAATCCCATGATTCACTTAAGTCATTTGACTTTCATAATGGAATTATTTACCTTGCAAGGCAAGCAATAAAATCCCATGATTCACTTAAGTGATTTTTCTTTTATTCCACAATGAGAATTTTTACCCTGCAAGGCAGGTAAGAAATTCCGCCTGCCTGCTTACCTCTAATTTTCCCATTGTGACTTAAGTGACGTTGCTTCCATGGGAAAAAGTACCCTGCTAGGCAGCCCTGAAAATCCCATGATTCACTTAAGTCGTTTGACTTTCATAATGAGATTATTTACCCTGCAAGGCAAGCAATAAAATCCCATGATTCACTTAAGTGATTTTTCTTTTATTCCACAATGGGAATTTTTACCTTGCAAGGCAGGTAAGAAATTCCCACCGCTTCGCCTCTAATTTTCCCATCAGTGACTTAAGTGACGTTGTTTCCATAGGAAAAAGTGCCTGCTGGCAGTGTGCACAAAATTCTCACCTGCCTGCTGCTTCCCAAAATCCCATGATCCACTTCAAACCTTCTTTTTCCAAAAATGCGGCCAGCCCAGAAGAGGCTTTTTGGTGCACGACTTCGTCTTTTCCCAGAGAACCAGACCTCCAATGGCGAATTCCTTCTGGCACAACGTGCGTATGTGATCTCTAGATACTCCAGGCCAAGAATCAAGCCAAACCGGCAAAGGAATTGATCCAGAGAAATTTCACAGAAAATGAAATGGGAAAAACACAAAAACACAAAACGTTGCCAAAAGTTACAAATAAAGCCCAGATTCATTCCTGGTTAAAACCCTACTGGTATACTAGAATAACGATATATACGATCACAACAGGGTTAAACCGGAGCACAAATTGCCTCAAACGGGCTCAAAATAATTAAATACAAATTTCCCGCAGCAAACCCCAGTGGCGTAATATAATGATTTCGGGCATCCGGGTATTCGCAAAATTGGCTAATATGATTCTCTGGGATTATCCTGACACATTACAGAACTTTCTAGCAATAAAAACACAAAACGACCCATTATTTTAGAAGTACGAAATTTTTTCGATAGGGTAGTCTCGATTCCAAGATGAAATCTAGGGACACCAATTAGTGAGGAAGAAACATTGCTTGTTGGATGCCAAGTTAGAGAGATTATTTCAACTCCAAAGGAACCAAATATTGATATTAGACAGGAGAAGAAGTTAATATATACAAGCAAGGAGAATGTAATGGAAACTCAAAGAAAGTGTGAGTGGTAAAGAAGAGCTAGGGCTGCTAGATTGATAGCCGCTCAAGGGAAACAACACCTACAAGAGTACAAGGCAAAGAGCTCTTCATTATTGACAACAATTCAAGGGGAGCATAAAGACAAATCAGATCCACACCAAAGTGAAGAAGTCAAAGAAGACTTTATGGAGCAACTTGCACATGAGGAGCCTCCCATGGACACTTGTGTGAAATTGCACCTGTTGTAATTTCCAAACCAACAGCCTTTGATCAGCTTTCAGATACATTTAACAAGCACATAGACAACAATGTTGGGGGCAGCTCAACATATGTCTATCTTGAACACTCAGAGGATATTGATGGCATTGAAAGGTATGGAATGAGTGAGATAAGGTCATATCTATTGATGCATATTCAGATTTATTTTCCTCTTGAGAAAGATGTTGAATTAGAGGATGAAATCGACACATAAACTATGTAATACCTAGTGTATATGATTATCTTGAGAGAGGTATATGGTGGCAAGATTTGTTTCATTTGACAGGTACAGTGCAAGGATCTTGGATCACTTCAGCATGTTTTGTCTCTTGTGCATGGCACTTGGAAAAAACAAGTTTGGAATTGCTTGAAACAAATGGTGAAACAAAATTTGGAACACAAAGAAGGGATTCATTTTGATGAGCTTCCTCATCAAAGCTAGTCGAACTATGTGGGGAGTTACTGTCTGCGGGCTCTGCTTAGTCTTGAATCACGAACAACATCCTAACAAAATCTTCACTCGAGCGAAAGGTTGAAGATCATGCGCAAAGTTTCGAAGAAAGCTTTTAAACTATTTCCCAATTCCACATCCGCATTGCTTGAGAAGGAGTAACACTTGATTCTTTCACAAGAAAATCACTTATAACACTCAAAGGAAGTTGCAAATTCATGAGAAATCGGTAAGAATTTATAGAAGGATGAATCTTGGAGAGGTCTGTGTGAATTATCATATCAAGATTGAATGCGAGATCAGTTTTGGATGCATGGGTTTGAAGGGGAAGGCGGATTGATATCTGTCTAAAAGTGTGTTTTTGGCTTGATTAAAGGTTTTGCGCAAGGAAGCATCAAATTCAAATGAATATCTATATTTATCCATTTCCCAAAACATATCCTCCAAAAGGAAGGTGTCAAATCAGTTGGAATAATGGCATCAGGGAACAAACGGTTTGTGGATCGAGAAAATGAGTGATTGTGACAAAATAAACAGGACAAAACGGGGTTGAGCAACAAAAGCAAAATATCTTACACATGTCCATATCAACAACTAAAAACAAAATCAAGTTGATATCTAACAAAAGAATCTTTGCACTAAAAAGATATTTTCCAAAAAATGGAGTCCATTGTTGAGCCTTCTAGGATTGTTCGCTTATGTTTTGGGGAGATGTCAAAGGAGATGCCTAGCTAATTTTGTATAAATATGAGGGTCTATCCTCATATAGAGGGGTTAGTTTTCTATTTGAAAAGTTGAGAGAAAGTAATGTAACTCTGCATGTTTCCATTTTCTTATATGGAATACATATGAACTTTGAGTTTTTAAGTTTTTGTGTCAAGGTGGTTGCATTGTACAGCCATTGGCGAACATTGAGGGCATTTAATTCATGTCCCCTTGTCAAGAAATTGAAAGTTTGAATGACATATGCCTGCTTATGATTCTAGTTTTGTGTTTTGGATCTTGTATGTTGAAATTTGATTAATGAGTTATAATTTTTACTGCAATTTTGTGTTTATTGCTTCTATATGTAATACACTAAATCATATTTCTAGTAAGTTGCATCTTTTGGTCACTAAATCAGTATTTCTTTGTAGCATTTACTCTGCAATATCTAAGGTGGTTATAAAACCCTATTGCAACCTATTGGTTAGATGATTTTTGTCATCCTTTGAGTGTATCTTTGGCATATGAGAATAGGAGCAATAAATACTTCATTAAGATTCTTGCATAAGCTTTTATGTTAAGTGTTTTAAAGATTGTCTTGAAAATATTTGCAGAAAATTGAGTATCAATGAATGCAAATCTTTTTGTTTAAAAATTGTTACTACTTAATCATATGTTCTTTACTTCCCAGGATGGCATGTTGTCATAGTAGTTGATGCTTTGTTGCAGGAAATCAACCATCATTTACTCCCTTTACAAATTAAAACTATTATACTTTCCCCACACCATCACACTCCCATTTAAAGATCCATTTACTACCTTGTTGTTCTATTTCCTAAGCATCATTGAAGACACTTCTTCATACCCATATTCCCATCAAAAGTGATGCAAGAACAATTGAACTACGTTGTCTCTAGTAACTTGTGTCTGATGCATTAAGTATATATGACATTCTTGTGACAACTCTTGCGAGTGAATGTTATATTCATGGCCATGTTTAGCTCAAATTGACCCACCATTTGACAAAGACAGAGAGGAAATAAGTACAGATCATCCTCTCTCCATTCAAGTTACCCAATGGGTCCTCTCACCCTAGTTTAAGGCAAAACCAAAAGCAACAGGATTAGGCCATCCCCTTTGTATGTGCCTCTCAATCATCCCAAGAGCTTGGTTCTAAAGAGAATGTCAAACATCTCCCCAGCTACAAATGACATGTATCACACAGTTTTTGCATCCTCTAAGCCTTCCTACACTCTGAAAGAGCTGCTAGGCCCCAGGGTTGTAAAATTGGGAGCCAACATATCTAACAAAGTTGGTGGTATTGTGAAGGGGTATAATCATTCCTATAGTCATCACTTGGGGATGAAAACCCTCATTTGTTGCATTGGTGTCTTCATACGGGAGTCACAAGTGAACTTAATTGGCAGATTTCTAGAACAGCAAGGTGTTTATCCGTGCTTAGGGAACTCCTACTTCAGCTCGGACATACTTTTGGGAGCTGCCACATTCATTTTCAGCTTGACCTACCCATTTGGAGATTTCGGATCACTTTTCATGGGATTTTCATGGTTTGAATAATTGTGATTTCACTTTCAATGGATGGTCTCTTCAAGATCATTTTGAGCATTGGTTTGTGTTGAAACTCAAAGTATTGATGGAGTTATGAATTTTAGAAGTTTCAAATGTATTTGCACTTAAAAATAAATTTATAAAATACATATTTGCTCCAGATTTCATCTTGTTGGTTTTATTGAGTATTTGGGATATTTCTATGTTAATTTTCAGTCCATATTGCATGTGAATGATTGTTCCTAAGTGCTGGTACAGTTCGCTGCCCTAGAGGGATATTAATTAATGTTCTAAGCTGATTTTGATACCCTAAAAGTGTAATTTCCAGTTCGCTGCTAGGGTTTCTAATATTGTTGGATCTGCTGTTATAAAATCAGATTATTTTCAGTTCAGTGTTGGTGTATTTTCAGATCTGATTCCTTAGGGTTTGTGGCCAAACCCTTATTTTTGGTTTAAGCCCTAGAAAGGAAATTACAATTTTAGTCTCCTTTTATTCACCCCTTTAGCCAACGGAAAACAATGAATAGGCTAAGGGTCTTCTTTTTACTTCAAGTATTTAAAAATACCTTTTATTTTAATAATAATAATATTATTAAGTTGGCTAAGATTTAGAATATTATTAATTATTTTAATCTAGACAAGGGGGCATTACAAAAAGGTCTATATATAAGAGGTGAATATAAGAGATAATGCAATCGAATAGTTTATTGATCATACAAAGAGGTACATATAGTTGCATGATCTCCTATTGATAGAGAGTCTACAAAAAGAGGACATTACAGAAAGGTCTATATATAAGAGGTGAATATAAGAGATAATGCAATCAAATAGTTTATTGATCATACAAAGAGGTACATATAGTTGCTTGATCTCCTATTAATAGGGAGTCAGCCATATCACATACAACCACACAGTCTCTATTTTTAGGGGTCAGTAGCTAATACAACTCATGTAACCTCTCACTCTCACACAAATAGTGATATACCAAATACATTTGCATATACACACTTAATAATATGTGAGTACCACACTGATATTCCCAACAGTGAATATCATTGTAATGGATGTCAAGTATTTGGAGAGTATTCTATTGGGTTGAAATCATCTTGGAGGGTTTTCCTCCCAAAGCAACACTCTCATATTGGGAGATCTTATGGGTTATTCCTTCCTTAAAAGTATTATATGGTGTTGCTCTAACTTAAGCGTAATTATTCTCTTTCTAAGTATATTGAATATTAGAGCATTTTGGTCCACAAAATATTTTTTATGGTGTGAACTCTATTATATTTTTACATGTTATAATTTGGCATACTTCTGCATTCTGGATATTTATATCTTACCAAATGGTATCAAAGTTGTAATTTCGGCAAAGTGGGAGAAATTGTTTGTTTAGATAGATTGTGTAATATTGCAGATTTTGTCAAAAAAGAAGTCAACTTTAGAAACTTTTTTCTCCCTATTTTTAGAGCTTTCTAAAAATTGGTCAAAAAATATAGCAAGGAGAATGAAGCTTTTGAAGTTGAATTCTTTTTATAACAAAATTTACAACATTACACAATTTGCCCAAAACAAAAGTTCTCCCACTATGGCTGAATCACAACTCTAATGCCACTTAGTAAGATACAATATCCAGATCACACAATAAGAGATGTATGTAAGCCAAGATGACTTAATTTCCAATATACACGAGAGTAGAAGGTACGAAAACACCATACTATAATCTTTGAGGGAGGAATAATTCCACAAGATCTCTCAATATGAGAGTACCACTTTGCGCGAAGGGGGCGGGGGTGCAACCTCCAAGATTATTCCAACCAAATAGAATACTCTCCAACAAATACTTGACATCCATCACAATGACATTCACCTTCCATGTATAGACCTATGATTAATAATAGTGGATGGGAAAAACATCAATCCCAACATAGACCGACTCATTACCCAATATAACTAAGTCCACAAGTTACACATCTGACTCAATATAAATATAGGGGTGTGTGTGACATGTCAACAGCTTCATCAACCCATATACATAATAATATCATAGCCCTAGATAATGACATGTTCTCGTTTTGCTTAAAATAAATGGACATGGTCTGCAAGTATACAACAGAATGTTCTTTTTCAAGGAGATCGCCACAAGTGTGAAAAGACATAGAATAGAACCATGATGGATGCAAAATATATTATATAGATACAGCCATTTGTATATAATCATACCATAACCAACACTCAACCAATATTATTCATTTTATGTTCACCATATTTATTTATTCACAACACATGTAGACAAGCACAAAAATATAAAATATGAAATCAAAAATCTTGCTTACATGCATCTTATTATGTTATCAACACAAGGAAAGAGTGGTAAACCAATATGTCATTGTGGATGGGACCTTACCTAAAGAGCTCAATGGAGGGAGAAGTGTATAAATGTGCTATAAACTTATAAAAGGAAATAAAGTAGGGATTGAATGGAATAAAGATTGAGTTAATGAAATTAATTCGCCATAGGATTCTTAAATGTGGGATTCATTATGATGTAAAGAATTGTCTCCCTTCAAGCATTAGTAAGTTTTTCACATTGACTAGGACAATGTACGAGATAGGGAGAAATAAGGGTACAAAGGGAGAACCCTCCCAAACACCAAAAAGCGTAGCCACAATTTGCTTCTACATCAAAGAGGGGAACCAATGATGATGGGGACAATTAAAGTGATGATGGTCAATCTTCTTCATCGCAAAGAGGATATTAAGGAAGAGGAAGTCGAATTCTCAAAGATATCATGAACATCATAAGAGGGGAAGTGCCCAACCAAGTGACATGATTTACAATAAATATTGTGGACGCCAAGTTAGGACTTAAAAGTACGAGGAAAGGATGTGATTTGATTCAGATTTTGTTGACATCGAGAAGATAGTGTGGGGTGATGGGAAGTGAAAGCAAGAAAACAAGGTATGAATGTCGTAGAGGTTGAAGCTGGTGTGACATTGTTGATATTATTCAGAAAATGATTGGCAAAATTCTTGTAGATTGTTGTATTGTATTCCATTACATTTGTTAACATTCCAATGAGTAAAATTTAAACAAATCAACCCAGTTATCTGTCTTGCCTAGTTGTGTTGTACAATAATTTGTTAATTAAGTCAAGTTAAAATTATAAATATGTAACCAAGCCTGCGGAGAAATAAAGTGAAGAAAGACAATCATTTGTTTTATCAATCTGTGCTTGTCCCTCTTTTAATTTAATCAATAACATTGACATTTTTAAGTTATATCGATAAGAATCCCATAGTTTGTGAATGGGAGTTTTTAAAAGAGAATCAAATGATTGAATTCAAAGATGAAAAGCAAGATTCAAAGTTATCATCAATGAACCCTCAAAAGGCACTGCTTGTAAAACACAAACCTTAGCTAAGAAAGCCAATGAGGAAGAGTTGTGAACTGAATTGTCTTAATGAGCTCAAAAGCATATATAAAAGGGCAATATTTAAATGGTTTTCATGTCCATTATGATTGAGTACCCAATTCATTTTCCTCCAATAGAAAATACCTCCAACAGTATCAACACTCTGAATCTAGCATTTATTACAAAAAAAAATGAATAAAGATCAAATGTGTATTCTAAAAATGCATACATCTAGTTATATAGCTAATTATACCTTCTACATAGTCCATTGCACGTGCTTGTTTCACATCTCGAGCTTTCTTTCCAATAACAACTGCCAACTCTACTTCATGGTCTAATGACAGCAAGGGGTGTGGAATCTCGATGGTTCCACCATTTTGTACGTATGAAGATGTTGGCTTTAAGAACAAAACTGGCTCCTGTAATGTCAAAGTTTGGAGGACTTTGTTGCCTTAGTACAATAGATATAAGAATTTCTTAATAACTACTTGATGATATGTACCAATTTCTATACAAAGATCTTTTTAAAAAATTACATCTGATACGTGAAGATAAAAATATGTTTATATGCATCCATTAGTTGCACTAGCAAGATGTTAGACATCATGCAAGAACTTGTATCAAGTTACCTCATCTTATTAAGTGATAAAATACTCCTGTTATATATTTCATACATAAATGATAAAGTTCATGTCATGCCTAGTGTAAATGTTATAGACCACATTCTTACACATGTTCAGACATATACAACAAAATAGTGTTGAAGGAGTAATTCACAAAATTATTATTCCTACATAGATAGAAGGGGAATCTAATAGTTAAGCACAATGTTTCATAGAGTCTTGGGACAATCTTGGGGAGGGAGGACCAAGGGCCTAGGTTTGGGGACGGTGGGAGGATAGTGGTGCCAATATATATAGTACTTGAAAAAATAGTTATAAAAAAATCATAAGGAATAACAAATGAAACTTGAAATATTACTGAACACATTGCATTAAACAATTAAAATGATAAATATCAATATATTAATATTTATGTCATAATTTATATTCAAAATGATTATTACATCTGTTTTTCAAATACAATTGGCCAATGGCCCAATGCCTCTAATCATCCCCAAAGTCCGCGCCAAACTTGAAGTAATGCTTGATGAATGTGTTGAAACTTGAACAGTTGATCAATGAAGACTTGGCACTTGCTCTTCAAACTTTTGTTGTTGCTCTCCCTCTTGCTAATGCTCTCACCTCTCACTCTTGCAGCCTTGTTTGCTCTCACTCTTGCACTTGCTCTCACTCTTGCATTTGTAGCCTTGCTCAATGTTTTGTGATTTGGAGTGAGGGTGTGAGGTTCATTTATAGTTTTTTTGAGTGCTTAAAGTGTTGGTGGGGCCCCATAAACTATTAGGGTTAGGGTTGGGGGCACAAACATCTAAAAATATATGTTTTTAATTTAAAACACATCTTTTTCCATTTTTGTAGCAAGGGAAGGTTGTGGATGTTTGAGACGGTTGAAAGAGTTTGACAAGTCTCTATGAGGTCTCGGGATGTCCCAAAGTCTCCCATCCCTAATTGTTGGTGTTGGTGGTGGTGGGATGGCAAAGGTACAGTTCTTAAGTGTCCCCAAGTCCCCAAAACGTCCCATCCGTGGAACTGAAATTTTTTTGGGGGATGCATCCACATGGAACGCTAGTTAAGCGGACATCGCGATCTCAAAACTTCCTACTACAACTCCTTTCATGGTCAATGCAGCAATCATCACTACCTCGTTTTACTCATCAGCCTAATGGTGAAGCATGTACACTTTATAGAAGCAATCACTTGTTCAAAATTGAAGGTAGGATTTGTTGGAAATTCCTCTACAACATGGTAAGTTGAATCTGATCTTAAAGAACCCTCAACTAGATGGCTCAAAACCGAAGGCCAATCAAAATTGTTGAGCTTTAAATGCTAGAATCTATAATCACATATAGTAACTGAAAAATACTCTTATCTGCTCCAAATCACATCATTGTTTTATTAATTAGAAAACAGAAGCTATAATGCTTTGGAACACATTCTAGAAAAACACACACTAAATGAATAAAACATTTTTCCTACGCCTTCTTTTATAGCTGAAGAAGAGACCTAAAAATAGCCTGAATCCTAAAATTGGATCCATCCCAAAATTAAATCAACCCTTGACCTAATTTTATCCTAGAGCTTTGCGTCCTTAAATAGTCAAAATCAAACTTTAAAAAGAAAATTGCTTTCTAAAAGTGGAAAACAAACTACATACAAGCAACTCAGTAAATTTCGATAGCCAAGAATAACACTGACTAGAATAGGATTGTTGTTCTCTATGACTGTATGCTCTGCAAAAGTGTGCCCAAGTTTCGTGTGTGCCCTTTGCTAGAGGACGCATTCTGAAGTACCATAATCTAACACTCTCTCTTACTGAGGAATGTGTTCACCAATCCTAGTCTCTTCGGAAACATCTCAAACTTCCCCTTAGCTAGAGGCTTTGTCAGAATGTCTACAACCTACTGATCTTTCAAAACGTTGTCTATAACAACTACTCCCTTCTAAACTATCTCTGAGAAAGTGATATCTGATGTCAACGTACTTGGAGCAGTTTGAAATATTGGATTCTTAGAGAGATTGATACAACTTTGATTATCATAATAAATAACTATAGTCTCCATTTTCTCAGAAATCAGCTCTGCAATCAACTTTCGAAGACAGATGGCTTCACAACTAACGGTATTGGCTGCCATGTACTCTCCCTATGCTGAACTCAATGCCACTAAAGTCTACTTCCAATTGAACCAAGATATGATGCTTGAACCCAAACTAAAACATCACGAAGTACTCTTCCTGTAACTTGCATCTCCTACCCAGTCGAAATCAATAACTCTATGCAGCATCAACTCATCATCCCCTACATATCTTAGACCAAAATATATTGTACCCCTCAAGTATCGGAGCACATGCTTTGGAGCAACCCAATGAATCTTTCTCAGGTCAACCGTGAACTAGCTCAAAGTGTTCAAAACATATATCCGGTATGGTATCAACCAAATACATCGAGGACCCAATCAACTGCTTGTACACCAAAGGATCTACCAAATTTTAATCCGATTTGAGATGTAACTTCAATTTGGTATCATTGGAGCAATGATGGGTTTATAATTGATCATCTAGAACCTCTTCAAAATATCAATTGTGTATTTTCCTTTCCCAAAGAAAACCTCACTTTTTCTCTGCCACACCTCTAGAGTCTAAACCCGAGAAATAGTGTATCGATCCAAGTGCATCAGTCCAATGTCCTTCATGTCAAATTCTTTAGCCAACTCTTCCTTGCACCTTGCAATGAGCTTCTTTGAACTCCTGTAAGTATCAGATTGTCTACATATAGGACCAAAACCAACAAATCAGATCCATCAAATAAATTATACAAATTAGGAAATGCAAATGTTTTGGTGAAGCCCAAACATGACTAGTACTCACCGATCCTAAAATACCAAGCACGTGGCGATTGCTTCAGCCCATAAAGAGCTTTCTTCAACTCCGTGCATAGGGTCTCTCGCCCATGCACCTCAAACCTTCTTGTTGATTAAAGTACACTTCTTCCCCAATCAGGCCATTCAATAAAGTTGTATTAACATCCAACTGATGTAACTGCCAACCAAATATAGCTTCCAAAGACATAATGGTCCTAATAGAAGTATATCCGACAAATAGAGTAAAGGTCTCCTCATAGCCAACCCATGCTCTCGAGAGAATCCTATAGCTACAAACCAAGTCTTGTACATTTTGTTCTACCATCAGCTGCATGTTTCACCTAGTACAGCCAATTGGAATCCACCACTGAATTCCCAGTTGGTCTGGGCACTATCTCCCACACATCATTCTTCATGATGAAGTTGTACTACTCTACCATGGCATCCTGCCATACATGTTGGCCTTTTGCCTCCTCATAATCGGTAGGCATTGCATCAAAATGAAGGAAGACAATAATGCAACATAACTGGAAAACTTTTGAGGAAGAATTACCCGAAAAGAAGTCTTTCAAGCATCAACTTGTTGCTTTGCCTCTTACAATGTATATTGAATCCATTTAGGCTTCCTTGTTGTCTTGGGGGGTAAGGTTGTCTTTGTTCCTATAATGGCACCTACCTAATTTGAACATGTACTCCCTGAAACCTATGGATCAACACTTTGGGCAGCAAGTGTTGCCTCCTCAACTATTGTTGGAAGTTCTGGCATCTATAAGACCATGCATCCTCATTTGCCTTCACATCACGAGTCACTACTATCTTCCTCTAAGATGGAACATAGATCTTATAAGCTTTAGAGGTCTGTAATGACCCTTTCAAGGGTTTTAACCACACACACAAAATGCAGATCTGAATTTTAATTTGCAGCAGACTGTAAAGACAAAATCAGCGACTATATCTATCTTGAAATATGCCAAAAAACACCAATAAACACCATAAATCAACTCGCCACAATTTTATATATATTTTATGGAATATTAGGAGCCAAAATCACAAAGAAATACTGAAGATCTCACTGCTGGAAATTAATTATAAACTGGAAATTGCAGCCACAAGAAAAATATGAAATATGGGTCTAGAAACCCTCTAAATTCACCAAACTTCAAATTCCGGCCTTTAAAAATATTACAAATCAGATTATGAAACCAAATTTCTCAAATACTTCACCAAAAGTTCCAAACCCTACCCAAGGTAGGTCGCTCCACCCTAAATAAATCAAATACCAGCTGGAAATTACAAATATCTCTTCAAATCAGCCTTTACTTCCAAACCAAACAATGATGAAGGGTTTTTGTCCTTCACCCAAGCCACTAGAAGGGTTTTCGTCCTTCTATGAAGCCTCACAAGAGGGTTTTCGTCCTCAAGTGGATGAACAAGGAGCAACAAGCTCACAATGCCCAAGTAGAATAAAATGCGCCAAGTCTAGATGCAAATGATGCCTCTAATCTTCTTTTATATCCTCCTTTTGGCGCCAAGGCTCATAAAGGAAAGGCCGACCTCTAATGAACCATTATAATCTTTCATTAAGCCTTATTAAAGGCATTAAACCCAGCCGACCTCATTAAGAGGGGAAAACTCTAAAAGAAATTATAAAATATTAGAAAAATCATGCAAATAGAAGCTCAAGGTTCTTCGTCTTCTTCACTTCTTTTCCATGGAGAAGGAATGGTAAGAAGACCAAGAAGACTAATTCGTATCTCTCAAATGGGAAAAAGGAACATTACAAGGTCTCATTGTAGCCAACTAGAACACCCTTCAAGCTAGAGGGTTCAAGCTTCATCCTTTTCTCTTCTGGAACATGAATGAAAATTGGAGTCCCAAATACTCTAAAATGAGAAACATTTGGTTTCTCCATTGTAAGAGCTTCCTCTAGAATCTTGTCCTCCAACACTCTACATGAGGACCCATGTTTACTATGTAACCTACAACACTATAAGCTTCGCCAAAGAATTGTATGCAGATCTAAGTCATGAACCATAAACTTAGTAATCTCTACTATGAACTTATTATTTCTCTCTACAACCCCATTTTGTTGTGGGTTTATGCGGTCTTATAAAATCCCTCTTGATCCCTACTTCTCTACAAAAGGAAACAAAGTCATCGGAGACATACTCCCTCCATTGTTCGATCTTGGTACCTTGATCTTCCCGCCTATATGGAGACATCATCCTTGGTCTTCATAAAATAAATCCAGGTCTTTCTAGAAGAATCATCAATGAAAGTAACATAGTACAAATTACCTATCAACGAGGCTGATGACATAGGTCTCTGAGACTTCGAATGAATAAAATCTAGAATCCCCCTTGACCTATGCTCACCACTTGAAAAAGAGGCCTTAACATGCTTATCGAGAGCACATCCATGGAACACTCCTCTTCTCCACCTTGAAGTCGTAGAAACCAACCATGTTCTTCGAAGAGGCAACATTCATGGTTAAGGTGCCCAAATCTTTTATGCCAAAGCTCACACAGATTGTCATTGTTGGTCAATAAAGCTCTTTGCTTCCTTAGATCTTCCAAAGAACCTATAAAGGCTACCCTCTCAAACTCCTTTGGCCAAGACTTGACCAGGGCTCGAGGCTATGTGCCTAATGATTACATGATCATCAAACTCAGCCCTAAATGCAAATCTATTAGACAATTGGTTGAAAGGAGACTCTTAGTCTATCGTGAACATATAATACCTCATACAGCTCCAGAACTTCTCTTGTTTGCATGCAGAATGAGATAGACCCTATCCCATTCATTGAGTACTTGGCATCATCACCAACCTTTACTTATATGTTGGTATGATGTTCCTTCAATCTGAAGAAGGATGCCTTGTTCGAAGTCATATGTCTCGAGGTGTCACTATAAACATACCACCCAACACGTAAGACGTGTGTGGTAGAGCAACGGCTCGACACCATGGAAAAGCTTGTGTCAAGCCTTCTAATCAACTGGTTTGCTCCTGAAGCTTCTACACCTCCTACAAGTTGTTTTTGTTATTGTCATTGTTTTCCCTTCCCTTTCTTCTTCTTTGGACATTAAGAAGCATAGTGGCCATGCTTATTGCAATTGAAGCACTTGATATGACTTAGATCCTTCTTTTGGTGATTAGAAGACCCTAGGTCTTCTTTCTTCTTCTGAGACCATTCCTAAATCCTCTTTCCTCCTTTCCTCACCTTCCCAATGAGGGCCTGATTTGGAACATCATCCTTAAAACTATTTGAGACTTGTTGTAGTCTCATCTCTTCTCCAATGAAAGCATCCCACAACTACTCAAAGTCGGGTAATTTCTCCCGACCACGATAGCCTCAACAAAGTTGTGCTACTGATGGATCGAGGTCATTCAAAGCAATCCGAACAAGCTCATTATTTTTTACTTCATCACCAATTGCACCAATTTGATCTTTCGGATTTGTTCGCTTCATCAGATAGCTTGCCATTGTATTTGTCTTGCTCATGTGGGTAGTGTTGAGCTTGTTCCTTAGAAATATCACCCTAGATACATTTACACTCTAATACAAGGTTCATAAGGCGTCGTACATCTCCTCGCCGTCTTCTTGGTAGAAATATGAGGGATTAGATGGTCCTTCGCCGAATACAACAAGATTTGCTTCGCCTTCATTGCCATTTTGTTGTACCCTACCACCGAGCTTTTGGATATGTAGGAGGCATAACCTTCTCTACAAGATAACACAGTTATGTTTCTTCCAAGATATTCTACAATCCTAACTTCCACGGCACAAAGGATCCCTCCAAGAAGTGACTCTCTTACATACTTGGAGTTTCCATTGTTGCAACTATCCGATCAAGCTTTAATCTACGATCACTCTATCAACTAGGGTTTCACACCCCACAAACCTTCACAGGGCCACGTGTTGATTACTAACACAATTACGCTTTGATCACTTGAGCTTGGATATGTTGCCCACCGAATTCCTCTCGATAACTCTCTAGCTAGCCTCTCCATACACAGAATCCAGAAGATTTCAAAAACTATGGTTTGATACCATGTTGAAAATCCCTCTACACCAAGATAAGCAAACACTAATCTTAAAGAACCCTCAACTAGTTAGCTCAAAATTTCTCAACTTCAAATACTAGAATCTATAATCACATAGAGTAGAGAAACACTAACTAATAAATACTCAAATCTACTCTACATCACATCATTGTTTTATTAATCAAAAACAAAAGCTACATGCTTTGGATTACACTCTACAAAAGCACACACTTTGAATGAAAAACGGGTGAATAAAACATCTTCCCTCGGCCTTCTTTTATAATTGAAGAAGAGACCCTAAAAATAGTTTGATCCTATAACTACCATCCCAAAATTAGATCGATCATTAACCTAATTTTGCCATAGGGATTTGTGCCCTTAAATAGACAAAGTCAAACTTTACAAAAGCAAACTACTAAATAAAGAACTGATTTTCTAAAACTGGAAAACAAATTACATAAAAGCAATTGCTAAATCTGGACGGTCAAGAATAGGATTGATGTTCTCTATGACTGTAAGCTCTGCTGAAATGCGCCACGTTCCACATGTGTGCACCGCCAGAGGAAGGTTGACACCTTGTTGAACGATATATAAGGTAAATGGAATAAACAATCCCAGTGGGCTTCCACAAGGCGGTTTCTTACATCAAACTAGTGTCCCGATTCGCGATGACCTAAAAAAGTTATCTTCACCTTTACCTTTCTTCTCTCAAGTGACTCCAAAAACTTTATTGTAGTGGCACAAGCTTATATAAACCAGGGTCTGATATATTTTCACAAATAGGTGGTCCTTAGAATATTTTTACTCCAATAGTTGTCAAATCTTTCAAGTGGTTCAAGCCCCGTGAAATTTTTGGGCTTGCCCTCCTTGAGGCTTTCATGCTCTCATTGAATGTTTCAAGCCCTTTAGGTCCCCTCAAGCTTACCAAGGCCCTTGAGCTTTCTATGAGCCAGCTTTAAGAGTCAATAAGTACCAATGAGGAGTACCTCAACTAATCATCTCTCGCTTGAAAGGGGACTAGCTTGTTGGTGAAAACATATAATAACGGCACAACATACTCAAGTGCCTCAAAACCTCTTACTACAAGGGTAAGGATTCTACGAGCTCCGTGCCAATGGAAATAAACTCTCTTTGCCCTTAGCTAGTATTTTCTAAGAACCATGTTTTATACCATCCATTTCATCGTACCTTCAAATATTGGCAAGCATGGCCTTCTCTCTCTCATTGTCTCCATAGACAAGCATACACACATAGTCCTCACTTTATAAGCCATACTAGGTGATGCATCATCATAAAGAGAGAGTGATGCCCCATCATAAGGGGGACAATACCTAAAATTATACAATATTATACCACCAACACAAGGGTTAACCTTATCTAACCAACAATATCATTAACATCTTATACGAAGCACAATCACTAAAGGACTTGTACAGATGCTCCAAATCAATCCATGAGTTCATATAAAGTTATAACCCATGCATGCAATGCACATATTAATTATTCCCTTAAAGGGGACAGTTATAAAGGTCAATAATGCGTATTGAAATAAGAATTGTAATTACCATTTTTTGACCATGGATATAAATAAAGGAGGTGACCTTTGCAAGAGTTGGTTTAGTCTAATAGAACATTGAGACAAAACCATTCCAATCATGAAGCAGTACATGATATACACGCAACACGTCATAACACCATTCACGTCAAGAAAAAATATCATAAATGAGATAAGATATATGGAAATGGCATTTGGCATTATTCTCATTAAGAGCATTTGTATGTGCATAATATTGTCAAAATGCATGGCAATAAGATACAAAGAAAATACAAAAGCTCCTCAATGATCAATACAATATCCCTACATAGGGTAAGCCACAACAGTGTATTGGTTGGCAATAATCGCCCAAACGTTTGTATGCACAGCCAATCATAGCTCAAAAATAGAAGTGATCATTACATAACTAGTTTAAGACTCAAAACATAATGTCATGTCTTACTTGTCATTATTTATTACCGGCATAACAAAATGATTCACTTCTTACCTGATTTAATCACCATGCCTCTAATACCAATCAACATCTTGGCCGGTGATGCTCAAGAATTGGGTGGACTGCGAGGAGTGGCAATTGGCGCAGCAAATGAAGATAGGATAGCTACAAGTTTTAGATGTGAACAGAGAGGGAATGAAGAGAAACCGGATTGCACACATCAGAGATTGTGTGTCGATCATTTTATTATGCAAGAGATGGTTACAAAATGGTTGAAGTCGTTACAACTAAACATTAGTTGATAAGTAACTAAACATGACCTAATAATAGACAATAAGCCTTATATTCTAATACCCTCTCTTAAGGCTTACATTATAAAAAGCAAAAACAAATATACTTACAAAAGATTAAAATAACCGAGCCAAATAGAAAACCATGCATTCTTCAGAAGCTTTCTTTGAAAACAGTTCTTTAAGCAGGTAGAGCTCCATCAAGTTGCCTCATAACCTTCTTAAAGGTGTACCTCCTGATTTAAATTCCCGGGTTCTCGGATTCCACCTCCCCAAACTCCCAAATTACGAACCATAAATTATTGGACAACCATCCATATTGAGATACATTCACTGTACTCCATAAAAAGTTATTTCATGACCCCCATAAGAGTATAATTCCCAAGATCCACAAACTCCCGAACTAATTGGGCAGCCATCCATGCTGAGCTTCATCTACACTCGATCCCTTTGCCTTCAAAGTGTGGGACTTCTTTTTAAAAACATATTCTTCATTGGTGAATTCTTCACCACTTTCAGCATCTGGTGGATCTTCAACAATGGCTATATTAACTTCATTTGGTTTTGAATGTTTGCCATTTTTCACACCAATATGACTTTCCGACCCGCAAATGAATGACAAATACAATATATTCTCAAAACTAACTTCTAACCTACAAAAGTCTATTCAATGCAGCAAAATAAAAGTATTGTAGCAGATTTTTACCAAAAATTTGTGCCCTTCTTCTTGCAACTGAAAAATGTAGAGTATCACTTTCAACTACACTTTTGCACGAATCTCATGGTTTACACCCTTGCTCGAGCCCTAACAGAAAATACATTCCGTCAAAAATGTTGTCTTATGGTTCTTCGCACTTGAAATATGACTGTGAGCCCTTGAAACTCGATTGTAATTTTACTTTTGGTATGTTTATTTATTCTCGCAACTGTATTTTCAAGTTTTTGGCATTTGTGTGTTTTAATGACATAAATATTATTCCACATGAACCTGACACGCCCTAATTGAGTTTTTTTCATGTTGCTCATGCCCTAAAAAGGAATCACAACTATATTTCTGTCGAAAAAAATGTGTTTTTGGCCCTTTTAATGTTTTCAATGTCTTTCCCTTTCTATCTCTACTCCTTTAATAATTGTTCCTTCGACGGGTTTTGTATTTGAAAGACATGCCCTCATATTCAAGTCCCTTCGAGCCAATGACTCTAATACCAATGTTAGAAGACATGAACAAAGAAGGAATAAAGAGAAACCAGATTGCACACATTGTAGATTGTGTGTCCGTCATTTTACTATGTAAGAGATAGTTACAAAATGGTTGAAGTGGTTACAACCTTTGTCATAGAATTCACCGATTTTCAATCTAAAAATTCAAAATTTGGTAGTTTTCAAAAAAATCAATTAAATTTGTTTTTAAAACACTCTGAAATTCGTGTATTCAACGTAGTTTAAGTGTTTTTATAGAACCCTAAAAACATCACTAGTTTAGGGCATAAAATTTCTAAATAATATTTATTGATGTTGGCCACAATTTTCATATAGGTTATTCTTCACGAAACAAATTCAGATGGTAACTAAAGCAAAGGGAAGCATGAAGATTTAAGGCTTTCTCGACTGCAAACAAGCTTTGACATGAAGCAGGTGAAGCTTGCGTAGTAATAGACCTGTGTGGAGCTGCATGAAGCTTGCATGAGGATTTTTAGATTCGTCAAGCAATTCAGAATCCACGCTGTCTACGAGCTACACCAACGCTAGGTCTAATAAACTTTAGACTTATGAAACATGGCTCAAGCATAAATACTTAATATTAGGTCTTTAGACTTTTATCATATCTTTTCAATTTAGCAAAGTCAAGATTTTTGTCTTTATTCACTTTTGTCTTTATTCTTTTATCATGTAACTCTACTTGTGGTGGCTCACTTTTGTCTTTATTCTTTTAAATTTTAATTTATAACTATAGACTTTGATAAAGTTTAAAATTGGTTTAATTTTAGTTTTTCTTAATATTTTAAATTAATTAAAATATATGTAAAGTTAATTGACTTAAATTTTGTTTTTTTATTTTTAACCCGAGATAGATCAAGGCTTTTACAAGCAATTTAATTATCCTTTTTAATATTTAATTTGAAATGTTGTATTCGATTTAAATAGGTTTTTAAAATTTATCCAACGGGTAGTGGTGTAACGGTTCTTGGGTCTCCTAGTAATTGGGAGATCCAAGGTTTAAATCTCGGCTCTGTTAAGGTGGCCTACTACCGACGGTTTGATACCCCTGATGATAGGCACCATGATAATGTGGTTTAATCCATGGGCTAGCCAAGAGCTTAAACTTCCATCCTTAGATGGTTCCACGATCGGTGTGGGTTGGTGATGCCACAAAGGGCCAGGGCCCTCTCCCTAGGTAACCTCAACAAAAAAAGGTTTTAAAATTTGAAATAATTTACGATTTGAACATGTTGACGAATTTATCAGTGTCGTAGTTGTTTTGAATTTATCCTCGCCGAACACGAACACGAACTCGGTGACATAGGTTATATCCAAACATTAGTCAATACATAACTAAACATGATTTCATAATAAAAAACAAGCCTTATATTCTTATAACAAGAATAGGAAAAATTGACTATCTGCTAGGAGGTGTTGCAGCTCTAGAAGATGCTAATGTGGGAGGTGACTTTGGCAAGTGTTGAATCGATGCAACATGTGTTCAAGTGTATACTCTAGAAATCTTATCAATTTCCTTCGTTATCTTTTATACATTTGATTGCAACTTTTCCTTCTCCCGATTTACTTCCTCAAGTTGTCAAGCCTCTGCTAATCCATACAAAGGTTAAAATTGAGACTTCCTATTTGTAATGTTCCTATCATGGGATGATATGCAACCATGCATTTGCTAGTTCAAACCAGCCACTTCCCGCTTCAAATTTGCAACTCTTTGGTCTTCTTTTCAATTCATCCTCTACAATGGCATGTTTCGAGATACACACCAACCCATTTCGATATACTGATCAGCTAGAGTCCTATGAAATTGTACATAATCTTGTAGCAGAGCCATGTCTTCCTCATGAAGTACAAGTTTGTCCTGCAGCTGCTCCTCTTCAAGCGCATTCATTTTAGTAAGCTGATCATAAAGTTTAGCTATCATGAACAAGAAAAGTAGGCAGTCCAATAATGGATTAGAAACAAGGACTTTGGCATCCTTGGTCATGCAGATTTTCCAATATGGTGTCACTCGATTTCACCCTAAATGCGTGATTACCCAATCCAAAAAAATTTCGTACTTTTAAAATAATGGATCATTTGTTGTTTTTATTGCCCGAAAGTTCTTGTATTGCGTCGAGATAATCCCAAAGAGCCATATTAGCCTTTTCGCCAAATACCCGATGCCCAAAATTGTTTTATTCTCACGTGGGGATTTGTCTCATGGAAATTTGTATTTAATTATTTTGAGCCCCGTATGAGGCTATTTGCGCTCCGTTTCAACTCTGTTATGAGCGGATATGTTATTATTCCTATGTACTTAAGGATTTTAACTTATTTTAAGTTTTGGGCTTTATTTGTAACTTTTGGCAATTTTTCGTGTTTTTGTGGTGTCCTGCTCTGTTTCAGTAAATTTCTCTCGAACAACTCCTTCACGGTAAGCCCGATTTTTGGCCTGAGCACTGGAAAACATACACGCACATTTTGCCCGGAAGAAGTCGCATCGGAGGTCCGGATCACCGGGAAAAAGCGAAGTCGCAGCAGAAAAAGCCCTCATGGGGATGGGCGCATTTTTGGAAAACAAAGGATTTAAGTCATGATGGGAAAATATAAGCCGCAGCAGGGGGGAATTGTATACCCGCCTGGCAGGTACTTTTTCCCGTGTTATAAAAGTCACTTAAGCCGCAATGAGAAAAATAGAGGCTACAGTGTGGGAATTTATTGCACCGCCTGCAGGTAAAAATTCCCATGATATAATAAAAGGAAAGTGACTTAAGTGAAATCATGGGATTTTAGTGCCTCGCCTGCAGGTAAAGAATCCCATTGTCAAAGTCAAATCACTTAAGTGGATCACGGGATTTTGATGCTCGCCTCGGCAGGTAAAGAATCCCATTATAGAAAAAATCTTAAAAATAGAATTACATGTGCAAAAAGTGCGCCCTTTGGTGATTGATTAAAAGATTAAATTGATTATTTTTAATAATCTTTCTTCTTAAAAAGTGCGCCAAGCTTGAGGAGGTCAAAAAGTCAAAGAAGGAATAAAAGAAAGGAATTAAATTAATTAAATTTAATTTATTTAGTGGCTGCCCCCTTCCTCTCAAAAAGTGCGCCCCTATTTGGGCATTATTTAATGTTTTTCAAGCATTAAAACATTAAATTAATTTCTATTTTCAAAGGCTATGGTCAAAGCACACCGTGGGGCTTGAGTGAAGTGTCAGTGTGAAGGATTAAATTGGATTAATTTAATTTATTGGATGGCTGTCCTTAAACATGCTATTTTTAAAAGAGAAAAGCATGATTTTTAATTAATTAATTGCCTTTAATTGTTAGGGCAATTATTAATTATAGAATTGTGAAGGTTATATAAGCATGGGCAGCCATATGGATGAATTATTTAATTCACAGGTTAAGAATTGCAGCAAGAAGGAAAAGTGCGCCCCCATTAGAGGAAGGATTTTGCTCAGACAAAGTGCTAACAAAGGCTAAAAGCTTCCAGATTTGGCGCATGCTTTGAAGAAGGTTGATCTTCGTCTGCATAGTTGTTTTCACAGTGTTACAGAGCTCAGTGTTGATCAAAGGATTCATGCTCTCTTTATGTGCAAATTAAACACCAATTTTTGGGGCAGCAGGCTTGAAAAGTGCAGATTTTTATAATTTAAATTCACTATTCATGCTCCGGTGGCCATTTTTGTCTGAATAAATTGCAGGAACTCATTACAGGTGCTTTATAAAAGAAAAGGAGTTTTTATCAATGTCCAATACATTGCAAATATCCTCCGAATCTGAAGAATTGTCCAGATCTGCACCAGTATTGAAGAAATCCGGCCAAGTTAGAAGAAAAAGAATTATTCGGACAAAGATTGATAAAGCCATGGCGAAAGGAGATGAAAAAGAGAGCACGATGGATTCATGCATCGCTTCCAAACTTTCGGATATATGAGACACGATCTAGGCCCCGAACCTCTTCTCGATTTGATTGATAGATCCAGAGCCGGAAAGACTTCACTCATGCGTGCGGTCAAAAGTAGTGGAATTATTCGAGCCGCAGCTTTTCCCGTGCACACCCAATTGCGAGTTTGTGATGGAGTGTGCTAGATCTTATCATCCTTCATCCAGATCGCTAAGACGTGATGTCATGGGAAAGACAATAATTCGCTTGATGCGAATTCTTCAATTATTGTCCAAGATTCCAAAGGCGAAAGGTGGTGACTTCTATTAGCATTCGTGATGCTACAGAGGTGGGAAAAGCATAGAGCTAATCGTGGTGAGCATCATGAATAGCCGGTTCATGAAGAAGCCTAGATCCCCTTCCAAGTTCCCAAGAACTCTTCCACGATCCAATTTGGTGCAGGAGGCGGATGATATCGTCAAATCATGCATGCAGTTGAATGGTGAAGCGAATGCCTACACTTTCCTGGACATGGATGTATGCTTTCATCAGACCATCAAATCAACAAGGTTGATTCTATAATCAATTGGTCGTAAATTATTAAGAAGAACATCGGTGAGCAATCGCGAACGTGAAGCGCATCTTCACTTCAAGATGACTTCATACTTGGTGTATCTTTGCAGCCTTCACAGGTGTCTTTTCCAAGTCGGATAGATGTGGTATTCTTTCCAAGGATCCCATTTTCGAGTGCTACCCACAGCTGCCTTGTACTCAGACGTGTGCGTGTGAGAGGACTTCAAAGTGATCAACGATGACTTCTTCTACGATTTCATCTCGCAGTTAGACAAAGACTTGAAGACTCACAGGGTAAGCAAGGAGGCATGGGAAGCAAGTGTCCAAGATTGGCAAAGTGTATTCATCCAATTGCAGATTTCACATACCTCGTGGTTTACGAGCTTTTCAGAAACCAATAAAGATGCCAAGGTACCCGAGTGATGATTGATCGCCATGGAGCCGAAAGCAGTAACTTGTGGAGTTACACGACCTTCAAATGAAGCGCACAAGTCTACGGGCTTCTTCCCACTCACCGTGGGATATTACAACATCGCATTCACAGAGCTCGAGGGATGGAAGCACAAATGTTGTCCGAGTATGAGCAAGAGTTCTTCCTGCGCGGCTTAATTTTGATCCATTTGGAATAGCCAGAAGACAATCTCCTGTGAGAGTACGCACATGTGCCTTCGTTAGAAAATTGATGAAGTGCGTATGAGTACGAGGTTAGAAAGAAAGATTTCAGCAGCTATCGGCAAAGCAAATATTTGACTTTGACTAGCGGATACCTCGCGATCTTAAAGATGATGGGAACGTGGTACTTGACACTTACCATCAAATGGGAGGAGATAAAGCTATACCGCAGATAGCAATGGTGGCCGCAACACAATAAGAAAGATCCGAGTCAGTGTTGGTGAGTACTTCGAGTCGGTCGCTAACGAAGGGATACCGCCTTGATGAAGTATTGATGAATCAAATCACGGCAACTTCGCACAGAGATTCTCTCAAACGAAAGCATGAAGGAGAAAGCAGCAGAAGGTCCGAGAAGTCAAAGTACACAAGATCTCAAGAGAAAGAGAAGACCACTTCTACGACCATAGCTTTGACTCCGACTTCTCCAAGACTCAGAGGATCACCAACTATCGCACCACGCACAGCCAGGATGTTTCCATGCCTTCATCAAACCAGCGACGTTGCTTCTCTCCGCAGCCACTTCGCTCATCACCCGCTCCAAGAGGGTGTCAAGCTGCAGATGACGGAGTTCGAAAGAGCTTTGTCCTTGGATGTTTCAGAAGATGGCAGCCATGATACTGTGGCACTTTCTGATGGAGAGGATGCAGAGCGGGAGATGGTAGTGCACTCAGCGACTTCTCACTCTCCGAGAAGTAATTTCTCGGAATGGTTAGCTATGCAGTTGGTTCCGGAAGCAAGAGTAGAGATGAACTTAGAGGAACATGACTTGCAGCTACTTCAGGATCTGAGCAGAAGAGACAGAAGGCCTAAAGTTGCTAAAGCAACTTCTAGGTTGATCATCACGGATTCGGGAGAGAAGTTTGCTGAGATATCAATTCCGGCGGAAGGAAAGGTAGAAGAGGAGCTCACGGCAGAAGATGTGACGGTGACCAAAATACCACTCGGTCAAGCTACCACTGAAGGATTGAAGCAGGACACGCAGACGTTGCTTGGATGCTTGCCTCTTTAGGCTTGACAAAGAAAAGGCGGAGAAAGAAGAGATGCGCAGAAGCAAATATCTCAATTATGTGAGATCATAGCCAAGGTTGCTAAATCTTCCGCTCACCCATTTCAAACAGCAGTGAGTGATCATCTTATGCAGAAATGGAAGATGCAAGCAATCAAGTAAAGGCTATTGACGAATGAAAGGATCTCGATTATTCGTCAAGCTTCGCGGCAACTTGGGAAGTGCCACCGCTTAAAGGTTATGAAAGATGCAAAAATCAACTAAAGCAACCGATGGAAAGCATAGAAGGAATGAATACAATTGCAGAGAGTAACATGAGTATTTTGGCCGAGATCAACAAGTCACGGAGATGTATTGTCACAGAACAAATTGTGCTGATGGATCACGAGAAGGGGAAGCAATAGAGTTTGCAGATCTTCCGCTTTGGAGATCTGCAGAGTTTTGCTTTGAAAAGGATGCGCAGTGCTTGAGAGTAGAACATCGATTTTACCAGACAAAGAGCTTTCTTTCACCGAGGAAAGAGTGGATGGAGGTGTTACTTCATACGCGCGGATTGCTTTCTAACGAGGTGCATGATTCTCGGAAAGTTCTCTTCGATGGTGCAAAAGAGAATTGATAAAGCTACCAAGCCTTTCACGATGAACTCTATCGCAGAGGGTCGGTGACATCAGCAGTGCATATCATGAGATTTGGGCCAAGTTTGGAAGAAGTGGAAGCATGCAAAGAAAGTGTCAATGAAGGGTCACTGCAATTCAGTGACGTAAAAGGAAGCAAAGCTAAAAAAGATGGAAGGATGCTGAATTATATGTTCGACAAGTATATCAGATATCAGAACAAGAAGAAGATGTAGATGTTACAGCTGGCATAACTTCTTCTATTCTTTCTTCTTCTACTTTCTATGTTCCCGGATGAAATTGTAAACTTCTAAGTTATTGGTTTTGCAACCATTACTTGAAGTCATGTGGAACTATTCTATTAGTTAAGTGATACATGTGTCACTTAAGAAGAAGTTAGTTGAGGATGATTGCCAAATGTCATCTTTACTTGTTGTTCATGCTTTAGTTCAGTTTGAGTCTTCTATTTGTACTTTCCCTCCTACATTCTATAAGTAGGAGAAGAACCTCCGGGTTAATGATCGATCAGAATTTGTAAGAAGCAATCTTGTGTTCTAGACTTTGTGCTGAACCCCTGAGAGCCACTTGTTGCAGAGGAATACAAAGAAGCAGGTTTCCGGAGAACTTTGTGTCACGGCGTACTGTGTTTCTTGCTTTTAAATCTTAGATCTTTAAAGTAAACTTTGTGTTATTTTAGATCTGGATCTAGAACTGCCTTTGCTTTATAATTCTGTGTGTTCAAATCTATTAAGTTTCTTCTATGTGCATGCAATTAGCTCTGCTATCTACTAATTGGGATGCACATCTTCCTTACTTCTTCTCTGTAATACCTTGACTTTCTTCTTCTATCATTTTTCCTTTCTTAAACAGTTGCTTACTTGCTGCAGAACTTCTTAGTTATGGTTCATGAACTAAGTGATTAAAGTAAAACCCCTGATAGATAAAAACACATTTATATTGACAAACCGACACGGGAGCCTCACCGGTTAAATGAGGGAGATTTATCTCATGACCGCCTAGGTTTGATGCTATGCGAAAATCTAGCCAACACAATAACCAGCTTCTCGGGACCACTTCTTTGGCCCAATAAATTTTAAACACATTGTTTGGAAGTTGACTTCTCCTCCTCTAGGAAAAACCTTTTTAAATACAATGAGTATGTGGAACCAATTCCACATCCGAAAGTAAAGTTGATAAGCACATGGCTCGGCGGTTGCTAAAGGCTTTTGACAAAAAGAGGGTATTGACTTCACCGTAATTTTTCCTACTATTGCTAAAAATGGTTACTATCCATGTAATGCATGTTATTTCTCTTCAATTTAGATGGGAAGTGAACCAAATGCATGTTAAGAGTAATTTCCCTAGTTGGATCCATAGGAAGAAATATATCTGCAGCAGCCCTATGGTTTTCTTAAGGCTGGCCAAGATCACCTTGTTCATGGATTCAAGAGATATTTGTATAGATTGAAGCAAGCTCTTAAAACTTGGTATACAAAGATTGACTAATATCTTCAAAAGTATGGTTGATACCCGCCTAACCTAAATTTGTCAAACAAAACATGTCAACGGTGATACCTTGACAGGTTAAATTTTATGTTGATGATTTGACCATTACTAGGAGTGACATTGGCAAGATATCTGAAATATCCCTTTTAGGATATCACTTTAAAACTCATAAATTTATCAAAACCTGCAAACTGAAATTCTGATTTTTCCAGGACAGCAAGGTACAGAAATCTAAAAAAATTATATCTTCCAAAATAACCACTTCCAACAATACCCAGAAGCTTCAAAAGATGTAGAAAAATATAGAGAACAATAAACAATTGAGAAATAATTTTTAATGGCCAACGCTGAATTTATTTTATTAATTTTATGACAGAAAATGAGGAAAAAGTACAGCTGACCGTAAACTCCAAAATATCAATAGAAAATGACTGGAATAATTTTCTATGGCATCATTATGACAATAACAAGCTCCAGATCTGAAATCTGAAAGATCCCAAACCCCTTTTACCTGTATGTATATATATATATATATATATAACGCTCAGGTGTGGAGCTGAACTGATAACATCAAGCAAATCCATGGAACAACATTCTCATACTGCATAAACAAATTAAATAATGCAAACCGGGTGAATATATATAAAGGCGCCTAGGGTTTAAATGGCAGATTTCTTCATAAATAATGCAGCCGTATATTCAATATTGATTTTTGATGATAAATAATTAGGGTAAACACATAGAAATCTGCAGATGAAATGATAACAAATATTGTCTAAAATCCATCTGTAAATGATCCAACCCAAGTCGATTTGATATATATTTGTGGCTGAAATATACAACAATAAACTGGCATGAAAAATACCTCACACTCCAACATAAATCAACTGCAGAATAAGTCGCCCCACTCTAGAAGTTGTATAAATGCTCACTGCTGCAATTTATTCCTTCTTCTGAAACTGCTGAAATGATAAATAACCTGTGTAAACAATGAAGATCCCTGAGTGGAAACTTCTCTCACTGCTCCTGGGGTTTCCGTCCACAAGAGGAATAATCTAGAGGGTTTCCGTCCTTGGATTTTGTCTGCAAAGCTCAAAGCTAACTACCGAGAGAAAATAATAATAATCTAGAATCCCTTTCCCCAAGTCGCATTTTTTCCTTATAGCCAAAAAACCCTCCAAAGATGCAAGTCGCACTTTTTTCCAAATCAGCATAAATAATTTTTAATTAATTATTTCCTTCTCCAAGCAAGTTGCATTTTTGCTTATTTGACCCTTCCCAAGGCAAGTTGCATTTTTGCCTAGAAGGCACATTAAATAATTTATTAATTTATTTAAATGCACTTTCCTAAGTCGAAGTCACTTAAATAGTCTATTAATTCATTATATGTGCTTTAATGATATCTTACTTTATTTTGAGCACAATATAATAAAATTAATAAACCAAAGTCACCCTTGAAAACACCCTTTGCCCGTCGGGTAGACAAAAAGGGCCAAAGGTCTTCGACCAACTATTCGAGAAAAAGGGACATTACAAAATCTTCGGAAACGGGCCACGGAAACCCCTTCAAAATGCTTCCCGAATTTCCCAGGTAGGTCGCTCCACTTGTGGGAGACACCCAACAAGCCCCAAATCTAAAAATAAATGAAACCCTTGTTGAAGAATGGTTGTCCTCCTCTGAATCTGAATTTTTGATTAATTCTCCAAATCTGATCCAAAATTTGAACCGTGCAAACAACAAGCTAGGGATATGGATTGGAAAACCCTCACCAAAGAATGCTCTACCAGCTAGGGATGGATCTCTCACCACCGAAGCTAGGGATCCTGTAGAATCTGACCTCCACAAGCAAAAAAGTTGAAAATAGCAATAACTAAAAATAGTTGAATGTATGAATGATCTCCAAAAGACCCCAAAGGGATATTTATAACCTTTTTCCTCCAATAAACCCTAATCGCCCCCTTTGGGAATTTTCTCATAAACATAAATATAACTTAAGTGACTTTATTGTGCACATGCTAAAAAATACACTTAAGTTGTCCCAATGAAGAAATAGAACATAAAGTACCACCTAGTCGCCCATCACTTAAGTCAATGACGAAATATAATTGTTACTATATTTTTGTGCATACATCAAAAGAGTAAGGGGACTGTGTTTTCATTTTTAGAGGATAAAATCAGCATTACACAGTCCATACAAATCAGCAAAACTCAGTCTATACTGGCAGTGTTTAAGGCTGCAATTAGCAGCTATATCTGCACAAAGAAAGCATGTTTAAAGCTGCTAAAACAGCCAACTGGGTATTGTTTTAACATAGAAATAGCAGCAGCTTTTAGACAGAGTTATGGCTCCAAGAAACATGCATAAACATACCAGAATTAACAGCAGCAATTTAGTTACCTTTTCAATTTAAAAGCAGCATGCTCAAGCATGGTTATGGCGCCAAGTTAGAGAGAAAACATGTTGGTAAAAGCTGCTAAAATAGCCAAAAGGGGACACTAAAATAGTGAACAATGGGCATAATTAATTGCATGTTGTGCACACAAAGTTTGGTGTCAAGGTTGAAGGTTTTAAAGGGCAGCTTGTGAGTGATTTCAACCCTCTAGCATGCAAAAGACAAAGCATGCAAAAGACAGAATAGAAGAAGACAAAGAGGAGATAAAACAAAGTGTTGACCCATGTGCATGAAAGAGACAAAAAGAGTTTGTCTTTGTTTTGAACACTTCATGTTTCAAAGTCAACAAAAGACAAAAAGAGTTTGTCTTTGTTTTGAACACTTCATGTTTCAAAGTCAACAAAAGACAAAAAGAGTTTGTCTTTGTTTTGTACACTTGCATGTTTCAAAGGGAAGCCTATATATATGGGCTAAACCTTTGAATTATTTACATACACTCTTCCAGTTGTTTTGCTCTGGCAATCCTAGCTTGTACTTGCATCTCTGAATAGAAAGCTCCATTTTTGCCTTCTCATATCGCTGGTTTTTCAAGTATTCATTGTGTTTATCAGGGTATTGTATTGCTTTGTTGTGGAATTTCTTCCCTACACTGTTGTCCCTTACCTAAACCTTTGGATTATTTTTACAGATTAGCCTAGAGTTGTGCATGTGTGTGGATCCCTACATTCTTTGTATGCAGTAGTACATGTGTGTGGCAAATCATTGGTGTATCACCTTATTTCCTACATTTCCCACATTTCTTCTCCCTTTTCCTTGTCAATTTTCAATTTTTTTTTGGTGATTCACAGGAACCAACCCACTCTGGAGGTTCACCTTAGTCATAGGTTCCCACAACTTTGAGGTGTTCCAATTTTGTCGACGGAAGAGAGAGTGCACGTCATTCTCTATCTGGGTGCACTTCCGTTGACAACAATAACATAAAGTGAAGTTGGTAACAAAATAAACCCATACCCAATAGCCTCCAATGTCTCTAGCCTCTTGGGTATGACCAAAGCTGAGACGGAAATAAACTTCTAGGCATCCGGGTGTAGGATGGGGATATTACAATAGCTAACAAAAACAAAGTCCGAATCAAACCTTTGATATGATAGTCTTGGGATTGTTAACATCACTTTACAAGTAGGTAAGTGTGGTAGATGTAACCGTGTATGCATTCAACTTAGCAAAGAGCCTTTGAATTAATGATTGTAAACCTTCACGTAGACACCTAATTTCGACCGCGTAATTTTAATACCAAAATTGCACTAATTGTCCTCTTCCCGTCATCACACTATAATTAGCGACCTTCCACTAATTAGCTAATTTTCTCTTGTTCGATGCCAATTAACATCAATTCGTTAGTTAAAATCCTCTTTCAATTAATTAATTACCCATTATTAATTAATTACCCTTTCACAATCTTGTATTTAATTAATAAACCCTCTTATTAATTAAATCCCCTCTCAAAACTCCTCTAATTCTACTAATTTCCCTCCAAATCATCCCCAAATGGCTTCTACAAGCTAAACATGGCCTATTAATTAATCCCAATTGATTAATTAAACCTTCCCTAACTCCCATGGGTCACTAATTCCTAATTAATCTCTTCTAAACATGCTTATCCACTCCTAATTCTACATCTCCTTTATCCCACATTCACTAGGATGTATGCTTCTCCCAAATTGGAAAGCTATATAAGAAACCTAGTACCTTCCTACCAATCTACACTTTTACAATCTTGTACTCATACTCAAGAAAGCATTTCTATTATAGGAAGGCTTGCCAAATTGAGAAACCCCTTACTTGCTAAAGTTAGTAAGAGAAGATTCAAACATGGCCTTTAGGCCATTTTGAGGAGATCTCTTCCCTTTAGTAGCATCCTTGATTGCGTAGCTTACATTTGACTTAGAAGGAAATATCTACATATCAAAAGCACATCCAATTTCAAAAGGAGGTTTGCATTTTTGTTTTTAACGTTTTGTGCAAGTTTTTAGCTTCTTTTCATGCTTTATCTTGATGTATTTGATTAGAGAATTAAGCTAGGATTTACTTGGTGTTAAATCCTTTATTAGATTAGCTTAAGGTTCTTTAGCATACATACACTTCACTTACCCCTTTTCAGTCGGGCACTAATTTGACTGCACATTGTGATATTGGGAAGGTTAATAGTATTTGTATCAATGTTTGGTTGGTATTTTACTTTACTTGACTAGTACTAGACTGGAAATTGCCTACATTATTGAACTGGTCACTAGATTCATGCAAGCTCCTACAATTATCCATTGGAAAGAAGGTAAGAGTATCATGAGAACATAGAGGGCTCTGATCAACATCGTATAGAGTATTCTTCGGGGCGCAATTGCCTTGATTGAATACATCTAGCAAGGATGGAGTTCGGGATGATAGGAAGTCCACTTTTGGATGTGTATCTCATTGGTTCAGGTATTCTTGATTGGTCTAGTAAAATGCAATCCATTGTTGAACTTCGACAACAAAGACAAAGCAAAAAGGTGTTATGACTACCTAACAAGAATTGATGACAACTTTTGCATGAGTTAGTACTTCAACAGTAGCAGTCTAAGCTTTGAGCTATGATAATCGGTGTGTTATCTAGTTAGCTAAGAACCCTAGACTTGCTGCCAAAATCAAGCATATTGAGGTTCATCGTCAGTATATTTAGTGGTTGATTAAATATTGTGTTATCTAGTAGGACTATACTAGATTTAAGACCAGGATGTTGGCATCTTTACAAAGGCCAAAGTTTATCAAGTTGCAGATTTATTAGGGCAAAATGATTTTGTCAATAATCAAGAATGTGAGTCTAATGACCTCTTCCTTTATGATTGTGTCCCAAAGCAAATATTAAGGGCGAGGTGTTAGTGAAGCATACTCTCCTCCAAGTCATATCATTGTACCATTATGACCTCCTTTCTTGAGCTATTGAGACACTCGCCAAGTTTATGCATCTACATTTTTTTGTTTGTTAGGTGGAATAGAACTCTTTGTTTCGTAACTCCCAATATTTTAAAAAACAAAAAAACTTCAAGGAGACAAGTTTTGACACCCACAAAGCATTTATTGGCATAATATTATAAGTAGGACATAACAGTTGGTCGATCCACTATTAAAATCTCAACATAGCAACACAACATCAAATTTACTTTTACTTCCACTTGACAAAGAGGCTATCTTAGCCATTGGCAGTGCATCTATGGAGGGCAGACAAGTGAAAGGAGAGAGAAACTCCTTTGTGTCTTCACTCTTAGCTCTGTGCTAAAATCAAGTTTGTCCTACACTATTTTTGGAAGTGAATGTAACTGCTTTAATATCAATTTAGTCAATGTCAGGGTTGCCCAGCATGTGCACCACTCTAGTTTATCTTTAACCATTGGCAGTGCATCTATAGGAACACAGCATAATAAATGGAAAGATTATTTTGTCCCTCCAACTCGGCTCTGTGCTAAGATCAAGTTTGCCGCCATACTCTATTTGGAAGTGATTATCACTCCTTTGGTACCAATTTAGTCCATGTTGGGGGTACCGAGCATGTGGTCCACCCTAGTTTTTATCTCTATGGTGTGCTGTTAGTGATAGAGAGAAAGTAGAGCCACTATCCACAATCTTTGTGGGGTTCCTTACAAAACCGTGGACTCTCTAAACAAAAAGTATAGATTACATAGTTTATGTGCTGTGTGCACAAAGTGCAAACAACAAATTACAACATATATTACAGAGGATCTAGTATGGATCCAGCTGAAAAGAATTTTAACTGTCTTCCACTATACAGTTATGTATTTATACATATACAAATGTAGCTGCAGTAACTGTGGAATGGCCAATAGTTTCAGTTTGGTCATTAGTTTTTTCAAGTAATGGGATACTGGCAACATGTCATGAAGACTGTTGTGAGCTTATTGTCATGTGCCAAAGTCTCCAAATATGTTGCCGCCAAAACAAAATCCTTGTGTTTGATGTTGCAATATGATGCCTCAAAGTTGATACTACAAGAAACTGCAAGATGCCATGACCTCTTGTCACACTCATTTTTCTAGCTTGCTGCCGAAACATTTTCATGAATGATCGTGTCACCCAAACTTTGGATGTGGGTTCGCCCAATGAAGGGCTTGATGTGAGTAACCCTGCCCAAGAGAAGATTATGATTTTTTGGGCTCTTCCTTGCTTTGGACAAATCAAATTTAATTTTAACGGAGCCATCAAGGGCAATCCTGGTCCGGCTGATTGTGGGGGTGTCTTTCAAGACTCAATTGGGCAACCTCTTCCTAATTTTTCATTAGACATTGGTTCTAACACCAATAATATAGCTGAAAAAGGGACGATGCTGCAAATCCCTAATTGAAGAAATTAAGCTACCGTGCTGCAAATTTCACAAAATTGAATTTGTGCATACTAAAAGGGATGGCAATCAAACAACAGATTGGGCAGCAAAAAGTGGTGTGGGGCTAAGAGATAAGATCAATCACCCGAACATTTTCTAGGAACTCCCATTCCTAAGGAGTTTCAAAAACATTGGTTGTGATGCTTCCCATATAAAATCATATCACGGAAGGGAGAAGAAAAAAAGGTTTGTGGTCAGTATGCACAACAGTTTCTTACCCAATAAATAATGGTTCCATTTCTTTATTGCCTGAACTAGTGTGTATATTTCTTTGTCATGAAACAGGATATCCTCTTACTGCTGAAATAAATACCTCTAAATGATAATAAACTGGTTTACCTCCTTACAAAAAAACTGCCCCCATAGCATACTCACCAGCATCTGTTTCCACTTTGAATGGTTGTTGCAGGTTAGGAAGAGCAAGCACCAAAGCATGGTTGAGCCTGATCTTATATTTCAATGACTCAAAAAACTTATCATGTTCCTTACTGCAAATGAAACTCTTATCGAAAGCTGCAACTGTGTGTAGAGGTGCTGAAGTGGTGTAAAACGATGGAATAAACTTCCTCGTGTATTGTACTGCTCCAACAAAACTCCTAGTCTATCTGGCACTCTTTGTTGTGGGCCAATTCATGATGGCCTACACCTTTGCAAAGTCCACTTGTACTTCTCCTCCAACCACATGCCCAAGATAGACTAGTAATTGTTCTGCAAACACGCATTTCTTCATATTGCATGGCAACTGTTTTTTTTTAACACTTCCAAGACTTCTCTCAAACGTGTTAGATGTTCTTCCCATGTAGCACTAAAAATTAGAATATCATCTACATACACTATTACACATATCTATGAATGGTCGTAATACATCATTCATCAATCTCATAAATGTAGTGGGTGCATTACATAATCCAAAAGGAAGTACTAACCATTCATACAAACCTTGTTTTGTCTTCAAGGTTGTCTTTTATACATCTTCATCCTTCGTATTTAACTTGATGATAACACGGACTTTAGATTCAACTTGGTGAGTTACATGGCATGGTGAAGTTGATTCAATAGGCCATCAATCCGTAGAAGTGGATAAAGGTTCTTGATGGTAATTGTTGAGGTCAAAGTGCACCCAAGATTTGATCATGGAAGATCAATACTTTTGCTCAACATGGGACTGTCTCCAAGTGTGGGACTTGCATGGCTTGAGACAAACCTACGGAGAAGGTTGATTCCTCTGTTTTGCAAATTAGGAGAACCCGCGGAACACAACCTAATATAATGCTAAAACTACTCCTATAGCTAACCTACACTAACACATCCAAGGGACCATGGAGAGAGGGGGAAGGAAAGAGATGCAAAAGCAAATCCTAAGCTAAAAGGGGCGGTGATGACAACAAAAAGAAGGTGGAACTCCTCCTGCTCCAAGTGACGCAGATGCAAGTTTGTAAGATGAATATTATGAAGATGCACAGAGTTCTAATGTGAGCAAGTGAAAGAATACAAAATACGCAAGAGGGCAGAGATATTCACACCAAACACAGAGTATTTGAAGGAAAGAAAGAAACCACACTTGCATTAATCAATCCTTTACAATTTACACACAGAGCCGAGGCAAGAAAATCTCCATTCGCGAGTTGCAGAGGTCGAAAGCATGAAATTTCAAGTTCTCTAAAGAAAAGCCTAAAAAGTGCTAAGGAAGAAAATGGGAGAAGAACCCCTACAATGTGCGCAAGCACTTACATTTATACCACTCGTGGAAGGGAGAAAGAGAAAAAGAAGAAAGAAGAAAAGGACCGCCATGCTGGAGTACCAATCCCTAAAATCTTGTTGAACAAGCATGGGCGCCATGATTTCTTGCAGTGTTGACTTGTAGTACAAGCATGGGCGCCACTAAATGTATCCAACTACCACAACACGGTGTCTAGATTCTATCGCACGCTATCGTAACAAGCAGAGCGACGCCATACTTCATTAAATTCCGGTGGTCAGTAGTTAGTCGTCCGATTCAGGATAGTAACCTTTGGAATAGCTTTGATTCATAATTACCCGCGTTTGGCCCTTCTCTTCATTACGCCGCGAAGCTTATTCCTTCGTTGCGCGCGCATTCGACTTGGTGAACATTTTCCCAAAATCGCGGACTTTTGGAGTCCGCGTAACACTATATCTTGAGAAACCCGCAGGACACTATGTTCATATCTCGCGGCCTTTGCCTTGGTCGTTTTCCAACTTGCGCTTCCTCACCGTGGTGGTGCCTCACGACACCACCTCTTTGCATCCCGCCCTCTTACTTGTCATACTTCATGCTCGATTCCACGAGTTGACAAACTCTGCAAAACGTTATACATTCCGAATCTACGTAACATTGTGTTTCTCCATACCGTGAAGCACTCAACTTCTCATTCCTTTGTTCGCCCCGCGGATCCTTATCTTTATCCGATTTCTAAATATTTCGCGAGGATAGAACCCCACGGTGCTCTGACTTCCACCAACATCCGCCCAATCCCGAGCTCTCATTCCTTTGTTCGCAGAGTTAGAGAACCCGCGGAACACTAAGATAGTGTTTCACGGCTTTTCTGGGCAAAAATGGCTAAGTTCATGACTTAGATATGTAGTTCAAAATTGCATCGTGCACTTTTGGACAACACTTTGGCAACCTCCAAGGGGCATCTGCCTACTAGATGACAAAGATCAATAGCCTCAAGCATCCATTGGGCATGGAGTCAAGCGTAACCTTGAAGAAAATGATCTCAAGCCTTTAAATTATGTCTCCAAAATCCGCATGAACTTAGCATTGATTTTGAAATTCACCTTATGGTGCTGAAAACTACTCCAACTATCCGATTTCCGCTCTGGAACTTGCTCGACAATTGAATTGTGTATGACCGCAAGGGGGCTTCCAAAACTATGTACAAAAGAGGAAGAACATACATGTTTCAAGTGAAACACACAGAGAGTGTGTAAGCACTTATTACAAACAAAGACGACTGTCCGCAGATCGAGAAGAAAAACACTCAACCGGTGATCAACACATAACAAAAGAGAGGACCTCACACAACAAAACACGAAAAACACAAGTATTTACAAGATGCAATGAAACAACTCAATGGAAAAGTTTAAGATGAATCCCATTGACTAGGATTTGTAATGCCTCTCCATCAAGATTGGATAACTCAAAAGAGTTGGCCTCTTTGTAGGAAATGATGATGTATGGCCCACTCCAAAGTACATCAAACTTGGAGTGTCGCCCTGGTTTGACTCTATCCACATCCCATTTGAGGACTAGATCACTCCGCCTTGAAGCCTCTGCTGCACTTAGCTTTCCGTCAAATGACCATTTGGTTGACCTTTGATGCTCTTCTAACTTGATCATGGCGGATTGCCTTAATTCTTCAAGTTCAACCAATTCCGCCATTCTGATTTCTCTTTGGTCTTCATCTTCAAATTCTAATTGTTGGGCTAGCTCTAATGAAGGCAATTCCAAAGATAAAGGAAGTTTGGCCTCTCTACCATTGTAATATCCCCTTCCCATTCGAAGACCTTTGGCCTATTTTGTCAACTCGACGCCAAAGGAAAAAAATATAAGGGTTACTTATGTCACAATAAATTATTATAAAGTGCTATGAAAAAATAAAATAAAATTATTTCAGCACTTGTATTAATTCATTTGGCTTAATAGAAATAAATTATAATCTCTATGGTAAATACGATTTGCCTTGAGGGGCAAATATCATTGCAAAGAGATTTATTATATTTTATTCTTCCTATAAAGGATAAGGGCGACTTGGGCCAAAGGGGAATAATGAAGTTTAGGAAGATAAAAATATAATTAATTTATGTATTTCCCCTAGAAAAATGCGACTTGCATTAGCAGGGAAAAACTTGTCGGGAAAAGCATTTAACATGGGAAAATATTAAATGCTTGCATAGGGAAAATCCTTGTGAGCTGATTGGATATTGTAAAGGTTGTTTTGGGTCTATTCTTCCTTTATAAGGAGAAGTTGACTTAAGGGGAAGACATTCTATGCTATGATCATTTTGATAATTTTTATTTGTGTCTTAAGCTTGTAGCTTTTGCATAAATAAATTCTAAGGACGAAAACCCTTAGTATTTTCCCTCTTGTGGACGAAAACCCCAAGAGAATTGTGAGAGATTTCCACTCAAGAATTCTCATTGGTTTAACCAGATTTTTAGTCATTTCCAGCAATGTTTTTGGAGAATAAAATTGCAGCAGTGTTATCATAATTTCTTCTTGTGGAGCGACTCATTCCTTGGCTGGTTTGCATTGTATTCGAGGTATTTCAGATCTAAATATTATTGTCATATCATCTACTGATTTTTGGGAATCAAAGCAAAGCATTTTCAGAATTTTTAGAGGCTTTTAAGAGGTATTTTCAGTCAGTTTATTATGCAGATTTCAGATCTGTTTTTCAGTCATTAGTGACCTCTAAAAATCTGATTTTTGATATATTTGGGCTTTTAAAAATACTACAATCAGTTTGTGATCAAAATATAATTTTTGGGTGCTAATTGTGTTGGGTTCCCACTCAAACCCTAATCGCATTTACCAGTAATAAATCAGATTTGCTGCAGTTGTCTTTTGATTTTGAGTTATTGCATTTGGGACTTGCTAAGAATCCAACGGAGAGTAAAATATGTCCATTAGGAACATTACAACCATAGACAAGTTTGAAAGGAGAATTTCCAATTGCCTTTTTTGATGTGATTCTATCAGCCGAGAGCATTCCTCACCTTTGTATGCCATTGCCTTTGATTGACCTCCATAGTCCTTTTCATGATTTTGATCAGGTTCTTGTTAGTGGATTCCGCCAAGTCATTACCTTACAGTAGTAGTAGCAAGAGGTCTTCAAATATATGCCATGTCTGAGAGCCCAATCAAAAATTTAGAACCCAAGAAGGCCTTTGCATTATCAGAAATAATGGTTTGGGGAACCCCAAACCTCGTCACAATATCATCAGGGAAATCAAGGATGACTGATTCAATGGCCTCCTTGAGCAAGATGGCTTCGTCCACCTGGTAAAGTAGTCAGTTGCTTGTCAAGACCCACTTATGACCTACACTTGATGGAGGATTAATCATACCTTTAAAGTCAAGTCCTAGTTGAGAAAAGGGTTCATCCGTCTGAATGGGATGAAGAGGAAGGGATCCCATCTTCTTTTTACCAGTGAAAAAAGCACATTCTTTACACTTTCTAACCCATTGATCTGCATCCGCAAATAGTGTAGGTCAAAAGTACCCTACTCGAGAATTTTCATCGCCGTAGCTCGAGCTGAAAAGTGTCCACCGGAGAAAGCCATCATGGAACTCCGCCAAGACCTTATTTGTTTGTTCTCCTTCAATGTATCTCAACATGACACCATCCAAATTTTTCCTAAAATGAATCCCTTTTATCAACACGTAGGAGTTGATTGTAACGCCAAGTTCCTCCTTGCTTTGCTCAAACCATGAGGGTACTCGCCAGTTGCTAGAAATGTTGCCATATCATTGATCTAACCACCGTGGCTAGGTTGACCTCCTTCGTCTTGTAGAAACTTCTATGTTGTGCAGATTTCCATCATCCCGCAGATTTGTAACATCCTGGAGATCTTTGTTTTGAGGACCTTCCAAGTCTTGCAGATCCTCCGCTAATTGCTCTAGTTCTTCCTCCGTGGAGAAAAATGTTTATTCATTATCCTAAGCATCCAAGGCTAGCTGCTCACATAGTGCTCTGCCTCTTACCAATTTTGTGGCTTTGATGGTTACATCATATTCCATAATCTTAGTTACCCATCCAACCCTCTTCTCACTGAATTCTGCTCCCATGGTAAAGTCTCTCACACTAGGATGTGAGACTAAAAATTTGATGCAAGTAGTGGCAAGCATGTTCTTGAATTTCTTGAGAGCTCTCATAATGGCGAAAACTTGTTTCTCTATATGATTGTATTTGAGCTCAAAATCTTTTAGTGTTTGACTAAAGAATGTCATGGTTACTTCAATCCTTCATCATTTTGTTGTGTCAAGACCGCGGCAACGCTGCTATCATCCCCATATGCATAAAGTATGAAATCCTTTGAATAGTCAGGGTTGATAAGGGTGGGTGCTTGAGCAATAGCTTGTTTGATCTTGGTGAAACTCTCCTTTCCTCCCGCGAACCATTTGAAAGTCGCATCCTTCTTGAGCATTAGAGTGATAGGTTTAACTAGTCCCGCAAAATTAGGAATGAATCTCCTAACAAAGTTTCTTTCCCAGGAAAGACCGCAGCGCCTTCTTGTGAGTTGGAAAGAGAGAGAGGATGCAGAGATTCTTTTAGGGTCAATAGCAATACTATCTTTTGAAACAACATGACCCAAAAGTTTGCCCTGCTGGAACTGAAAAATACACTTCTTGGGGTTAAGAGATACCCCAAATTCCCTACATATCTCAAAGACTTTCTCAAGATGAATGATATGATCTTTACTCTCCTTTGAGAAAACAGTGATATCATCCAAGTAGATGAGGATGAAATCATTTATGCATCCTTTAAAAGCAATATCCATTGCTCTTTGAAATGTGGCACCTGCATTTGATAGACCAAAGGGCATCTTCTGATATGCATATGTTCCCCACTTGGTTGTGAATGCGGTCTTATATTGATCTTCCTCCTTAACTCTAATTTGATTAAAACCTGAGTAGCCATCAGGCATAAAAAATATTTCAAATCTTGCTACTGTCTCTGCAAAATTTGTTCCATGGAAGGGAGAGGATAATGATCTTTCAAAGAGACTTTGTTCAAGTCCATGAAATCCACACAAAGCATGATTTCTCCATTTTTCTTCCTAACTGGGACCAAGTTAGCCACCCAAGAGGAATACTTGATGGAAAAATGATTTTTGCCTTAACGAGCTTTTTTAGCTCCTTCCTCATGAGGGGCTCAATTGGGATTGACAGTCTCTATTTTTGTCTAACTAGCTTGGCCATGCGGGATCAAGATCAATAGTATGTTGAGCAATGTTGGGATCAAAACACTAAGATCCTCATAATCCCATGAGAAAACATCATGAAACCTTTGACATAAGGAAATAAAAGTTTGTTCTTCATCTTGATCACACACCTTTCCAAGCAACAACTCCTTACCTTATGCAATGGTGACTAGTTTGTAGTCCTCTTGGCTCACGGATATGCTCTTGTTCTGCCCTTTGATCTCATCATCAGGATTGAAGATGTTTTCAAGAGTTACCAACCCTTTAGGCAACTTGTTAGGTTGCAGCTTGATGATTTGATCACCGTAACCATCATGCAAATCAGATTGCAACTTTGAAGAGAACTCAACTTCATTTTGGATAAATTGAACAATTTGTTCATCATTATCAAATATTTTCCAGCTGACTTCGTTATCGAGGATGGGTGGTCTTACTGATCATTTTAACATGTTGTTTATTTCCTTGGATGAGATCCTCAACGAGTGAGAACCGTGAACCAATAGCCACCATATAGTTTGTTTCCTTGTTCGGCTTCTGTGGCACTACTCGAAGGTCAATAGCTTCAAAACTTTCCAAGAGGTCCTAGACTCGGTGACTATAAGCTCTTAAAAGCTTATTCCCTGGCAAGCAGCACTTGCCTCATGACTCGTGAATGACCGATTCAAGATCTCCAAAATCTGCAGAGCCTTGATTTGCCTCTTTTCCGCAATGAGTAGGCCATGAACCAACGCCTCATACTCTACCACGTTGTTTGAGCATGCAAATTGCAATCTATGTGCAAAGAAGAGTTTTTTGTCTGTTGGGGATACAAGAACTACACCCGCCCCAGCTCCATTTCTGCTTCTAGAACCGTCAAAGAACATCTTCCATAACCCAAAAGCATCCTTTTCTTCCCGTACAAAGATGGGGCTAGTGAAATTCTCCTCGTGGACACAATAAGTGCCTAGACCAGTCTCCACAGCTATGTCATAGGGATCAAACTCATAATGCTCCTTGCCCACTCATCAAGCATAAGATCGGGAATTGAATGAGATGAATGCACTGTCTCGGTGGATTTAGGATCACTTTCTTACTTCTCCTTGGACCATGCAGTTTGCATTAATAAGACTAGGATCATGAACTTCAACATGATAAGTTGAGATGGGCTCAGCTTTGATTGTAAACCTAGTCCCATACCTTGTTCTCAATTGTAAACCTAGTCTAGATGGGGTATGCATTGTGGTACAAGGACCCATAGTTGGAATACTCGCCGAGTAATCGCCAAGTCCTCGAGTAATCGCCAAACTTTAATGCAAACGAGTAAATCGCCAAAAACTTGCCAAAAATTAACTCGCCAAGTTTTGCGAGTACTCTCCAAAACTCGCCAAAACTCGTATGAAAGAAAACACTGGAAAAATACAAAAAGAAAGCATTAATAGCAATGAAAGAAAATGCTGCAAATACACGGTTTTGGCAAATTTATGTTTTTAAAAGAAATTTGAGTATTTTTTAAGTTGTCAAGTATTCCCGAGTATTGGCCGAATATTGCCGAGTTTTTTTGGAGTCTCATTAGTATTTGCAGAGTGCAAGCATTCCAATTATGCATGGACCGATTGTACTTATGCAAAAACTCTACCCTTAAAAGTCAAGTTCTCTCAGATCTTCATGCTTCTCCAGTGGGTGGCCATTCAGATTCCTAAAAACTTATCATAGAATTAAGCAAGATTTCTTTTGGGAAGGATTTAAAGATGTCCATAAATTCATCGTTGAATGCTTGGTGTGTCAATGTAACAAGGGTGAAACTGTTAAGTCTCTAGGACTTTTGCAGCCTCTATCTATTCCTAGTGAGCGGTGGGCAAAGGTTTCCATGGATTTCATCACAAGATTGCTGAAATCTGAAGGGAAAAGTGTAATTATGGTGGTTGTAGATAGACTCACCAAGTATGTTCATTTTTGTGCCTTGTCACATCCATTTACAGCAAGTACAATTGCCATATCTTTTATGGATACAATTTAGAAGCTACATGGAACACCTAAGATTATAGTCAATGATCGCGATCCTATATTTACTAGCAATTTTTGAACTGATTTATTCTCATGTTTGGGTACTCAATTGGCTCGTAGTTCATCATATCATCCCTAATTTGATGGACAAACGGAGGTAATAAACAAATGTTTGGAGGGGTATCTACGATGCTTTGCTTCAGATAAGCAAGAGAGATGGGTTAAGTGGCTACCACTTGCAGAATGGTGGTATAACACTTCGTTTCATACTTCATCCAAAATGTCCCCATTCTTGGCATTATACGATTACCATCCACCATCCCTCACTTCCAATTTAAGGGTCCAGCCTAAAGTAAGAGCAGTTGAAGAACACATTAAGCACCAACAGGAGGTGCTTTCTAGCCTTAAAGAGAACTTGGTAATGGCACAAAACCGCATGAAGCAACAAGCTGATCAACACCATAGTGTGCGAAGCTTTGAAGTTGGAGACTGTTTTGTAAGATTCCAGCCATAAAAGCAACTCTTTTTGAAACAACGGAAAAAAGATAACAAGTTTTCACCCATTTACTATAGCCCTTATCAAGCGTTACAAAAAAATTGTTAGTGTGGCATATAAATTGGAGTTTCCTCGACCAACTAAAAACATCCAAGTTTCCATGTTTCTTGCTTAAAGAAGGTCATTAGGCAGAAGGTGTCTTCTCAGTCAGTGTTACGAGAGCTTGAATGAGAAGGGGCACATCATCTTGGAGCCTCAAGGAATCCTACAAACACATACTAAGAAGTTGAGAACAAGGATCATCACCGAGTATATGATCAAATGTAAGAATTTGGACATTGAAGATGCAACATGGGAAGATGAAGCATCCCTAAGCAACATCCAAAGATTACCAACAAAGTGGGGACAATGTTTCTTTGCGGGGAGAGACATGCTACATCCTTAACCCTAGCTCATATATCGGGATATGGATGGCCGACATGTAGCTAACATAATCTCTTATCATGTCATATCATATTTATTTATGCTTAGTGGGTCGGCCTTGTTGCTTTGCATAGTATAGTAGGGTATATGTAGGGGTTAGAGAGTACGATATGATCATCATATTGAGCACTTGAGTCTTATTGCATGGTTTGGAGGTTGCCCCCTCGAAGTGGCTAAGTCATTATACTTTCATATTGTGATCATTCATCTCTATTTTGGTGTTCTTTGGTGTTCTATTTCTGTTGATATTCAGATCTATCTAAGTAATTTCATTACATGAATTTATATTACATGTTCCTTGTTTGTGTTGGTAGTGCAACCCAACTTCTCATCTACATCGGAATTGTCCTCTATCTCTACCTCTATTTTAAAATATGCCATGGACTTCTTGGACTCCTCCTTGGTATGATTCTTCGACGCAATTCCAGATGTAGTGTGCAACAAATAAGGTCAATATGTCGATTGGTAGCACAATAATTTGATGGATCTTTGGATCCTTATAATTCAATGTAGTAGCATTTAATTTACCTTTCCTCTTACCCTTCTTATAAGGTTGTTTTTTCTCTTTCTTAGGTTGATTTGTGGGCTGATTTCGCCTTAGGGTATCCCCTTCTTGTTCCTTTTCTTCCTCAATGTGATATGTTAGCTTGTAAACCTCATTGAGTTCTTTAGCTTACTTGATATGACCCGTCTCTGCTGTGCATGTATTGAGATCTCCATGTCCACATTCATTGACATAGCCTATCTTCAGAACTTTGTACTAAATGTAATGTCCGCTTTTCCAAGTTAGTTGACTACGAAGACCTTGGGCCCATTCCACTTCCCGTGGGCCTTAGGGAGGGAAGGAAGGGAGGTGAAACATTGCCATAATTGTGAAGGATGACTTGACAAACAAGCAAGAAGAACTTCTATTTTTGTCTTCATGAGGTCGGTCTTCTTTGGAGATAGAAAGTACTCTTTTCCTACATTGAGGTCGGTCATCTTGGAGGCCTACATTGGTGATAGAAAGTGCTCTTTTCCTTCATAATGAGGTCGGTCTTGTGGAAAACATATGTTGAAGATAAAGGAGAAATAACTCTCCCAAGGAGGTCGGTCCTCCAACAAAGAGCATGCATTGAAGTTGGCACCACATAGAGGATATATAAGGAGATCATTTGGCTTGAGAAGCATCATGCATCATTCATCATTGATATTTTCTTGAAGTCGGAACTTGTGAAGCTTCTCTCTCTTGCCTTGAAAGACAAAACCCTTTCTTGGCCTTGTTTGAGGACAAAAACCCTCATTCATCTTGGGGTGATCTCACAAGGAGATCACAAGTGAGCTACTAAGGAGATTTCTTGTGCAATTCCTTCATTTCCAGCCCTAGGCGACTTGCTTGGGTATTGTGTCTTCTAGGGCACATCTTGAAATTTTGAGTTGATGTAATTGTTTCTCATAATTTATGAGGCTGGATCTACACTTTGGAGTGATTTTTGGGATTCATTATTCATTATTTCCAGCCCTGTGTGTTGACTGTACTTCTGCTGTTGAGAAATTAATTACAGCTCTGATTTATCTCTTCATTTCTCATTTATTTTGGAGTGTATTGGCTGGATAAATATTTTCATGGTTGAATAAAATATTTGGAAGCATTCTATGTCATTTTCAGCTTGTGTTGCATGGGAATTGATGCCATTGAAGTGTCATTACAGTTCGCTGCCCTAGGAGAATAAATATTGGTTCGCAACTAGGGTTTGTGTGGAATCATTGTTGGTTGTCATCACAATTCAGTTGCTCTCATAAAAATTCAGATTTCTTCTTGTTGCTAATTGCATTTTCAGTTTGTTTCCATAAGGGTTTGAAGTAATTTTTGGTGGCTGTCATAAACATCAGAGTTCGTTGGTTGGGGTTTGAGCCCAAACCCTTATTTTCCGTTTGATGTCCTAAAAGGGACATTACACCATAATCCTGCACACTTCAGCCACTTGCTTGCCTGAAATATTGCCACTTATTGATCAGTTTTATGCCATATTGATGAAAATTCTTATAAAGAAATACTTTGAATTCATCCCACCGAGCTACAATAGGCTTTTTCTTCTTCTCAGAAAATACTAGATAAGTTTAACTGTTTACCACCAAATGAGCATAACTTTCCATTTTGATAGATGCAAAAATAATTTTTGTGCTTCAGTTACTTTATACAAGCTGAAATATACTTCCAGTTGCTAACCATTTATCTAATAACTCAGCATCTACTTGTACTTCAAAGCTTTTTATTTCAACCTAAATGTTCATCTTTGAAAGAAGTGTGGTCTGATTTTAGCTTGGTTTTTCCTTTGCTGTGGGGTGGCTGCTCATCATCATGCTCATCCCTGGGTTCTTCTTTACAAAGCATGTGGTCCACTCTAGTTTTTATCTCTATGGTGTGTTGTTAGAGATAGAAAGCAAGTAGAGCCACTATCCACAATAATTGTAGAGTTCCTTACAAATAGTATTGTGTAGGGTCATGGACTATAATCAAACACGAAAGAATGTGCAATACGGCTCAAAATCTGAACATGTGATAGGAAAATTTTGTGATCATAGATTATAGAAATACAATTCAGTATTTATATTAACCCTCTAAACAGAAATTATAGATTACATAGCTTATGTGCAGTGTGGACAAAGGGCAAACAGAAAATTACTACATCAATTACAAAGGATCTAGTATGGATCAATCTGAAAGGAGTTTGACAGTGTTCCACTATAAAGTTAAGTATTTATACAAATACAAATGTAGCTGCAGTAATTGTTGAATGGCCCATAGTTTTCAATTTGATTACTAGTTTTTTCAAGTAACGGGATGCTAGCAACATGTCATGATGACTCTGTTGTGAGCTTATTGTCATGTGCCAAAGTCTCCAAATGTGTTACCGCCAAAACAAAGCTATCTGCATTTGATGTTGCAATATGATGCCTCGAAGTTGATACTATGAGAAACTGCATGTTGCCATGACCTCTTGTCACACTCACTATTTGTGGCTAGTTGCGGAAGCATTTTTGTGAATGATCACGTCACCCAAACTTTGAATGCAGGTTTGCCCAATGAAGGGCCTAATGTGGGTAACCCTGCCCAAGAGAAGATCCTGATTTTTTTAGCTCCAACTTGCTTTGGACAAATCAAATTTAATTTTGATGGAGCCGCAAAGGGCAATCTGTAATGTCCTTTTTAGGGCTGAAACTGAAAAACAAGGAAATAGCACAAACCCAAACTGAAAGTAATCTGATTTTTATAACAGCCAACTGAAAATTATAACAGCAGTGAACAGCAGTCTGATTTTTAGAACAGTAGCAAGGAAAAAGCAATAATTCATCAAAATTGCACCATTAACACCATCCAAAATATGTAGGGACACTTAGAAATATTTTAGAGCCAACAATAACCAAGAAATCAGCCTTTAAACCCCAGCTGGAAATTAAATAAATGACAGCAGAGTACACCCTTACAAAGTGGCTGGAAATGAATGATTCCAAGCCCAAAAATGAAGTACAATGTAGATTCTGGCTGCCAAAAATATGAAGAATGCAATGATGGCTGAGTTGAGTGTCGTCGTGCCCTAGAAACCACCCAACACTTCCTCAAGGTGGGTCGCTCCCCTAGGAGAGGGGCTGAAAATCACTATAGGATCAAACCCTAGCTGAAAATCTGCAATATCCACCTTCTTGAAGCACTAGGAACAATCAATTGAAGAGTTTTCATTCTTCAATCAACAAGGGTTTTGTCCTCCTTGTGTAGCCACACCAAAGGATTTTCACCCCTTAGTGGAAGGAATTTGAGCAATCAGCCCAAAACCAAGCAAAGTATAATTTTATGACAAGAGATGATCCACAAATGAGTCCAAACGACCCCTTTTATACCCTTTTGGTGGCGCCAAAAATTCTTATGTTGCCAAGATATGGATACAGTGCTTGGTTAGGTACGGGTTCAATACGCGGATACATCAATTTTAAAAAACCCTTGGGTACGATATGTCTTGGATACATCCGTACATATATATTAAAAAATTAAAATATATATATATATATATACTCATTTTACTCATTTTTAGTCCATAAGAAATACAAAACTTGAAAATTATAGTAGGATCAATGTTCAAAACATTCAATATACTTGAGACTTTACATTTTCATTGATCATGTGGCTGCCATACATATGATATATGAATATCATGTCAACATGAATAAAAACAAAACTTGAAAATATACTAGGATCGATGTTCAAATTTTCAAAACACACAATATACTTAAGTGTTAGGGTTCGTTTTTTTGCATTGACTAAGTCAAAAAAATGTTTTAAATGCCTTACAAGATGTTTTTAGGCTTGGATACGTGTTGGATGCGTCCCCAGTGCCGAAACGCACCCAAGACATACCGTATTCAACATATCTCTACCCGTACCCTCATGTATACGTATCAGGCAAGGTACGTGGGGCTGGGGGCGAACCCTGGTAACATAGGCCAAAACCAATTAGGGAGTTTGGCCCACGACTAACCTCATAATGATGATTGCTTTTAATTTTATCTTTGGCTTTTCCTCTTCAACCCAACCGACCTGACTTATGAGAGAAACTATGAAAGAAAATGCAAATGCTCACGAAAATGACTGAAAAAAAAACATGACAAACACTTCCCTTGTTCACTTCCTTCTTGCCCACGGGAAGTGGAATGGGCTAGAAGTCTTCCAATCATACTAGTTTGAAAAAGGGGACATTACACAATCCCTGCTCTGGCTGGTCAATGGGGGGTATCTTTCGAGGCACAATTGGGCAACCTCTTCTATTTTTTATCATTAGACACCGGTTTTGACACTAATAATATAGCTGAAAAGCTAGTGTGCTCTTGAATGGGGTTTAGGTGGTAGTGCTCAAAGGATGGAGGAATGTGGTCATGGAAGGCTATTCGAGAGTTGTCATCAATGCTGCCAATGGTGAGTAAATTGGTCAAGGCCTAGAGAATCAAATCCCTAATACATTGAAGCTAGAATACTCTTGAATGGGGTTCAAGTGGTAGTACTCAAAGGATGGAGGAATGTGGTCATGGAAGGCTATTCGAGAGTTGCTTGTCAATGCTGCCAATGGTGAACTGCTAAAGGCTTGGAGAATCAAACCCCTCGAGATACAAGTTTGTAGGAGAGTTTCTTGAATTGGTGTTAGGATACAAGTATCTTGGCCTCAATTTTCACATCAAGCTCAGCCAGATACTTGTAGGGACGAAGAGAATACAAGCATGGAGAGCTCTTTATGCGCTCTAAAGTAAGTGCAGGAATGTTGAGCTATGGGATTGGAAGATCACCAAGATCCTATTTGGGTTACTTGTCAAAACGGTGGAGTTATACGGTTGATAGGTATGGGCTAGTGGAAAGGCAAGTTCGAAATGGAGACAAATAGAAAGGATCCAAAAGCAACTAATAACAAACAATTTCATAATCAAGACTACAGTTCCTATGAAATCATCTTGGCTAAAACAGGGACCTTCTCTCTAGAGGCAACCACTATGACCAGGTTTATATGCTACTTGGAAAAAACAAAAAACATGAAGACTAACAGTGGCCTAGGGCTACAGGGAGCCGAAGAGTTGCATGCAGAGACAAAAGAACGCATGGATGAAGCGGAACCAAAAATGGATGAACAAATGGGATATCAATCTAGATGAATGCCCAAATCTTAACAAAGACATAAAAATTTGTGAATGAAAAGTTTAGAACGGCGATTTGGAGGAAAAAAAAACAAGAAGCATCGACACTATATAACAAAGTTCAACCCGTCATATGAACATTGTGAAAAAGCATATATAGGGGCTCAAATTAAATAGAGGGAAAATAACATCATTGCTCAAATGGTAAAGACTAGCTCCCACAGACTTAGATGTGCGGCAGTAAAGATGGACAACACCTAAGGAACCATGGGAAGAGAGGACTTGTGTTTTATGCACTATAGGGGCAGTCAAAATGGAGGAGCATTTCATCCTTGAATGTCCAAGGTACACGGACATCAGAGCCAAGTATGAGGAAATTTAAATATTTGGTTCCATGGTAGAGATATTCGAGGAAAGCAACATAAGAGAACTGGAGGAGATGTTAACTCAAATCAGAAAGAGGAGGAGCAACCTTCTAAAAGATACCACTAAGCCCACAAATCTTTAATCCATTTGAGTTTTCGGTGGTCCCATAGTTGCATCACAATCTCGTGGACGTAATTAAAAACATTTCATTTCAATAGTAATGACAACCCCGCAAAACCATCCACAAGTGGAGCAAAAAAAAATAAAATGGAATAAAATGGTTTTCCTTTGTTTCCTTTAAACAGTGGAGTAAAACAAAGTTGGACATGTCAAAAAAAATTGTTTGCCTTGCCTTTATTTGTTGATGTTTTCCATCATTTTTGAACCAAGCTTGAGATACCAGTGAGTCACCTCGCGCGACCATCCCCTAGAATGATGGCCTATTGTACAAGACAGAGGATGACTTATGAATGCAATTGTTGCTAGCAATTTTCATAAGATTTTTCATGGTAAGATGACTTCTACATGCCGCATTGAGAGTTCAACAAAAAGTCCATGCTTATCTCCAATACCGCAACTCTTTGGGAAAGCTCTTCTTGTCCTTCTTTAGCCATTCCTTTTGTCCTTTTGATTCAACCTCTTGTAGATATTTTTGGATTGCAAGGTAGCAATTTTCACCCTATAATCTTGTCATCGTCATACAAATCAACAAGAACCTTTCCACAATTCCTAAATATAAGAATCAGCTCTAATACCAAAATGATCTGTAAACTTCAAAATTTCCTACTTTAAAATCTACAAAGTCACAAAACTATTGTTCTACTTCAAATCCTTGGCTTGAATTGACAAAATGTTGTCCTAGTATGCGAGAACTAATGTATTTTAGTTGTTGGAAATAAATACAATACTGCAATATGAATAAAAACAACAGCATACAATAATGCCAAACAAGAAGGCAATTGAACACGAGATATGATCCTGGAAAACCCCACCATGGGGACAAACTAGTGGGGAATGTTAATTGCTCAATTCCCAATTTCCTTATCGCCAAAGTATGAAGTTAGAAAGAAATCTAGAACAAGTACGTATATGGATGGATATCCTACTCTTAAGCTCTTCCTCCTTGTGCTTCAACAACAATTCATCCTTCTACAACCAGCTACACATATGATTGTTCTTTGATCACCAATGCCTTCTCTTGCATCCAACCTCCTATTTATAATGTTTTAACATGCTCCCGTGCACTCAAGAATACTGAAAGTTGACCAGTATGGGAAGAGACATTCTTTTGGGTTAATATTGACCTTTTTATCTACGCCAAGGAAACCACTGATATCAGCAAACCGCTGATTATGCAACTTCCTTGACATTACACAATCGCTGCTCTGCAGACACTGACAATTACGCAACCACCTCAGCAGATTTGCAACAGCCACTATGCTAGAAGCAGCAGTTTTGGACCCAATCTTGGTTTTCTCTTTGATCCCTGCTGACTTCTTTAACTTGTTTCTTTAATGTCCCCATTTTCTGAAGACCCTTAGCCTATTTTTCCCCGTGGGCTTTGGGATGTTGCAAGGGGAAAATTATATTAAATAATTAAATATTATTGCCGGGAGAGTGATTTTTATCATTTGAAATTAGAAAGCAATAATTATTTAATTATGAAGATTATTTAATTTAATTCCCAAAATATAAAATTAAATGGGGAATTAATTAAATAATATTTAGGTGGCTTTTAAAAATTAAAATCACCTTTTAAAAAGGGGACGCCACACCTAGGAAAGATAAACTACTTTTATTAAATAAATTCCCTCTCCTAGGGATTTCGAATTTTGTGCCTCCTTGCTTATAAAAGGAGTGCTAGGATCATTGTTACATTTTATGTTATGATGAGATTTATTTGATACTCCATGCTTGGAGTTGGGATGCATGCCCATTGATGTTTTCTCTCTCTCATGCTTGGGAGATCTTTGTAGTTGGTTATTGAGAATCAATTTGAAGAAGTTATTTGTGCAATCTCAAGTGAGATCCATGTCTTTGGCTTTAGCTAATTTTTAGATGAAGTTTGCCATTGAAATCTGCATGTTTTTACTGTAGCGATTCACTGTAGCAGCTGGTTTGTGATCAAAAATAAGAGTTTTTGGGAGTACTTTTGGCAAATCGACTTTGGTATATTTGTGGGCTATCTTGCATATCATATCCAATGTGAAAATCGACTAGCTGAGTTCTAGTTTATTCCTTGGAGTGAATCGACTAAGATCTATGCATATTTGTGTATGAAGTCATTCCAGTTTCAGCGATTGGCCTTATCATGTTTTGACTGATTTGAATGCTACTTTCTATTAGTTGGTTGTGTGCTCTTTCATTTGATTACAGCGACTGCATTGGATGGTCATTTGAATATTTTAGTGAATGTTTAGAATATTCTAGAGTGCAGCAACTTCCTTGGGTGGATCCATGAACATTCTAATGCATATTTGGTGTGTTAAATACCCAACGAATAGGCTGAGTTCAGTATTAAGCTACAGCGACTCAATCTGATGTGTAATGGTTTGATTGGGGTTGAATCAAAGCAGCTGTTCTTTCTCTAAACCCAGCGACTCCATTTGGGGTGTTTGTGAGTGCTTAAATGCCTGTTTTGATCTTCTTAAAATCAGTGACCTGGGTGGTATCATTTGTTGATAATATAACTTGCTTCTAACTGATATTTAGATGTATTTTGGACTCCATAAAGCAGCGATCTGGGTGAAGGTGCTGAGGTTTTATATTGTCTACCTTTTGATATCAATTCCACATATTTCGGGTCTCATTTAAAGCTGTTTAATACTGGGAATGGCGATCTGATCTAGTGCATGTTTTAATGTATGTTTTGAACCTCCAAAGATCAGCGAGCTGTATGGCACTATTTATTTGATCTTAGCTGTTATTTTCATGAAGTTTGGGCCATTCAAGGCAGCGATCTGAATATGTTTGTTTGGGTAAAATATTGAATGCCTGGGAAGGGGAGAATACATGTTCCTTTGTCTTAATGATTCTCTAAATGGTCATACCTGGCAGCGATATGTGTGAAGGTATTTGGGAGTAATTTCAAGTGTTTCATGGTAGCTGGGTTATGCTTGCTTAATGCTCAATAATAGTGGTCTGCAATTGATGATGTAAGTTCAGATTTAATTCTTACTCTAAGAGCAATTACGGTGATTGAAAGGTGGAGTTTAGATCTGAATTTGTCTACCCTTCTTACATGCTTAGTTGGTCAGTGTTTGAAGACTTATTTGCAGCATTCTGAGTTAGGAATGAAATCTGATTTCTGAGGCCATTAATTCAGCTGGGAATTAATTATTTGAACTCATTTGATAGAGGCCATTAAACCCTTATCTTCGGGTTTATTGAGTCACCTATTTGACGGGTTCAAGTGGTTTGCGATTGTATTTTGCAATTTCCAGTGGATTGGAATATTGAAGGGTTGTTGATTTGCATATTTCTAATGATCCCAGAAGTAGGATATTACAGTTTCTTATGTGTTTGGCTGATGAAGATGATGTTTTTCTGGATCCCTATGGAATGTTTGCTTCCTATGAATTTTGGGATTGCTTTTCAAGCTTTGGGTCTTATATGGGTGCGGGAATGGTTTGCAAAGGCAGTGGCTTTGGTTTTCTCTTTGCGTCATGTTTCCCCACCCTTTTCCTCGTGGATTAGCATCATTCCCTGCAGATATGAGGAAACCCATCAAGAAGGAGCCTAGGGATGAGGTGGCGACTCCCATGGGGCTGCGAATGGGAAAACGAAGACAAAGGACCATTCCCTTCACCGTCAAAATTTTGGTGGACATTGACGCAGCCTCAATCGGGAGATTGAAAACCCCTTCACAAGGATTTAGGTCCGAAGGATGTGGAGCAATCTTTGCTAGGAAGGTGAGAGGTGTTGAAGGGGAAGATATTGGAAAATAAATGAAGAATTTCCTAATGGACCCCGACCAATCAATTGGCGGGAGAATACCTTTATACGGCCCAATCCGTGAATAGTGCCAACATGTCCATTGTGGCGTGCTCATTTTCCCTTCATGAGGATCACTTGATGCATTGTCAAGGTTTGGAAAATGCCCATCGCCGGCACTTGATAATCAAGGGACTAAGAAAGTTGAGCCGAGGGTAGGTTTTTCTTGCTAATGATTGGGATCTAAGACGTCTGGGAGATATCTTTGATCCACCGAGTTGATGTGCACATTTCGATGAAGAGGTGGAAAAGAGCTAGCACAAGTTGACTCTCAAAGAAGCCCGAGAACTTGATCATCGTAGATTAAAATATGCAAAAACTTGATGCAGGGGCCTATGTCATTAGCCCAAGAAACCGTAGTCGACAACTATAGCATGAAATAAGACTCAAAAACCTTTTTGTGTGTATATTTAAGTCGATAATACAAGACTCGGTTTATATTCTATAGTGAATCGTGATACATGAGCATACGGGTTCACGAGCAATATTACATCACCCAAAAATGTGTAGAGTTATCAAATAAAGAGTTGTGCAATGTCACGCCACTCTAAGCATGTCGCGAAGAGTTCAATGCCTTAACCAATTCTTGCAGGCCTATCCTAACCGCATTAAAATTTGAGGCCACATAAAACGTGAAATCCACGCAACATTACACATACCATGCAAGCTTTCCCATGCCGCACAACATTCGCCTTATCCACACAACACTATGCTTAAACACACACAAAGTCACGCAATACCCAATGTTGTGCAACATTTGCCTGCAACATTCCTAGCCACAAACACTAGACTTGTGCATTGAATTTGTGTATGCCTTGCACAAAATAGTCGCACATGCCTCATGCATAATGGTCACTAAGCCTTGTGCTTAACAACCACGCATGCCTCGCATGCATGTACCCAATGCTTAACCAAGACATCAATGCTTACCCATCCTCGTGAGATAGTTCCTAAGATGCCGAGTCACTATCAAAGTTGTGAAACCTTTGTATTCATGTGGAATCACTCCCATTCGTTTCAATGATGAGATTTGTGTCAAACAGATCTCCCGTCAACATCGATACAATAAGCAACGGGCACACGTGGTTCTTTATCCATCCACCACAGCCAAGGACCAACCAAGTGATATGATTAAGCTCGATGCAACGGAAGGGAACCTCCAAATAAAATCAATGGCAATCGAGGAATATTTTGTGAGGTATATTTACCCGAGGCATCTTTGTTCTCCCGCCAAAAGCTTCTATGGTTCCTACAAATAGAAGGGGGTGCAAGATTGTAAGCAATCAAGTTCTAGAAGGAGGAATTGAATTTTGAGGAGCAGGGAATCGAGTGACTATCCTTAGAGAATTTGAGCCAATTGTGGTTCTGCAAATTCTTGTAGAGTCTTGTCATAAGACTCTAATTGGAGTATACTACCATTGGACCTAAGTCTCAGTAACCCTTCCTCGCATTAATAATAGAAGTTTTGTTGTTTTCTTGTTAAGAGTTGTGCCTGTGATCTTGTTTCAATGAGATCTAACTCTGATATAGGCTGCGTGGTGTAAGGCGTCCCTTCGATAGGAAACTCGACCACAATTGCACCATATAGATACACCTAATCTCCTATGGATATTCTTTTATTCATGTTTGGAGCTGCACGCACCACTAGCATAAGTAAGTTCATGTGGATTCGAGAATTCGAGAATTCAATTCAAGGAATGTTGCATGATTTGAATTCAGGTTTTTATGTATTGTCACTATGCCCACGTAATGACCATTTAAGTAGATTTCGGTATCAAGGTCTCCCAATTTTCAATATTTTGGAATTATGGAATTGCTACTTAAATTGGATAGTCTTGGTTGCTATAATCTCACATGAAAATGCCACATCTCTAGAATCAAGTGCACACACCAACTAGATTCAAATGGCATATATTTGATATCATCTAAGCTAAAAATGCTAAATTATCGACAGCAGAGTACAAATGGATGATTCTCGGTTGCACACACACCATGAGAACAACCTAGCTATTATTATGGTTTCTTTTCAGCATGCAAACAAAAGATAGTAGAGTTTTTTTCAAAATGTACATACTCCATTTCTTCCTTTGCCTTCACTTTTGGTAAATTTGATATTGAAATGGATGATTCTCGACTGCACACACACTATGGGAACAACTTGGCTATGATCATGGATGTTTCTCAACATGCAAACAAAAGATGGTAGAGCTTTTTTTGAAGAATGTATGGCATCAATTTCCTCCTCTACCTTCACTTTTGTCGATGTTGATATCTAACTATGGTGAAGATGATAAAATCTTGTTGATCTCTACTATCAATTATAAAAGTCATTTCCATCTTCTCGAGATAATTCCTCGCTATCCGATTGGTGGATGAGCTCCTAGTGTTTCTTGTTGATACACTTGGTTGTGCCTTTCTTACTTTCACCCATTGTGGATGGTTCCCATGGTTTGAACTTCATATTCAATTTTTTTCATGCGAGTCTAGGGCCCTTCCCTAGTTATCATTTAGCAAATAAAAACTTTCGATATGGGAGAGAGAAGACTTGAGATCCATCCCAAATTATTAAAAACCACTATGCCTAAGAAGGATCCAAAATTCAATCAAATTCCTAGGTAAAGGTCGTCCACAAAGACCTATGTCTTTGCAAAATCGACATGGACCCCTTGATCATCAACAAGTCCAAGGTATTGAATTTTCATCATGGCAAGGAAAACTTACCGATAATGCCTTTGAGCTTATGTTTACCCGATGTCTATAACAATTTCCATCGTGCTTTATTTGCAACTATAATTAGTATGTTTTTGTGCTACACTACAATGAACTTATTTGTGAAGGGTTGAAGTCAATTATTTATTTCTCATCGTGAAAGTCACTAAACCATTGGAGACATCAAAAGGCATGACCAATCTCTTGAAAATTCTTTCGCTTTTTCTTGAACACAATATTCCAAAGCATCTTTAGGTTGGGTGTGTGATTGGTGATAGGCTACTTGAGTTCAATTTCATTTAAACACTTTTCACTGCGAGAATGTCAATGCAAGAATATGGATACCAATTCTTAATTACAATAGTACTAAGGGAACAGTAATCTAAATACAAGTACCATGTACCCCCTTTACAAAGAGCACGATCAGGCTTATGTAGGAGATGATCTTAGGTAAATGCATTGCTTGAAACTTGCTTCTATATCAGTTCCTTGATATGTCACTTCATTTTCCATAATGATCTATTGTGCAATAGTCCATTTGGCAGAAGCAAACAAGGAACCAACCCATAGAATGCTAAATTTGGCAATGTGAATCCAGTTCATTAAGAACATCTCTATAATCTTCTCGGATCGAGTTGCTTCTCTTGTGTAGGCACTATAGGGCAAGAAACCTACATTTCTGACTACTAAAGTTTTTAATTGCAGATAGATCGTCAACGGAAATTAAAGTTTGTAAGTTCTTCTTAAGAGGCTTGCAAATTGTTTAGATAATACTGAATGACGTTTTACAACCGAATTTTTTTACCACATATGTTGGATCCCCTGCAAAGCTTCATCTATTGTCACTGGCCTTAATAAATAAACATCCTTCCCACCTGTACTAATGGAGGTATCAATGAACGTGGATAACTTGGGACTTTGAAAATTGTGCAATTTCAAGGCCAAGTCTGGATCTTATTTGAGATTCTATCTTGAGAATTGCCAGTACTCAACATTTGTTATTTGACACAATCATTATTCTTGTTATTCCTGTTTTTGTCAATTCGCTGCTCGCAGTCATCCTAAGCCTCTTCCCCAAGTCTTTGACATGTGATGACCTCACCAGCACAATCTACTAGACTTTTGGCCTTGCTTGTGTCAATTTGGCACTAATACGCCAACCCTCCACCACCTACTGCCATCTTGATCATCCTCAACAGTTTTAATTTGAATTTTTTTCGATAACTTCCTTAACATGTCAATTGGATTACTAATAACATGATGTGTCAAGGGTACATCACATTTTGCTTGATAAAGCACAAGCTGGGTTGGGTCAAGGTCTTGGTTTTGTTCATCCTAGCCTACTCGTCCAAAAAAATTATATTCAAGCATCCTTTGTACCTAATACAATATATTCTCGATGAATGCCAAAATCATTCAAGAAATTTGCATAAACCAGTTCTTGTCAGCCTTATAGGAAACATTATATAAGTCCTCTTCTCTGCTGAATTCTTCTGTCTCTGAAAGTCAATGTCTTTTTAACACGAGGGACCTCATTTTATTGAAAGATCAATCATGTTGCTCTTAGTAGTGATAAAATTGATGGAAATCTATATGTAGTCCACTGATAACCTTAAAAAGTTAATAGAATTGTAAGCAAAGTATATTTTAAATAAGAACTTGCAAGAGAAAAATAAGATAAAACATAGAACGCAAGAATTAAGTAGTTGAAGTATTTCTCTAGAAGTCGTGACTGCTGAGTAGGAGGACATTGGGTCCATTTACGCTTCGGAAATTGAGGTTGAAAAAAGAATGTGAAGTTGAACCATGAAGCAAAGAGTTGTTTGACCATACATCTGTGTTCTTTCATATCATATGCGTCTAATGTAGCAAAAAGCATCCATAGAGATTTCCATTATCGATGTCACCCTACAGAAGCACATAGGAGGCCTAAATCAGATTAACTAACTGGCTGCAGGCATCAATTGGGATGACCTCAAGTGGTAACTCACGTGCAGTTAATAGCAAACTCAAATCCCCAAAGACACGTTAAGTATAAAATTCAATAAACTATGACATCTAATCTAAGGTGTGCCCAGGTACAAGCACTGGACACCCCTCAGTCATGGCATCTAACCAGATGGTAACTCCCACCATGTCAAGAAGGGAACAATTTACCAACCAAATAAATGAAATAAATTCAAAAACTAATTGGCAGCAGGATATTATCAAATTTTTATGCAGCTTCTATTGCGTTCTCCTTTTCATATCAAGGCAGAAAGTTTCCGTCGCTGACATCATCAGTTTACATAAAAATGGGGTAAAACCTACCTACCCATGGATAAAGATTTAAATCATAGTTACCAGGTTCGGAAATCCGATTAAATTCGGAAGGGCAAAAAAATCCGAAAATTCGGAGTTCTCGAAAAAATCTGAAAAAATACGGAAAAATCCGGTTCGGAATATATATACTTGTATTATTATAAATTTATATTATTGTATACTTATATCATTATATATAGACAAATCATACAAAAAAGCATCCATCTACCATAATCATCATCATCATAATGATTCTTTCAAAAGATTGCAAGAAGTTGCTTGGTCCAAAAAGGTACAAAAATGGATTTTATGAAAATAAGAAAAATATTGCCATCAATGCGTAGAGCTCGAGAAAATATATACTTTTAGAGAAGACGACACCTAAAACGGAGCCACAGAATGAAAGTTATGGCACATGCAAGTTTTTGCTGCTACATCTTCCCGGACCCTTTCCAAAAATGGCAAATTTTTTTCCATCCTTGCGATTTTTCACCAAAAAAAAAAAAAATTGCCAAAAAGGAAAAAAAAATTTCCCTGCAAAAAAAAGCCCGAACCGAACCGGATTTATTCGGTTGCTTCAAAAATCTGTTGTCGAACTGGATTTCATACAGATCCGGCCGAACTTGGTAACTATGATTTAAATAGTGAAGGGCATTTGGGAGTAAATAAATAGAAAGAAGAAAGAGACCTTGGGAACAGCATTGCCGAGCTCCTTGGCATGAGCTGCGTAGTTTCTTCCCACCGCAACAATCTTCGTTCCTAAACTCAATAACTTGTTCCCAACTTGTGCATGAGCGATCCAGCCATTTCAATTTTCAAACACTTTGCAAAACTAATTCAAAATCCCCTTGATAAAGGTTAAAAGTAAAATGTATTAGTTATGAATGATTTTGAAATCGAAATGGTCTAGACTTGGCCTGGATTTCAAATTAGCTTATGCCTCTAAATTTTTTGGGTCTGCCTCAGGCTGGAAATTATACAGGCCTAAAAATGTGTATTGTATTCTCTGCATTATAATATTTAAACTACTCTTATTTTTAAAGGAGGTAGGTGTATCGTATAGGTGTCGTGCAAGACTTTATTTGGGCTATACATAGACAAATTAGAAGAGTGGATAAACAAATTTGGAGGTAATGGGTGCACCTAGCTAAGTATGTGGTAAAACTCCTGCTTTACGCAGATGATCTAATTCTAATGGCAGAAACAATCCAAGACCTAAAGAACCACCTACTCTCTTTAGAGCTTTTCTGCAAAGAAGTAGGGATGCAGGTAAACATTGGAAAACCAAAATTATGATTTTCTCCGTGAAGAAGACAAGCCAACAGCCCGAATTTCAGTTTGAAGGTGAACCTCTGGAAGTAGTGTCAGAGTACAAATATCTAGGCCTCGATTTTCATAGCAAGCTCAAGTGGGACATATGTAGGATGAAGCGAATACAAGGAGGTTGGAGAGCTCTCTTTGCACTCCAAAACAGGTGCAGAAACGCTGAACTATGGGATTGGAAGACCACTAAGGTCCTATTTGGGTTGCTTGTCATTCCAGTGATGTTGTATGGCTGCGAGGTATGGGCTAGTGGAATGGCAAATTCAAAATGGAGACAACTAGAAAGAATTCAAAAAGACTTATAACACACCATTTCAGAATTAAGGCTACAATTCCCTATGAAATCATCATGGCTGAAACCATAGTTCAAAAAATCGTTATCGGCAATTAATCGGCAGACCAAATTTTGACTCGGAAATCGGGAATCGACAATTTATCGGCATTAATCGGCAACTTTATCGCTACTTTTAATAACATTTAAATTCATAAAATAAACTTAAATTAAATGTAAAAACATTGTTATGACTCTATAGAATGCATACTTTATCGTTATACAGTATACTATTATAAATTTATAGTGTATACTGTAACAGGTAACTATAAATTTATATTAGTGTATACTGATTGTATACTATTATAATAAATGTATAATTTATAAATTTATTACTGTTATAAATTATATAAAAAATATCATTGTGTTCTCTGTTAACAATGGGTATATTACTATTACTGTTACGAATTATTATTATTACTGTTATGTTATATATCATTGTTAAAAACTTAAATGTTATAAATTATGATCTGTTTATAATAGTAATATATATTATAGTATAAATTATAACAGTCTTATATAATTACTATAACAGTTTATAACAGTCTTATAAATTTATTACTATTATAAATTATAGTATATAGTTACTAGTATATACAAAACGAATTAATGTACAGTATACGAATATATACATTGTACAATACAGTATACGAATTAGTGTACAGTATACGAGTTTATACACAGTACAGTATACGAATTAGTGTATACTGTACATCGTATACTATTGAAAATCTAAAAAAAGAAAACTAAATATACTCTTTACCTGTATACAAATTTATAGAGGGCTACGGCCACGAACTGTAGAGGTAAGTGGATTTTCATGGGTCGTGTCAATTTGATAAATAACTGGAAAACAAAATGGGGTGTGGCTTAAATGCTTAATTATATCGTAGGACTAAATCCTAGCAAGTAGTCTGCCTAGGACTTCTTTAAATTAACATGACATAATTTTCATGCATCTTAAGAATTGAACCCACTAGATGGAGACCTAGTTTTTCTGGAGGTTAGGTCACAGAAATGACTAATAATATGTTGGCATACAAAATATCAAGAGTCATTTTGCTTAACATCCCCGAAAAACTTGTCTCCACTTCAAGAATTTGGTCAAAATTGTAAATTGCACCCCTTTATGAGTGTCAACTTATGAATGCTCCTGTGTGAATTATATATGATTTTAGGTGTCATGTGTGTAGTCGCGGAAATTGCTCAAAGTATACTTCATACTAGTATACTCAAAGTGATATTATGGGAGCATTGGATATAAACTATGAACAAGAAACTTTCAATTGCTTGTTATGGCACATGGTGTTTTGGTCCCAAAAGAAGAGTGATATGGTACAGAGGATTGTGAGAGATCTATATGGATTCGAAACCCTACAAGAATTAAAATGAAGTCTCATGGAGTCCCTTACATAATCTAATCATTTTTTTATCTTAGTCATCTCAACCTTTTATGATAACCAAAAACCCGTTGTTGCCTCCTTATGGTTATTTTGGCCATTTAAAAGTATTGGCCTAAATATCAAAATAAAGGCATTTTCAGGCCTCGAAAATGGTGTGAAAGTATTTTTTAGTTCTTTTTTAGTCAAAATGATATATTATACCTCCATGAAACTCCCATTTTTGATCCGGGAGGAGAAAAGTTATTTTTGTTCTAATTCTTCGTTGGGATGATGATGTCAGCAACTTAAGTGAACCTATCTGATTGGTGCACCATTTTCTCACTCCCATGCAATTTTTTTCATCTTACACTTTTCATCTCCACACTCCAAAGTGTGCCAACTCTAAATTAGCCAAGGTGAAAGATGTCTCGTCACCTTTTTGCTTTGTCTTTTGTGACCTTTGGGGTCCCACCTCAGAACACCCATGTTATGATCATTCAAATAATTTAAGGAAAAAAATTTTAAACATACCCTTAATGTACAATTAATGTTGTTAATGATTGACATTATTATTTAGCTTACTTTGCTAAATAATCCAACATTATTAAAATATTCATAATCCATCTGATAACATATGATAACCATGTGCAACAGTAAGGCCCAGATTTCCACGATCATTATTTTAGTACTTTATTTACATCTTCCTGTTTTTGTCAATTCGCTGCTCGCTGTCATCCTAAGCCTCTTCCCCAAGTCTTTGACATGTGATGATCTCACCAGCACAATCTACTAGATTTTTAGCCTTGCTTGTGTCAATTTGGCACTAATACGCCAACCCTCCACCACCTACCGCCATCTTGATCATCCTCAACAGCTTTTAATTTGAATTTTTTTCGATAACTTCCTTTGCATTTGCATGTCAATTGGATTACTAATAACATGATGTGTCAAGGGTACATCACATTTTGCCTAGACTGTCTGCTGAAACGCCTAAGGCCCCCAAGACCAGCTGAAACGTGCAGTCTTGCACTGCACGGTACGGTACTGATGACTGTTGTGGGTACACTTGAAACATACCCACAGGGATGGGTGCGGTCTCGGTACGGTTTCCAAGCGTACCCGTCAAAAAAAAAACTTGCCAAAGACTGCTTTCTTTCCTTTTTTGGCAATTCTTTCCTTTTTTGGATTTTTGGTGGAAAAATCACAAGCATAGAAAAAAATTGCCATTTTTGGAAAGGGTCCTAAAAATGTAGCAAAGCAAAAACTTGCATGTGCCATAACTTTCATTCTGTGACTCCGTTTCAAGTGTCGTTTTCTCTAAAAGTGTATATTTTCTTGAGCTCTACGCATTGATGGCAATATTTTTCTTATTTTCATAAAATCCATTTTTGCACCTTTTTGGACCAAGCAACTTCTTGCAATCTTCTGAAAGAATCATGAGCTTTGATCGCACTGCAGAGATGCATTAGTAATTAAAAATACTAGATAGCTTTCCAAAACTCAACGAGTATTCTCCCGTGCTCTGGACTAATCGTCCCACTCCGCCACTTGGATCCATATTTTTCCCGCTTAGTTATGATGTTTCAGAAATATGTCGACAATACTATCGTGTTGAGTGGATCAAGGAAGGTCACCATGAACAATCAAAACTCCTTGAATCTTATCACAGTCACTAAGATAAATAACTATGATAGAGAAATAATAAATTTCAATAAGTATGCAATGTATGAGAATTAAATTTCAATAAGTATGCAAATGCTTCTTTAAATTTATAATTTATATACATATTTATATATATATATATACGTGTATATATATATATATATATAACGTACCCAAAAGCGTACCATACCCAAGATTTTTAAAAATTTACCGTATCAGCGTACCGTACCCGTACCCATACCCGTATCCAGACTGTCTAGCATTTTGCTTGATAGAGCACAAGCTGGGTTGGGTCAGGGTCTTGGTTTTGTTCATCCTAGCCTACTCGTTCAAAAAAATTATATTCAGGCATTTTTGCACCTAATGCAATACATTTTCAATGAATACCAAAATCCTTCAAGGAGTTTGCATAAACCAATTCTTGTCAGCCTTTTAGGAAACATTATATAAGTCCTTTTCTCTGCTGAATTCTTCTGTCTGTGAAAGTCAATGTTTTTTTAACACGAGGGGCCTCATTTTATTGAAAGATCAATCATAGTAATGATAAAAATTGATGGAAAATATATGTAGTCCACTGATAACCATAAAAGGTTGATAGAATAGTAAGAAAAGTATATTTTAAATAAGAACTTGCAAGAGAAAAATAAGATAAAACATAGAACACAAGAATTAAGTAGCTGAAGTATTTCTCTATAAGTCGTGACTGCTGAGTAGGACATTGGGTCCATTTATGCTTCAGAAATTGAGGTTGAAAAAAAGGAATGTGAAGTTGAACCTTGAAGCAAAGAGTTGTTTGACCATACATCTGTGTTCTATTATATCATATGTGTCTAATGTAGCAAAAAGCATCCATAGAGATTTCCATTATTGATGTCACCACACAGAAGCACATAGGAGGCCTAAATCAGATTAACTAACTGGCTGCAGGCGTCAATTGGGATGAGCTCAAGTGGTAACTCAAGTGCAGTTAATAGCAAACTCAAATCCCCAAAGACACGTTAAGTATAAAATTCAATAAACTATGACATCTACTCTAAGCACATGGTAGCTCCCTCCATGTCAAGAAGGGAACAATTTACCAACCAAATAAATAAAATAAATTCAAAAACTAATTGGCAGCAGGATAGTGTCAAATTTGTGTGCAGCTTCTATTGCGTTCTCCTTTTCATGTCAAGGCAGAAAGTTTCCGCCGCTGACATCAGTTTAAATAAAAATGGGGTAAAACCTACCCATGGATAACGATTTGAATAGTGAAGGGCATTTGGGAGTAAATAAATAGAAAGAAGAAAGAGACCTTGGGAACAGCATTGCCGAGCTCCTTGGCATGAGCCGCGTAGTTTCTTCCCACTGCAACAATCTTCGTTCCTAAATTCAATAGCTTGTTCCCAACTTGTGCCGCAGACGATCCAGCCATTTCAATTTTCAAACACTGCAAACTATTTCAAAATCCCCTTGATAAAGGTGAAAAGTAAAACGTATTAGATATGAATGATTTTGAAATCGAAATGGTCTAGACTTGGCCTGGAATTTCAAATTAGCTTATGCCTCTAAATTTTTGGATCTGGCTCGGGCTGGAAATTATTACGCCGAAGGCGTTTCCTATGGGAATAGACTTTCCAGTCGTTGATGGGACTATGTTAAATTTGACGGCCTAAATGACAGTTTTGAGTTTTTTTTTTTTTTTTTTTGCTATTTTTGCATATTTGCTATTTTTAATTTTTCCAATTTTGCATGTTGTGGTGGGTTTGTTATTTTTAAGTTTTGTTTTTTAGCTTTTGCATGCAATAACCTTTAAATACACGCATCCAACGCATTCTTCAGCATTGTTTTGGTTCGATCTCGTAATCTCACGTCTAGCATTCTGGTGGAGGAAAGCTTTAGCTCCAATCGCCTCCACAACAAATGTGTTTTCGATGATTTTGGCACAGTGCATATATTTTTACCTACCCAACACAAGAAGATTGAACAACCACCAAAAAAATTACAGGCTAAACCCTACAAATCTCTATGATTTTGGCTTTGCTCTACTACACAAGTGGGGATGGCATAGGGTCCAAGTGCCGAGGAATCATTTTATTTTTTCTCGAATAAAACATTTTCTCTTCTTTACTTAGGTATTCATGGATATTTAATTAGTTAATGTGATTGCCTTCGCAGAGGCGTGACGTTTGGGTCTTCTTTAGAGTAAAAATGGAGATTCGTCCCCAAGCAATTTAATACATAGTTAAGTACTTCCCTTATTTTACCTTAAAAGGTGTGATAGTTGGGTCTTCTTCAGAGTAAAAATGGAGATTCATCCCAAGAATATCAACCGCATATATAACAAGTACTTCCCTTATTTTGCCTTAAATCTTGTCGATTTTTAGGCCTGGAATCATTTGTTTGTATAAATTGTGAAAAAATATCATTTAAAATTAGAGAGTAGTAAGATTTATCCTTTATTTAATATATCCACTCTCCTTGACCATTTTCGGTTGAGAATAAATTTTCCATTTGCAATTTCCACCAGCTCCCTTTATATTGAACCCAATAAGAATACATGATTGGGCATAGTCAAGTTACTCTTTGAGACTCTCTTCTTGGGTAGGTATTTCAAATTTTCTCTGGGCATATTTGCAAGTGCCAATTGTGAAAGACCAGACTTGTTCTTCTTTTACCCTGTGATTCCTCTTTTTTGTTACATCCCCTTAAACCTAAAAGGGATTTTTTCCTTCATTCTTCATTATTAATTTGAACAGAGGTAATATTCAAACCGTGTTTTACTAAATTTTTTTTTTTGATATTTTTCACTAATAAACTATCAAATTATTTTATTGTAATTTGTTAGATTTGTAATTTTTCATATTGTGTGTGTAGTTAATCTAGGCAAAAAAATAATTGGTTAAAACATCTGTAAAAACAATTGGTTAAAACATCTCGTAAAAAAAATTGGTTATAACATCTACAAAAAACAATTGGTTAAAACTTGCTTGAATCTGTTTCAAGTGCAACTACAGACAATGGCATGTTTTACGCACTATTACAAATACATGACATGCTACATATGTTAGTTCTGACTCTGAGGTCGAATGTAGTATTCAACACGAACCATTGCATGAATGGCAGGTCTTCGCACAACTTCATCTGGGAAACAACACGGGTCTTGATAGTCTTGAAATGTTGGGGAAACGAGAATACATGATTGGGCATAGTCAAGTTACTCTTTGAGACTCTCTTCTTGGGAAGGTATTTCCAATTTTCTCCGGGCATATTTGTAAGTGCCAATTATGAAAGACCAGACTTGTTCTTCTTTTACCCTATGATTCCTCTTTTTTGTTACATCCCCTTAAACCTAAAAGGGATTTTTTTCCTTCATTCTTCATTATTAATCTGAACAAAGGTAATATTCAAACCGTGCTTTACTAAATTTTTTATTTTTGATATTTTTCACTAATAAACTATCAAACTCTTTTATTGTACTCTGTTGGATTTGTAATTTTTCATATTGTGTGTGTAGTTAATCTAGGCAAAAAAACAATTGGTTAAAACATCTAAAAAACAATTGGTTAAAACATCTGTAAAAAAACAATTGGTTAAAACATCTACTTGTAACCTGTTCAAGCACAACTACAGACCATGGCATGTTTTACGCACTACCGCAGATACAAGACATGCTACAGATGTTAGTTCTGACTTTGAGGTCAAATGTAGTATTCAACACAAACCATTACATGAATGACAGGTCTTCACACAACTTCATCTGGGAAACAACACGGGTCTTGATAGTCTTGAAATGTTGGGGAAACAAGATTTCGATATACACAATAATTGGAACATACATGACGTTCCACCTGATTTACAGATAACTAGTTCATCATTCATTGAGAGAGAAAAGGTAGACACAATTAACCACTAGCATGCAAGCCACACCACCATCTTCCACACTTCCTTTGTCTTCAAAACAACAACTAGCTCTTGATACCATACTACACCATTCAGTAAACAAAACCCTTCTACCTCCACTAAGATTGATAATTCAAGAAACAACTGGCACATGAAAATCATTTCTGATAAATAAAATCTAGAATTCATTCACACCAACAATAACCACATCTCCCTCGCCTCTCCTTCGCTCGCTCGTTTACCAAGTTTCAAAGATTCAACATCTCTGCATCCACAATCCATGCAGCCCTCTATATTCCAATCAAAGAATGAAAACCCTTGAAGGCCATGCATTATCATCTTTTCAAGAGTCACTAAAACATATAGAATATATTCTTATTGATGGAATGAGTTTCATCGGCCCAAAGTTGCTAAGAAAAATTGACAACAGACTATGCGAAGCTTTCCCACATTCAAAAAAATCTGAATTTGGGAACATATTTGTCATCCTCCTCGCGACCTCGGCCAATAACCACCGGTTTTGGACAGTCCTCTTTATGCAAGTAATCCCTATGGAGCTAGCCTTTGGAAGGGATTCCATTCTTCCATTACATTGAAAACAATATTTCGGCAACAAGGAACAACCAATGCAAAAGTTTCATTTCGGAATTTACTCCTCCACATGTGAGATTCAACTCCTCTTATTGAGGACTAGGAACTCCTAATGTCTCGCACTGACTCACACCTAACTCAGTAGGAGCTCAACATTTTTAAGGACGTACCACATTTGTTTGCAAAAAATGATCTTGTGGAGTCCCACAACCTTCAGATGTTGAAAGCATTGAACGTTCCAATCACCCAATCCATTGTTGAAAGTAACAGGCGAGCCTCAACATGAGATCTTGATGATGATTAGCTGAACACAAAGTTTTGTTATGCAAACAAAAAAAACATGCTTATTGCTAATTTATGTGTTGACACAGGCCTCGTAAATGGTGTTATAGGAACAATCACCAACACGACAATGTCGTTCAAGGGGTATCAAATGTATTCATGTTTAGTGAAAATAAAATTGCCCACAAAAGGCTACCATTCATGATATAAAATCTACAAATGTACAAAGGTCTTCATGTATACATGTTTAGTTTAGATGTCGTGATATAAGATTTGCAATTGTATATGTACGAATTTGTAACAAATTTAAATGTACATGTAAAACAAATCAATATAATGTTTCATCTATATTCCTACACTACCACTATCAATCCCACCCCTTATCGACTGTACAAAAAGGTTTTTTCAACAAAAGACCAACCAAATAAGTGATGCAACACTAACACAATTTCCCGAAATAATTACAAACCACATAAATTACAAAAGTAATTAACTATCCAAAACGGTATCAAATGTATTCATGTTTAGTGGGAAAAAAATTGGCCACAAAAGGCTACCACTCATGATATAAAATCTGCACATGTACGGAAGTCTTCATGTAACATGTTTAGTTCAAATAAAATAGTCGCAAAATGCTACCACTCATGATATGAGATTTGCAAATGTATATGTACAAATTTGTAACAAGTTTGAAATGTAGAGATGGAACCTTTAAATGAAGTGGTTCATCTATATATCTACACTTACAAAATCAATCACACCCATTATCAACATCAACTACAAAAGTAATAACTATCCCTCTAAAACAAATAACATATATTGTTCGGCGTTCACATTGCATTATCAGCGCATGTAATTACTAGTATAGGCCTAAAAATGTGTATTGTATTGTCTTGCATTATAATAACTATTCTTATTTTTTAACGAGGCGGTTTATTTTCCACCCATTTAATGTAATAAATTCAACTTTTGACCAAATGATACTTTTATTTTGTCTCTAAAAAAACCATTGAAAATTGAAGTAAATTTTTCCTTATCACAAAATTTATTATATTATTTTTTTGATGAATAGGATCTTATATAATATTAACAAGTGAAATGATACAAGATAATTCACAAAAAAACAGTGGTATGGAAGCATGCCCCAAAGCCATATGGTCAAACTAGGCCAAGCTTAGGAAAGTCAACTATAACAAAATAACAAAAAGCACTCGAAGCTATGAAATTTTTTTGTCGCCGCAATTGTTGACCAACGTAAGGCGGATCATGATCATCAGCCGATCGATCCAGGTCAGCCCTTGTCGTTGTCCAACACATCCCAACCGTGAGCCAGTTGGCTCCCTTCTTGGTGTCATCAACGGTGCCACTGAGGGGCGAAATGGCCGAGACATTCAAAGATATTTATCTCGGTGGAAGCGGGAGGCACCAACCATCCCGAGTGCACGGCTTGTGGGCAGCCAAGTGAGCCCCATCCAATCTGGGTCAAGCGGCGGAGGGGTACCCCAACCACAGTGGCGAGCTGACATCTTAAGGGGAAAAGCTCCTCCACAAAGGCCGACAATGTGGGGACCAATGAGCGCGACCGAAAGAGCAACGTTGCGAGTGGCTCCGACGCCCACCACCTCGTGGACGACCGTCATGGGGCAAGGAGCGCCAACTTTATTATATTATCAATAACTAATAAATATGCAAATACATTAATATTATATAAGGTTATTGTTATATATAAGATATTGAAATTGAACATATTTAAATGTACTTAGTGGATATTATATTAGTAATTAGAGAATTTGAATTTTTAATTTACAAATATTTTATATAAAAAGATTGTTTTGAATATAAAATATTATTATATTTTATTACATTCAATATATGTCATATTAACAATTTTCGTAAGGATACAAAGTAGAGGATAAGGATGTATACTTTTTTTAATATAAAGTATTATTATGTAACAAAGAAAGTAGGAACAACTTGTGAATGGGATATGAACACACTAAGAGATAATTAAATTGAACTGTGAATGGATTTAAAGTCAAGTTAGTCGGTGTGGAGGGTAAAGGCAACATCGGAGGATCGATCCTCTAGCTAGGGCATGCCCCTAATTTCTTATTTACCAAGGTGGAGTTTTGTGAAGGATAGAGATGAGTGTGTTGGTCTAGTTACTCATGACAACTCTTGTGGCAACCTTTTTCTTCTTTCAAAGAAAGGCAATAATAGTTCTTTGATGAATGAAGCTATTATATACAATCTCAATGTCAATGGTGCTCAAGGGCCCTCGTGAATGACAAAGACCGGCTCTAAGACTCGGCTCGAAGGGGTGAACTTTGTTTACCACATGTTTTTGTAATGGTGAAAGGCAAAGAGCTCTCGAGAGATTATGATGAAGATACAAGAGACTAGGACATTGAGGTAGCTACTCTGGGCATTGCTTGTGGTGAGTGGATCTACTCATAAATGGTCAGCTAAAGGATTAGAAGGGAGTACAAAAGCCCAAAGAGAGTTGTCATTAGGAGGAGTTAATATGAACACTGGAGCCTATCGCTTTTTACCTCTAAACATTTGAATTTTAAACCTACTTTAGATTTTCAATGCTTTAATAATTCTACATCGACTCATATATAGGACTTATTGAGTGGAAAGCATGTATACAAATTGTATTATGTAATTCTTCAACCTTTCACTAAAATGAGTGAAAGGGAAAGCTGAAGTGATTATTCAATGCATTACCAAATAGCACGGGTACCTCTTTCATTGATTGAATAGCAATTTTAGGGTATTATTTGCAACATGTCTTTACAAAAGTTTTGGAAGGCGTACATTATGGTGCATTTTCCCTAGTGGAGCCATGAATTTGAAGGTTTTTCTGCATGTTATTTGCTTCAAGCTTTGATAATACGAAGTTCAAACAAAGCAGAGCAAGATTTTGGATTTTGGTTGTTCAACAATTCTCAAAAGAAGGGGGCATATAAGTTTCTCGATGAAATACTCACAAACATCCAAGCATGAAAAGTCAATAGTATTTTACTCTTACCAATCTGTGATAGTGAACAATGTATAGTGAGCAGGGGATTTTTATGGACTTGGGTAGCCGCATGGAGGTTGAGGATGATCTTGTTGATTACTCTCATGACCCTTATAGAGGTAAGTGGATTTTCATGGGTCGTATCAATTTGATAAATAACTATAAAATAAAAAGGGGTGTGGCTTAAATGGTTAAGTATATCGTAAGACTAAATCCTAAAGTAATATGCTTAGGACTTCTTTAAATTAACATGACATAATTTTCATGCATCCTAAGGATTGAACCCCCACTGATGGAGACCTAGTTTTTTTGGAGTCTAGGTCACGTGAAACAACTAATGATATCCCTGGCATACAAAATATCAAGATTCATTTTCCTTAATATCCCCCAAAAACTTGTCTCCCCTTCGAGAAATTTGGTCAAAATTGTAAATTTTACCCCTTTGTGAGTGTCAACTTGTGAATGGTCTAATGTGAGTTATATGTGATTTTCGTGTGTCTTGTGTGTAATCACAGAAATTGCTCAAAGTATAATTGATACTAGTATACTCAAAGTGTTATTATGGGAGCATTGGATATGTTCTAGGAACAAGAACCTTTTGAGTGCTTGTTATGGCACATAGTGTTTTGGTCCCAAAAGAAGAGAGATCTGGTACAGTAGGATTGTGAGAGATCTAGATGGTTTCAAAAGCCCTACAAGAATTAAAATGAAGTCTCATGGAGTCCCTTGTATAATTTAACCATTATTTTTATCTTAGTCATCTCAACCTTTTATGATACCCAAAACCTAGTGTTGCCTCCTTATGGTTATTTTAGGCATTTAAAGGTGTTGGCCTAAAAATCAAAATAAAGGCATTTTCATATCTCAAAAATCACGTTAATGTATTTTTTAGTTGTTTTTAGTTAAAATGATATATTATACCTCCATAAAACTCCCATTTTGATCCTAAGGAGAAAAGTTACTTTATGTTCTAATTCTTCATCGGGATTGATGTTAAGAACTTAAGTGAACCTATGTGATTAGTGCACCCTGCTTTCTCACTCCCATGTATTTGTTTTCATATTGCACTTTTCATCTCCACGCTCCAAAGTGTTCCAACTCTAAATTAACCAAGGTGAAAGATGTCTCATCACCTTGTTGTTTTATCTTTTGTGACCTCTGGGGTCCCACCATGTAGCACCCATGTTATGATCATCCAAATTAAGGGGAATTTTTTTAAACATACCCTTAATGTACAATTAATGTTATTAATGATTAACATTATTATTTAGCTTACTACTAAATAATCCAAAATTATTAAAATATTCATAATCCATCTGATAACATATGATAACCATGTGCAATTGTAAGGGTATATCCATATCTCCACAATCTCCCTTAAGTCACTCTACCTGAGTGTGTATACTTAGTATACTTGGTTAAACCTTTTACAGGTTATGAGAACTATGTGCATCTCCTAAGTGCCTACCTGGAAGACAACCTTGCATTCCATCTAGTATCTAACACTAATAAGTTAGGCGATCTGTGAACATATAATGTAGTAAGCTATTACGATACTTTGGCCAAATTTTCAAGCATTGCTTTGTAAGCTTAGTTTCGAGACCGCACACAAGCCTATGAAACTCATCTTCCATCACCACACAACCATCTCAATACAGTTATCTAGATTCCTTTTTATTGTTTAAGAAGGTGAACTAGTTAAGAAGAGGGAGAATCCAATATTGGCTCATTTCCTCAATGAAAAGAATTCCATCTATACCATCTTAGGATTCCTATGGGAAACATAGTGACCACATAATGATTACCCATCATTACGTCCTCACTACCCTTCCCGTAGCCATCCTAAGTTTGCATGAAGCTAATATTCTTTTAATAAGTCATTTAAAAAGTATAGTTTCAGAATAATAATAGGTTTCCGAAATATGTCATAAGAACTCCACGAGTTATTAACTCATATTAGTTCCTCTTATCGTATTCTTATCAACTTCATTATTGTCATTGGGTGTAGGTTAACTATTCATTTTCCCATACTGATTTACTTTATTAAACTTACTCATCATGAATAGTTCAATAATACCATTAAGCACATAAACATCTTTATTTCATTTCCTATGTATCCTTTCATTTTATCTTTCGATGTTTACCTATTCTATTTGAATTCGTGAATTAGAAATAATCTCACAACTTAAGAATTATCATCTTTAATTGATAAATCAGCTTATTAAGTAGATTATCTATATTTTTAGCTCAAATAATAAGATAAGTCATAAACCATATTTCAAATAAGGATAATTATCCCAATATCCATTAATAATGATACACCAAATCAACAAGTATAATACATTGGGTCATAAAGCTCTTTTTATAATGTGATGGTATTTCAATCACATGAACAATTTGATTACAATAATCCTTTTCAAATTTATATTCCAATAAACTCAAGACATAAAACAATCACAGAAATTATTCCAAACAGCTTACTTCAAGTATATCGACTTTCCCGCAAAACTATAGGAGGGAGGGAGAGAGAGATATATGAGTCGGTTCATATGAATTAGCATGAGTTCACATACTCTTATTCTATGATGTAATCATAATGAAATAACAGAATAAGAGATGGACCAAGATCTATCTTTAATCAATGAGTTATAATGTAAATACCCTAGTTTATATTATGAAGTCTACCTCATAAACATATAATAATGAAACTTCATAATTATATAAAAACAATATGTCCACTATCATTGTATGCAACTAGCCAAATATGACTTAGTCATATAGACAATCATGGATCATAAGTTACAACACAAACATCAATCACAAATGTAATAACTCACGATATTTTCCAACTAACTTCACAACAATCATGCTTAACTATCACAAAATCAAGCCATTGTAAATATATATTAACAACGGTAATGTAAAGATCGCCTCAAACTAAAACATATACATACTATATGAAAAGGTTGTTTTCGTTATAAATGTAAAAACAATGGAGTTGAACGTTTTTCCTCCATTTCCGTATTCCAAAAATTGAACCAACAATCAACTAAAGGGAGAGGAAATAACAACACTTCATAGTTTATAAAACCATACTTTACTAAAATCAATATGGTTTTTAAACAAAAACCCCAAAACCTCGTTTTTAATCCAAGCACACACGACAGAGTATTATCTTTACCATTTATTCATATCAAATTAAGAATGAAAACAACAATGCTCTAGAAAGAGCCATGATACTAAATAATGACGGCAATGTTAAAAGAAGGAGCTCTAAAACTAACTCATTTAATTTTCAAAACCAAAACATATTCAATAAAAGAATAATACATCAATGCTCACATAAAGGAGCTATAACCTAAATGATAACAATATTGCTCAAGAAGTAGTTATACCCAAACAAGTTTGTTTTTTTATTTCATGCAAACCCCTTTTTATCATTTTACGGTTCTAATGCTAACCCAAATCAAAAGTGTATATCCTTTCCAGCTTTTCACATTTTGATCAACCAAAATCGTATTCACAATGCAAACAACAATGCTCTAGAAAGAGCTATAAAAACTAACTCATTTCTTTTCCAAATCATAAAGCTCGATCCAAAAACAAGTTCAGAGAAGGAATGAAACAACAATGCTCCAAAAAGAGTTGAATTAACTCTAATACTTTTCCCATATTTCTCATATCAAACCAAGGATGTATGTAGTTACAAAGCCACAAATAATAAAAAAAAAAACAAATGTATTCCTTTACCAATCTTTTATGATAACTCAAATCAATATGTATTCCTTTTCGATTTCAAATCATAATCCCAAAACAAAACGTATTCATTCCCAAAATTTCACACAATAATCCACTCAAAACCATATTCAAATGATAAAGAATAAAGCTCTAAGAAAGTGATCCAAAAATTGACCGATTTTTTTCTCGACCACGGACCCCTATAGGCTTTAAATTCTTTACCGAACTTACCCCATTATAATCAACTTAAAGCAATGCAATAATTAAAGCACACTCGCACACAAAAGTTGATAACTGAGCTCGACGCAATGCCTACGTCTTTGGGTTCATTAATAGAACCGATTTATTATCCACTTTAACGACTACAATTCTAATACAAAATTACAATCAAAGCATGATAATACTGAATACAAAAGGAACAAGAATTTTTATCACAACCATCGAATAGTTAGCCCAGTTATGATGAAGATTTGATCCAATATTCTCCTCCATGGTACAATGCCCTATGGCTCCCAATCGGTCTTCTGACAATATTACGACGTCATATGACTTCCCAAGTCACTTGTAGACATTTCCCATTATGGTTGTGTGGCTAAATAAGCCTGAAGAACAAGAACCTCCTCCACGACCATCAAGTGACAACATCCCAGCTTATGTAGTAGATTCGATCTTCTTTTTCAGAATACCCTATGGCTCCAAGGTCTAGGCTCCACAATATCTCCAGTGAGTTATTAGTAACTCCCATAATAATGAAGACCTCAATGCCTATGTTGCACGATGCTAAGACTTCTTCCAGAAACCTCCACACTCCTGTTGTGCGGTGCTAAGTCTCCAAATGTCAATAGACAATAATCATCGCCAACAAGCTCAATACTGAATAATGACCCTCCTCTAAAGCCAATGGTCTAACGACTCGTCCAACGTATTGAGGTTCTAAGCTCTACTGCTTCTCTATGCTTCTTCATGACCCTCAGCTCCACGACATCTTCGGGCTCCAGCTTGAGAAGTCTCTCGGTGAGTAAAAATAATAACTCCCTGAACCATTATGAAGATGCCTATATTAGTATGATATATGTCTTATATCTCCCTTATGCCTATATTAATATGATATAGGTCTTAATCGTCATCGTGCCCATACTATTACGATATAGGCCATCATGCTTATATTATTATGATATAAGTGTTTTTCTCTCTCCATAATGCCTATGATAAAATAAGACTTACATATCTATCACGTCGCCACAATCATGCCTTTAAACTTCCAATCGTCCTCCTCGGCTCGGATTGAATCACTTCTCGAGAGAATGGAGCTTAAACGCCTATAGGACTTATTTAATGCCTATAATAGGGCTTTATACTTTTGCTCCAAAATATCTCCACCATGGCCTTTATATTTTTCTAAGGCCTCCTCCTAATTCCCCTCGGGCTTGCCTTCGAAGCTCTTTGCATTGGGAAGGAGCTTGTATTAAGTTTGAGTGAGATTGTTGCCAAAGAAGCTCATAATGAGCTTCTTCTTTGAAGTGAGCCTCGTTGAAATGAGCGGTAGAGGGCCTTTATATAGGCCAAGTGTGGCTCTTATTTTTGTATATAGGGCTTATCGCCATATGCTTAACACAACCAACTTGGCTTGGCCGAGTTGGTTGGAGCATCCCGCCTTGTATGGGGGAGGTTGCGGGTTCCAATCCCACCCCGCTCATTTCACATAGTCAGTTTTATACTGACCAACGAAGCCTATGTTGTAGTCACCATGTCGCTCACCATGCATCGACCCTTCGTCAACCATCCTTTTCACTCGCCACGTCACTTTGCCTATAGTGTGTCCTCTAACCCTTCATTGTCTCTGTCATGCCACGTAACCCCCATGCTTTGTTGGCTTTGAGCCTAAGTCCTTCGCCGGTCGTTTTGGTGTGGGGATTTAATCCCACATCGAGCGGAAGTGGCTTAAATAAGGATTTAAATAGCCTAAGGTGGATAAGGTTTATTGTGGGTCTTGGGCCATGTCCTCCACTTTTACTAGTCATGCAACTATGAGTAGCTCACCATATAACTCGATGATCTAAATGATCAACTCACCCCGCCTAGGCTTGGTCCCGACCAATGTGAACTCGCCGACATAATTCATCTTCAAATAGCTCGACCGAGTTGATTAATAGGAAATGTGGTAGTAGGCCACACGGTGGCACTTCGAGGACCCACTACGTGGTAATTCTTTTTGCGATCATTGATAAAGAATCATGTGTCGAAGACCAGAGGTATGATACTTCAACCATGTTTATCGCCTTTGCTCGATTCGAATTTTCCACTTTGTCATGACTCACCAGCTTAACCCGGTCCTGCCTTAAGGTTGAATTCAACTTTGACTAGTAGGAAGTGGCTTAGATAAGGATTTAAATAGCCTAAGGTGGATAAGGTTTATTGTGGCTTGGGCCACGTCCTCCACTTTTACTAGTCGTGCAACTATGAGTAGCTCACCATATAACTCGATGATCTAAATGATCAACTCACCGCACTTGGGCTTGGTCCCGACCAATGTGAACTTGCCGACATAATTCATCTTCAAATAGCTCGACCAAGTTGATTAATAGGGCAATGTGGTAGTATGCCACACGATGGCCTCGAGGACCCACCGCATGGTAATTCTTTTTGCGATCATTGACAAAGAATCGTGTGTGTTGAAGACCAAAGGTATGATACTTCACCCATGTTTATCGCCTTCACTCGATTCGAATTTTCCACTTTGTCATGACTCACCAACACCCAATCCTCGCCTTAAGGTTGACTTCAAATTTGACTAGCAGGAAGTGGCTTAGATAAGGATTTAAATAGCCTAAGGTGGATAAGGTTTATTGTGGCTTAGGCCACGTCCTCCACTTTTACTAGTCGTGCAACTATGAGTCACTCACCATATAACTCGATGATCTAAACGATCAACTCACCCCGTCTGGGCTTGGTCATGACCAGTGTGAACTCGCCGACATAATTCATCTTCAAATAGCTCAACCGAGTTGATTAATAGGGCAATGTGGTAGTAGAGCCACATGGTGGCCTCGAGGACCCACCGCGTGGTAATTCTTTTTGCGATCATTGACAAAGAATCATGTGTCGAAGACTAGAGGATGATACTTCGACCCATGTTTATCACCTTCGCTCGATTTGAATTTTCCACTTTGTCATGACTCACCAGTTGACCTGGTCTTGCCTTAAGGTTGAATTCAACTTTGACTAGCCATCATTTGCACGTACGGGCTCCGTTTTCCACATTTAGATAGTCGTCAGAAAGCTTACGAAGTGATCTTCTGTACTATATTAATCCTAGGAGATTTGGGGAACATTATATTCTCTGTATTGTCCTCCAGATTTCTCATATCAAACCAAGGATGTATGTAACTACAAAGCCACAAATAATAATAAAAAAACCAAACGTATTCATTTCCTGATCTTTCACGATAACCCAAATCAATACATATTCCTTTTCAAATTTCAAATCATAATCCCAAAATAAAACGTATTCCTTCCCAAATTTCACACAATAATCCACTAAAAACCATATTCAAATGATGACAACAAAGCTCCAAGAAAGAGCTATAAAATTTAAAATAGGTTTGTATTTATTTCACACAACCTCCTTATATCAATTTCCACCGTAAACCTTGCTCAATACCTGCTCCAAATTCACAAAACAACTTAAATTCTAACTTAAGTTTGTTAAAACTTTGCAAACCCATATACAATACCACAAAACATTCCACTTAACACCCACATGCATGGCTTAATATGCCAACTTTGCATAACACATAACTTAAGCTCAAGTGGTCTAATGACCGGTTTGAATGCCAAACATTATTAACTCACAATGGTCCTTTGACCCATACCATGTTAAGCACATATATTTGCATCAATACACACACACACATTTGTATATACTTATTAATTCATTATATCGTCATTAAACGTATATATATTTATGTATATGTATGTTTGTGTGTGTGTGTATATTTTTTTATTAAATCATTGTTTGTCATATATATATATATATATGACAAACAATGATTTAATAAAAAATAATATACACACACACACAAACATACACACATACACACACACACACACACACACACACACACACACACACACACACACACACACACACACACACACACACACACACACATATATATATATATATATATCATCAACAATCATTCCTTAACTTAGTCAAGTAATAACAATCTTAATAAACCAATAGATGAATTAAATCAAGGATGTTACACACCATGCTTCCTTGTGATTGGTGTGTATTTTCCATCTTCCTCGTGCACTTCCAAAATGCTCACAAAATTGAATTGAAGTGCACTTCTACCTAGGTAAGAGTAAAAGTGCACTTTCATCAAAGTAAATGTAAAACATAAGTGCACTCCTTCTTTGCACATGCATTTCCAAATATTCTCAAGGCTTTAAGTGATTTTTCAAAATCACCTTTCCCTCCTAGAGTTCCCAATGAAAAATATAAAGAGGTAATAAAGGAATTAAAAAAATTAAACCATTTTGCTCCAAACTCCATGAAAGATCGGCTTGTGCATTGGTTCCATTAAACACCTTTTGTCCATTCCTAGTGATTCTATGGGCAAAAATCTATCAAAATTTTCCCAATTTTTCCAAGTTTTTCCTCTTAAAATGCCTTCAAGATGATTCTAACCTTATGTGCATTTGTGAACTGATTTATTTTTAATCCATAAAAGAATGTTTTAGCTGAAAAGTTATTTTTGCCCTAGTTAGCTAAAAATCATTTTGCTCATTCCAAGAGACTCCATGGACCAAATTGCTTGAAATTTTGACTGAAACTCCTTGTTCCATATTCCATTCATTTGATTCCTTTACTTACTTGCTAAGTTGGTGTATTTTTGTGATCAATTTTGAGTTACAGCCAAAACCCCATTAAAAAGCATTGGAAGCACTCAAAAAACTTAGTTTTCACTCTCTCAAGTGATTATCCATCTCACACCATTCTAATTCAAAATTCCTCATCTAGGAGCCTTTATCCGATAAGGTTCACCTCTCTAGTTTAGGTTAGGGTGATAATCCCGATATTCTACCTCCTCCTCGGCCCCCTGCCTCCATGTTCGTTGTTGTTACTTGATCTTTATGCTCTCCTTTTTTTGCACTATGTGGTTTTAATGTTGACTTTTTGAGGTGATATGGCCTCTCTCGAGGCCTTTTTGGATCAATTTGATAGAACTCTTGACATTCTGGGGTGTGAATTTTCCACCCATTTTTTTGTATGATTAACATTGTATGTCCTTGTTATTAATATAAAAGTGCACTTTTTAATCAAAATACATAAATAAATTCCTCAATAATGAAGTTCAATTATTTTGGTTACTAGCCCATTTCAGTTTTGATCTCAAAATATCCAGATGTGGGAGATAGTAATGTGGATAACATAGGTTCGATGAGTTGAGAAGAAGAATGGAGGAAGGCACTTGGAGTACAATGATGTTGTGAGATTTATCATAGTGTCTTTTTTAAGTCAGTAGGATTCCCATTATCTCTTCAAGACATTGTCTTCATTCATGCTTGTGTTTACAATTATGAACCATATAGCCAAACAATCATCAGGATGGCGGATCCCTTATGGCTATATTGTCTTCATAAGGGATATCCTTGTCTTGTATTCATAGACCTAAGAACGTAGTCATTCTAAATAAAAATGATGCCTTACTTGAACGGGAAAGAAAAGACTCGTATTTCCAAGGATTGGCTATTAAGCTAGATAAATACTTGTCGAAATTCACTTATCTCCCCAAAACCTTCTCGCTTTGATTTCATAGAGGAGGTATGAGATTGCAATGTCATGCTAAACCAATTAATGGGAGATGCATCTACCAAGGAATTTATTGTAGATGGCTCAATTCATATTGATTACTAAAGAGGCTACTCAAAAGATGAATTGAGTCAAATTATAAGTGAAAACTTGCACTCTCAATTGATCAACTTGGAGAGGACTAATAAGTTCACCATGAATTCTTATCTAGCATATTTTGTTGCAAGCTTACAAAATTGGTCGGGGCTATCAAGTGAGATAAATATTCCCACATGTGCTCCAAAGACATTAGGTTCATCCAAAACTTACTCTAGATGATTACAAATGAGACTACACTAGGGAAAATGATGATTTTTCCATGATTGTCGCCAAGAGATGGGAAGATAATATTAATGAAATACTCGTCAAGCCATATTTTTGAATTTTTAAGAAGTATATTTGTGTTGGTGGCTTTGATGATGCTCTCATGAGACCCCTGTGGTACCCAAGCGACAAAATAATTCTCATTAAGTTGTGTTGGCACTTGACTAGAGTCCATCTTAAGTGCAAAGAGAAAATATTAAAAGAGTGATCCTCCCAATTCATCTAGGCATATACTTGTGCAATAATTCAATGGATGCCTATAATATTGAGTCGGGCTTAAGTCCATTCAACTTGTATGCTTACTTTGCATGACAATTATTCAACAATAAGTAATATTTGGGAGCTAAACACAAAAGACTTGGTACTTCTCATCAACATGAGGAGGAAAACTATTGGGAATACTATGTTGATGAAATGGAAGTTCAAAAACTCGAACTTTGTGAGGATGATAATTTAACAAATGAAATATTACTCGATTAGAGTGGGTCACTAAGGGCTTACCTAAGAATTGTAGTGACCTATACGATTTGGGTTATATGGATTCCATCTAACATTATTTTCTACCACTAATGAATCGGGTGGTAGAGACTAAAAATGTCTCAATTTGAACAACAATAGTTATCCAACAGCTTAAAGATATTGTTTCTCAAGAAGCTAGTTGAATTCACTACTTTTGAAGATCACTATGCCACTTTGTCTTCTAGTTGGTGACCATAAAGGTCAAGGAACAATTTTCATTGAAATCCGCACCCCTACTAAATCAAAAATCATCATTTCAATGAAAACATGAATGATCTCAAAATTGTAGGGTGAAATAAAGATTAAAGCTCAAGTGAGGGAGTTGGTTCCTCTCACCCCGCTTTTCCACAAGAACTCTAACCAACTTCTACTCTAACACTATCTAATCCTAAACTAAGAAACTCCAAGGAGACATGAGAGAGAGAGAGAGAGAGAACTAAAATAAAAGGGAGGTGATGCACCAAACTAGAAAATGGATTGATTTTAGCTCTAAAATACATGGATGTGAACACATGAGTGAAATTTAAGAGATGCACACAACTTGGAAAGAAATAAAATGGAAAATAATGAAGATGCATAATAGGAAATAGATGTTCACATTAAACACAAAGTGTTCAAAGAAACAAAGTCACGCTTGCATTAGTATCAAAACTTAACCATTTGCGAAACATATATATGAGGCAAGAAATTTGCACATGTGAAGTATAGAGGTCCGCGAGAAAGAGTTTAACAAGATCATAAAGAGGATCTATAAATTTAGAAAAAAAGACCATATAATATGCCAAAACAGATTACATTTATAGAAAATTTAGAGAGAAAGGAGAATAAATTGATCGCATCCAGGTGATCAATGAAATCAACCACAAAAAAATGGCGCGCGAGATAAAAATAAATTAGGTCATGTGCAACTTGAGATGAAGTGGTTCAGTTGGTGGAGAGTCTCCCATGAAATCCTCCCTCTAATCAGGGAAAAACATTAAATGAAGGAAAAGAATAAGATATTCTTACAACTTGGAATGGTATTCATTTCAGTCAGAGATATATAATTAAAATCAGGGATATCAATTTGATGAGTAATAAGGACAGAGAAGCTTTCCTTCAGGATTTGGAAATTAGGGTTGGGCTCAATTCATTCGCTAAAGACCATTCTAAGTCTCCCTCAGATCTGTCTAGCGGATATAGCCATCGAGTATCCGGTGGAAGTGGGGTAGAATATTAGTCGTCGGGAAAAGGAGCTCCTTCCAGCTCATTCAAGGATGTGGTTCGGCCATTTGCCCTTCTTCGCATACTTCCTAGGCATACATTGTTGATATTGTGGAGGAGACACCACTACCAAGTCTAGAAAGTCCAGAGATATTCACATTAAAATTGGGCAATTATTGGAAGATTCGATGGTATGTGGCTGATAGCCTTTGTCTTATCCCAGTCAATGAAAACTGGACCAAAAAATGTGAAATTTCCTTATGCTCCAGAGGCTTCTTTGTCATCCAGTTTCAGAATGTGGAGGATTATAATAAATGTTTTGTAGATGGACCATGGTTATGGGGTAACTTAGGACTATTCCTCACTCCTTGGTTCCCCGATTTCGATCCTAATAATATTTCAGTTGCTAAGATTCCAGTGTGGATTCGGCTCCCAAACCTTCCCCTTCATTTTTGGAATTCCCTAGAAGATATAGGTAATGCATTGGGGAAGTTTTTAAAATTAGATCACTCCAAATCCAAATCGGGAGTTCGCACTTATGCCAGAATATGTGTTGAATTAGATCTGAGCAAGGGTTTACCGGATAAAATTATTCTGAAATTGGGAAATAAAGAACACAACCAACCATTGGATTATGAGAATACGACTTTTTGATGTCATCATTGCAAGACTCCTGGACACCTTCAGGCTTCTTGCCCATTAGGTAAAAAAAAATTTGCTCAGAGTAAGAAAAATTCACCCTCCAACGGTGGTTGGAGCAATTCTCCTTCGGTATAGAGTTTGTACGGTTGTGGATAAGACCGTCGGGGTGGGCCTCGACATTATGAAGGGCAAGTAAGGAAAGATCAACAAGAGGAAAAGAAGAAGGCTTCTGGAGTTAAAAGAGGACATATATCCGATGGCTCGAGAAATTGGATTCAAATTCAGAGAATATTTTAGAAAATCCCAAAATACACAATATGTAGATAGTGGTTGCCTCGGATTCATGGCAAGAGGTCGAAAGAAAAAAGGCAAAAAAGGTCGATTCTCCAATATGCTCGATTATTACCCTTCGATGGATAAGTAGAATTAGTAGGATGTTTTACTCTGTTTTTCTTTTCTGAGGGTTAGGCCTCCTTTTTATATTCAGGGAACGGGTCCCTTCAACCCACCTTATTAATTATAAAAACTCGAACTCAACCACCCGCCACCACAAAGGACCACTTGTAAGCTAGGTATGGGCACTTGAGATTACCCTAAGCACACGCCACCAAATTTTTAGTGTAGGAGGATAATGCCACTCAAAATTAAATTTGGGTTGGTGGAGTGGTTGAGCATCTGGTTCAAAAAAAGCACAACTTTGTCATGCCTCGCAAACTTTAGATGATTTTGTTTTAATCAAAGAACTTTGTCTTTCATTTAGAAAATGCTCACGTCCTGCAGACTTTTTAAAAATCCCTACTTATCCATTCAATCATCTTGTCATGTTGCAAAGGTAGTCTTACCTACATCATAGCTTTTTCTACTCACGCTTCTATATTCCTTTGTCCATAGTTTTGATGTATTCCGCATTCAACCTACCTTTTCTACATGTTACGGTGCTCCATCTCTTTTCCTTTGTGGATTTTTCCTTATGTGGTCCTTGAAATTCCCACGGATTTTTCAACTCCTTAAAATACTATGTCTTTGAATTCGGAGAACAATAAGTTCTTTGTTCCGCCTTCCAACTTAGCCACATTTAAACTTGCTTGCTTTTGTCACACGGTGTTCGATGAAACTTTTTCCTTGCATCAAAGCTTCTCCCGAGAAAATTACATATTTTATTGTGTGGAATTAACCAACTCCATGGAATTTCATATGCTCCAATTCCACGTAACATTGTATCTTCCATACCACGAAGCACTAAATGTCTTCCAATGTCGCAGAAGACTACAATTTCATTTACTTTGTTTGTGGGTCTCCAACTGGAGCCGCCTAAGTCTGAAACTTAGATGAATTTTTCAAAATAGCATGGGGTGTTATTTTAGAAAAATGTTTGGTGACTTCTAGGGGACATATGCCTGCTAGATATAAAGATCAATAGACTTAAATCATATCCATTGGGCATTGAGTCAAGTTTGAACCTTAAAACTGATTTAAAATTTTAAATTATCACTTGGACCTCTATTTTGAAGCTGATATTTTGGAGATTTGGATATATCACTTCAAATTACCCCAAAATATTCTTAATTTCAACTATGGAGGTAAGAAACTAAAATGGTGTGTGTATAACTACAATGGACTTCCAAAACCTAAATATAAAAGAAGAAAATCGTACATGATTCAAGTGAAACATGTAGAGTGTTCACAAACACTTATTTCGATGATCGCCGCAAGGATTAAAGAAAAGAAACTCAATTAGTGATCAACACACAACAAGGAGGGAACCTCATTCACAATAAGGAAAATAAACACAACAATAACTATGTATAAGATGCAATAAACCAACTTAAAGAGAAGGTTTGAGATAGATCCCATTAATTGGGATCTTAAGTGTCTCCCCATCAAGTTTGGACAACACAAAAGAGTTATCTTATTTACATGCAATAATGATGTATGGCCCACTCCAAAATGCGTCAAACTTAGAGTGTCACCCTAGTTTAGCTATGTCTATGTCCCATTTTAGGACCAGATCTCTGGTTTTGAAAGCTTGTGCTTTGGATTTCTTGTCAAACCACCACCGGTTGACTTCTAATGCACTTATAAGCTGATCATGGTGGACTATCTTTGTTCTGCAAGTTAAACTAACTCTGCCATTCTAATTGTTCTTTCATCCTCACCTTCAAACTCTAATTATTAATACAACTTCAATGAAGGTAATTCTAGAGATAAGGGAATCCTGAATTCTCTACCATAGACATAGATGAAAGGAGAATTGTCAATTGCTCTTTTTGATGTGATCCTATCAACCCATAGAGAAGTTTTTACTTTGGTGTGTCATTGTCTTTGATTGATCTCCATTGTTCTCTTCATTATTTTGATCAAGTTCTTATTAGTAGACTCTACCGAACCATTACCCTAAGGTAGTAATTGGAAGAAGTATTCAAGTATATTCCAAGTCTAAGAGCCCAATAAGAGATTTTAGAGCCTAGGAAGGCTTTTGTATTATCAGAAATAATGGTTTGGGAACCCCAAACCTTGTCACAATGTCTTCATAAAATCAAGGATATTTAATCCATTAACTTCCTTGAGTGCCACAACCTCCATCCACATGGTAAAATAATTAGTTGTTATCAAGACCCACTTATGACCCACACTTGAAACAAGATTAATCATACCAATAAAATCAATCCCCCATTAAGAAAATGGTTCATCCACCTGAATGGGATGAAGTGGGAGGGCCACCATCTTCTTCTTACTAGTGAAGAAAGCACGTTAGTTTCATTTTCGACACATTGATGAACATCTACAAACAATGTGGGCCAAAAGTATCCCACTTTTATAATTTTCATCGTCATGGTCTTGGCTGAAAATTGTTCATCTGAGAATCCATCATGTAAATCCACCAATAATTTGTTCACTTGGTCACCCTCAATTCACCTTACTAATACTCCATTGAGGTTATTTCTAAAGAGAACCTCGCGAATTAAGTTGTAAGGAATATATTTCAACCTTAACTGTCACCTCTTAACTTTACTTAAGCCGAGAGGATAAATACTTGTGAACAAAAATCTACACATATTATTAATCTAACTACTCATCATTACGTGAATCTATGGCAAGTTGCTCTTGTTCTTGCTCTACTTCCATGAAGAAGGATGTCTCTTGATTAGCTTGACCATCGAAATCCAACTGCTCACATAGTGCTCTTCCTTTTACCAATTTTGTGGCCTTGATGGTCACATCATACTCCATAATATTGGTCACCCACCCAACTCTCTTTTCACTAATTTCTACTCCCATGATGAAGTCTCTCACACTAGGATGTGAGACTAAAATTTTATGCAACTAGCAACTAACATGCTCTTAAATTTCTTAAGAGCTCTCATGATAGCGAAGTCTAGATTTTCTACATGAATGTAATTTGAGCTCATGATCCTTCAATGTTTAACTAAATAAATTCACTAGTTTCTCTAAACCCTTATCATTTTGTTATGTAAAAACCATGATAATGTTGGTTTTAGCCCCATAAACATATATAATGAAATCCTTTGAATATTCAGGGTTGATAAACATGGGTACTTGAGCAATTGCCTACTTAATCTTGATAAATATTTCTTTTCCTTCCGTGGTCCATTTAAAAGTTGCATCCTTCTTGAGCATGAAGGTAATGGGCTTGAAAAGTCCTACAAAGTTAGGAATTAACTTCCTAACAAAAGTAATCTTACTGAGGAAAGATTACAGAGCCTTTTGTGAGTTGGTAAGGAGAGAGAAAGGATAATGGATATTCATTCAGGATCAATGGAAATACTATCTTTTGAAACAACATTACTCAAAATTTTACCCTGTGGAACTAAAAATGCACTTCTTGGGGTTAAGAAACACCTCAAATTCTCTACATCTTTCAAATAATTTCTCAAGATGATTGATATGGTCTTGACTTTTCTCTTGATAAAATGGTGATGTCATCTAAATAGATGAGGATGAAGTTATTTCTCTAACCCCTGAATGTAATATCCATGGCTCTTTGAAATATGGCACTGCATTTGAAAAACCAAATGGCATCTTCTCATATGCATATGTTCCCCACTTGGTTATAAACATGGTCTTATGTTAATATTATTTGCTAATCCCGATGTGATTAAAACCTAAATAGCCATGAAACATAGAAATCCTTTCATCCCGTGCTATTTTCTCGTAAGATTTGTTCCCGAGAGGGCAAATGATAATGATCATTTAATGAGGCCCTATTCAAGTCCCTAAAATCCACGTAAATCCCGATTTATCCATTTTTCTTCATAACAGAGACCAATTTATCCACCTAATAAGAGTACTTGATGGGTTTTGGCTGACAAATATGCATGCGAGAAAGAAATCAATAGTGTAGCAGACAACAAGCCCTCCTCTTGATGGGGAGGTTCCCTTATTCGACAAAAACTGATCCTAAAATATTTATAGAATATACAATCAATATTTGAAATTTATTTTGAGGATGTTATATTCATTATGTAATCACATAAGGTTGAACCAAAAAAAAAAGTTACAACATAAATCAATTTGAAGATAATAGTGAAGGAAGGAAAAACAACATTTTCAAATAAGGAGAAACTAAATCTTATTTTACTCTTGTATGTTGATAAAGCTTCAGAATACATACATTCACATATAATGGAGATTCTTTGCCTTAAACAATATATATATTGACCCCAAGTTCAATAGCTCTTGATAAACAAAGATGAACACAAAGTTTCATAACCCAAAATATATAAATGATGTAGAATATGACCAGAGAGATATGAGAAAAAGATGGAAACAAAGGGAAAAGAGGAGTTATCTTTTGTATTCAACAATTTGTCTTTTACATCAATTAACTAGCATCCAACCCCTTTACAAATGAAAAAAGCCTTTTATAGGCATGAGGGGGAAATAACTACCTGAACATAACTAATTGTTAATTAAGTGACTAATCACTTAATTAGTTAAGTCACTTTAAATGACTTTTATATTTAATTATATTTTCCAAAATAACTCATCAACAATGAAACATACCAACAATTAGTTTTGATTGACACTTGAAGAAGGGAGATAAAATATGGAAGGAGTTGAGACTTTGAGCTTCAACACGTGCATCCTGAACTTTGTAGAATCGTAGTTTATAATTTTGATTATTTTGACATGATTATGGTTGTGAGATTGTTCATCTAGCTTCCCAAAAGAGTTCTCACTCTCGAGTTAGTTCCACCACACCGAGTCGCCTTTAGAAGCTTCAACTATCACATTATTTAGCTCAAGAGTTCATCCATCTTATCTTTGTTGAGATTTTTTAATTTTGTACAAATCTTCCTTGATTAGTTTGGTGAAATTTTCCTTGATTTTATCTCGCTAAGTTTCATTCCAGAAGAACTTGGAATAGGTCCCAAAGGAAATCCCTAAGTTTGATGAAGATTTCATATTTCAAATATTCTCCTTTTTGAATTATGTTGTGCAAGTATGTGGAGGCCTCTTCAAGAACCGTTAATCTTCATTCTACACTAAATGACCATATGCGAGATATATTATTCTTGGCATCATCAAATATTTTCTCTGAAAGAATAATTTTCTCATCTGTGAGAGCCATGATGTGAAGATCTTGATTACATCTACCCATATCTTTGTCTCCTTCTCAATACTCTCAATTCTTGAGCTTACTTGTTTTTGTGTAGTAATAATGTTATTGTAGGTCATGCACCCTTCGTTTATGAATTACATACCATTCATGAGTATTTTTTCTACCCATGATTTAGCAGTTTCCCTTGGATGGCATGTTTATGTACTTTAGCTACCACCCTCATATCAATATTAGTTGTTGCAGCTAAGGCCGAGAGGAAGGCCAAGGGAGTATGATCTAAGGGAGTAGTATCGTAAGAGAGGAAAGCTTTGATGTAAGTGGAAAGGGTTTGCACTTGCTCCTCTAGTTGTTCTTGATTTTTTTTCCTTTCTCCACTCTTTCAATAACTTTAAAGATCGTTTCCTTCAGGTTATGTACATCCCCTTCAGGAGTAGATTCCCCTAAAGATATCCTTGTAAGCTCAAAATCAGTGGTATAAATTTCTAGTTCACTTTTATCAACTATGGGTTTGGGTATTTCAATAAACTATTGGCATAAAGTATCAATAACCAAGTGGGAAGTTTTCTTATATTTCTTGGTAGGAGGAGAAGTACCAAGAAGTGCAGCCACAACATCATAGTTAGGAACCTCAACTTTTGATTGAGTTTTCCTCTTCTTACTTTCAATCATGGGCGGACCCAAGAGAATGAGGTATTTGAAATATCACTCAAATATTTTTTTGTTGATGATATTCCAAGTACTAGGGGAGGAAGAGAGTATTTTGATGCAGAGACAACTACAATAGGTGTTTAAGGAGAAGAAGAGGGTCTTCGTATATTCAATTTAGGTCTAGAATAACCTATTTTCTCCAAATTATGAGTTGGAATTTCAGTTACTTCTTCTTAATTTTATTCTCTTTTCTCCTCTTCTTTTTCTTTTCTTCATCTTCTTCCTTTCCACTCTCCTCCTTCCTTCATTCTTCTTCTTTTCATCATCTTGCTCCTTTTCTTCCTCTTTCTAAATATCATCTTTTTGTCACCTTCTTTTTTATTCAACCTTTGAGGTATGTGCATATACCTTTGTACTAGATTCTTGCTTTGAGAGGAGGAAGAAGTAGTTTTTTGGGGAGAGACCACTTATTGAGGAGCCTTGAATTATTCCAATTTATTGGTGAACCATTTCTTGGTGATTTATATAATAGGATCGCTAATATCATCAAGACTATCTTTCTCCTTTTGTGACCAATCAATGGTGGGAAGAGGATAAAATTGAATAGAATTTACAAATTAAAGATCAAACAATTCAAAATTATCATCAATTATGCCCTTTGGTACTTTATAGAACTTAAAATCCTAAATATGTTGGAGTTTCATCCTCACATACATCATTTTCCTTACTTTGAATTCATCTTCACGATCTACCCAATAATCTTCAATCAGTGGGTACAAGGTATATGAAAGGCGAATATTATTGTTGATGAAATTCTTGTTGTCAAATGACACTCTTTTGAAAAAGATGCATATAGAAAGGAAAACAATTTCTCTCGATATTTTTTGCATCAATGGATGACCTACAAGTATAATTTCCTAGGGATATTGGGAATTGAATACCAGACACTTTCTTATCCCTACAAGTTCTATGAAGAATACCCGATTGCCTGCGGAGTTCAATGAGAATGATCTTGTCAATGCAATATATGGGGATTTTGTATGGAATTCCTTCAAATCCTGTAGTTATGATATATGAAAACCTCTAAAATTGAATGAACATGCTTCCATATACTACTATCAATTGTTTGGATTTTAGAGAAATTTAGTTGGTAACACATCCCTCAAGCAATCTGACTAGAAACATAGTGAAGGCATCATTTACCCTTCGAATATGGATTTTGCTATTTTCGAAGGTTAGCTTGGTATAAAATCATTGTAGACACTCATTTTTAGTACCTTACATTGTCTATCCACACCCCTCACATTTTCACTCAAAACATTAAACTATCCTATTACCCTATAAACCATGTCGTCACCCCCATTAAAATCACACTTTACCCTTTGGTAAATATTTATTTATGCACCTAAACCACCCTAACCGCATAAAACCCATCCTATATAATTTTAACCCTAACCATATAACCTTCTAACATCCTCAAGATCCTCCTAACCATATTTACTCACCTCTATACCCAAATTAACCCTCTTGGGAGTGGTTGAAACCACTTCAAGCGGGTTTCCCACTTTTCTCAAGTCGTGAGTGATTATAATCATAATATAAAAATCAAACTTCTTGAATCATATCCTCAGGACATTTGTAGAAAGCTCTGGTTCTCTTATGACCTAGAAGACATCACTACACTCATCTCAAAATCTTCAACATCCTTGTCACGTCCTTGGAAGCTCCATAATCTCTGTAAGAATCCTATGCCATCATTTTAAAGCATTCATCAACAAAGGTAAGTCCTTGTATTTCATTTCCATATTCATCTTGTCAATACATCATATTAGAGCCTATACAAGTCATAAATCACTTATCTTAGATCTAATTTACATCCTATCAAAGAATCAATCCTTTTCACAATAATCGCCAACGATTCATCTAAATCGCCAATGATCATACATAATCGTTAATGATCCCTGTCATTTCATCACTTTATCACTTTGTCACATTTACAATCAATATATCAATTTTTTTCTATCTAATCTAGATGTTTTCAAGTTTTTTCTCTCTATAGATGATTGTACTTGGTCAGACACATCCGATTACAAGCATATATGACCTCCCCATTATCTCACAACCTCTAGTTTGGGAATAATTCAACATCACATATGAACTCATTCTTTGTGCCATCTCCTTGACACCAAATGTTGAAGACATCAAAGATCAACTTGAAATCATACACAAAGAACAAGACGTTGCTGAAACAAGCCTGGTTTGATTACTTCTTGGATTTCGAGCTTTACTGTAGCCCTTTCTGGGCCACTATCACATGCAGAACAGGATCTCTCTATCCCTTTGATTTTTAATCATCCTCTTATTTTCAATTATTTTCCTATCATTATCACTTGATTGTAAAAATGAGTTGACACCCTTTAAGGAATCCCTTTGGTTCCTGGGATCGACCTTTTCCGAGAAACTCATCATATCCTTATCTAATATCTATCTTGTCTAGTTATCTTTGTGTGTAAGTTTCTCTCATTTGATTGGAAGCAAGAGTCCTACACCCATTTTACATCCACACATCTCGACATTGCATTTTCGATGCATAGGTATCATTAAACCATGTTGTCTTCTATGAGTTTTTGGTGTTTTATCATATAATTAATGAACCTAAAATTACCACAAACATTCTAAAGATGCCCATGGGACCCTTAGTCCCTTTTTTGATTAGATTTTATATCTTCTTTTTCTTTTCTTGTCAAATCATCTAAATTTTCAGCTTTGCTTTGCTATCACTTCTTCAAAAACACATAAAATAAGAAAAAAAAAAAAAGGAATAACAACACATGTACATTTTTTTTTCATTTTCTTTCAACATCACATTTTTTGTTTGATTTGTCTTCATCAAAATCAATCTTTCCTTTTGGGTCTTAAAATGAACCTTCATTTTTCTTTCTCACATAGTTTAATTAGGGGTTAAATGATTGCATTCACAAAATTCCCCACACACAACCAAACCACGTAAAAATCAAACTTGCATCTAAACAATCCCTTCCAGGTCTACCTACTTGGATTTCATCACCAAGGGGAAGTCAATCGATGTTTTGGCTGAGTATAAATAATTGGTGGGTGGTATATCGGCTAAGCACCCAACACCCTTATCACTTGTGGGACCATGAAGTGGGGGTAGGCCCCAATACCATGCCTCATACCGACACCAACACACAACATAAACTTGGGCCTCACATACCTTTAGGTATATCAAGGACTCTAGCTTAAACTCACCTGAAACCAACCTTAGCTAGCCTTTTTCCTAGTTCCCTTTTAGCCATTTTTTCATTTCACACTTTTCTTAAATTAATCAAGATAATCTAAAATTTTCTTGTGATTGTGTGGTTTTTTTCTCTTAACAACCATATTTATTTTCTTTATTTTTGTTTTTTCAGTTCATGGTTTAACTAGACTAACAATCTCTCACCTTCAAAACATCTCAAACATGAAAACATTCAAAATCCAAATAATGACAATTCACTTCAAAAATCCTTAAATCAACCCAATCTCATATTTAAAACATCCCAAACATGACAGATCCATTATAAACACCTTTAGAAATAGATCAGAACCTTTTATTCTCCCAATACTCAATCTCACATCTATGAAGATCAATTTATCAGCTCCTTGTCTTGACCCTCCATAGTTCTTCCAAAGTGGTGACCCAATATTTAGAAACTTTAGACTCTAATCCATTTTCCTTTGTAGTTACCTTTCTTCCAAAGGTATTTGTATCAATTATCCCCCTATCCAAAATATTTTCCATCTTCTTCATTGTCACACTTGTGACTATTCCAAACTTTACAACCCCGACTATCAACCCATTATTGAGAAAATATCTCCTTACCCCTCTACTAGTGATATAGGGATGTCAACACCTACTTCATCCACTCTTTTTTCTAGTTTTGAAACAATGTCATATCATCATAAACATGACTAGCAAAAAACACTTGTGTCATCATATCTTCCTCATCTAGCCCATAGGATACACAAAATCATACTACTACTTCCCCACCCACATATAGTCACGCATCATCTCTCCCTCTCCTCCTCCTCCTCCTAGCTAAGTCAGTTTAGGTGTCCCTCTCTCTACAAATCCTTTGATCATGTCTCAACCTATTTCATCACAACAACCTACATCTTCATTCAAAATCTAGTCCTATCCATCCCTACATCTATACCACCTATCAACACGAGTGTCATTGCTAGTACTCTACCCTTTTCACAACAAGCATCCACTACTGTCTCAAAATATAGTTACATCTCTTCTCAATATATCCCACAACCATCACAACCCCTATCAACACTTCTATTCCTTTCCCTATCAATACATCCAATCCTCTCACAACCATTAGTCTCTCAATACACTTATAATATCCCAAAAGTATTCCTCCTCTCAAAATTCCATTACCATATCACTTGTATCAAAAATCAAACCCTCACACCTATAATCAATCCATTCCTTCCTCTTCAAACACACAACCACCTCAAAATGATCCCATGCAAGCATTATTAAGAATAGAAATAGCTAGCCTTGAAGCTACCACTATGGGACCTAAAAACAACCTTTCATATGAAAAATTTGCAATGAACCTATCAACCCATCCATGCCTTTCAAGGCCTATCCTCCACACTGGGAACTCCCTAAATTCATCAAGTTTTATAGTAAGGAGGACCCACAACAACATATCAGGGCCTTTCATCATGCATGTTATCTTATCACTCATGACCAGGATCTCATGTTGAGGACATTCCCCATGTCCTTAGTTAGCCCTTCCCCTTGATTGTACAAATAATATATCCCACAACATTCTCTTTTCTCATTCATTCACACAACACACAATTTTCCTAGAACACTTCTCCATCAACATCACTCATAAAATATCCATCATTGATCTCTATGCCATCAAAAAATTTGAGGATGAGTCTGTTGCTTTGATTTCATCACTAGATGGTGAGGGATTATCAACCAACTATCCTTCTCTCTTCCACAAAATGAGTTTATCGAGTTTTTTCTCGATCCTATGCCAAACATATATCATCAACCTTCAAATTCAATCCTTTCAAACATTTGATGAGGCCTTTACCATGGCCCAAAACTAGAACTTTGTGCCCTCGAGGATGGTAAAAAAAGTTAAACTCCAATCTAAGAAACCAAAACCTGAGTCCTTTTTAAACTTCTTCTAAACAATGAAAAATCTAAAGGGTCAAAAAATGGTTGTTTTTGAAAACTACATCCAAAGGTCATTCAAACTTCGAATGATCCCAACCTCAACATAAATACACACCTTTAGGGGAGTCCTATAGTGTTATCTTTGAAAAAATTTTAGCCACTTGTATGATTAAGCTCCTCCCATCCATCCAACTAACCTATCGATGAATCCACTTCCAAACCATCATGGTATAGAGAAATGATATATTGTAAATACCATCAAGTCCGAGGACATGACATTAAAAGATGTTTCATTCATTCAAAAATGTCCTCCAAGACCTTATTAACTAAGGTGAATTACAACTTGATAACCCAAATGCACCTCCTAATCAAAGTTTGGATGTGTTTAAACAACCTTTTCCAAACACTCCCCATCTAGTAGTCAACCTCAATCCAACATATAGGATCTCATCACATCATCAACATTGTCAATGAATTCACACCCACATATACATTACCCAATGTTTCCATAGATGAAACACCAACCAAACAACATCACTCCTCGGATCTCCTCACTTATCAGATTTCAATCCCATCCACATCACAACATCCAAGTCTTACCACATATCTACTCCACACAAACATCCTCTATCATCCCCTCAGGATCTCAAAAAAAAACCATCATTGAAATTTTAAATAGCTCTTTCCAAGACCATGTCATCCAACATCAAATCAAAAATCTTAGTAATCCAATTCAAAAACATACAAAAATCATTCATCTAAAAAATATAAAACCAAATATTCACTAAAAACACTATATAAACACATACAAATGACATGTCCTTACCTTCCATTTTGGGGCCTCATCCTTCATCCAAATTTACAATCACCATCATATAATCTAAACCCATGTTCCTCAAACACCTAAACATGCCACACAAAACATGACTCTAGTATCTCATACCTCTAAATCATCAAATGATATCCAAAATCCTTCACCATCATCATCATCTCATCATCAATCATCCACATCAGATATTATACTAAAATCCTTGAAAAAAATTATCGATCATCATCATAACATTACCACCCCTATTAAGCCCTTTATCCTCGAGGGTGGAAACCCCTCTTGTATAACTATGAGGCATTTTGTGCTTATCATCATCAAATGTCAAGACACTTCACACAAGGACTAAAAATCCTCCATCCATGCCATAATTCAAAGTCTCACTAAAAAAGACTTCTCCCCATAGAAAAAAAAAATCCACCCTCCCATCCTCATATATATAATCCAAACATCAAATCAAACAAACCCATCAAAAATCCTAAACATATAATTTCTAAACCATCACTTGACATCACATCTAATAAAAATAAGGCTTCCTCTAGTAAATCCCCTCTCCACCAGATAGATGTCATCCATATAACCATAAGAGCATGCACATGCAAGATTTGAAAATCCCAAATCAAAATGGGCCCAAAGTCTATCTCCATCATTCCTCCTCCTCAAATCACCCAACCCATCATTTTCTAAAGCCAAGGTTTCCATCCTTGCGGCACCTCAAACTCAATCTACTACATCCATACAAAAATGTTGTCATCAAATTACATACATCAAGCTCTTTAAGATGTCTCTTTATGAGCTTGTTCAAAATTCTCCACAACATCATCAAAGCCATGATTGAAATCTCTTCAATCCATTTCAGTACCATCATATGACCCCCAACCATTTTCCAACCTCATTGGTGCTCTTAAAATGTCTACCACTATCACATTTGAGACTCTAAAATTCCATCCTTACAACCTAAGACCATGATCTTCCTCTCTTTTTCACCACCCAAATCAATGACACTCTCATTAAAGAGTTATGATCGATAATGGCTACTAACATCAACATAATATCATCTCATGCCTTTAAACAACTTTAGTTACCCATACACATAGTTTCACCAATCACCTCCTTCATGTGCTACGTGCCTTTAATGACATTTATCACCCCCACATTAGGCACATATCATTTTACCTATCAAAATAGGCATTAAAATCCTTCATGAGATCTCTTCTATCTTGTAGAAGGAGAGTTCCAATATAACATACTACTAGGTCATCCTTGATACACATTATGTTTTATCCCATCAACACTACATATATGTATAAAATATGAACATGAGGGTAAAACCTTCATATCCCCACCAAACCTAATCCCTTCAAATCCATGTCACATGACCTATAGACCTAATGACATGTACTACTTCCATTATAAAACTCCACCTCTTCAATCAAGCTTCAACAAGCTCTTCCATCCCCTCATCCAAACTACCAGATGATCAATCCTTCAAAGACATCATGCAAATGTCTCTCACTTTGGGGGAGTATCACCTTCTATCTCTTAATGCACTCCCTACACCTAAAACATATGGGAGACCTTGAAAAAACAACTCTCTATGAGCCTAACATAGGAAATATCATTTCCTTTGGCCCCCCTTTCCTCCTAAACACATATTAGTGTATAGAGGCATCACCACCCTTCATCTCATCTCATCGATGATCAACCACACAAAAACCATTTTCCTCAAACTTTTCATTCTTAGATAAACCTCAATTTTCCCAAACTTACCTCCACCATTGTGCATGGAAAGGCTTTGGTTTGGTCATATGAGAAGGGTCCACATGACTTACCCCCTTTGAAATACCTGAGAAAACCTCACAAAAACATGGCCTCGGCTTTAAAAGTACTTCTTTCTAATATATCACCATCATATCAATCATCAAACATCAAACATCATCATCATCATCATACTCACCATCCTCGATGATGATGACATCATATCTATCCCATCTAATTTTTTTAATCAATTCCATCACACTTGGACCTTTGACTAACTTATCAAGCTAATGGTAAAATAAAACTCTTCCTCTAATTTACCATATGATAGAGAAGATTCCCTACTATCACATTCTTCATTTCCATGATGATGATGATATCTTAACTTATATGGGTGTTGAGGATAACCATCTTCAAAAAACCCTTCCTCCTGACACACCTACACTTCTCAATGAATCAACCACCAATGTTAATATCAACACACCACAAGAGCCACACATTGTCAAAATCAGGCCAAGCCTTAGACTCACATGTGAACTCCAACAATTCACTACTTTTCTTATCTAAACAATCAAATCCTTCACATGGTCCTATAGTGACATGTTGTAGTATAGACCCTAACATCATTATCCACAACATCATTACCATCCCAGATGCTAAACCCATGAAGCAAAAAAAAATTGTAGGATGCATCCTCACATCACACTACTAGTCAAAGAAGAACTTCAACGTCTTCTTTCAGCCAACTTCATATTACCTATTGATTATCCACAATGGGTTTCCAACATCATACCCATCACTAAAGCCACTAGAAAATTATGCATCTACATGGACTTTTGACTTAACCTCACTTTCCCCAAAGATGATTTTCCTCTACCCAACATCAACCAAATCATTGATTTAACAACATAGGCACATGAGATTATTATCCTTATGGATGGTTTCTTTAGTTACAATCAAATCCTTATCACACCAAAGATCAACACAAGACATCCTTTATCACCCCATGGGGAACCTTCTACTATAGAGTAATGCCTTTGGCTTAAAAAATGTAAGAGCTACTTATCAATGCATGCCATGACTACATCTTTCATGACCTCATCCAAAAAACCATAGAAGACTATGTCGATCTCTTAGGTAAATCCAAACACCAAAGAGACCACTAGTTATTCTTGATGTGATATTTTTTGCACATATTTTACAATTTTTTTTCTCATCTTAATCCTACTAAAGTGTTTTTTTGAGTTCTCATCAGAAAAAATCCTTGGATTTATAGTGTCTATCAGGGGAATTGAAGTTGACCCCACTAAATTCAAATCCATTATCAAAATTCCTCCACCATCTAATCTCAAACAACTTCATAGCCTTCAAGGAAAGCTTCAATCATTCATCATTTCATTTCTCAATTATCAGATCATTGTCAACCTTTCCATCATCCTTAAAAAAATACATCCACTTTAAGTGGGATGATAATTTTCAACAAGCCTTTGATGCCCTACAATATATTTTATCACCACCAATAGTTTACCTCCACCACGCAGGGGGATCCATTCTATATTTTATATCTCCATGACTAACCATGCCTTGGGAGCCATGTTGGCACATCAGATGAAAAAGGTAAGGAAAAGTTTTCTATTATATAAGCCACACCCTTCATGATTATGAAACTCCTATTATGAAGTCAAAAGTTGTGTTGTGCCTTGTACTTCACAACTTCCAAACTCCATCACTACCTCTCTCAATCACAAAACCTACATTGTCACAAAATTTAATCCACTCAAATCTATGCATTCTAAACCATATCATAATGATCATATCACTAGATGGCTCATGCTCATGACTGAATTTGACCTTGAATTTATCTCTCAAAAATCCATTAAGGGAGGTCATTTTGTATCATCTCATTGAAATCTCCCCCTTCCTACTAATCAACTTACCTTGTGAACACTTTCCTGATGAAATCTATCAACACTCTCAAGATCATGAAAATACCCCTCTAAAATGACCTTGTTCTTTGATGGGTCCAAATGTAGATAGGGGGGTGTCAAAATAGTCATAATACCCCTTGGACACTCTTATTCCATTATCCTTCAAATTAATTTTGAATGCACTAATAACATGGTGAATATGAGGCTCTCATCATGGGACTTCAAACCACCACCTTTCTTGGTATATAAATCCTTGACATCTATGAGACTCACAACTTTTCATCAATCAAATCAAAGGGATCTACCAATGTAAAAATGAGGTCCTACAAAAATACAAAACCATCATCAAAGACTTACTACAACTCTTTGACCATTACAAAATCCAAACCACCCTCATCATCTAAAAATTCATAGACACACCATGGCTTCACTTGCCTCTCTCATCCCTTTATCACCAGATGATTCCAAACTCTTCATCATCATACACAAACTCGATCAACCATCCTATACCAACACTGATCTTCCCACCATTAATCATATAGAAGATAGCTCATCTAACCTTGGTATACAAAACATATGATTATCTTTCCACTAGAAAAATACCTTTAATCTATCCAAAAATGGAAAAATATCTTTTCAACAATGTGCATCTCGCTATGTCATACTAGGGGTATCCTTTACAAAAGAGGATTTGACGGCCTCCTCCTCCAGTGTCTTAAAACTCTAGAGGCTCATCTAGCTATCCAAGAAGTCCATGATGACATATGTGGTGGACACTTCAATGGTTTAGTTATTGCTAAATGCATCTTATGCATGGGCTACTATTGGCCTACACTTAACCAAGACTATTGTGACTACATCAAGAAATGCATCAAATGTCAACAACATTCCAATCTCACACATATCCCTAGCCACACTCTTCAACCAACACAAGACCTGTGGCCCTTTTCACAATGGGGGCTTGACCTTATTGGCCTTATCAACCCTCATCATCACAACAACACAATTCCATCATCACAACAACTAAATATTTTACTAAATGGGTGGAATAAATCCCCTTATCTCCACTAAAGTAGATAAAATCATCAACTTCATCCATCATCACATTATCTATCACTTTGGTATACCACATAAAATCATCACAAATAATGGAAAATCCTTCAAAAATAAGAAATTTCAAAAAACTTTGTGACACTTACAACATCAAACTTAATTTTCCTCACCTTATTATCCATAAGAAAATGGCCAAGCCAAAGCATCCAACAAAACACTCAAAAAAATCCTCATGAAAATTATTGACCAAGCTGGTAGAAATTGGCATCTTCAAATCCCATTTGCATTATGGGCATATCGAACTAGATTTCAAACCCCTACATGGGTGCTACACCCTTCTCCTTAGTATACGACACCAAATTCATTCTTCCTCTCAAAGTTCAAATCCCATCCTTACATGTTTCTCTCAAATACTTCATCCTTGATGAAGATTATCATCAAGAATGCCTATCACAACTTGAATTATTAGATGAATGTCATCAACTCTAACTTCCTTGAACATATCAACATCTATCAAGAATGAATCAAATGAGCCTATAAAAACATCTCAAACAACATGAATTTAACATTGGTGATCTTGTTCTCAAAGAAAACCAACATGTCACTAACATGGAAAAGAGTAAACATGGAAATTTTCTCTAAACTAGCTTGGACCATATATTATCACTCATAAATATGGGTTGGGGCTTATCATTTAGCCTCCCTTGATGGTAAACCTAAAAAGGATCCTCTTAATGCCCTGCACTTTGGTCATTCTATTGTTAAAATATCAACTCATGAGACCTTAGTCAAACTATGATCTCCATCCATCAACCCACACATCCTATCACTCTTGTAATGATTTGGAATCATGTGGTCTTCCATCAACATACCATATCATGACCTTGAATATGGGCACCATGATCTACTCATAGCATATTCCTCATGGACAAGTTCCTTGCTCACAATTAGGGAACCCCACAATCATTACTCTCACCATCCCCCTATCTCATCCTATTTAACAACATGACATGATAAGGATATATAAGTGTAGCTTGCACACTTATTTATCCCCTTCTAAAGTGGTTACCCAAGGGTTTCCCTCAGCTCAAAAATCAAAATATCTATGGGATGGATACAATCAAAATATAGACCGATCCCTCAAAGGATGATATCAAAAAAAAAAAATTATGTCAAATAAATTCATAGACCACTCCCTCAAGGATGGATACCATAAAAATAAAAAAAAAATTCAATAAAATCATAGACCACTCCCTCAAAGGATGGCTACCCAATCAAAAATACACAAAAGGACTTCCCATATTGATCAGTCCTCATATCAAAAAGGGCTTCCCACATCGATCATCCCTCATATCAAAAAAAAAAAAAAACCATCCTAGGAAAGCTTCCCACATTGATCATCTTTCCCATAAAATGCAAGCTTCCCACATCGATCAACTTGTGCAATATAATAAAGTTAGGGAAAAACCTTGGAACTATCAAGAAACTCACTTTTCCCATGCTTTCTACACACAAATATTTCCCATGTAAAAAAGGATAGATACAACTATCCCACATCCATCAATGATCCTAGTATGACTAACCATTGTGAGTCATATGTTAACATTATTTACAAATCCACATGTGTAGTATCATACATATAAAATTAGTTTACCATCATACACTATATGTGTCCAAAATAGTAAAGAAGAAAACATTTCACATTCTATTCTTATCCATCATATAGTGCATTAATCAAACAACAAGATCATCATTTTGTCACAAACATATCCAAATCATCAAAATCACATCAAACATCTCTAATCTAAAAATATACATTTCACATATATCCATAACTCATCATATCAAAATCATAATCTAAATAAATCAAAAAATCATCATCAACTACATAATCATATCATCATTATTATCTCAAATATTAAAAAAACTCAAAACATAACTCAAATATAAAATCATGTATATATATATATATATATATATAATGTCTATACATCATCAAGGGCTTCAAAGAGCCTCATGTATCAAAAATATATATATATGTACATCATCAAAAGGGCTTCAAAAGAGCCTCATACATCAAAAAATCTATACATCAAAATATATCTACAAAACTACCTAGTAAACTAAATGTCTGTCAATCAGACACTCCCTCGGCACTACTCCCCTGATCATCATCTGGGCCTCTGGCTGTATCCCTCACCTGACCTCTAGGTGGTGAACCCATGCTCACGGCACTACTTGAAGGAACTTTCCATCATCAAGCCAAAAATACATATATAACGAGGCTCATCTAGAAGCCTCCACCTCACTATATCCTCATAATATCAAAGCTCATCATCACAAAGGCCTCAGTAGTTTTCCATACTCACATCACCAGTGGCCCCATCTACCACTAGTCTGAGCTCTAGGTTCTCTATATCTCAACCCCTTGAAATCAATGGGCATGTCACTCCAAAGGCCTTTTTGGCCTCTCTTATCTCTATATATATATATCTCTATCTCTCTCTGGCTCACTCTGTGTAGCTCTTCTTCTACATATATAGTGAGTTGTTGGCTCAACCCATCTCTCTCTCTAGTCATCATATCCTCTCACCATCAATGTGGCCCACTCACTCTAACCACAACAAAATGGCCTTCTCGGCCTCTAAACTCACTATAGTGGCCTCCAATAAAGCCACTCTATCATCCTCATCCCCTCCCCTCACTACCACCACCCTCTCCCGATATACCTCTACACGAGCCCACACCCCACCTCTCAAAACCATCTAGTTACCCTACCACCACGCAACATAGGCCTCTATCACTCCAACATCATCATGCCCCACCACTACCCCCTGAGCATCCACCCTCACCCCTCCCCCTCCTCATCTACCATATCAACTACCTCCTAAACATACATGGAGCAATGCTACATCTAACTCTCATGTCATCTCTCTCTATATAGCCATTGTTGCCTCTAACACATCCTGAATCAATCCAAATTATCACCTAACATGACCAAATATGATCAGCTCCCACTGGTCCTCCTTTCAACCCCACACCCACCTATCCTATTGTATGGCCCTCAACTCCCCCTCTACACCTAGCCATACTTGGGAAAACTTGTATAAGGCCTCCAAATAACATCTCCACCCCCCGTAAGCCAGCTAGGAGTATCTATAATAATCCTCACCTCTAATAGGCCCCCATGGCTACATGATGATCTCAATCCCACCTCATAAAACCCACTAGATACTCCAAGTCAACCCATCTCATCCATGACACTCCCCTTGGTAAGCCAACACTAAATGTGCTCATAATCCCAACACTCCAATAAAAATGATACATCAACTCGAATCTGCATCTCTAGTACTCCAAGACCACAACTCCTGTAAACATGTGCCAATAAAAAAGGGGCCCAAGAAAAATTTATTATATGTATCCATCATATCAACCACTACCCCAATCAACATCCATGAAAATCTGACTCTCTGATGAATCCGGTAAGGCATAACAACTAATACCCATCATCATCATCGTGACTAGGGCCTCAACCATCCTCATCATCACTATATAATGCTCCATATGAAAAATCCCAAAAGTATAAACCACATCAACATCCATCATCACCATATAATCTTTGCATCGCAACACCCCTTCTTACCTCATCAATCACATATAACTACTCACCTATACTAGTAAGTGTAATATCCTATGTATATCCTCCAATGTCATTATCATCTCTCCTATAGGAAACCAAAATGTGCATGTGACATGGTCCCATCTCTCAAACAATGCCAACAATAACCCCATGTCTCTAGGAATGCATCTGTAATGATGCATCCCTCCCAATCCAACCTCCTCCAAGTGATTCCAATCAACATCTGATCTAATTGATCAAGCTCAAACATCATCTAATATCTTTGGGATCCTATCCCATGTAGTCAATCTCTCTCTAGCCTGCATCCATAATGAAACAACACACCATAAAAAATCAATCAAAAATCAATCAAAACACTTTAAAATCACAAATTTTTATCAAAACATTGGAATCACTAACAACTTTACTTGAATCATTGGTGACCCTATCAAAATCATCCCAAACCCCTAAATCGCTAGTGATTTCATAAAAAATCACTAGTTTTAAATGATTCTAAAATTTCTAGAAAAAAAAAAAAAAAAAAAACAAAAAATCTAAAAAAAAAACACCACCTACCTCAACACGTGTGGGCCTCTGTCACCTCTACACACACCTCCAACTTCCTCCATCTCACTAAAAATAAAAAAACTCAAAAATTAGGGTTTGTTTGGTCTCTTAGGTTCTCAAATCGCAATACCAATGAACCTCCAAATGGTCTTTTATATCAAACTTTCCCTCCCACCCGATCATCGGTGATTGGGCTAATCACCAAATATTTTTGTCAAATCACCAAAAACTATGGTAATCACTAATGATTACCTCCCCTTTATCCAAAACATCATTATTGCCTCGAGCCTCATTAAATCATCATTTTCATCATTCCTTGCCAAAATTGCACATTTTAAAGTGTGTTTCTTTCTTTTGGGCCCCAAGACCCTCTAAAATCAAAATCAATCAATCTATACAAAGCTTTCCTTTATCAAATCCATCTCGGATTTCATAATAATCTTTTTGGAACCTTTTCCCTACCACCTCCATTAAGTCATATGTCTATAGGTCAAGAACCCATTGGTTCCCCTATCACTTGACTTCCTAATGGTCATATAAGCCCACCTTTGTGGCAACATCCTTTATCTTGAGCTTGCATTTCCCGATACACCATGGATATATATAATGTTGGGAACCTTTTCCCATAACCGATTCATATGAGTCATACATCTATAGGTTGAGAACCCATTGGCTCCCCTATCACTTGACTCTATGGTAGCACAAGTCCACCTTTGTCACAATTTCTTTACGTGCCCAGTCTTGGGGCATCTTAAATGGTAACAAAACAACACTCAAGCCTATATCATCTAAAGAACTCTTTCAAACTGGTGACCATTGCACTTCATCAAAATGACCCCCAATTTGAGGGGGTAGCCTATCCAACAAAAATCTAATCATTTCACTCATTTTTGTCTAGAAACTTGTCCATCACAAACCACTATGGAATACACGTGGGATGTAGATAAGCTAGTTAGGTAATCTTATGTCTTCAACACGCAATAGCGGGATCTACGAATCTAAGGCAAAGAAGGCCCTCCTAACCTAAACCGGTGTGATAGATCATTCGGCTGAGGATAGCTGCTCGAAGGCTCCAATCAATATCGAGCTCTACGTGTGATCCGATCTATGGGTTGTGGAATACGTGGAAGATAACCTGTGGGTGCTTCGTATATGTCTCCCGACAAGGTCATGAAAATGGAATGGCTAAATATGTAGTGGATCTTTTGGTGTTTTATGGATGATTCTCTGGTCTAGTCCAAAAATCTTTAGCTTGATTAGCTACTACGTTTAATAATGATAGTTGTGTGATAATGTCTGGTGGGAGTGGAGAGGATCTAAACACTAATGTTCACAAACCAACGTCAACGTTGGATTGATTTGTAGGCCCGTTGGGTTGTGGGACCTTTGGATCACAACCGTAAGTTCATGGTTGTTGTGGACCTCCTATGGTCATGTGAAGAATCAATTCCTAATTCCAAGTATCCAATAGTCGTATGCCTTTTCGGCCTCTACGTTTAGAACTAGAAGTTGCACAATTTTCTCAGAGTACCTAACAGGTGTTCTCAAACTTGGATACGTAAGCTAGTGTCTATATCAACAAGGAGGTCTCCTACGTCTGGGGTTGTGGGACTAGTGGATCACAACCGAATGTTTTCCTCTTTTCAGTCCTTCTACATTCATACGGATATCTATCAAGGCAATCTATAATTTGTCTGATTTGACCAGAACGTGTGTGCTTTGTCATCTTCTATGTTTAATCCCTTAACTGTGAGCTGATTTCTTGTAGGTCTGTTGTTGTTCGGAAGACCTGAATTCTGAGATTTTGGTCTATGTCAGTTATTGCTGCAACAATAGTATTTGGTTGAGGCACGATTGGCTCAAAAACATATTCCCTGGGCTCCCTAGGTCCCGTGATTGTCATACAAGATCAATATAAGCCTAACTGAAAATGAAATAAACTAACTATGCGAGATATATCTACAACATATATATATATATATATATATATATATTCTATTTTTTGTATTTTTGATAAGATTTTGAATGGAATTGAAAGAGCAACTAATCTAATATATTCAGAAAATGACAACTAATCTAATAACAAAATTAAAACAAACAAGGTAGCCCGGTGTAGCTACTTGCCTGTGTAATTGTGAGTTTTATCCTAAATAACTAGATAGCTGATTAACTTAATTGAAAGATTCTCAATCCTACCTCAGAAGTGAGGAATGAATCATAGTTTCTCGTAAAACTATCAATCCCCACAGCTTCCCCGGCAATATCGAAATGAAATTTAACTAAAATGAAATAATTCACTACTCTATTTGATATGTTTTAACTAGAACTTTGACAGATAAAACCTGAATTTGTAGAAACAAAGGCGAATCCAAAGAGTGTATGACTTTTTCCCCTCGTAATGATCTCCTCATTCTTCATGTGTTCACGTGAATCCAAAAGAGCGTGTATATGCTAGCATCAACAAAAAAGGTATTTGAACAATGGCAACTTTGGATATAGACCGAATATAATGCGAGTAGGAGAGGGATAACGCAAGTGACAGAGCTTGGCATATGTAATTCCTAGTGGGATTTATTGTGGGAATACAACACAAGGGTACCGAGAGATTCTAGAATCTACCTTCTGTGAAGAACACAACCTGCAACTCTAATGAATTCAATCTACAAATGACACTACTCTGCTCTAAACTAATTTGTATGAACAACAATGAACAAGACTGAAGCAAGAAGATCGAATGGCTTCTAACAACGAAAGGAAAACTAGCATGGATGCAAAATGAAAACAAAATGAGCTTTAAACAAGAAATTGATAGACTTAAACAATGGAAATGAGAAGTTGAGGGGCCATTTGCTTGAAAACAAGTTGGCTATTTATAGATTTCACATTCACCCAAAGGTAATTCCTATTAGAACTCTTTTACCATTAAACAATGGAGAAACACTATTCCAGGGGACATAAAACATTAATACAGCCAAGGTGGTGGAGAAAAGCTGGTAAAAGTTGAAAATTACACAAGTCATGATCAAAAGAACGTGCTGGAAAACATGAAGGACCGCCGCCCTGAGCAGGTGGTTACAGTGGCCGAGGGCGGTTATAGACCGCCGCCCCCCAGTGGCGGGGCGTGGTTTCATCACTAAAGGTCAAAATGCTAAGAAAAGAAAGGCAGAGGAATAAAACAAAGCACAAGGAACATGGATAAAGCATTTGGGATGCTAACATATACTTCGTGAGCTTCTCTGGATCCGAACACCTTATGAGGTGACCTGTATCATCATTGGGGCATGTGTAACATCGTTCCGGTGGTACAATACCCTACAATTTTGGGTACGTACATATTGCCCCCTCGAGAAGCATTTTAACCATGAAGAGGCATAAAACGGTGGGTCCGAGTATGGCGGTCCCAAAATGGGAAGTTAGAAATTATACCTGACACGCCCGTGTGTCGAAATGTCACCATCCAAGTTCCCGCTACCTACAAAATGGAAAGAAGACTCAAGTGCAGATAGATAAAATAAATCAAAAATAAATACTAAATTAGTATGAAATGAGGACTTACCATTTGCGCGGGGATGAGAACTTACCTCCGTTGGCACTCTAAACCTCGAGAGGGGCATTCAAAATGAGTCAAAACACTATATATATATATATATATATATATATATATATATATACCATTTTCCTATTCATTTACACGTGTGTCGATTTGATAGTTTTTGAGCTCTGGGACCCACGGTGATGGTTTCAATGAGAGTATAGTCAAAACGTTCATAGTGAGATAGCGATCATGCCTCCGCGAGTGGAACATCGACCTGCGAGATCTCAGGTTAGTTCTTCTTGTTTTAACATTTTTGCACTAAAATGTTAAAATGTCAAATCTTTGTCTTGGGGGGGTCATTTTTAGAAATGTCAGTTTTAAATGTGTCTCTTAGGGGGCGCCTAATGGGTAGGCTTTTGTTTTAGCTAAAATGGTCAAATTTTTGTATTTTTAAGCATTTTAGGGCACGCGACCCATTTTGAAATGTGGACAGGACCGCCACCCTGAGCAGGGTGGTGGTTACAGGACCGCCACCTTTTAGGTGGTGGTTGGAACCGCCGCCCCCTCTTAGTGGCGGTTCTCTTCAAAATGTTAAAACAACATTGATTTGAGTTTATTTTTGCATTTTTAGTATTCTTATTTGCTTTAATGATTTTTTTAATGCAATCTTGATACTAACTTGCTCCTTTTTGTCGTGTTTTTGTGTGTTTTGTAGAAGAAGGAAGAGTACATCAGATGGAGCCGAGAGAGAGAGAGAGAGATTGGATTCTCTTCCAAGAGTGCTAGATGCACTCTCTCAGGATGAGCAGGATACTCTTCAGAGGGTAGGTATACTGAGGATCGCACGGGTTCCCCACGTTACACCTGCCAGTCACATACTATGTGACTTATTTTCTTACTGGGATGCAGATCGAACACCTTCCGATTTCCAGGTGTTAGGGGTGAGTGGACTATCACCCTAGAGGATGTCTACCACATTTTGGGAGTCCCGATTATTGGGAGGAGACTTTCATTTGATACAAAGAAGATCTCAGAGCTCAGTGTGACTCAAAGGGGCCACCTATATGGGAGACGTAGTTGTCTCCACTGGTTCAAGAAGGGGGTGAAGGTCCATTCTATTCCTGGCTTGCCCATCCCTCTGATCCGTCAAGCCATTATGGGCATCCTTGCTTCGAGATTGATCGAGAGACAAGGGAGGGGATACTTTACTCTACTACTGGGCCCCCCCATCATCACATAAATTGAGGCACATGGTCGATTTATGCCTGGGGAGCCGATATACTTGGGACCACCTATCACGACTTATACAGGGTGGTTCGATTATAGGGACAATCACTGAGCCATCCGACCTTAGTTATGAGCTGGGTCTATGAGCGCATCATCCCTTATGGGAGAGGCATAGAGGTGGCGGATCCCGAGCCATGAGGGCAGCTAGATGGACAGAGATGATGGTGCTTAGAGCACCCCACCAGCTAGTTGCTTCCCTGACTACTGAGGATATGGAGGCCACACCTTATCAGGCCATGGCAGGGTTATGGGGTGAGGAGACCTTCACTTTGATTTCCTCTCTACTACAGGGAAGCTTGTGGATAGGATGGGGAAGGTAGAGACACACCCCTTTGATCGAGTGCCTCAGCAGTTTGGCCTTGCTTATATTGACATGCTTCCCCCAGTGGTGCCAGTGTTCAGATCAGTTCGGGAGGCTAGGGGAGGTCCTAGAGGCCGGGGTGGACATTATGTTACTCCTGGCATCCCTATTGCAGCTAGGAGGGTGGTACATGCCCGAGTGAGAGTCGGTGCTCCTCAGCACCTTTACTTTGATTGCCACCGGTCCTGCCCATAGCAGTGATGACCCCATTGATATAGACTCCGAGTCTGAGGAGTTCACAGGGGGAGAGACAGAGGAGGAGACCGAGGACATGGAGGTCAGCGAGTCGGGTGGGGGAGAGGATAGCGATCCCGAGTGGCATGACACTCAGGAGATTTTACAGCCGAGAGGGCAGAGCAGAGCAGAGAGGGTGACTCTAGTCTCAGAGGAGTTACTTTCTCAGGACTTAGGTGGAGAGGATGAGTCCATGGTAGGATGCCATGTTGTCCCAGACGTGAGGAGGACATCACCATCAAGCAGCAGCATCATGTGGGTCGGATCCCAGAGATCCTTCTTGGAGGCCCGAGATCCGAGTGAGTTGCCACTCTTCTTTTGATATTTATTTTAGCTAGAATTGCCTTAGTTGCTACCTCTCTTTTTGTTCATCCTTGGTTTTACCTTTTGATCATTTTCTAATTTGTTTTTCCCTTTTCTTGCAGAGACTACTGATGAGTGGCGAGACTTGATTCACCGGTATGTACTGACACCCTGATGCTCCCCATGGAGAAGACTCATGCCGAGCTATCCATGGATGCAGGGAGCCTTCAAAGAACTGGTAGGCATACCGATGTTTTTTCCCCCATCTGGCATGTGGCCAAGATGGTGACTTCCTCCATGCCGAGGTAGCTGGGTATAGGGTTACAGAGCTGCTTGATGAGGAGGAGCCACTCTCATAGCGAGGCTACAACTACTATTCAGGATCACGAGCCCTCAATGCACTTAGAGCACCGGCAGTAGCCGAGTCCTAGACGTGATCGTGCACCTTCTGAGGGATCCCATAGGGATTGAGAGGCCACTTGGCTCTTTTTGTAGTGACTCTTGCTAGATTGTTTATACGACCATTCTGTATTTTCTGGGCTCATTGAGCATTTTGACCATGCCTAGTGCATGATGGCATTGTACATAAAACCTAATTATATATATATTATATATATATATATATATCTCTTTTTGGATCTAGATTTCTTTGTACCTAGAGTTTTGTGATTCATTTTCACATGTATATTAGATGTTTGTAAAAATTTTGTTTTTATATGCTTTTCAGAATGTATGCAATGGAGAACAAATATCACAAATGTTTTCTTTTTGTATTTCATGATGCTGATGTATGATGATGTGGACACTATGTGATCTTGAACTTTAGTTTCTATAAGCAATTTTCTGGTACTTCATATTGTTTTGACAAAATGTGATGATGAGCTGGTATGATGAGCAGATGAACTTGCCCCACTCCTAACTCCACGCAACCAGTAAGATGCGAGGGCTCACCACCGAGAGCTAGAAAGGGCACAAGCTATGAGGTGTGTTGAAATGGTAATGATGGGAGATAGACAAAGAGTTGGTGGAACCAAATTAGGATGCTACAAACCTATCTTACTCAAGTGACTCCATAGTTTAGAATGCAACTTGCTTTGTAGTTTATCCAGACTTAGATCCGTAGATGGCCACTTGGTTGACAAAATCTGGTTTTCAGGGTTTTGAACTCTCTTGGAATTTTGGACATCTGATTCATTTGTTTTGACTCAAGATTTCAAAAGTTTGTTTGAACTATTTGCTTATGACTTTTAACATTTTCTGTCAAGCAGGACCCCTACACCTTGCCCCATGCTACTAGTAGGAAGCATGGGCTTATCACCATGGACAAGGCATAGGTGAGTAAAGGCATTCCCATCCTTTCCCAACCCTACGTCACTAGTAAGAGACGCAAGCTCATCACCGAAGGTTGGTAGGGCAAGGAAATGTGTAAAAGTAAAATTTTCTGTTTGATCTATATTTGACTTACTTACTTGAGAAAAATGTCAGGATGTTCTTATTTCCAAAGAGATATATACGCGGATAGATGTGACACCATGAAGCTTCTAGAATAGACCATAGGCAAGACACCTACCCTAGGAAGAAACCAAAAGTGAGAACAAGCATGCAGGCCTTGGTATGGCTACCGTTAAGACTTTGTCATATCTAGCTTTAATTGATGAAATGATTCTGAAATAGTTGATGATGTTATGAAAATGAAGAAGTATGATTTGAAAGCTCCTACCAATACTATCAAGTTTGTAATGAATTTCTTAAGAATAAGTCCCTTGATCACCAAATTTTACGAAACGAGTGAACAAAATGAACCTATCTAAATGAATATGTAATGTAGATATAATTATACAAATAGTGCCGATGCTTCATGCGTAAAATCATTTAAGATGCAAGGAATTGACTGATTCACTGAATTCCTCACCCTCCAATGTGCACAAGAGATACGCACCATTACCGTAGTCCTTCATGACTCGATATGGGCCCAACCATTTGGGCTGAACTTTCTTCCTTCACCGGTTTTCTTATCGATCCGGCTGTCTAGTCTTAAAACTAGATCTCCTTCATATATTTCTCACTCATAGACCTTTTTGTTATACTACCGCACATCCGGTCAGCATAGGCTCTATGCCACTTGTTCGGCATTTAACCTGGCCTCATCTAGGCTTTCTAGTTGGGAGAGGCGTGCCTCTCTATAAGCTTCTTCATCTAGAATCCTTAGAGTGAGATGCGGAGACTGGGTATTTCAACCTCAAGCGGGAGAACTGCTTCTACCCCAATACCAGTGAGAAAGGAGTTGCTCCTATTGGTGTTCTTATTGAGGTTCAATGGGCCCACAAGGCCGATATAATTTTAAATGCCAATCTCATTTGTTTTCTTTTACCATTTTGAGGAGAATAGCTTTCAACATTTTGTTTGTCGCTTCAGCCTGCCCATTGGCTTGAGGGTAGTAAAGAGAGGCCATGTGATGGTTTATTTTGAACTTGCTACATAGCTCACAACTTCATCATTCTTAAAGGACGTGCCATTATCTGAGATAATGATTTGTGGGACACCATACCTACAGATAATTTGGTTCAAAATGAATTTGGCAATCACCGAACCTGGTATAGTGGTGAGAGGCATGGCCTCCACCCATTTGGTAAAATATTCCATGGCTGTGATTATAAAATTATGGCCATCGGTTGATGAGGGAGAGAATTTCCCTATTAAGTCCAGACCCCAAGTGGAGAAGGGCCACGAGTCACTATTGGTTACAGGGATTGTGCTGGCATGTGAATCTCGTGAGAGAATTCTTGACATTTGTGGCACTTACGTACAAATTCCACTGCATCATGCTCAGAGTGGGCCAAAAATAGCCCATCCGATGTATTTTGCGAGTGGTGGCATGACCACCAAAGTGGCCCCCACATATCCCACTATGGGGATTCATGAAGGATCCTCCTCTTGATTCTTCTATGTCGACGCATCTTAGAAGCATGCATGTCAAGGCTCTACTACGATAGAGCACTTGGTCTAAAACAACATATTTAGTGGCAATAATGTGTAACCACCTTTTTGTTGTGACGTGGCACTTTCTCGGTATGTATGGTCCATGATAAAATTGATGATATCAAGATACCAGTGGACATGTAGAGATGGGGGTCTGGTTTCACAAAGAATACACATTCATCGGAAAGTCTAGATCTACCAGCTTCACCTCCATCTAGTGGATTGTCACTAACCAAATGCAATGATTTGTCCTTTGATGGATTTTTGGTTTACGAATGTTAACTCAAATTCTCCCATTAGGGTTATGAAACGTCCAACCTTCTTAGACAAGGACCCTTGCATGAGGAATGTCCGTAAATGGTCTGTCTTCACAATGACCCTTGTTTCTTGATTTAACATGTAATGTCTTAAACATTTTGTGGTGAAGATTATGGCAAGGCATTCTCTTTCTCTATGTATAACACGTTTCATAATCGAGTAATGTTCGCTAATGAAATAGATCACGCATTCTCATTTATCATCATCTTCTTGAGCCAACATGCAGGCCAACGAGACATGAGTGGCTCGTGAGTATAGGATCAAAGGGTGGTCTGGCTTGGGAGGCATTAGCGTGGGTGGTGACAACAAGAAGCACTTAACTACTTCAAAGCCTCATTGCAGTCTTCAGTCCAATCGATACTATAATCTTTCTTGAGTAGATTGTTGATTGGATGAATGGAAAAGCTTAAATCTGGGATGAACCTTCGATTGCACCGAAGTTTCCCAAGAAATGACCTGATTCCAGACTCATCCAAAGGTGGGATCATTTCGAGAACAACCCGTATTTTGGCCGGATCAACATCAATCCCTCGTGAAGATATAATGTATCCTAGAAGTTTGCCTCCTGTTACACCAAAACACACTTCTCTAGGGTTTAATGTGACACCATACTCAATTAGTCATGAGAGGATGATACGAGCACCTCCGGTGATCACAACGCTTCTTGGCCTTGGCCAACAAGTCATCCACATATGATTCCACAATTTTATGGATAAGATCATGGAATATGTACGTCATTTCCCACTGATATGTAGCACCGGCATTCTTAAGACCAAATGGCATGACAACATAACAATAAGTTCCCCAGGGAGTTATAAACGTGGTTTTGGCTTGGTCTTGTTCGATATTTTGATTTGATTATATCCCGAGAACCCATCCATGAGAGACAAAAGCTCAAATCCAGTTGTTGCATCAATGATGACGTCAATGGATGGTAATGGGAAATCATCCTTGGGACAAGCTTTGTTAATATCCCAAAAATCTATGCAAATGCGTATCTTCCCATTCTTTTTGAGAACGGGGATGATATTAGATACCCATTGTGAATAATCGAACTGGGTTTGATGAATCCTACTTGGAGAAGTTTTATTACTTCCTCTTTTACCATGAGAGCCACTTTTGGCTTCATTGGTCTTGACTTCTGTTTAATTGGCTTCACATCTGGTTTAGTGACAAGATTATGTACCGCAACTTGTGGTGATACCTGTCATTTCTTTATAATTAAATGCAAAATCCTTTTGATGTTCTTTGAGGATTTGGGTGTGTGTTTCTATTTCTTCCGAGTTAGCGAGGATCCTAACTTCAAAATTCTTGGTTCTTCCTCCATTCCAATGTTTATGTCAATGGTTTCTTCTATCAAAGAAGTGTTACCTTCTTCAAATTCAGGTGGGGCTAGAGGTAGTTCCAAGCTTTCTCCATTTTCTATCTCATAGATATCGAGATCCTTCTATGGAGGAGACTCTACCATGGGATTTCCAAAGTAGGAAGAGGAGTGTGGTATTAGGGAAAGATCAACTATAGGGTGAGCAAGGTGTAGCTCCGCATAGGTGTTTAGATATTCGAGAGTGACTTTATCACTATCAACATGATGTAAGATAGGAGATTCATTCTCAGCTGTATGTGTTAGCAGAGGGTTTGTTGACATTTTCTTCACCAATGGTTCAACATGAAGTGATACCTTGAAACTTGTATCTTCCAACTCATTACTTGGGGTAAAACGTGAAGCTGAGGTTGCTATTGAATCTGCGAGAAGGTTCTGTTCTCGTGGGATTGCCTCAATGGATATGAAGTCAATCTTTTGCTTAGATCTAATACCACTGTTTTATAGAGTCTGTAAGTGCTCAACTTTAGTCTCATATACTTCAGAGACTTGGTTTGCAAACTAACTCATGAGTCTCCTAATACTCTAATGTTTATCACACCGATCCTTTTGCTATGATGAGGCCAAGGAGGAGGGCTTCATACTCAACACCGCATTGTTTGTACATTCAAAGTTCAACTTAAAAGCAAAAGGTAGGATCTTTCCCTCAGAGAAGTAAAGATCACACCTGCCCGGCTCCATAGCGACATCTAGCTCCATCAAAATGGAGAGTCCAATATTTACTAGGAAAGATGGATGCTGGGACATTCTTCTCTCTGCTTCTTCTCTTTTTGGTTACTTCTACCATGCAAAGTTCCTCTACTGGAAGAGAACCAACTCCTAGGGTACATCCCATACCTGTGGAATCAAATGGTAGGAAAATTGGTAGATCTTGTTCTAGTAATTCACAATTTTTGCAGTAGTTCCTAATGACACTATTTCTACAACGTTAGCTTCATCCTTGAGGGCTGGGATGCCCTTGACTAGGTTCATAATTTCTAGTTCTGTTGTAGGTATTAATTTTTCTTCTCGGTTTTGAGTCAATTGGTTTGTTAAGTTGGTTTGTTGGGAGTTCAAACTCAGAGTGAACGCCTGGTCTTTTCTTCAGGTCTGCTAGGTGTATGTCGAATGGTTTTGGGTCACCTTTTGCTACTGAATATCTTTCCTAGGTGTAAGAATCTTATTTCCTGGAATAACGTAGAGGGATTGCTTTCATGCGATGTATCCATGGTCGACCGAGGATCATATTATAGTTGGTTTCCTGATCTATGATATAAAACTCAGTGAGGATTGTCTTGGGTCCTAAGGTGACTGGTAATATTATAGTCCCAATTGAAGTAGCTTTAAGGCTATCATAACCTCTTAGCGTATTTCTTGTTGTGGAACAGTTTGTTTCTCCATATCCTAGCTTTTGAAGGAAAGAGAAGGGGACAATGTTAACTACTGCCCCATCATCCACCATTGCACGTTTTTAACGTAATTATTGTAAACCCACACCTATAAATGCAAGGCCGGATCACCTCTACGTGTAATTTCAGCATCTAGTTGGCATTTTGTTTATGTCGAATATAAACTCAGTATCCCTATCTGCTGCCCTGGAGGGTGGATATCGAAGTCTATATGGTTTACTTGTGTTTCGGGAGGTGGAGTGATGTTAATTAAATGACCTAGACCTAGTGCTTCTAAAAGAGCAGCCCTATGGGTAGGAGAATTTTTCAATAAGTCCAAAAAGGAGATGTGAGAGAAGGTCTTTGTTAAGTCATTAATTAAATCATAAGCACCCACGGGTTTTACCAATGTTTGTTGAATGTTATCTAGTTCTAGTGGATAGATTGGATTTGGTTGAGAAGAATATTCTCATGTTCTTGTTATGGCTTCTACGTGCAGCTCAGTATCTAACTCCACTAGACCAACTATCTTGGTTCATGGCTGATTTCCTAATTGTGGTGCGACAGGTGGATTTAGTGAAGTTGAGGCTTCATGATCATTATTTCCTATCATTACACCTTTTTCATCCCATTTGGATTTAATTTATTATTGCTATTGTGATTTGGAAGTGGATCATTGAAGATCTTAAGAGGTGCGTTTTGAGGGGAAACTACCCCTGTGAAAGTATTTGGCGGTGTCACGTAATCTAAAGAACATATCTATGAAGAGTTGTCTTTGTTCTTCTAGCAAATGTTGCATGAACTTATTGTAATCACAGAAAGTCCTAGTGTCATGGCCTCAAATTTTGTGGAAACCACAATACGAGTTGGGATTATAACTCCTAGGTTGTTGGTTTGGCACGTGTTGTGGTCCAAAATTCTGATTGAACTGTTGACTATTAGGATTAAAGTTTTGCATTTTGTTGTCTTTGGTTTTGATATCCAGTTGAGTTTTGACTTGGACCCTGTGTCTGATCTGCTGTTGTTGTTGTTGTTGTTGTTGTCATTGGGGATGATTAAAATCCACCGCGTTGATTGTTGGGGTGAAATTGTTGTTTCGTTGGTTGTTAACTGGTGGTGGAACATTTACAACGTTTGCTTTTTTAGTTTGGTCAGTCACTCCATCTGTTGTCACTCCACGGTTTTTGTTAAGGATTTTAGGTCCTTGATTGGCATTTGTGGTAGTAGGATAAGTCGTAGTGTTTTGGTTGGGGATGATTAACCTCCCATTTGTTCCATATGTCTTGCGACCGCTATCTATTATAGCTTGATCTATTCGAGAGCGCTCTCGAGTACTTCATCATAAGTTCTTAGTGGGAACTTCTGGACTTCTTCCTTTATCTCTCTGCTGAGAGAATGAAGGAATAAATCACATAGTTCCATCTGATCCATGTTTGGAGCGCTTGTTAAAGAATAGAGGACTGTACGCCATCTTTGGATGAAATGAGCAATAGATTCATTGTGTTCTTGTTTAATATGCAAGAATTCCCTGATTCCTGTTCTCAACAATTTGTTCATGTCGAACGCCTTGATGAACTCTGAAACGAGTTGTTTAAATGAATGTATTGAGGCTTCAGGTATTCTGTAATACCAATCGAGGGCAATACCCTCTAAAGTTTTGGGGAATATTTTAGCAACAACTCCATCCCAAGGGAGCAGTTCTCGAATGGTTGTGGCGTAGGCCTTAATATGTGCATTTGGGTCTCCCTCTCCTTTGTACTTGGGTAGATCGGGAGAGGTCTTGGAAGCATGACGCTTCATAGTGAAGTCCAAAGGTTCTTTCAAATATTCTAAATAAGTTCCTATTGCATAGGTTTCGACCATTGATGGTGTTTGCTGAGGGGGGGGGAGGTGGAATGGGTTATTGATATGGCATAGCATATGTATTTGTAGGGGCATAAGGGAATCCCTGTGGTTGAGTGAATATGCCAGAGAAGAGAACATATCTCCCTGTGGTGATTTGGAATACATGTTTAAGTATGGAGGAGCATTGCTCAGAATGGATTGTTTTGTACTAAACCGGGAGGTATCATATTTTCCACTGGAGCGGCATTAGAAAACGTGGTTCTAGTTGGCATTTTGTTGTGAATACTGAGGAGGCATGCCCAACGTGCCTGTTCCTGTGAGGAGGTCTACTTGGCTAGGATGATGTGGAGGATTGGAAGTTCTTGCCTGCATGAATTGTGAATTTTGACTTGCTTGAGCAAGTTCCAACCCTCTAACTTTCTCAACTAAGGCTGAGATGACCTCGTTTGGTGAAGACACGGTATTTTTCCTTAGTGGTGTTTGTTGTATACCTTGAGGTTATATAGGCATATGGTACCCAACTATGAATTGATCGTGCCCCCACCAAGTTTCACCGAGGGCATTTCCTATAGGTGGAGGGATGGGGGGGTGTTTTCTGAATGAGACCTCAGGTTGTGTTTGCAAACCTCCTATAGATGGGTACATATTTTGAGAGCATTGTTCACTCCTAGCATAACGTGCTAAGTATTCATCATCTAACAAATAGATATGGATCTGACTGTCTACTAATTTGTGGTCTAAGAAACACCTGAGGAGATGAACCAGATTCTCCAGTGAGCGTCATATTGTTTGAGCTTGAAGGCTCTATTTGTTGCATTTGAGTGAGCTGATCCAACTCCTCTATTTGGAAAGAAGAACTATATCTAGTCCTTTGAGGTGGAGTTTGTGTTGAAAATCAGTTAGTTGAATAGTTGTCACCCCATGCTGAGAGCGAGGGTGATGGTTGTCTATTTAGTTGATCGTAGTATGCTTCAAGACCTAGGAGAGGTCTGCCATATGCATCGTATCCCGACATATTCGGGGGTATATGAATACCCGCAGAATAATGGGAAAGAGTGAAGGTGGATAAAATTAAAAGAAGAGTGTGAAAGTGAAACAATTGTTCCTTTTACGTAAGTTTCACTAATTTTGTTGGTAAAGCTGATGTGAAGGCTAATGCGGTGGAAAAGATGAAAAGTATACTAATTGGAAGAACAAGTAGAAATAAGACTCCAACTAGAAGGTAGAAGTTTCACGTTGGGTTCACCAATTTTGTACGATGGAAAAGTGACATGCGAGCATGGGAATCTACAAGTGACTCTTCCTCACACCCGACCTCCCGAGGTCATGCCGAGACAGCTGGTGGGGATGGAATACACACGGGATGTAGATAAGCTAGTTAGGTAATCTTATGTCTTCAACACGCAATAATGGGATCTATGAATCTAAGGCAAAGAAGGCCCTCCTAACCTGAACCGGTGTGATAGATCATTCGGCAAGGATAGCTGCTCGAAGGCTCCAATCAATATCGAGCTCTACCATGATCCGATCTATGGGTTATGGAATATGTGGAAGATAACCTGTGGGTGCTTCATATATGTCTCCCGACAAGGTCATGAAAATGGAATGGCTAAATATGTAGTGGATCTTTTGGTGTTTTATGGATGATTCTCTGGTCTAGTCCAGAAATCTTTAGCTTGATTAGCTACTACGTTTAATAATGATAGTTGTGTGATAATGTCTGGTGGGAGTGGAGAGGATCTAAACACTAATGTTCACAAACCAGCATCAACGTTGGATTGATTTGTAGGCCCGTTGGGTTATGGGACCTTGTGGATCACAACCGTAAGTTCATGGTTGTTGTGGACCTCCTATGGTCATGTGAAGAATCAATTCCTAATTCTGAGTATCCAAAGAGTCGTATGCCTTTTCGGCCTCTACGTTTAGAACTAGAAGTTACATGATTTTCTCGAGTACCTAACAGTGTTCTCGGCAACTTGATACGTAAGCTAGTGTCTATATCAACGAGGAGGTCTCCTGCATCTCGGTCAGTGGGACTAGTGGATCACAACCGAATGTTTTCCCTCTTCGTGTCCTTCTACAAACATCATACGGATATCTATCAAGGCAATCTATAATTTGTCTGATTTGACCAGAACGTGTGTGCTTTGTCATCTTCTATGTTTAATCCTTTAACTATGTGAGCTGATTTCTTGTAGGTCTCTGTTGTTCTCTAAGACCTGAATTCTGAGATTTTGGTCTATGTCAGTTATTGCTGCAACAATATTTGGTTGAGGCATGATTGGCTCAAAAATGTATTCCCTGGGCTCCCTAGGTCCCGTGATTGTCATACAAGATCAATATAAGCCTAACTGAAATGAAATAAACTAACTATGCAGATATATCTACAACATATATATATATATATATATATATCTATTTTTGTATTTTTTTGATAATTTTTTGAATGGAATTGAAAGAGAAACTAATCTAATATATTCAAAAATGACAACTAATCTAATAACAAAATTAAAACAAACAAGGTAGCCCGGTGTAGCTACTTGCCTGATGCAGTTGTGAGTTTTATCCTAAATAACTAGATAGCTGATTAACTTAATTGAAAGATTCTCGATCCTACCTCAGAAGTGAGGAATGAATCATAGTTTCTCATAAACTATCAATCCCCACAGCTTCCCTGGCAATATCGAAAATGAAATTTAACTGAAATGAAATATTTCACTACTCTATTTGATATGTTTTAACTAGAACTTTGACAGATAAAACCTAGAATTTGTAGAACAGTGGCGAATCCAATAGTGTATGACTTTTTCCCCTCAGAATGATCTCCTCATTCTTTCATGTTCACGTGAATCCAGAAGAGCGTGTATATGCTAGCATCAATAAAAGAAGGTATTTTGAACAATGGCAGCTTTGGATATAGACCAAATACAATGCGAGTAGGAGAGGGATAACGCAAGTGATAGAGCTTGGCATATGCAATTCCTAGTGGGATTTATTGTGGGAATACAACACAAGTGTACCGAGAGATTCTAGAATCTACCTTCTGTGAAGAACACAACCTAGCAACTCTAATGAATTCAATCTATAACTGACACTACTCTTCTCTAAACTAATTTGTATGGACAACAATGAACAAGACTGAAGCAAGAAGATCGAATGGCTTCCAACAACAAGGAAAACTAGCATGGATGCAAACATGAAAACAAAATGAGCTTCTAAACAAGAAATTGATAGACTTAAACAATGAAAAATGAGAAGTTGAGGGGCCATTTGCTTGAAAACAAGCTAGCTATTTATAGATTTCATTCACCCAAAGGTAATTCCTATTAGAACTCTTTTACCATTAAACAATGGAGAAACACTATTCCAGGGGACACAAAACATTAATACGAGCCAAGGCGGTGGAGAAAAGCTGGTAAAAGTTGAAAATTACGCAAGTCATGATCAAAAGAATGTGTTGAAAATGCGTGAAGGACCGCCACCCTGAGCAGGGCGGTTACGGGACCGCCACCCCAGGACGCGGCCCTAAAGGTCAAAATGCTAAGAGAAAACCGCCGCATGGGGTGGCGGTTTCATCACTAAAGGTCAAAAGCTAAGAAAAGAAAGGCAGAGAGGAATAAAACAAAGCACAAGGAGAGTATAGTCGAAACGTTCATAGTGAGATAGCGATCATGCCTTCGCGAGCGAACATCAACCTGTGAGATCTCATGTTAGTTCTTCTTGTTTTAACATTTTTGCACTGAAAATGTTAAAATGTCAAAATCTTTGTCTTGGGGGTCATTCTTAGAAATGTCAGTTTTAAATGTGTCTCTTAGGGGGTGCCTAATGGGTAGGCTTCTGTTTTAGCTAAAACGGTCAAATTTTTGTAGTTTTGAGCATTTTAGGGTATACGACTCATTTTTTGAAATGTGAGACAGACCGCCGCCGAGCAGGGCGGCGCGATTCTGAGACCGCCACCTTTTAAGGTGGCGATTGAACCGCCACCCGCTTGGTGGCTTCTCTTCAATGTTAAAACAACATTATTTTGAGTTTATTTTTGCATTTTTAGTATTCTCATTTGCTTTAATGATTTTTTTATTGCAATATTGATACTAACTTGCTCCTTTTTGCGTGTTTTTGTGTGTTTTGTAGAAGAAGGAAGAGTACATCAGATGGAGCCGAGAGAGAGAGAGAGAGTGATTGGCTTCCAGCAGTGCTAGATGCACTTTCTCAGGATGAGTAGGATACATTTCAAAGGGCGGTATATATCGAGGATCTCACGGGTTACCCACATTACACCTGCTAGTCACATACTATGTGATTTATTTTCTTACTGGGGATGCAGATCGGAACACCTTCCGATTTCCAGGTGTTAGGGGTGAGTGGACTATCACTCTAGAGGATGTTTACCACATTTTGGGAGTCCCGATTATTAGGAGGAGACTTTCATTTGATACAGCAGTATCCAGAGCTCAGGTGACTCAGTGGGCCACCTATATGGGAGATGCAGTTGTCTCTACTGGTTCGAAGAAGGGGTGAAGGTCCGTTCTATTCCTAGCTTGCCCATCCCTCTGATCCGTCAGGCTATTATGGGCATCCTTGCTTCAAGATTGATTGGAGACAAGGGAGGGTATACTTTACTCTACTGCTGGGCCCCCATCATCGCACAGATTGAGGCACATGGTCGATTTATGCCTGGGAGCCGATTTCTTCGACTCATATTCCTAAAAAATTGGATCCATTTCTAATATCTCCTCCTTATCGTAAACGACGATTCGATACATTTATCAACACTAAAATGTGCCCTGCCTCGCACCGAGAAAAGGAATTTACTTTGCTTTTACGTGACAAAGGACTCTATTTGAAAAAAGAATGGAACTCTGATCATTTTTTTGGATTAATGACCAGCGGTTTTAATACACGAGATATGGCAAAACTTGCCAATTATGTCTGGCGGCTCGGTATGATACTAAATACATCAGTTATAGACGATGATATAACTGGATACGCTTTATATAGATCAAGGTGGGCTTGTTCCAATTATTACTTTTACAGTGGGACACTTCCCTATAAGATAGGAAAAGCTATTATACAAAATAAACTTACGTATCCTAAGCATTTTTTAGAGCTCAAAAGGGAATTTTTGAGTGCAAGGCCGTACTTTTTGTCTGAATGGTATTTAGAACCTTCAATTGCTGGAACAGCTGTGAAAGAATTAACCATATTCTATCACATAGTGGGTTGCTTGGCCGGATCAGTAGCTCAAGATTGTTGGTTTACATCGGAATCAAATAGAGAGAATTGGACTCCTCTTAGTGATATAATTGCGAATGATTTCACTCTAGCTTCCAATCTTTTACAGAGTCTTCTGGAAGAGTTTCCAGGGGGGGAAATATTTCGGGGAAATTATGATAAAAATAAGATCACAGTCGCTCCTTATTTCAAAAGAGATATGATGCAAAAAGGATTATCTGCTCAATTAGATGAACTCGTTTTATTTAAAGAATTGAAGTACTTCTACAGAGGAGAATTAGGTAGTAGGCTAGTTTGTTCTCCTAGGACTTGGCGTTTTACTTTTCTTCGCAGTAATCGATTCGACCATAAAAAAGATATAACATTAGAGAACCATTTTTTGGATTATCTTCGTCTGTTCGGAGAGTTTCAAAAAAGGCCGACCCGTCTTTCTAGTTTTTTTTGGGTGAAATTCCTAGAGTCTCGCGACCCCATTGAAATTTATAAAGAAGCTAAAAATATCGCACGAAGAAAGATAGCTGCTTTCTGGGAAGCAAGATCATTATACAATAAGTTTAAAAGACTGGGAATATATAAATTTGATACAGAAGAGGATGTAGCGGAATATAAACCTTTAGATACACCTATAATCTATTTCGGTCGCCGATTTCTTTGGGATCCCGTTAGTATTCGATTTCAAAATAGGAGCGTTGCGTTTTTACGAGCAGAACTTTTTGTTCCTCGCGAACTCGTGAAAAGGATTTATATTACTTACGCTTTAGAAAGAAGAGAAGTATTAAGGGATGTTACAATAATAACGATAAAGTCTATATCAAGAAGAAAAAAGATTAGGAACATAGCCCTAGGACTAAAATATCAAATTGTGGAGGATGACGATGACGATAATAGTGATTTGCCTCCTACCATGAAGAAGAAAAAGGTACAGAATTTTGAGACTTTTAAACGTTTTCAAGAAGTTGGTGTCCGATTGAGGCGTGTGCTTCCATATCCTACAAAGATACTAGATGACGCTATTTTTCGTGAAAAGACACGGGATGATAAATTCAGAGTATTTTTGGTTGAGAACGAAAGGGAAAATAGAGAATTATTATATAATGAATGTTTTATTCATAATACTCTATTCGAAATTTATGAATATTTAGCAAATATGTTCATATCTAACACAATGTTATTGAAACAAATAGAGAATGAACTGTTTAAACAAGAATGGCTTTCTCCGGATTATATTAATTCTTTAGTAACGAAAGGATTGAAAAAAAAGATCTAAAAAGGACTAAATATTTTAAAACTTATTACTATTTCGACCAGTAAGCATAGTACCAAATATGAACCAAGTCAGTTATCTTTAACTTGATAAGTTAATTATCAACTTATGCTTACTCAATATTGACTGACTTATATTCTTATATTGAGGTTATTGTATACCTCAATATTGTAACGCCCATTGACTAATTCAATGGGCGTTACAATATTATCATTATGCCTTGAAGAGGATTCGAACCTCCACGCTGTTTAGCACGAGATTTTGAGTCTCGCGTGTCTACCATTTCACCATCAAGGCATCCAATTTTTTTCATGAATATTAATATATATAGCGTGTAATTAATACATAGCTATATGTGGAATATAAAATGGCTAACAAGGATAGAGTATTGGAGTATTTATATAGATCCGTGATATAGGTCTGGTGATATCATCAATTCTTTTTCTTATCGGAGGATTCTTTTTTTCCTATCAATAGATGTACGATTGAACATTTTTCGATTCAATAGAGAGTATAACTTTCTATGTTACCCAAATAACATTATGTTTAATCCTAAATAGCCAGAACGTAGTGACGTATAATTTAATTATACACGTTTGAATTCCATTTTACTCATATATAATAGAAATATTTCTAATATGGTATAGAATGAACTTCTAATTTGACGATCAAGTTTTGTAATTAGAAGTTCATTCTATAATTATTTATTCTATAATTATAAGTTCATTCTATAATTATATTTGCGATTTTAAGTATATTAGTAAAAGTATATGAGTTCTTTTAGTTAGTAATAAAAAGATTTAATTACTAAAAATTAAATCTAAAATAATGTATCCTGAGCAATTATAATAATTGGATTTATTACTATTCCTAGTAATGTAGATGCTATTACACATACAATCATACTCAATTCGATATAGTTCTTCGATATTGAAAAAGATAATTTGTAATTTTGCACGTGGGGAGTTATTTCTTTGTTTCGTTCAGTCATTAATAATTTAATTATTTTGAGATAATAATATATGGAAATAACACTCATAAAGAGTCCTATCGAAACTAATAAATAGGAACCTGCCTGCCATCCACACCAGAATAGATAAAGTTTTCCAAAAAAGCCTGCTAATGGAGGAATACCTGCTAGAGATAGCAGACATAAAGTTAATGAGAAAGCCGAAAAAGGGTCTTTCATATATAATCCTGCATAATCTCGAATGTTATCTGTTCCTGTACGTAGACTAAATAATACAATACAAGAAAAAGTTCCTATATTCATGAAGATATAGAATAGCATGTAAGTGATCATGCTTGCATATCCATTATTTGAGTCTCTATCAATGATCCCGATAAGGATATATCCAATTTGACCTATGCTTGAATATGCAAGCATACGTTTTATGCTTGTTTGAGTAATAGCAATTAAATTTCCTAGTATCATGCTAATAATAGCTAATATTTCCAAAATAATATGCCATTCGTTCAATGAAAAATAGAAAACAATATCGAAAATTCTAGTAGCTAAAGCTGAAGCAGCTACTTTTGAAGTAACAGAAAGAAAAGCAACGACTGGGGTGGGAGAGTTAGAGTCGAAAAGAGGATTCTTCCCTCCTTTCTCTCATTCAGAACCGTGCATGAGACTTTCTTCTCGCACGGCTCCTAAGTGATAAAAAAGAAGAACCTAATCAGCTACTCTTGGAACCATTCATATTTTCCTCCTAACCTCCAATTTATGGATTAAATGGTAATTTGGGGCATTTAAATTGGACATATAAATAAGATTGTTCACCATTTTCGTCCCATTTCACATTCACCCAATTGCTTGATTTGAGCTCACCTATTATCATTGTCACTTCACTCTTAACCATTTTCTGTCAAAACTTTGTCATTTGCAAACCAATTTAAAAAAATTCGGTGTGTTTAGACTGTGGAGAAAGTGTCTTCATCCTCATCCAATAGGTAATATTTTTCACTATTTTTTTCCCTTGTTTTATAATATTTCTTATTGTTGTTCTGTACGTACCCAAAATTGTAGGGTACCGTACCACCGAACGATGTCACACATGCCCCAATGATGATACAGGTCACCTCGTAAGGTGTTCGGATCCAGAAAATCTCACGAAGTATATGTTACCATCCCAAATGATTTATCCATGTTCCTTGTGCTTTGTTTTATTCCTCTTGCCTTTCTTTTCTTAGCATTTTGACCTTTAGTGATGAAACCGCCGCCCTGACAGGTGACGGTCCTTCACGCGCGTTTTCCAAAGATGTTTTTGATCACGACTTGCGTGATTTTCAACTTTTGCCAGCTTTTCTCCACCGCCTTGGCTCGTATTAATGTTTTGTGTCCCCTGGAATAGTGTTTCTCCATTGTTTAATGGTAAAAGAGTTCTAGTAGGAATTACCTTTGGGTGAATGTAAAATCTATAAATACCCGAAATTTGTTTTCAAGAAAATGGCCCCTCACTTCTCATTTCCATTGTTTAGTCTCAATTTCTTGTTTAGAGCTCATTCTATTTTCATTCTTACATCCACGCTAGTTTTTCCTTTGCTGTTAGAGGCCATTCAATCTTCTTGCTTCAGTCTTGTTCATTGTTGTTCATACAAATTAGTTTAGAGCAAAGTAGTATCATTTGTGGATTGAATCCATTAGATTTACAAAGTTGTGTTCTTCACGAAGGTAGATTCTAGAACCTCTCGGTACACTTGTGTTGTATTCCCATGCAATAAATCCCGCTAGAATTGCATATGCCAAGCTATGTCATGGGAAGCTCTTTGGTGTGCGAGTTTCCTTGTCTCGTGGACCCATAATACCTCGCGGGTTTTGTGTGTTCTTCAAAATTTTCTCCATAAGTGCGGAGTTGCTAGATGAAGGGACATTCTCACCTAAGTCCACATATTTAATGTCTTTGAAATGGATACTTTGCAATGAAGGGGACATAGTAACTATTTCAACTTGTATCCTCTTTGACCCTATATGATCCACCACATGAAGTTGTGTCTGTTCAAGTTTTCGTGGCTTGGTTAACCACACAAAAATCATCATACCCAAAAAATATGAAGTTAGGTTTGGGGGTGGCCTCTTGTGCTTCCACTATAGTACTTTCCATTTCCATCATAAATTCTTGTTGATTAAAAGAATTTTGCACCATCAAGTTCTAGATTTGCATGTCAGATTTGCATGTCATTTGCATAATTATTTGATTATATGGTTGACTACATGGAAAACAACATTTAACTTCTTGTATTACATTATTTTGTACTAAAACGAGTGTTTTTCTTGAGTTGGTGGTAGGAGGCGGTTATGCAGAACAACAATTACAAGATGTAAATGCAAGTTTTGGCATAGAAATATATCAATTTGATTATTTGGGCCATATCTTTGATTTAGATATTAGGTTCTGTGCAGCTGATGACCTTGGTTAATTTTTTTCCATGAATATTGCCCTTGATTAGAACTTGGGTAACTTCTTTAGGATTGAGCTTATTGCCTCTTCAAAGAGAAAATTTTATTACATGAGTTATTAACCATGGTTATAAGGTCATCATCATCATTTTTTTATTGGGAAGAATAGAAAGTGGAGGTAGAAGATGAAGCATTTGGCTCTAGAAATGGAATAAGAGAGGGATATATATTTTGGGGGAGTTCAAGAAATAGGGGCATAGAAAATCTAGGGGCTATCTTTCCACTTAAATAAAAAAAAATTCAGCCCTCGTGGATATTGCACAAGCATCGGGAAGTTAGATATCACCCATGGATTATATCATTATAGATATATTAGAATTCAAAGCTCTTATAAATATAGGAAAACACCTTGTGGAATTGGTCTTACTAGAACCGGAAATCTGAAGTTAAAATTTTCCATGTGTTCATTGGGGCCCTCTTGATGGTTTCTAGTTGTTCTAATAAAGATATGTTGTCCACCTTCTCATCAAAATTCTAACATAGGGTTGTTCTAAGTTCATCCTATGTGTGAATGGAAGCAAACTACAAGATCCTATACCATTGAAGAACTTTTCCTTTTAGGGAAGAAACAAGAATCCTAACTGCAACATCATCTTCAATAATAAGATGAAATCCATGCACATTTGCAACATCATGGATATGATCTGAAATGGTTGTAATGTTTTCACCAATCAAGAAAGAAATAATTTTCAAAGTAGACATTGGTATATCATTTTGGGCATTTAGAGCTAAGGGACTACCACCATTAAAGCTTACAAAGGGTAGATTTCTTTGATGTACCATGAACTAAATAGGCCTTAAATTTATGATGGAGAAAGCTAAGTGTCTTTCGGAAGGGTGAGTGGAAATAATTATGTTTGAAGATGATGGAAATCTCTGCAATGGTCTTTCACTTCTTCCCTTACTTCACGAGGGTTTCAAATACTCAAAATATTCATTTGTAGACACACTTTGCCTTGTTTATATTATTTTCATGAAATAATGGAACTGAACTTGTCTGAAAATAGAGATTCAAACTTGGGGGTCACCATATGTGTAGAAAGGTTCCTTTAAATGTTGGAATCCACTAAGATACACACCAATATTAGTGGAAATGGTGTAAAGATCATCAAACTCTCCCACCGGGCATGCCAAAATTGTTGTTGAAATTCGCACCCCTACCAAATCAGAAATCAAAATTTTAGTGAAAACATGAATGATCTCAAAAGTGTGGGGAATTTAAGTGAGGGGGTGGTTCCCTCACCGAGCTTCACCACAACTACTCTAGCTATCTTCTACTTTAATACTATCTAATCTTAAACTAAAAAAATCCAAGGGGACATGAAAAGAGAGAGAGAGAGAAAACTGAAATAAAAGGGAGGTGATGCACCAAATTGGAAAATGGATCAATCCTGGCTCTAAAAGACACATATGTGAACACACAAATGAAAATTTAAGAGATGCACACAACTTGGAAAGAAATAAAATGGAAAATAATGAAGGCATACAATAGGACATAAATGTTCACATTAAACGTGGAGCATTCAAAGAAATGAATTCACACTTGCATTAATATCAAAACTTAACCATTTACAAACATAGAGCCAAGGCAAGAAATATCCACATGCGAGTTACAAAGGCTGCAAGAATGAGTTTTGCAAGCTTATAAGGAGAAACTACAAATTCAGTAGAAAAGAACTCGTATAATGTGCCAAAGCACTTATATTTATAGAAATTTTAGAGAGAAAGGAGAAGAGATCGATCACATCCAGTGATCAATGAACTCAACCACCAATGACCACTTATAATTTAGGTATGGGCACTTAACATTTACCCAAGTGTATGCCATTAGATCGTTAGTGTAGGAAGACAACACCTCTTAGAATTAAATTCAGATTGGTGGAGTGTCTGGTTCAAAAACAATTGTGGTTTTGTCATGTAGCGTAGAATTTATATGATTTTGTTTTGATTCGCAGCTTCCTCTTTCATTTAGAAACTTCTCAAGTCATGAAAATTTTCAAAACTTTCCTACTTAGCCACTCAATCCTCCTGCTATGTCACGTATGTTCTGCTTACCTTCATCGCGGATTTTTCCACTCGCGACTATATTCCTTTGTTTTAGAGTTTTGATTTATTACTCCGCATCCAATGTACCTTATTTACATGTCTTGGTGCTCCATCTATTTTCCTTTGTGGATTTTTCCTTATGCATTCCTTGAAAGTCTCATAGATTTTCAAGTTTGCAAAATAGTACGTCTTTGAAGTCCAGAAACACTAAGTTTTTTTATTCTCAGTGGCTTCCAATATTAGTTGCATTCAAACATGCTTGCTTTTGCCACATGGTTTCCCGTGACACCTTTTCCTTGCATTGCGGCTTCTCTAGGGTAGATTACATGCCTTATTGCATGGAATTAACCAACTCCACAAAATTTCATATATTCCAAGTATTTCATTTACTTTGTTGTTCACCTGTCTCCAAACCGGGAGAGGCCTAAGTCTAATACTTAGATGAGTTGTTCAAAAGAACATAGGGTGCTATTTTGGACAATAGTTTGGTGAATTTTAGGGGACATTTTCTTGTTATATGTAAAGATTAGTAGATGTAGACACAAAATCATGCACTTTGAGTCATTATCTAGTCTCGATTACATACTACTATTCATATGGTTCCTAAGCAAGAAGATTACTAATTAAACCATGTATTTGGCCATCTTTCATTTCTTTCTATTGTTACTTTTGGTCTTGCACCTTTATTGGCCCAATCTGTCTTTTCATTTTTAGTTTCAGATTTTCTATACTAGAGCACCCATCCAGGACACCGCCAAGACTGGCGCCTTTATCCCCTCTTGCTTTTGTCATCTTTACACTTTACTCTCACTTTTTGGGTCCTTTCTAGCCATTTGTGTTGGGGTTAGCACAAGGTTGTACATATAATATATCAGATCTAAGCATACATGCAATAAAATGGATATTCTACCAGAAGAAATATACAAAACAAGAGATATAAATCAACACTATATTTAATGTGGTTCACCCAGTGTGGGCTACATCCACCAAGAAACAAGTCAATCTATTATCCAAAGCTTTCAGAAGATATACAATGAATATTTACAATCTTCCACACCTCTCACGATGTACAATACTTTCTTTCTCTCTAGCTTCTTCTTCTTCTCCAAGAATTCTCTCTCTCACAATTATTTTCACAATAATCACTAACTCTCTCTTCTAACCCTAGCTTTCTAGCTTATAAATATCTTATACAAACTTAGGGCACTTAGCCATGCAATTACAATCAATAGATATGATTTAATACTAAATTTTGATCTAATTCCCATGAGTTAAATAAAAAACTCACACACAGGTAACCGATGGTGGTTAGCCCTAACCGATGTCGGGTCCTACGTGCGGTATGACTGATGTCGGTCCCTTCATAACCGATGTCGGTTAATGTATTTTCCAAAAGTATAATATAGCATGCTAAAATGAAGTAATTGAGCTCCACAAATCAACAGCCTCTCCCACTTGGAGATAAATTACTACACTATAACTGTACAACATCATTCTTGGATCCTTTCCTTAGCTGTGTTTCTTCCTCTTCAAATATCAAACTCAAATACCAACAAAAGTGAAGTGTAGCACCAACTTCTCTTTTACCAATGGTTTCGTTAGCATATCCGTAGGGTTTTCAATCATATGAATATTCTCCAATTTCAACTACGCCCATCCTCTAATACCTGTTGTATGAAATGCTACCTCAACCGAATGTGTTTTGTTCTAGAATGAAACACTAAGTTCTTTTCGAAATGAATTGCACTCATTGTCATTGAATAATTTGCAATCATCTTGCTCTTTTCCCAACTCTTCCATGAGACTACTCATATATATCATCTCTTTTCTATACTCGTAGCTGCAACATACTCTACCTCTATAGTAGACAAAGCCACAACCTTCTACAATCTTGAAATCTAGCTAATTTTCGTGCCACCTATTGTGAAAATATATCTAGTAGTGTTCCTTATACCATCTAGATCTCCAGCCGTATCCGAATCAACATAGCCACATAAAGAAATATCTGAACCTCTATAACATAACTACATGTTAGATGTCCCTCTTAAATACATGAGTATCAATTGGACTACTTTCTAATGCTCTTTACCTGGATTGGCCATAAATCTACTCACAACTCCCACTGCATGTGAAATGTCTAGTTTGGTACAAACCATAATATACATGAGACTCCCAAATGCTGAAGCATATGGTACTCATGTCATGTATTTGACCTCCTCATGTGATGGATGGAAGGGTCTTTACTCAATTTGAAGTGTCCAACCATAGGTGTACTTACAAGTTTTGAATTACTCGTATTTTAAATCTTTCTAACACCTTATAGATACAATCCTCCTAAGACAAATAAAACTTCTTTTTCTTCATGTCTCTGTGTATTTGCATGCCAATGATTCTTTTTGCAGATCCTAAATCCTTCATAGAAAATATGTGAGCTAGCTTTCCCTTAAGCTCATTAATGTCCTACATACTAGATCCTGTGATAAGTATATCATCCACATACATTAACAAAATAATATAGCTTCCATTTTCAAGCTTCTTGAAATAAACACAACGGTCATATTTGCATCTCAAATAACCATGCTCATGCATGAAACTATCAAACCTCATGTACCATTACCTTGGAGCTTGCTTGAGCCCATATAGGCTCTTTTTCAACCTGCACACTAATTTATCCTTACCCTTGACTTCATACCCAAGCGAATGCTGCATATAAATCTCTTCATCCAAATCACCATGAAGGAAAGCCGTCTTCACATCTAGTTGCTCTAAATGCAAATCATGTACTACAACTAAACTCAATATAGTATGTATGGAAGTCATTTTAACAACAAGAGAAAATATTTCACCAAATTCAATACCTTTTCTGTGTAAATCCTTTTACTACAAGCCTTGCCTTATACCTTTTCTATCCACCCTCTTCTTCCTTGATCATGTAAACCCACTTATTTTGCAATGTCCTCTTACCTGCTGACAACTTAACCAAATCCCAAGTCTGGTTTTGTTCTAAGGAGTCCATCTCCTCATCCATGTCATGCTCCCACTGAACGTGGGTCTCATCCTGCATTGCTTCTTCAAAATTTGTGGTCCACGATTATCAGTCAATAATAAATAAGATAGAGAAAAAGTAAATATTTATGGAGGTTTATTTACCTTTTGTGACCTTCTCACAAGAGTTTGGGGGTACCAGTGGCTCATTCTAGACCTCATGTAGATTTGTTTCCAATTCTAACAAAGGCCGACGCCGGTCACTTATAATCCGACGTCGGTTCACGCTAACCGATGTCGGTTTAAATTCTTTTGTAATGGATACCGATTCAGCCAATGTCGATGCCGGTCAAGGGTCAACCAACACCAATTAATGTGTAACCATATAGGTATGAGTTTTAAATACAAGAGTTCATTTTCATTCACAAACTTCTCAACCGGTTCGTCCTTGGGTACCAAAATTTGATCCATGTACATTCTCTTTTCATTCCATTCAATGTCACGACTCCTAATAATTTTAGAATTCTCTAAATCCCAAAAACGGAATCCAAAATTGTTAGGTTAATTATTAATTAACCATATATTAATTATGCATTTCATATTTCATTATTTAATTAATGTTATTAATTAAATAATGTTGTTATTGGTTTTATTAACCATATTTGTTTTATGTAAACATTATGGATGTTGTTATATTTTTTAACAATATTATTGTTGTGCTTCCCGGATGTAATATTTGGAAGCTAATGTATTTTAAATTTGCTGTTGCATTTTTGCAACTCTCTTTTGTTTGTATCCTAGCTGTGTATACACACACATACATATATTATATGCACACCTACTTACTGTGTATGAAGTTGATTTCACAATAATATATTTTATAGGCTTCCATCCCTTTTTTTTGAAACTACATTTGGTACCAGAGCAAATTGAAGCTCCCGGAAAGGTTAGAGAAAGTTTGCATAAGAAGGAGAATTTGTGGAGAAGAAATCTGCTTCATCGGAGAGCCAGTGTTGCCTCCTACAGCTTCTCAAAACTCCCTACAAACTCACAACCTAATGTATTCCGGGTAAATGTAAAGCAATTTTATTTTGCCTTGGTGCCCTGCACCAAGAAAATTTGATTCCTGGGGCTTAAAAAATTAAATTGGTTTTCCCCATTCATGGGTTTTACCTCTAAATCTAGAGGGTAAAAATGTAAAGTACTGAGATAATATTATATGTTTGCTATCATATTTGGAGGACTAGTTTTTTTATATAGTGATTTGTGCTCACTCAGCAGCCCTCCTAAAATCGCTGCATCCGAGCACCTTTGAATCAAGATGCAGCCCAATGAGCTTTGCATTGTAGGAGGTGAGCTACATTCGGTTTGAAAGGTTACATGCATCAACAAGCAACCGAGCTTTACTTTATTGAATGTGTAACACTAAACCCAACACTATATCCACACCAATGTGAAACAACATTGTTTTGTTTGGATCGTGCCTACAACACTCACGGTTTTTCAAAAAACCTAGTTGTGATCGAAGTTTTCTATCATGCATAGCACGTTGAAGCCACCAAGTAGCGGATCGAGTCTTAGACCTCCCTCCTCTCCATCGTAAAACGACCTCTCCACGTCTCCGACCCATAAAAAAAAAAAAAAAAAAAAAAAGGGGGAAGCAAGTCCTATTTGATGTCCAACGTTTCCTCTCCCTTTCTCCAAAGCTCACCAACAACAAAAGAAAAATAGCGATGGATTTGGAAATAAAAAATATGGCGACCAAGCAAATAAAAAAAACGGTGGATGCATACAACAAAGTGGCTTCGAAGTGGATAAAGGCTAAAAAAGTGTCTCAGATCCATTTTATTAGGAATAACCCTAAAATATTCCTCCACACACGATGCCACGAGGACTCCATCCACTCAACTCAATTGGGACTCAAGTCACTTTTTTCAAAGGTTAGTCATTTTCAGTAAATTATAAATACCTATTCCTTCATTTCATATCATAAGTGCTCATAGAGCCTAGTTGGATAGAGGGAAAGACTTAGAAGTGGGAGGTGTGGGGTTCGAATCCCACCCCCAACTTGTTTTTTCGAATTTGGCGGAATATTTGGTAGAACTGCTAACTTTAGCGGAAAATTCAAATTTAGTTATAACTAACTAAATTTAGTGGGGAAATCCCTAATTTAGGGTAAATTTTGTTTTCCCCATTCAACTTGTTTTTTCATTCTAGACATTTTTTTGCTAAAGGAGGCCTATCCAAAAATTGCATTTTCAGCTATATTTTTGTAATTTTTTGGCGTAGTGGGTCATTTTGGGCTCCAGGCCACCAGGGCCCGCAAAACAAAAAAAATCCTGCCATTCAATTTTTTCTAGATTTTTGAATGTAATTGCATGCTGTAATATATTGTACTAATTTGCAAGTTGCCATAAGTCAATTGCAAACTTTGTAACTGATCAAAAACTGGCAGAAATATTGTAATAAAAAAAAAAAATTGGTTATGTAACACTCACGAGATCCTAGATCTCATTCGCAGCGTTCGGTATATACGGTGCCTCAGGAAGCGCTTACGGGTAAAGTCGTCGTGACTACTACTACACTTAACACCTAATATAGCTACAACAACATCGTCTGGCATCATCCCTATAAATCGACGAGGAGTAATAAGGTCACAATGCACACATTATGAGCCATCCCATCCATCTGTGAACGATTGCACGACATAAATTGGACTAAGAAATTATCCAAGTATATAGCGAAAGTTACGCATGCGTATGAGGATATTTCTTTGATTCGATGTCAATAATCACACAGACCCCTTTCAATACTATCTTGGTACCACGTATTGAATTCTTTCACATACGTTAACACCTCTTTCACATACCTTAGGTATATATAAAGGGCAAGCTTCTTCCACGTACCACTTGGGTATATCGGAAGGGCACGTATATAGAAAGGTTTGGTATATCGGACTAGATGGTATATAGATTGGAGACCTTATACCTGGAGTGATAAGAGCCAAACCCTGTCAGTGATCTCTGCAAAATGGGCACCAATGCCCCCAAATTTTTTCTTCTAGATTCACAACTACTCAGAGGAAACAACTATGCTACATGGAAGACAAAAATCAAGACACAACTTGAGTTTGAAGAAATCGGCTCTGTGTGAATGGTACTCTGACCAGATCAACTACTGATACAACACAACAATGAAAATTTGATAAAGTAGATCAGAAGGCCAAACTCATCATCTTGTTTGGAGTGTTTGACGATGTGCAACCCCACATTCAAGATGCCAAAACAACCAAAGAAGCATGGGATAAGTTGAGCATAGTATACGAGGCCAAGAATAAGAATGTTATACTTGAATTTGCAGAGTCAGTTACACACATTAAAGTTCAAGTAGAATGAAAAAATAGAAGCTTTCCTAAGAAGAGTTACAAAATTGAGGGCTTCACTTCTATCCCTGGGAGAAGCGGTCACAGATGATGCTCTCATTCCCATTGTTCTGAGAGCACTCCCCTCTTCTTACCGCATTTTTGTCACAACACTAAACATGTCAGATACGACAATTAGTTTTGACAAGTTGGTAAACCTACTGCAACAAGAGGAAGCAATGCATAATAAGGATGATGAAGAGGAGCAGAGAACTTTCTTCACATCAAAAATGGAAAGGAAAAGGTAAAGGAAAACCTAATTCCTATCAAAAGTCCCAAAATCAAAATCAATATCAAGGGGATAGACAACAGAAGAAGCAATGTCCAATCTGCAAAAGAGGACATAACCTACAAGATTGTTGGTATAATACTTACAAGAAAGGTTCATCAAGCAACTCTGGACCTCCACAACAATCTAACAAGGGACATTCTAACTATAATCAAGGGCAAAAAAGGGGAACTGGAAAAGAAGACCCCATCAGCAAGGTAATATTGTTGAGCAACAAGAATAGTCAGACAATGAAGACTACTTGTTCATTGCTCGATCAAGTGAACCATCCACGTCATCTAGTGATGTTTGGTATGTTGATTCGGGGCCACTCGACACATGACCAGCCACAGAGACAGTTTATTTCAATGAGGGACACGCCATCGAAAAATCATGTTTCATTGGGAGATGATTCTTCATATACAATTCGGGGATTGGGAACATTTCTCTACCCCTTGGTTCACGCAATTGTAGACTTTCAGATGTCTTATATGTCCCTGGGTTGACAAAGAATCTACTTTTAGTCAATCAAATCCTTGATCACAACCTAAAAATTGACTTTGATAGTCATTCCAACAAGAAAACATGTTTGATTTGAGACAAATCACGAGGCTCGAAAATAGTTGCAAAATCCTCCAATGTGGGATGCATGTTCCAACTTGATTTTGTTCACAGAGACAATCAAGCACTTGTGGCTAAGAAATCTACCTCAAGCAGTTGTGGCATCGGAGACTTGGTCATGTAAGTTTCAAGTATCTTGAGACACTTCACCGGTGCAATATGGTACATGGGCTACCATCTCTTCAGAAGGATACATACAAGTGTCCTCACTTTGCCTAGCAAGAAAACAACACAGAGCTTCATTCCAGAAGAGTACATTTCAAGCTCATGGAAAACTTGACTTGGTTCATACCGATCTTTGCGGTCTGATGCAACCAAGTCATTCTGGGTTCTAGTACTTCATGCTTTGTGTTGACGACTACTCAAGAAAAATGTGGATTTTTTGTCTTCGCAAGAAAAGTGAAGCGTTTGAAACCTTCAAAAAGTTCAAAGTAGCAGTTGAGAATGAAACTAGTCATCACATTAGAACTCTCCGCTCAGATCGAGGGGGAATTCACCAATAATAAATTAAAAGACTACCTACAAACTCATGGATTCGTCAACAAATGCCTCCTCCACACACACCGCAATAGAATGGTGTTGTTGAGAGAAGAAATCGTATTATCATGGAAATGGTGTGATGCATGATCGATGACTCTAGTCTTGCAAAGACATTCTAGGTAGAAGTAAGCAAAGACAACAATGTATTTGTTGAACAGTGCCCACAGTTTCTCTTGAGGGAGTAACACCACAAGAAGCATGGTCAAAACAGAAACCATCTATTGCACACCTCAGAGTATTTGGGTGTAATGCAAGTATGCACATACCCAAGCAAAATAGAAATAAATTAGACATGAAGTCACAAAAACTTGTCTTCATTGGGTACAGTGAAGAGACTCTTGGGTACAGATTAATGGATCCTAAGACCAAAAAAGTCTACACTAGCAGAGATGTTGAGTTTTTTGAGAAGAAGGAAGCAGAGACTCCTCCTCCAGACTCACCAGATGTAGATTTTTCTCTAGTTGTAAAAATTGAAGTTGATGTTCCCTCAGAAGATGAAAGTAACGATGGGGATGATGGTGTTGATAAGATAGAACCACGACCCATGGGAACAATTCAATGTATGCCCAAGTGGTGTACTAGCACATTACAGATGAAAGAATGGATGCTCCATCGGATACATCCACCCTTGGACCACAAAATCACAGTAAAGCAAGAGAGGAAGTTAAATTTGCTTTGATGAGTAGAGTTATTGAATCTATGAGCCCTCTATAGTCTAGGAAGCCCTACATTCAAAAGCTTGGAAAGATGCCATGGATTCTGAATATCAATCAGTGATGAAGAATAACACTTGGCAGCTTGTCGATCTTCCACCAAGAAAGAAACCCATTGGATGCAGATGGATATTTAAAATAAAGTACAAAATAGATGGGACATTGGACAAGTATAAAGCGAGACTAGTAGCAAAGGGGTATACACAAAAAGAAGGCATCAACTATGAGGAGACATTTGCTCCCACAGCTAAGATCAAAACAATCAAGATGATCTTTGCTCTAGCTGCACAGTTTGGTTGGAAAGTCCACCAGATGGACGTAAAAAGTGCCTTCCTGAATGGAGATTTACAAGAAGAATTCTATATGACTCAACCTGAGGGATATGTTATATCTAGTCAAGAAGAAAAAGGTATGTAGACTCAGGAAATCTCTATATGGCCTTAAATAGGCACCCCGGGCATGGTACATCAAGATTGATGAGCATCTCATACAACATGGATTTGTTAGAAATCCATACGATCCCAATCTTTACCTCAAAAAGCAAGGGGGAGATTGTGATTGTTTTTGTCTATGTCGATGATCTAGTCATCATTGGCAGTTCAATGAGGATGATCGATGCAACGAAGAAAGATCTTAATCGATCGTTCGACATGACCGATCTCGGGCTGATGCACTATTGTCTTGGATTGGAAGTATGATAGAAAGAGAATCACATTTTTGTTTCTCAAATGAAATATACCAAGACAACACTTCGAGAAGTTCAGGATGATGGATTACACACCAATTGCTACACCAATGGAGAATAGATTGCAGTTATCTCGTTCAGATCCATCTCCTAAGGTAAGTGCCACTCTCTATCGGCAACTGATTGGGAGTCTCATTTACCTGACCTACACTAGACCAAATATCAGCTTTGTAGTGAGCTATCTATCCAAGTTCATGTAGGAACCCAAAGTTTGTCATTGGAAAGTAACAAGATGCATTTTGAGATATCTCAAAGGATCAGTGGATCTTGGTCTAGAATACAAGAAGAATGATAACTTCTTCTTGATTTGGATATTCGGATTCAGATCATGTAGGAAATATTGATGACAAAAAATCCACTTCAAGATTTGTGTTCTTTATGGGATCTGACCAATATCATGGGGAAGCAAGAAACAACACTTCATTTCTCACTCTTCCACAGAAGCCAAGTATCGTTCTGTAGGAGAAGTTGTCATGAAGTGATTTGGCTACGTCGCATACTAGAAGGACTTGGAATACCACAAGACAAACCAACCACCATGTATGTTGACAATGAAGGTGTTCTCAAACTTGTTCGCAATCCAGTTTTCATGAGAGAACAAAGCACATTGAGGTATTCATTTCATACATGAACATGTGTTGAAGCACAACATCCAACTTCAATTTTGTCCAATAGCTGAACAACGGGCATATATCTTCACAAAGTCACTTGCACATGACAAGTTCGAGTTGTTCAGAGAGTTCCTCTCCTCATCTCTTGAGACAATGCACAATTAAGGGGGAATGTTAGGTTAATTATTAATTAACCATATATTAATTATGCATTTCATATTTCATTATTTAATTAATGTTATTAATTAAATAATGTTGTTATTGGTTTTATTAACCATATTTGTTTTATGTAAACATTAGGGATGTTGTTATATTGTTTTAACAATATTATTGTTGTGCTTCTGGATGTAATATTTGGAAGCTAATGTATTTTAAATTTGTTGTTGCATTGTTGCAACTTCTATTTTGTTTGTATCCCGGTTGTGCAATACATACACACACACACACACACATATTGCACACGTACGTGTATGAAATTGATTTCACAATAATATATTTTACAAGCTTTCGTCCCTGTTTTGTGAAACTATAGAAATCACTAGATCCGTAACCAATAAAAGTGCATCTCTTGGATTTTGCATCAAACTTTTTTATTTTCCTTATCAATATGCACAAAAGCTTCGAACCAAAAAAATTTAAGAAAAGAAATATCTACCTCTTTTCGGGTCCAAGATTCCTCTGGTAATCCTCCATCTAGTAAACTTTAAGGTCCATAGTTAATCAAATAAACCATTGTATCAACTATTCGCCCAAAATCGCAAGGGAAATCTAGTGTGTATCTTCATACTTTTAGCACGTTTCATGATTGTCTTGTTCATTCTTTTTGCAACACCGTTCTCTTGTGGTGAAAAATCATTTCTCTACGTATTCCATTTATTGAAAAATAATAATTGAAAACCTTGCTACAATATTCACCACCATTTTCAGATCTAATGCACTTTAACTTTGAATTTGATTCATTCTCAACAAGGGATTTCTATCTTTTAAAAGTCTCAAAAGATCGATTTATGTTTAATAAAATAAACCTATACCTTTCTTGTAGCATCATCAATGAAAGTAACATAATACTAGGATCCTCCATGAGAAGCTACTTCTGAGTGTAAAAGCTCCAATTTATGCTCCTTAGTTGCACTAACTTTGAGAAATATCACTCTCTTTTACTTTCCAAAGACCCAATGCTCACAAAAATCAAGATCTAAATATTTCAATTATGATAACTTACCCTTAGCCTTTAAGACCTGCATTTCTTTTTGACTCATATGGCCCAACCAATTATGCCACATATTTGCATCTGAATCTGAAGTAGATAACATAGAGAAGGAATCAATAACATAGGTAGATAAATATAATGTTCTTAGCTTCTTTCCTCTTTCCACAACAAAGACACCCTTGGTGAATTTCCAAGAGTTTGTTGTGAATGTAACCATACAACCAACTTCACCTAGTTGCCTGCAGAAATAATATTCCTCATGAGGCTTGACACATGCCTCACCTCTTTTAATACCATGTATTTCCATTCTACAATTTTAGATGAACTTCCCTTTACTAGTAATACTGCAAGGTTCATCATCACCCAAATAAACATGCCCAAAATTACCTTGGACATAATTTCTGAAATAACCCTTATTAGGAGTTGCATGGAAAGAAGATCCTGAATCTAAAATCCATGATTCTATTCTATTATCCAAAGAAAGAATAAGAGCATCTTGCATTACCTCTACTGCAATATTTACCTCTTTATTTGCATCTTTACCTTTTTCTAGGTGTTGGTTCTTTTTATCCTTTGACCAACAATCTTTCTTTGCATGTCCTTTTGTTCCACATTTCCAACAGGTAATTCCCTTACCTTTGGATTTAGATATGCCATTCCTTGACTTTGATTTCCCATTATTCTTACTCTTGGATCTTTCCTTCTACCTGCCTATGATTTCTACATTCAAAGCATTCCCAGATGATGATTCCTCTATACTTTTCCTACGAATTTATTCATTCAAGATTATACTAACCACATCATTAAACTTCAAAATATTATTAGTAGATGTTGTATTACTAACAACCATTACCAAGTTATCCCAACTATCAGGCAAAGAACATAAGAATAAGAATGTTTTCACTTCATCATCAACAAAATATCAACCAATTTTAATTGATTTACAATAGATTAGAAATCATTCAAATGACTAGATGCAGATCCACCTTCATGCATCTTCGAACTAAATAGTTTCTTCATCAAATAAAATTTATTTGAAGCACTAGGTTTTTCATATAAATTAGCAAGAGATTTCATTAACTCTACCATAGAAGTCGCTTTTATAATATTGAAAGCCACGGATGTTACCAGCTCAATTTTATAGATCCAAAAGCCTTTCTCAAAGAATCTTCCATTCTTCATCAATCATCTTCGTAGGGCTATACTTTTAATCTAATGGTAAGTGAAAATATCTTTGATATAAATAATCCTCAATTTGCATCTTCCATAATTGATAATTTTCGCTGTCAAATTTCTCTACCTTCTATTTGTTTTCTTATACCATTGATGTAGCTCCCACTCAATCGAAAAACCCTCTGTGAGTAAATTTGTCTACACATAAAACTCTCAAAAAAGCTCTGATACTAGTTGTTGGGGTTAGCACAAGGTTGTACAGATAATATATCAAATCTAAGGATACATGCAATAAAAACATATATTCTACCAGAAGAAATATACAAAATAAGAGATATAAATCAACACTAGATTTACTTGTGGTTCACCCAAAGTATGGGCTACATCCACCAAGAAACAAACCGATCTGTTATCTAAAACTTTCGTAAAGATATACAATGAAGATTTACAATCTTCCACACCTCTCATGATGTACAATACTTTCTTTCTCTCTAGCTTCTTCTTCTCCTCCAAGAATTCCCTCTCTCACAATTATTTTCACAATAATCACTAACTCTCTCTTCTAACCCTAGCTTTCTAGCTTATAAATACCTTATACAAACTTAGGGCACTTAGCTATGCAATTACAATCAATAGATATGATTTAATACTAAATTTAGATCTAATTCCCATGAGTTAAATAAAACACTCACACATAGGTAACCGATGGTGGTTAGCCTTAACCGATGCGGTTCACCTTGCTCGATGTTCACCACGAAAATTATCTCATTTTTCAAAGGCAAATTTCCCAAAATGTTGAGTCAGTGTCCTTTGGAAGTGTTTTGGTAAAGGGAGAAATTTAAGAAGTTAGAAAATTTCACTCTTTGGGGTCATTTTTAGTGTTTTGCGGTTAAATCAAACATTTTTGTCCCACATGTCCCAAAATCTTTGTCGGGCCTCTTGTTCGTTGATTCACCGATTTACCCACACTCCTCTCAAATCGGCTAAATTAGAAATTTGTGTCTCGCATGTCCCAAGTACTGTGGGCCTCCCGTTCGCCGATTCAACGCTTTACTCACTTACCGCTTACTCGTCCGACTAAATCGGCTCCGCATGTCTCGCATGTCCCAATCTTATTAGGCCCTCTATTCGCCGATTCACCAACTTTCCTACACTACCTTATATATTGGCTAAATTGGCCCCATGCGTCCCACATGTCCCATGGACCGTTTGTGCTCTCTAAACCCACTTTTGCTGCATTCTTCTTGGATCGGGTATATCTCTAAGTGCGTCCCTCATGTCCTGCGTCCCCATGGACTGTTTGGGCCAAGTTTTTCGACTTTCTGCATATCACCTTTTTTGAGTCGGCGCAGGGTTATTTATTGCACATTCATTATTTTCTCTCTCCTTCATTCAAATTTGTGGCTATTTAAAGGAGTATAACTATTCTTTCTTTCTCACACTTTCCTGCTCATTTTTCCCCTTGCTCACGTTTGTGTAAAACAAGCCGTTGCCCACATCTGTACTTTTCTATATTTTCTCTTGCAGGGATTATTTGAGATCGTGGTAATACTCCATTGAAGGTTATCTTCTCTCTACCTCTGTCACAATGAAGATGCAGTACCAAGGGCATAAACACCTCTCCTCATTGGAAACCTCTATGCCTGACATCGATGATAGTGAAGCTCGACATCTAGACCTTGATGATTTTGGAGTAGAATTGGATGTGATAACCCTACTCCCATTTCCCAAATGATCAAAGATAGTGGGATTGCATTTGCAGGCGGTTTTATTATCTCTGTTCATTGTGCTGATACCGTACTTTCTTGTGGGGCTTGTTTCAATCCGAAATCCAAAGATGTTTTTTATGTACATGGTGAAGTATTTGTGCGACTAGATTCTGAAGCTATCTGTATTGCCCTGCACATCCCAATGGTGGAAGGGGCCAATAATCTCACTCTTTCTCAAGCACAAACACTATTCGATCATGACAATGAAAGATAAAAGGCTAGAGTAGCTAAATCATGGCTGAAGAACCCTAAGAAGGAAGCATCCCAACTTTCTAAATCATTGTTTAGGGTTGATTTCAATGAAGAACTTTCAGACATCATCACTCTTCTGCTAGGATCATGGGAATTCCCTCTACAAATGAATTTCATTTTTGGATGTGTCCCTATATCAATATCATTTGTGAGGGTAAGCAGAATCTGAATTGGGGTGAGATAATCTGTGAAAATTTAACAGAGCAGTTGGTTAATGTTCAAAAGAACAAAGACATTCTACATGTCTTCTTATCTCATATACATTATTGTAGCATCCAAGGAATGGCTTGGATTCTCTTTCATTAAAGATAAGAAGGATGCTCCTATATATGAGTATTGTCCCCAATTTACTCTCAAAGTTAGTGTTAGGAAATAAGGGATAAAATATGCAGAATATTTCCTCACAGAATCGCATGTTGAAGAGAAATTAATATGCAAAAAATATTACGAGATCTCAAATAAAAGTGCGAGAATAAAATAACACAACATAAAGAGACATTATTTAATGTGGTTCACCTAATTTGGGCTATGTCCACCAAGAATCACTTGCTTAGATTTTATTACAAGCCATTGCTCTCTCAATACAATACCCGGATCTGTTTGGAGCTATGCTCAACAAAATCTATAGAATTCACACCCAAATTCAAAACACATCTGCAATGTTACCTCATACCTACCATATGCACAAAACCACATAAGTAGACAACTGCTTAAGTAGTTTTAAAAAACCGTGGGTACCAAAACCATGGGCCAAAACCATCCCATAAACCTATGGGTCAAAAATCTTGCCCATACGAGAAAATCATGTTTCCCAAGTATATCCGAACCTCGACAAGACACAAGCTGTGGAAAGTGTACAAAGATTACTCTTAGTGTATAGTCTTCAACACTTTCTCACATAAAACAGGCTTCACAACCTAACAAAAGCAATCATCACTTTAGAAGATTCAATGATGCCTTCACCATGTACATTGTGAGGCTTTTGGAAGGAAATATTGCTTGGAGATTTTCTGAGGAAGAAAAGACCTTGATCTTTGAATATGGGAGTTTCTTCACTCAATTTAGAAAGTTTTCATATCTCAGGCTGGCTGGTTTTGAAGGTTCCCCTCTAAAGCTTCCCATGTTTTGCAATGACAAAATGGCCCTAGTTGAAATTTACAAGCAGTTGGATAAACTTCATCGAACTTACAAAGATAAAAATATTTTTGAAATTCGTTTCCCTATCACCTTGGGAAATTATACATGTAGGGGTAAGTGCAGGAAGTTGATGGACAAATATGGGGTCATCCGTGGACGTCATATTGCAAAAAACAACAAAATCTCAACTTGTAGGGATTATTAGCAATACACACACTCAAAATTAGAAAAATTTATATAAATATGAATCGTAGAATTTAGAATCTAGTTTCTAAAATACTATTTTTTTAAAAAACGGACAAGTTTAGCTATATTAAACACTTAAAATTATATGACTTGGTTTTTTTTTTTTTAAAAACTTATAAGATTGTAGTCCATTTGCCCGCATTTTGGATGACCAAATCTTGTTTTTTTTTTTCCTTTGGTGAAACGTTAGATGTAGTTGTTTATCTTGGGATGGATTTTATTTTATATTTTTTTGAGAAATATTTTTTTAATAATTTTTTCCGTGAAAGTGTTATGAAAATATTTAGAAAATGGAGCGCTTTCCGTTTGCCCACTGCTATAACTATATCAAAAAATATCGAAATCAAATATTTTTTTTAACGTGTATAGAATTTGTCCACACTTGGGATGGTATAAGTTTTATCACATTTTGATAAGCAAAACAAAAGTTACAGTCTTAAACGTAGACATGAACATTCACGAGAAAAAATGTCTTAAAGACCTATTGTTAGTAAAAAATTATAAAATGATATTTATCTTATTCTATTCACTTTAAAATCAATATTTCTACAAAGCTAATAGTCTCCCCTACTAAATGACCCCATTTTTGTGAAATGTTTTCATTTTTTAGCATTGTTCAAGTATTTGGAAGAGAAAATTTGAGGTTTTTGACCTTTTACACTTCATAATGACCTTCTATAGCTTTGGTTGGGAAAAAAAAAGATTTCCCGAGGCTTAGGTTCGGCAGATAGATCCGCGATCGCGGTTTATAAAGTGCGCTCGTGGTTCATAAATCATGTTTACACACATCCCAATGTCCGGATTACCATGTGATTTTTACTCTCCGATCTTACCATACAAATTACATGAAATTCTATCTTTTTCTGCATGTTTTTCTTATCACCAAGCAAAACATCATTGGAGACAAGAAACGAAGTCAAAAAGGAAGTCATTAAGTAAAAAAACACCAAACAAATTAGAGGCCAACAAAATTCAAAATGCTGAGCGAATGCGGAATCTTTGTGAATCAAGAAGAGGTTCATCTTCAACCCCAACTATTGTAAGCAATGAAGAACCAGGTAATGTTTCTACTATCAATGTTGAAGTTGAATTAAATACTCGTGATGAAGATGTTTTTATTGTCAATGTTGAAGAAGAATTAAATACTCATGATGTAGCAAATGTTGAAATTGAAGGAGACAATGAAAATGTGAATAAGGAAATTCATGTTAAAACTGTAAATAGACAAAATTTGACAAAAACACCTCCTAGGATTTTACGTAAGAAACCTAATTTTTTTATTGAAATTGATGAAAACATTTTGAAACCAATGTCTAACAAACTTTTTGAATGACAAATCAGAAGAAAAGCCACTAAAATTTGGGATAATCATTTTGAAATTTTAAATGATTCCCAAAGATGTCAATTGTTGGTTAGTTTGATGAAATTGATTAAAATGAGACCTACATTAAACACCTTAGGATTGACAACATCTAATATACGTGGTCCAACCTCTACAATTATTGAAAACCTTCATGATGCATATCACACTGTTGGTGTCAAGAGACACACTAAGGATAGTAATATATGTGCGTCATGTACTTAAGCTACTAGTGTTGTAGTGAATCAATAAAAAACAACGTTTGATTACACAAACAAGTCGAAACAAGAGGAAAGTGGTGAGAAAAGGTCAAATTTCAGTTTGAGGCAAGCATGTAATGGCTGTGATCAATAAATGAAGAAAGTGAAGGAGAGAGTGAAGACTTGTTGTACATTAGGAAATACAAAGGCTTGAGGAGATATTTATGATAGGATATTCAAAGTAATAAGAGAAAAGTCAAGAGAAAAAAAGAGTGAACAATGGTAAAATAAGGAGAAAGAAAGAAGTCTTGAATACATACAAACAAATAAAAGGAAAGAGAGGATGGTAAGTCCAAGAAGAAAGAGACAAATAATGAAAATGAAAGAGAGAAGTGAATCTACTTTAAACGATAATCAAATTGAATGTTTAACTTCTTAGTTGATTGACATATAGCACCAACTTATAAAGAGATAAGGTGTGTACATCTATTGATTCCCTTAATTTCTCTAAAACAATGTAAATGCTTCCCTTAATTTCTTAACAATTATACCATGCAATGTTGCACCATAAGTAACGTTATATTCATATCTAGTTCAAGATGAACTCTACCTTGCTTATTTCTATCAATGTTCACATTAGTTGATATGCAACAGATAAGTATTAGCTTTAAAAGAAAAAAAATTAATTACGTATTGCCCTTTTGTAGTTCACCTAGCATGGTTTTGCTTAATGGAATAGGTTTGCTTAACAATTGTACCATGTAGTGCTCCGGGACATGGTTTTTTAATTTTAAATCAAACATACATATCTAGAACTAATAAATGGTTATGAAAACATACATAGAAGGATATCATACATGTAATGAAATCGAATCAAACATATATAAGTAATATCATTATGAAAACCAACACACATGGATATATAAGAATCAAACAAAGTGTGCTCCGGACACACGTCTCGAAAATATGTAAGTTCATAACATGTGTACATCTCAAACTAAGTGTGTGTCATAATGTATATAGGATCCCTTTCCTTCATGCGGTTGCAAAATGGCATATATATACAATGGACTATATGAAGAAACATGTTCACTTGGACCGATGGCCCATATATATATCTATGTACATCCAGGTGGACTATGAATCTACTCATGAAACATTTTCCCTCTCTTCACCCTGTTAGAAGTAGCACGTCCATGACCTGGGGATGTAGTGGAGGGAGATGCCACTACGGATTTCATCTGTGTGGTCCTAGGCATCTCTAAGCAGGCCTGTAACCTAACCTGTACATTCATAAACACGTTTTTAACACCCAAAATTTTAAAATACATTCAAAATTTAGAAACTTGTACAATTTAGTTAAAATGCATGTGAAATCTTATTGCAATGTCATGATCCCTATCAATTTGTTGTTGACACATCACAGGGACAACAAGAGACTCACGAGGGTAAGCTACATACACATAATTAATTTTCAAATTAAATATTTCACATACATACAAAATTTGATATTGTAGATTTAAGTAATAAGAAATAATGAACCTCCAAAATTTAACAAATTTGAAAAATTGTACCTCAGTTAGTGGATCTGCAGATGCTTTGGCAAAGATATCTACGTAGCCTCCATAGTCTGTATATATGGAGGAGTCTCTCTGCGAAACATAAGCTATACAAAAAAACATGTACAAATCAATATTAAAATATACATGATTATGCACCACATAACAAAGGTCCAAAGCATGTAATCCATGTGAAATTCTACAATTAGAAACAAAGTTTAAAGAGAAACTAACCTCCGTAAAACTCATGTGAGGCATGCCAAGAACCTTAGTTCCCGAGAGTAGATGACACCCGGGCTCTTGTGTATAAAAGACAAACATATTAATATGTACAACATACACGTGAAACATTATAATAATAATCTAGGGTAATCAAATGAAATTAAAAATGTAAGTTTGTACAACTTGAAACTTACGTTTGAAACACGCCACCAGCAAGATAGTTAGCATGTCGAACGCTAGATGTTTCCTTCACCGGCTCTTGCTATTTAAAATAAAATAAAAATTAGTTTTTACATGTATGTACATGACATACAATCAAATACATATATATTAAAATATCAAACATGTGAATTAAACTATTGTATATATATATATTATTTATATTTATTTGAAATTTACCTATGAAAGACCAATATCAGTGGCACCAGTTCCAAAAACATCCCCCAACATCTCATCTATAGAAAATAAATCATGTGAACTAACAAATGATGTCTCACTTACAGTGCATACGGCACCACATGATCCATAGTGGTGTGGTGCGCTAGAACTAGTGCCTCCACCAACATCACCAGATGCAATCTGGTCACTATGTTGGGTCAGAGTGTCAGTGAGCTCCCTCAATGCATGCAGTGTGTCAATCTCCACAACCTCCTTCACTGATAGGAGGGATAACTGAAGGCAGTGGGGGTTTTGGGGCATGGGGGATCCTTGGTTGACCTATGCGTGCACTAGGTCTACTCGTGTGAGCCTACCTCTTCGACCAAAAAAGTCAGAAAAGTCAAAATAATTCGAGACCTCATTAAGCATGAACTCACAATATAATTTCTTCAAAAAATAAAGAGGAACCTCATTGTTGTTGCATGGTGGATAATCAAGAACCATCCACCATCGGTCCCAAAAATTGTTTTTGATTTAGTCATTGTGGCACAGGTGGATTGGGAACCATTTGCAAGTAATCATGGGGGGGCATTGGTTCTCGGGTCAGTAAATAATGCACAAATGAGGTCTTTTCCATTTTTTTTGTCTTTTATGGTCGCATGGGATAATTTATCCGCATACCACCATCTACAATCACCTCTAAAGGTATTCCATCTATGTATTTGGTTGGTTGCAGAGTCGACTTCGCCAATCAATGTTTGCAATGTGTTGGCTAAAGTCATGCGGGATGGATTTGTGGCATGATTTTGTCTTATAGTCTGAATAAGGTTCTCAATGACAATTTTATTTTCTTGGATTCTTCCAATGATATTATCTTGTGTTCCTGTTGGTTTAGTGGGGACAGAAGGAGCCATAGGAGGCGGATCTATGTTTGGAGGAGGGTTTTGAGGAATATTCAGAGGGTTTTGAGGAAATTTTGGAGGGTTTTGAGGAATGTTTTGACTATTTACATGATTTCGAGCTTGCACACCAACCGAAAAAACAAGAAAATTGTATACATAAACAAACATTTCAAAAAACCCATGAAAATGCAAAAAAAAAAAACCTAAAATGCAAAAAAAACCTAAAATGCTAAAAAAAGATTAAAATCGGGGGCTTACCTCCTCGTCTTGGTAGCATGGTTGAATCTATTGCAATCCAGAATTCCGATGAGCAATTTTGAGGTGGTATTAAAAGCTCGAGTGAAAAATGTCTAGGAGAAATCGCAGTTTGAAATGAAAAATGAGGAAAATAAGGACTTGAGGGACTGCTTTTTTTTTTGTCTCAGAGTTCCATGATCACGGTTTATAACCGCGCTCATGGTTCTAAACCACGATCATGGTTTTAGGTTCGGTTATTGCCAAACTAGAAATTCAGGAACCATGATCGCGGTTTAAAACCGTGATCACGGTATATAAACCGCAACCACGGTTCCTGAATTTTAGGTTTTTTTGTCCATGGAATTGTCCACCAACTTCGCACACTTACCCGTAGAACAACCCTCAATGCTCAGAACATTGATAGAACCATTGCTCCTCTTACTCTTCATCATTTCAAGTCTCGAACTTGCTTTGATATCAAGGGATATATTGCTAAGAATCTCATATTAGGTTTCATCCACTTTGTTGATACTGAAGATTATTGGGCTGATTGTGTAGATGACTTTGAGGCCAGGAGAAGGTACTTTGGCATATTTTCTCTTCAACAAATTATAGATTTCAATCTCTACAAAGTACCTAAAAAGCTCTAGGATGATGATGAAGACCTGCAATCTATTGAATATGAGAGGTCCATCAAACACTCTCCTCTTGAAACCATTGATTGGTTTGTAAAAGAGTAGGATGATTTGAAAGAAGTGATCAACCCAGTTTTTGTGAGAACCAAGCTCTGGTTTGATAAGAAGATGCAAAATTTTAGGATGAACAGAGCTAGGTCTTCTTCACAAGAAACTTCCTCTCCTAGGAAAGAAGAACCTACACTCGATGTTGAGATGCCCGAGCAATCCACTCCTTCCTCTTCGACAAAGGTATACATGAAGAAAGGCAAGGTTGTCAAGCAAGAGAAAATGATAGAGGAAAAGGAGGAATTTTCTTTGGAGCAGTCACAGGTTCTCGCAGAGTCAGATGATATCATTGTTTTGAGTGAGGATAATAGTGAAGAATTGAAGGAAGAGGAAGAAACCCTTGTCAACACTACTGAGATGGAGAATAAGGGCCGAATGTCTAAATCTCTGGGTTTGGTGGACCCTTCTTCCAAGGATATTCCTGAGGATATGCCAACCTCTCCATTAGAAACATTTGTGGTGTAAACATTGAGTGTAATGAGTACACTTGCACTCGGACCCATTGTTCCTTCTACCTCTTCCTCCTCCTTTGCTTGGGTCCAGCCTTTCATTGATAGTAGGAAAAGGAAGTCCACCTCTCAAATTGTGGTTCCCAAGTTTGATGTTGTGGCAGCCTTGCTCGGTACTACTCCCCCTCCTCCAACAAAGAAATCAAAGATTACCTCAAGGCTGGTGTCGATTCACAAGGTCAACAATTCATGGAGATTGCAAAGCCTAAGGTAGATAAGGAGGAGAAAGATCTTTTGGTTTCTAACTTGGAGCTCACAAGGATTCCACTTGGGAGTCTATGCCTGAAAGTGAGGTTCATAACCTCAGGGAAACTGTCACTCAAGTCATTGAACGAGTGGAGAAGGAAAACAAACTTTGGAGCAATTGGAAGAACAAAATCAAGTCCTTTTAGGTTTTATAAAATCCTTATTGGCAAAGGATAAGGTCCTAGATCCTACTCCACTGACTACTCTTCCACCTCCCCTAGTTCTCAGCAAGGATGAAGTTCAGACCATCAAAGATATTCATAAACATGCCACTTATGGAAAATCCATTGAATTACTGGTTGATGTTATGATGGTGTCTAGATTGAACTTCATTGAGGAGGCCTTCAAGTCATATGACAAGGTATCCAAATTATAGTTGAATGGAACATCAAGGTTTTGGAAGAAGCATTAGGAGAACTAAAAAACATGTGGAAAAAGGAGAAGCACGTGTTCTAGTTGCTTTCAAGATATTCATTGTCAAATCCATAATGAAGACTCGGGTGATCACTTTTCTTTGTAGGAAATCAAGGATCAATTTAGTACCTTCATCAAGGATGATCTCATCAAGGAGGAATCAATGTCTAAAGAGAAGATGAAAGATGTTTGCTCTCTCTAATCAACTATCACGAGGCAAACAAAGAGTTTATGGAAAACACAGAGTTTGAGAAGGATATGGAGAAGTGTCTTGGTATGTGGACTCATGCCACTTCTAACACCACCATCCCAAAGTGCATGGAGATAGCTGAAGCATTGAAAATATTTAGACATCGGATTCTTAAGATAGTTGGCCCTTCTAAACCTCCTTTGGATGTTTCTGCTCCCGAGTCCTAGGTCACTTCTTTTATTTTGGGGTTTTAAAACCCATGATGTAATACTTGATTAAAGACATTCTATTAATTTATTTGTTAAGTAGTCTTTAATATTTAGATTAAAAGAAGTTGGAACCAAATGTAATTGTCTTTGTAAGCTATTTAATGGGCTCTTCATGCCATTGTTAGGGGAGACCTGGTACTTTTGAAATGTATTAGAATTGGAAGTAAATCAATACAGAATATTTTCCCTTATCTCTCATTCTCATCTACTAGTCCCTTTCTGTTCTTGTTTGAGATTCATGAATCATCAATCTTTCATGTTAAGAAACTTTGCGTTCTTATGATATGATTTCTAGAACTTTGTGTCTGTGGAATAATATCGATGTTGCCAATATGAATGATTCTATTATGTGTTCCTTTTGCTAAGTACGTATAAGGTTATATTCTACTATCTATATTACCTAAAGTATTGTTGTGTTCTTCTTTTCAGTTTCTTTGTTCTTCCACTCTTAAGTATTGATAATCTATGTTAGTATGAAACATTTCAAAGTATCGAAGTCCTCATCAATATAAAAGTTCTATATTTGTATATAAGCTTTGATGTTTGCTTTCAATAAGGGCATCTCTCCCATAAAGAGGAGGGACTTGTCGTCCCCTGATTGTTGGCTACTGCAGAGTGCTATTTTAAAAAGCAACACTTGATGATCTTTGGTCAAAGTGACCGATGTCACCCTTCATAACTGATGTCGGTTGATGTATCATCCTACAAGTTTAATATAGCATGCCAAACTAAAATAATTGAGCTCCACAACTCAATAGTTTGAGCATCTTATCTTTTTGGTAGTCGACTTTTTGGGATTAATTACAAAAATTCAAGCAAGGGAATCATATAAATATAAAATTATGTGATCATAATAAGGGACCAAACACTAAGCACTAGCTATCACCACCTAAGGTTACATCCATCAAGGTATCTATAGCTCCATTTGTACCCATCTAGCTCCATCACAAGGGACACAAGGCTAATTCATCTCGCATCACACTTCATAGGAAGGGATTATATTGTTTCCATGCACACGTTATTTAAATTCTACATCTAGTTACTTGCTCACCGATTCACATGTGTGACACGACACAAGAACAACCTAGATCACAAGTCCGCACACACATAGATAAATACATTGGGTCTCGAGATGTAGTGTGATGCTTAGTGATAAGTCCATCAATTTGGCAATTGAGGATAGTCATACCCCTTCATATGCATCTTTATTTTTAGGGTGTTGATGCTTTTTCTGGGTTTTGCGGTGATTCTTTCATTCAGATTTACAACAACATCTAACAAAGTTCAATGACATACACACGACAAAAGCGAACAAGTGCAAAGTTATAGTGAAATTGTCGGAACCGTGTTACGCCATTTCGTAGACTAGGACACCCACAGCAAACCAGAACCCCTGAACCCCAATCCCTTTTCCATACATCCCATTCTAGTCAAATTACTCGAGATCTGTGTTTGAATAGGCTCTGTGTAATGGTCTCCCATTCTTGTTCAACCGGTCTTCACATGACACAGTCCCACAAAATCTTTGAATTAACTAAGGCTCTTGCAAACCCTCTTTACACATTAGGGTTTCATTATTTTATTAGCTTAGTTTGCTTGAGTTATTTATTTCATTATTTACTTGTAAAATTGCATTAGAATAGGCATATGTTCTCATATTTAGCTTAATCATTTTGGTGAACACTCACTCGTGATCGGTCTTTCGATCCTTCTTTAGCACATCATATTTACTATCATGGCTCCTAAAGCTTCTCAAATTTCTTTGTATGATTTATTTAAAATGCATCATAATTGCCAAGTTATTCTGAAAAAATCCTCAGACACCATGTATCTCCCTAGCGATACTTCTCCGCATCAAGTGAGTGATATTTTAGATCGGCTATCTGATAACCCTTATCTTAGTGATCCTCCATATAATCAATACATGTTGGACTCAATTCAAGCTTTACATTCTTTATTTCAAGACAAATTTTAGGCTATGGAATCCATGATTACATCTCTCAAATCTGAAATCCAACAACTTAAGGATGCTTCTCAGGCTCATGTTTTTTCTCCTTCTACATCCCATCTTCATTCTATGTCTTCTACATGTGCTTATATTAGTGAGCCTCAAGTCTTGCCATTACCAAGAGCCTCTCATGTTTGGTCATAATGCTAAGCAACATGACATTCTTACTAAGCTCCTTAGTCATCAATTGATCACTTTACCGTCTACTCAAGGCTATCCTCCTTATTGGCTTGAAAAATATCAAGGTCACCCATATTATAATTATCATCAAATTAATGGACATAATGACAATGATTGTTATGCTTTACAATGAAGAATCAAGCATCTTGAGCATCAAGGATTTATCTCATTTACTTCCCAACATTCTACTACATGTCCATCTACACTTGTTACATCCCAATGGGTTCCTAAATCTGATTTGTTTATGTCTAATGAGCATCAAGTCATCACTTCTAATGGTCGTTCTATGGAAATTCAAGCACCGCCTAAGAAACCACCTCTCAAAATCAATATAACACCTCCTCCTCTCAAGTCATCTGTGGCATCACCAAGTCAAACTACGCAATAACCTCTCAAAATCAGTCCACCTTCTCCTATCAAGTCTTTTGCAATGTCATCAATACCACCAAAGCTACCACCATTCAAGATTCCTCCCCATCCTACTCCACTTTTGTTTCCAATTAATTTTTTCAAAGCAACTACTCCTTCATCTGATATCTAGGACACATTTCAAATTCTGCCACCATCGCATGGTCCTAATGTTGCTTCCACCACTACATGACCACTTAATCTTTAGTAGGTGACTTTTCTCACCTCATTACCCGATGACGCACTCTTGTGCTTTGGTTCACACTTGACTATTGAGGGCATCCTATACACATGAACCTCACACATTACACACTAGACACTACACATCATGCATCTTCACACATATTACATACATACATCCTACATCCTACATCGTACATCGTACATCTTCTTACATCTTGCATCTTACTATGCATCTACACATCTCATATCATCCATGCATCTTACATTACACACAACACACATTACACATACACATCACACATGATGATTTCTCATCACCACATCTACTACACATATTCTACATCCTACTCATCTACTTATACATGCTACACTCACTACCCGATGACATACTCTAGTCTCATGGTCCATATTGGACTGTTGAGGGTATACAAATCAAATGGACCTCATCACACTCAAACATTCAACCATTCAATTTTTCTATCACGCAAAATTCCTCCATTAGTGATATACGCTATAGGCTACATCATCACTTTTTCTAGTATCCTTTAGTGATATACGTTTTAGGCTAATAATCACTTTTTCCATTATCCTATTATGATATACACTTTAGGCTACATCATCACACAATCTTACACCTCATCTCTATGTCACATATCATCATTACACATTCATCACATCATGATACACACAACATATAGTTTGACCATTTACCAATGACGCACTTTTGTTTACGGTTCATTATTGACTGTTGAGGGGGCATAACTAAATGAACCTCACTACATACAATTCCATTCACTCGGGGCACATGACTCCTATCATTCACTCTACATTCCATTCCATCCATCCACAACATACTTGCATATCTTGGTTACATTTACTCTTGCTTGCATTTACTTATACATGTTCACTTTATTACACATGCTAGATAGATATCTTGTATTTCATTATCTTTATCATACACACATGCACATTCACTTGCTTTCTAGTTATGATCGTAGATTATACAGGCCATTATATGCAACATGGATGCTTGGCGTAGTAGTACCTACTATAAGTCCCACAACAGCTCCTAGGGGCATCCACTTTCGTACACTATATGCACTATTATTTCATTTTGTTTCATAACACAATATTTTATTAGATTATACATGCTTTAAAAAACTTTTTATCTTTCTAGCATGCTAATGGGTGCTTCGTGTACAAAATTTGTTTTGTAGGACTATTTGCCACCATGGTTATTTTATATATTGTTTTTACTTATTTGTCATTCTATGCCATTGTTTGTGGTCTTTTCCTTTGTCTTGTGTGCACACTTGTATGATCTTGGCTTCATCGGCCTTGATTGTCTTGCAACATCGTGAGTGGTGTCCCATGTTTACAACCCAATTTTTGCGGTCTACATTATCTTCTTGGGTGTTTACATTGTCTACTTAAACATTGTATTCCTAGTTTACCTTTCATATTATACATGCATGTTTGTTCGTATTAACACTTGTCTCCCAACCACTTGTTTGCATGTGCCTTGGTTTTTACCAAACAAATCCCCTTTCCCCTATAAGGCACAATTTAAACAATTGGTCCTCTTTTGGGCCGCATCCTCCTACAACAATGTTGCATGTGCCCCAAAGAGGGGGACATCATTTGGGTGAACCAGTCACCCCATATAAAGTATACACAACACAATATTGGTACAATACAATATAATTTTTAGATTTCGAGGCTCAGAATCATACTTGGGTCCATGACATAGCTTACCTAGATTAACTTAAACCAGGGGCATATCACACAACGAAAAGTTCAAACAGACTACTTGCTTAACTCTACACAATGAATTTTATAGGGTAGGTTGTCCTTAGCACATGCGTTGGTACACATCATCTGCAATGGTGTTTTATTCTGGGAAAAATTACAAGTTAGAGGATAACACAAGACTTTCCTCTCTACACTACTTTTTCTATGGTGTTCGATCGCCCAAAAACCGGATGGTATAGAGATATCTATAATTTTGGGAATTAGTTACGGGTTAGAGGATAAATCAAAATTTCCTCCCTACACTTCTTCGGCTAGTGGTGTGAGATTGCCCAAAAAAATCATACTTCATCGATAAGATCTTTTATACACCCTTTTTCACATCACGAGATAAGGTGAACATATTCCTTTTTCACATTTTCAGCATTTTAACATACTTCCTTACATGATTTTTACATATATACATGTGTATTTGACTACTTGATCGTCTTCTATTTTTTGCAGTCTATCCGTATGGGAAGAAAGAATTCAAAATCAATAAAGAACAACAACATCAATACTAAGAACAGTACATCATACATTGGCATCTACACATGCGCTTCCACCCTATGTTCACTTTCATCACTTTTGCTTCTTTAGTCTCCACACTCTGTCGACATAAAAATTTTCCTCCGTAATTTCTATTTTATTAATGTATGTTGTTAAGTATAATTAGTAGTGGCATCCAATAGAAGATAATGACACCGTCGATCATGTGCACGCCAATAATGTAGAGTACGATAACGAGAAATCAAAGTACAATAGAATGTTGTAAAATGTAAATATTTGTCGTAAGTGGTCCGGTAATATTAAAATGTCAAAGTTGGGATAAGTAGAGAAGTAGGGTCTGCATGATTAGGAATTAGAAATATTATATTTGTAATAAGGACAAAGAGTGATGTCATAAATATTTTGTGTATTTTATTTGTGAAAAGTCTAAAAAGTGGAACCCATGTGAGATGATAAGGTTTATCTTATCTTAAAGATAAGCCTACATGTAAAGGCAAGAGTTTAGGCATGAAATATGATTGACCGGAAGAGATTTCCTATCCTATCTTAAAGATAGGGTGGATGAGTCTGAATTCATATAAATAAAGAGGCCACCCCCATTTAGCATAGAGGGAAGTAGTGAGAAATACTTGTATGAGTAAGTGTGTAAAGGAAGCCATCATTTAGAAGGTGTGTTAAAGAATCTATTGTGAAGTTTCTCCCATAGTTATTGTTGGAAGGCAAGTGAATTCAAGAACACTTGAAGTACCTCATGGGTGAGATTGTAACAAGTTCATGTTGATATTATAATTTACACTTAGATTTTAGATTTGTCATCATTCCTTCGTATTATAGTCTATGGTATTCTTGTGTTATGTTTGTTGTTGTGTTTCAGTTTACATCCACTAAACTAAAGGTCAGTGCATTAATAAAATAATCATAGCATGAGGAGTTCTCGGAAGAGAATTATCATAGTGCCGAGATTGGTGATGACATTTTGGTTCCATTACGGACCATTCCTTGTTGGTGTATTTTATGGAGAGATATTCCCACTTAGTCATAAATCAATAGGAGGGTAACCTTGTTTTTATTGTGCCTAGTAGTTACCATGGTAATGTCACTTTTTACCATGCATAATATTTATCATAGTAACTTTACTTTTTACCACGTATAGTATTTACCACATAACTTCATTTTTTTACCGTGAATAGTGTTTACCACAACTTCATTTTTACCATGAATAGTGTTTACCACAAGAAAGTCGAGTTTTACCATGCATAAGTCAAGTTTTACTATAGTTTACCGTGGTCATTTCTATTTTCTATTATAGTGATTCCAATTATTTGTGCACATAAGTCTTCTTGATTGTACTTGTGGGTTGGTATTTCACTGTGGTTACTTTTGAAAATGGGGAAGATTCCTATTTTTTCAGCCCAATCTAATGAAGATGTTTCCTCTTTCATTCAAGAGTTTAAATGATCTTGTATTTGTAATGGCATTATAAGAAGGGAATAATGGACTGAATTTTTTCCTACCTTTTTGGATGGTTCAACCCTTAGGTGGTTTGAAACACTAGGTGATAATGTGAAAAACTCATGGGATTTATTAACTGAAAGTTTTCTTGAAGAATTTGGTGAACAACAGAAATATGCAGATCTCATGATCGATATCACAAAGCTATCCCAAGAAGAGAAGGAGAAGATAAGGGATTATCATGCTTGTGTTCTAGATCTAAGGAGGAAGCTTGATGCCTAGATTTGGAAGGAAGGATTAGCGGATGGGTTGATGAATAGCGTGGATAATCTCCTTTATAAGCACTTCATTCTTGGGATGAAGCTTGAGAGATCAAACAACAAGTGAAGTATGACCCCCACTACCATTGAACAAGTAAAGGAGATTGCAAGAAGGCAAGAAGAAAGCATGGAAGAGGAGCCCAAATAAATTGTTGCTAAAGTAGAGCCTACACCAACACCTTTGGTCCAAAATCCACAACCACTCTTGGTGAGCACAAATCTTTCTCCTAGTACATCTACTGAGTATGAAGATCTGCTTAGGAAGATGGGACAAGAAACTATTAATCTTCTTCAGGAAAAAAATTTAATTCTCGGGAGGAGATAGATGTCCAAAATAAATCTTTCTAAAGTTGTATGTTATGGTTGTTATAAAAGGGTCATTATAAGTATAATTGTCCGGATAGAGCTTCTACATCCGGTACAAGAGATAATGATAAAGGAAAAGCACCATGTGATTCTTTTGATGTAGTAGATAAGAGCATAAATAATGAAGTAGATGTGTTTGTAACAAAAAGAAAGAAAAAAAAGATAACCAAGATGGAAATGATCCTAAGAAGATGAAAGGAGAAACTAGTAAGAAACATAGGAGAAGAAAGTTGGGGGTGCAGGATTTTTAATTTCACGGGGACAAGGACCATACTCCATCTTGGAAGATCTGTCCAAAAGGCTTGCAAATATTACATATGGTTAACTCTTGGCTATGTCTTCGAGAATAGGCGGGAGCTACAAAGCGGACTCAATGCTCGACAAAGGTAGGAGGTTGAGGTCCTGTTTTGGAGGTAGAGCGGATCCTTACGCTCCACAAGTGAGGTATTATGTAATGGTATTTCAATTCATGATGTTTTAGTTGATGGAGGTGGTGTAGTTAATGTAATGACCGAGTCTATAATGAATATGTTGGATTTAAAAATTGATCGCTCCTTAACACTTATGTTAAGGTCATTAAATAAGGAAAAACTAAACCGAGAAGGTGTTGTTTCAAATGTGGCAATATCTTTATGGGTGTTGTATGTGTGGTGTATTTTTAGGTGATGAAAAATGGTGCTGCTGCACAGCACCCAATGTTGTTATGAAGGCCATGGCTAAGGAGAGTTCATGCAAGAAACTATTGGAATGAAGGCTTCATGACACTTGAATGTGGAAGAGAGAGGGTGAAGATAAATGTGATCCCTCGGCATCATAAGACAGAACCTGTGGATTCAAGTGATGAAACTGATGATTGGACATCCTCTAATTACTCTAGTACCAGTGAAGTGGACACAGAAGATGAAGAAAGTGAGGTTGATGTTTCGGTCATGGATATCCTTCCGGTCACACCAACTCATGAACCCATAAAATTATCTAAAGAAGAAATTGATGATCATCTCCAACAAATAAAAATTGGTGATGTTGTGATAGAGAGTGAGAAGGAATCCTACCTCTAGCTCTTTTGAAGGTACATACACCTATTCACTTTTGATTATAAGGAACTCCATCAAGTAAGTTGGGTAGAACATTCTAGTGAGTTGGTAGATGGTGCTAAGCCCATAAAGCAAATGCCATATAGAATGAATCCTAATTTTTCAAAAACGTAAAAGAAGAAATAAATAAGTTGCTTGATGCAAGATTCATATTTACTGTTTAGAATTCAAAATGGGTTTCTCCCATTGTGATCTCAATAAAAAAGAATTGGAAGCTACTCATTTGTGTTGATTATAGGAAGCTCACTAAGGTAAAAGAAGGATCATTACCCTCTTCCATTCTCAAATCGGATCTTAGGCGAAGTAGGCGGCCATGAGTGCTATAGTTTCTTTGATGGATATAGCAGATACAACCAAGTTCTTATAACGAGAGAAAGATCAGTGAAGACCACATTCACCACTCCTTGGGAATGTTTGCTTATAGAGTTATGCCTTTTAGGTTGTGTAATGCTCGCAACGCTCCAACGCTTGATGAATAAGGTGTTTGGACCCTACATTGGAACTTCATCGAGTATTTCTCGGATGATTTTTACATCTATGGGAGCAAGATGGACCACCTACACCAGATGGAGACAACGTTTCAAAGGTTAGATGAAGCACAAGCCTCACTAAACCCTACAAAGTGTGTTTTTGGATGTTCTAAAGGCGTTTTGTTAGGACATATTGTATCCAGAGATGGTATTGGTGCGATCCTGATAAAGTTTCAAAAATCAAAGAGTTGCCATTTCCTATGAATAGAAGTAAGTTGAGATCATTTTTATGCCATGTGGTTACTATAGAAGGTTCATCAAGAATTTATTAAAAATTACACAGACCACTAACCCATTCTTGAAGAAGGATGTTACTTATGAACTAGGAAATAAGGCGCATGAAGCTTTTGAACAATCAAGGAAGCTTGGTGTCTTCACCGTTTTAAAGAATCTATATTGGAGCAAGCCATTCATTGTGTATACTAATGCCTCGGATGTAGCACTAGGAGTACTCGAGCCAAAATGATGAAAATGGGAATGATCATCCAATTTACTTTGGGAGTAGACAAATGAGCGGTGATGAGGTAAATTATCTTTATGTAACTAAAAAAGGCTCTAGCTATCATTTTCTTTGTAAAAAGTTTAAAAATTACTTGCTAGGGTAGAAATTTATAGTTGTAATGCAGATCATCGAGGCTCTAAAATATATTGTAAATAAGCCTAACCCATCAGGGAGGATAGCAAGATGGATAATTTTGCTACAAGAATTTGAATTTGATATTATAGATAGGCTAGGAAAGAAGCATGTCAATGCAGATGCACTCTCTCGAGCCTATGATGGTTTAGGATCATCTTGTGATGATGATGATTTCCCGATGCAAAGATTGTTATCCCTTGACACAATCCCTAGTGAATACATAAATATTTGGAATTATCTGAATGAATTCAAGTTTCTGATGGTGCCAATGCAAAGACTAAGAGAAAGATTACTCAAGCCGATTGTCCATATTCTATTCTCGTGGAGTATTATTTCGAATAGGACACGATGGACGATGTAAGAGAGGCGATTGGACGTGATCAAGGAAGGAATGCTAGAAGAATTCCACAATGGTACATGTGGAGGGCACTTCTCTCTGACAACTTACAAAGAAGAAGGATCTTGGATGCGAGTTATCACTGGCCCACTCTTTTTAAAGATTGTTATAATTATTGTAAGACATGTGATATTTGTCAAGCATAGTAACCGTAAGACTTCATCACTCCATTATGTCCTATTCTTCCCTTGGTCCCTTTGAAAAGTGGGAATAGACATTGTAGGTTCACTTCCAACTACATCACACCAAAATAAGTATATTGTAGTTGCCACAGATTATTTAACCAAGTGGGTTGAAGCTAGGCCATTGAAAACAACTTCCATGGATGAAGTGGCAAGGTTCATGTATGAACGCATTGTCACCAGATTTGGTTGCCCATTAGAAATTGTAACGGATCAAGGAAGCCACTTCATTAATGAGGTGGTAGAAGCCATAGTCAATAAGTTTTCTATTAAGCACGAGAAGACAACAACATACAAGAAGCCAAGCACAAATGGACGGTGGAGCGAACAAATTTTGTGTTGTGTCAAATTCTAGCAAAAGATGCAGCCTTGCAGGTACATAAGTGGGATAAAAGGATTCATGCAACATTGTGGGCATATAGGGCAACATCAAAGTCAGCAACAAGATACTCCCCATTTCAGTTGGCTTATGGCATTGATCTAGTTCTTCCTATTGAGTTTGATATTCCCATTGTGAGAGTTATGAAAAATGAAAGGATGGATGAAAGTGATTCAAGAAAAGAAGGTTGGTGCATCTTCATTTGCTATAGGAAATGAGGTAAATAGTGAAGGATACAAGCTATAAGAAAAAATGAAGCAAAATGAATACTTTGATCAAAAGATCCATTGGTCTCCATTTCATGTGAATGACATGGTTCTAGTATATGATTCCAAATATAAAAAAAAGGCAGAGAAAATTTCTTCCCAAATGGATGGAGCCCTACAAAATAGTAGGTTGTGCATGAAAATGGTACATATCATTAGGCCAGAGGCTGAGTTTGGAGGAATTGGATGGTACTTCCATTATGAAATGGGTCAACCATGAAAAGTTAAATATTTTCTAGGCACTAGCTTCGAAATGTCCATAAGAGTCTACTCAGGGACGGAGTAGAAGTTAGGAAGGGGAAAATGTCGACATTAAAATTTTCCTCCGTAATTTCTATTTTATTAATGTATGTTGTTAAGTATAATTAGTAGTGGCATCGAATAGAAGATAACGGTGTCGTCGATGCAGTTCACGCCAATAATGTAGAGTACAAAGAATACGATAAATCAAAGTACAATATGAATGTTGTAAAAGTAAATATTTGTCGCATCTTTATCGACACTAAAATTTTCCTCCGTAATTTCTATTTCATTAATGTATGTATTAGGAATATGATGTTGTTAAGTATAATTAGTAGTAGTGTTTGATAGAGGATAACGGCACCATCGATGCAGTGCGACCAATAATGTGGAGTACGGTAGCAGAATAGCATCAAAGTACAATAGGAATGTTATAAAAAGTAAATATTTGTCGTAAGTGGTCCGGTAATGTTAAAATGTCAAAGTTTGGGTAATTAGAGAAGTAGGGTCTATGTGATTAGGAATTAGAAATATTATATTGGTAATAAGGACAAGGAGTGAGGTCATAAATATTTTGTATATTTTATTTGTAAAAAGTCTAAAAATGTGGAACCCATGTAAAATGATAAGGTTTATCTTATCTTAAAAGATAAGCTTACATGTACGAGATAAGAGTTAAGGTATGGAATATGATTCGTCGAGTGGATTTCTTATCCTATCTTAGAGATAAGATGGATAAGCCTAGAAGTTCTATAAATAGAGAGCCACCCCTCTCATTTAGCATAGAAGGAAGTAGTGAGAAATATTGTAGGAAGTGTGCGAAGGAAGCCATCGGTTTAAAGGTGTGTTGAAGAAGCCATTAAGAGGTGTAATTGTAAAGTTTCTCCCATAGTCTTGGTGAAAGGCAAGTGAAGTCAATAACACTTGAAGTACCTCATGATGAGATTGTAACCGCTTTCATGTTAATATTATAATTTACTTTGATATTTCAGATTTGTCATCATTCCGTCTTATCATAGTCGATAGTATTCTTGTGTTATGTTGTTGTTTTGTTTCAGATTACATCCACCAAACTAAAGGCATGTGCATTAGTAAATAATCATAGCACGAGGAGTTCCGGTGAAGAATTATCATAGTGCTTAGATTGGTGATGACATTTTGGTTCCGTTGTCGGGACCATTCCTCATTAGTGGATTTTACGGAGAGATATTCCCACTTAGTCAAAAATGAATTGGAGGGTAACCTTATTTTTACTATGCATAGTAGTTACCATGGTAAAGTCATTTTTGCCATGAATAGTAGTTACCATGGTAAAGTCATTTTTGCCGAATAGTATTTACCGCATAAAGTCACTTTTTACATGTGAATAGTATTTACCGATAACTTCACTTTTACCGTGAATAGTGTTTACCACAAGAAAGTCGAGTTTTTACCGATAAGTCAAGTTTTACCATAGTTTACCGTGGTCATTTCTATTTTACTGTAGAAAGGTGTAAAGTCACTTTCTAGTATAGTGATTCCAATTATTTGTGCACATAAGTCTTGTTGATTGTACTTGTGGGTTGGTATTTCACGGTGGTTACTTTTGAAAATGGGAAAGATTCCTATTTTTTCAGCTCAATCTAATGAAGATGCTTCTTCTTTCATTCAAGAGTTTAAGCGATCTTGTATTTGTAATGGCCTTATAAGAAGGGAACAATGGACTGAATTTTTTCCTACCTTTTTGGATGGTTCAGCACTTAGGTGGTTTGAAACACTAGGTGATAATGTGAAAAATTCATGGGATTTATTAACTGAAAGTTTTCTTGAAGAATTTGGTGAACAACAGAAATATGCAGATCTCATGATCGAGATCACAAAACTATCCCAAGGAGAGAAGGAGAAGATAAGGGATTATCATGCTCGTGTTCTAGAGCTAAGGAGGAAGCTCGATGCCCAGATCCGGAAGGAAGGATTAGCGGATGGGTTGATGAATGGTGTGGATAATCTCCTCTGTAAGCACTTCATTCTTGGGATGAAGCCAGAGATCAGACAACGAGTGAAGTATGACCGCCCAACTACCATTGAACAAGTAAAGGAGATTGCGAAGGCAAGAAGAAAGCATGGAAGAGGAGCCCAAAGAAATTGTTGCTAAAGTAGAGCCTACACCAGCCACCTTTGGTCCAGAATCCACAACCACTCCCGGTGAGCACAAATATTTCTCCTAGTACATCTACTGAGTATGAAGATTTGCTCAAAAAGATGGGCCAGTTAACTATTAATCTTCTTCAAGGAAAGGAATTTAGTTCTCAGGGAGGAGATAGAGGTCCAAAAAGAAATATTTCTGAAGTTGTATGTTATGGTTGTTATAAAAAGGGTCATTATAAGTATAATTGTCCAGATAGAGCTTCTACATCTGGTAAAGGAGATAATGATAAAGGAAAAGTACCTGTGAATTCTTTTGATGTAGTAGATAAGAGCAGAAATAATGAAGTAGATGTGTTTGTAACAAAAAGAAAGAAAGAAAAAGATAATCAAGATGGAAATGATCCTAAGAAGATGAAAGAAGAAAATAGTAAGAAACATAGGAGAAGAAAGTTGGGTGTGCAAGATTTTCGATTTCACGGGGGCAAGGACCATACTCCATCTTGGAAGATCTGTCCAAAAGGCTGCAAATATTACATATGGTCAACTCTTAGCTATGTCTTCGAGAAGAGGCGGGAGTTGCGAAGTGGACTCAATGCTCGGCGAAGGAAGGAGGTTGAGGTCCCCTGTTTTAGAGCGAGGCGGATCCCTATGCTCCACAAGTGAGGTATTATGTAATGGTATTTCAATTCATGATGTCTTAGTTGATGGAGGTATTGCAATTAATGTAATGACCGAGTCAGTAATGAATATGTTGGGTTTAAAATTGATCGCCCTTGACACTTATGTTAAGGTCATTAAATAAGGGAAAAACTAAACCAAAAGGTGTAGTTTCAAATGTGGCAATATCTGTTATGGGTGTTGTATGTGTGGTAGACTTTCGGTGATGAAAAATGGTGCTGTGCATACCCAATGTTCTTTGGGAAGACCATGGCTAAGGAGAGTTCATGCAAGAAACTACTTTGGAATGAAGGTTTCATGACACTTAGGCGTGGTAGAGCGAGGGTGAAGATAAACGTGATCCTCGACATCATAAAGCGTAACTGTGTGGATTCAAGTGATGAAACGATGATTGGACATCCTCGATTACTCTAGTACCCGGTGAAGTGGACACTTTGAAGATGAAGAAAGAGAGGTGGATGTTTCATCATGGATATCCTTCCAGATCACACCAACTCATGACCCCATAAAATTATCTCAAGAAGAAGTTGATGATCGTCTCCAACAAATAAAGATTAGTGATCTTTGTGATGGAGAGTGAGAAGGAATCCTACCTCCGGCTCTTTCGAAGGTACATACACCTATTCACTTTTGATTACAAGGAACTCCGTCAAGTAAGTTGGGTAGAACATTGTATTTAGCTGGTAGATGGTGCTAAGCCCATAAAGCAAATGCCATATAGAATGAATCCTAATTTTTCCAAGGCTGTAAAAGAAGAAATAGATAAGTTGCTTGATGCGGGATTCATATTTGCATGGAGAATTCGAGAATGGGTTTCTCCCATTGTGATCTCAATAAAATAGAATGGGAAGCTACGCATTTGTGTTGATTACGGGAAGCTCAATAAGGCAACAAAGAAGGATAATTACCCTCTTCCATTTTCGATCGATCTCGGGCCAAGTAGGCGGCCGGGAGTGCTATAGTTTCTTGATGGATATAGCGGCTACTGACCAAGTTCGTATAGCAGAGAAAGATCAGCTGAAGACCACGTTCACCACTCCTTGGGGAACGTTTGCTTATAGAGTTATGCCTTTTGGGTTGTGTAATGCTCCAAATGACATTCCAGCGTTTGATGAATAGGGTGTTCGAACCCTACATTGGGACCTTCATCAGAGTATTTCTGGATGATTTTACATCTTATGGGAGCAAGTTGGACCACCTGCACCAAATGGAGACAAAATTTCAAAGGTTAGATGAAGCACAAGCCTCACTAAACCCTACAAAGTGTGTCTTTGGATGTTCTAAAGGTGTTTTGTTAGGGCATGTTGTATCCAGAGATGGTATTGGTACTAATCCTGATAAAGTTTCAAAAATCAAAGATTTACCATTTCCTATTAATAGAAGTAAGTTGAGATCATTTTTAGGCCATGTGGGTTACTATAGAAGGTTCATCAAGAATTTCTCAAAGATTGCATAGCCACTAACCCAATTCTTGAAGAAGGATGTTACTTATGAACCGGAAATAAGGCGCATGAAGCTTTTGGACAAGCTGAAGCAAGCCACAGGTGTCTTCACTGTTTTGAAGAATCCAGTTGGAGCAAGCCATTCATTATGTACACTAATGCCTCGGATGCAGGCACTAGGAAGTACTTTGAGCCAAAAGGATGAAAATGGGAATGAACATCCAATTTACTTTGGGAGCGAGACAAATGAGCGATCTTGAGGTAAATTATCTTGTAATCTGAAAAGAGGCTCTGCTATCATTTTTGCTTTGTAAAGAAGTTTGGAAATTACTTGCTAGGGAAAAATTTTTAGTTGTAACTAATCATCAGGCTCTAAAATATATTGTAAATAAGCCTAACCCATCAGGGAGGATAGCAAGATGGATAATTTTGCTACAAGAATTTGAATTTGATATTATAGATAGGCTAGGAAAGAAGCATGTCAATGCAGATGCACTCTCTCGAGCCTATGATGGTTTAGGATCATCTTGTGATGATGATGATTTCCCGATGGAGGCATTGTTATCCCTTGACACAATCCCTAGTGAATACATAGATATTTGGAATTATCTGAATGAATTCAAGTTTCCTGATGGTGCCAATCAAAGACTAAGAAAGATTACTCAAGCCAGTCATCCATATTCTATTATGCATGGAGTATTATTTCGAATAGGACCTGATGGACAGTACAAGAGGGCAGTTGGATGTGATCAAGGGAAGGAACTGCTAGAAGAATTCCACAATGGTACATGTGGAGGGCACTTCTCTGGACAACTTACAACAAGAAGGATCTTGGATGCAGGTTATCACTGGCCCACTCTTTTTAAAGATTGTTATAATTATTGTAAGACATGTGATATTTGTCAAACACATGGTAACCGTAAGACTTCATCAGCTCCATTATGTCCTATTCTTCCCCTTGGTCCCTTTGAAAAGTGGGGAATAGACATTGTAGGTCCACTTCCAACTACATCACGCCAAAATAAGTATATTGTAGTTGCCACATATTATTTAACCCGATGGGTTTGAAGCTAGGCCATTGAAAACAGCTTCCATGGATGAAGTGGCAAGGTTCATGTATGAACGCATTGTCACCGTTTGGTTGCCCATTAGAAATTGTAACGGATCAAGGAAGCCACTTCATTAATGAGGTGGTAGAAGCCTAGTCAATAAGTTTTCTATTAAGCACGGAAGACAACAACATACAAGCCAAGCACAAATGGACGAGTGGAGCGAACAAATTTTGTGTTGTGTCAAATTCTAGCAAAAGATGCGGCCTTGCGGTACATAAATGGGATAAAAGGATTCATGCAACATTGTGGGCATATAGGGCAACATCAAAGTCAGCAACATGATACTCCCCATTTCAGTTGGCTATGACATTGATCCAGTTCTTCCTATTGAGTTTGATATTCCCACTGTGAGAGTTATGAAAAATGAAAGGATGGATGAAAGTGATTCGATAAAAGAAAGGTTGGTACATCTTCATTTGCTTTGGAGGAATGAGAGAAATAGCAAAGGATACAAGCCATAAGAAGAAAATGAAGCGAAGGAATACTTTGAGCAAAAGATCCGGTGGTCTCCATTTCATGTGAATGACTTGGTTCTAGTATATGATTCCAAGATACAAAAAAAAAGACAGAGAAAATTTCTTCCAAAATGGATGGGGCCCTACAAAATAGCAGTTGTGCATGAAAATGGTACGTACCGACTGGAGGAATTGGATGGCACTCCCATTATGAAATGGGTCAACCACGATAAGTTGAAAATTTTCCAAGCACTGAAATAGTCTACTCAGAGGACGAGTAGAAGCTAGGAAGGGGAAGATGTCGACACTAAAATTTTCCTCCGTAATTTCTATTTCATTAATGTATGTATTAGGAATATGATGTTGTTAAGTATAATTAGTAGTAGCGTCGATAGAAAATAACGACACCGTCGATGTGGTGCCGCCAATAATGTGGAGTACGGTAGCATCAAAGTACAATAGGAATGTTATAAAAAGTAAATATTTGTCGTAAGTGGTCAGTAATGTTAAAATGTCAAAGTTTGGGTAATTAGAGAAGTAGGGTCTACGTGATTAGGAATTAGAAATATTATATTGGTAATAAGGACAAGGAGTGAGGTCATAAATATTTTGTATATTTTATTTGTAAAAGTCTAAAAATGTGGAACCCATGTAAAATGATAAGGTTTATCTTATCTTAAAAGATAAGCTTACATGTACGAGATAAGAGTTAAGGTATGGAATATGATTCGTCAGAGTGGATTTCTTATCCTATCTTAGAGATAAGATGGATAAGCCTAGAAGTTCTATAAATAGAGAGGCCACCCCCCTCATTTAGCATAGAAGGAAGTAGTGAGAAATATTGTAGGAAGTGTGCGAAGGAAGCCATCAGTTTAAAGGTGTGTTGAAGAAGCCATTAAGAGGTGTAATTGTAAAGTTTCTCCCATAGTCTTGGTGAAAGGCAAGTGAAGTCAATAACACTTGAAGTACCTCATGGGTGAGATTGTAACCGTTTCATGTTAATATTATAATTTACTTTGATATTTCAGATTTGTCATCATTCCGTCTTATCATAGTCGATAGTATTCTTGTGTTATGTTGTTGTTTTGTTTCCGTTTACATCCACCAAACTAAAGGTTTGTGCATTAGTAAATAATCATAAGCACGAGGAGTTCCCGGTGAAGAATTATCATAGTGCCGGATTGGTGATGACAAGATCGTGGTCCTGGTAATGTTAAAATGTCAAAGTTTGGATAAGTAGAGAAGTAGGGTCTACATGATTATGAATTAGAAATATTATATTTGTAATAAGGACAAAGAGTGATGTCATAAATATTTTGTGTATTTTATTTGTGAAAAAGTCTAAAAGGTGGAACCCATGTGAGATGATAAGGTTTATCTTATCTTAGAAGATAAGCCTACATGTAAAGGTAAGAGTTTAGGCATGAAATATGATTGACCGGAAGAGATTTCCTATCCTATCTTAGAGATAGGGTGGATAAGCCAATTCCTATAAATAAAGAGGCCACCCCCATTTAGCATAGAGGGAAGTAGTGAGAAATATTGTATGAGTAAGTGTGTAAAGGAAGCCATCATTTAGAAGGTGTGTTAAAGAATCCATTGTGAAGTTTCTCCCATAGTTATTGTTGAAAGGCAAGTGAAGTCAGTAACACTTGAAGTACCTCATGGGTGAGATTGTAATAATTTCATGTTGATATTATAATTTACACTTAGATTTCAGATTTGTCATCATTCCTTCGTATAATAGTCTATGGTATATTGTGTTATGTTTGTTGTTGTGTTTCCAGTTACATCCACTAAACTAAAGGTTGTGCATTAATAAAATAATCATAGCACGAGGATTTCCCGTGGAGAATTATCATAGTGCCGGATTGGTGATGACATGACTCCATCTTTTTATCACTCCACGCTTTGTCTAGTCCCTCAACACATTTTCTACATTGACTCACACAAATATCGAGTACGCATGTATACCTACTTTATTTTATTGAGATTTTCACTCACTAATATAAAGTGGGGAAAATGCGAACAAAAAATCATGCACTTTTAGTCATTATCTAGTCTCAATTGCATACTACTATTCATATGGTTCATAAGCAAGAGGAGTCTTTGGCCATATTTCATTTCTTTCTATTGCTACTTTCCATCTTACACATTTATTGGCCGAATATGTCTTTTCATACTTTAGTTTCACCTTTTCTCGGATGGAGCTCCCAGTGGGATAGGATGCCAACGTCAGGCGCCCTTGTCCCCTTTACGTGCCCCTGACCTCTTTACACCTTTTTGGGTCCTTTCTAGCCGTTTGAGCATCTTATCTTTTTACTAGTCGGCATTTCAGGGTTAATTATGAAATTCAAGCAAGGGAATCATATAAATATAAAGTAATGTGATCATAATAAGGGACCAATCACTAAGCACCAGCTTATCACTACCCAAGGTTGCATCCATCAAGAAATCTCTAGCTCCATTTGGATCCATCTAGCTCCATCACAAGGGACACAAGGTTGGTTCATCATCGTATCACACTTCATTAGAGGGGAGTCTATTATTTCCATGTACATATTATTTACATTCTCGTTAGTATATGGATTTTCACGCACGCAAACGACATGCAACAATGTGAGAATGAAGTCCCTCCTCAATGAAGGTGAGGCTTCCTTTATTGAAAACCAAAATTGTATTTACACCTATACATTCAAAATTGTATGTGGGGGTGTTTTGGAACATCAATGGAAAGAAAAGTGAATGAGGGAGATGAAATGGAATGAAAGAAAGAAATGGAAAGGAATGAATAGAAGGAACATGTAAGAGTTAGGTAAAATAGAGCCTAATATTACATGAAGAAGAACAAAGAATAACTAACACAAATAAAATGGAGTTTGAGTTAGCTAAACAAGAATGAGTAAAGGGAACACACATGAGAAAGTAAATAGCAGAGCTTGATCACTGTGAACAAGAACAATAGATTAATAATGTTGAAAATAAGATTAGAGACAATATTTACATGTAAAGATTTAAAACACTAACATCTAATGAACATAAGAACATCAAATGCTAAAAGAGATAATGAATGGGACATAAAGTTCATATTTCATTAACTCCAAAATGTCTTCTCAAAATAACACAAAGTTTCTTTCTTTGAAATAAAGCTTGCATACAAAAGTATTTTCTTCTCCTCTCTCAAAGTCACCTTACAAATGAGCCCCGACTTCCTTTTATAACCCAAAATTTGGTTATAAAGTAGTTAGGGTTTTAAATGCACATTAAATAGGGCACTTAAGTGACTTTGTTTTTTCAACCAACTTTATTAAAAAAAATTAAAATAGAAATTTCATAAGTTTCCTCAAAAGTGAATTTAACAATAACATCATTTAAAATACCACTTTCAAAATATTTGACAAAAACTAGTGCCTTATCCATTGGGGGTGGGGTCCGCCTATCTCAATCGTATGAGAAATGGACTCTCCCACCCATGAGAAAATATAGGAAATCATCCTACCATGTTTTGCAAAAAAAAGGATCCTGATTCTTTTCCAATTCAAAAGATTTGAGCTTTTGCAATGTCTGGTGCATCTTTTCTTCTTCCGAAAACAACTCGGGAGAAGACTAGCCTCATAAATTACTTGCATTTTGAGAATCTTACCTAGTATGGTATGTAGGTCTGCAACTTTAGATTGGATCTCCTCGCACAGGTGTTTGATCTGAAACATTGATCCATAGAAGAAGTGGAAAAAACATCAACAGGAGTATACATTTCATGTATCAATTTTGTAAATTACTCCACCAGATGTTGTATTGAATTCCTTTGGTTGTGTTCGTTGATGAAGGTGTAAGGAATATCTTCGATGAAGACTTGAATGGAAGAGAGTGTGGTATAGGCTTCATTATACAAACTATCAAACTGAAATTACCAAGTCTTCTAGAATCATTTTCCTGGCCTTAACATGATTTAGCCATAGAATTCATGTCATACGATGATCAAACTCAAGTATCCCCTCTGAGGCTAAGAATGTAGATTCCATGCGAGCAAGATCCTGAAGACTTGGAAAAATATGATCCAGTGTGATTAATTCTGTAATGAGGCACTCCTTGAATGGAAACACTAGATCAAGGTAGGCATAAATATTCTCAGATATTTTTATCACCTCAACAATTATTTTCAACCCACCACTTTCTATCTCAGAAACCCATGACCTTAGAGTGTGCCCTAGAGTGATCACATCCTTTGATTGATTGAGAATTTCTTGATCCAAAATAGCCACCATCTCTGGAACAGGAAAAGAAGACTCAATTGGGCTGATCAAATGTTGAACATATGAAATCAACTGATTCTTTTCTTCCTTGAGTTAGGAAATTTGAGATTTGTATCTCTCTAACCTTTTAAGCACACTATTCATTGAATCCTTTTCCATAGAAACATCACTTTCAAAAGTGGTCTTACCAAGGGCTATCTTGGATACTTCATAATGGGTTACTGTCATGTCCCCATGATCCTTCTTAGTAGTAGGAACTGCAATTTCTGCAAACTTATCTCTGTTATCATCAATCACTACTCTGGAGAATACCTTAGGCTTTTTGGGCACAACTTTATTGGAGAGGGCAGAAAGAGACTCCAAATCAATGTTGGCCACTTTGACCAATCTCTTTCTTTTTTTATTTCAGATTCAACCAAGTCGGTGTTTCATTCATTAATTTGACACAAAAAAGTTGAGAACTAGAAGAAAAATCCTCTTTGCCTTTCTCATGACTAAAACCAGTAGGCAATTGTTCTGTGGCCTCAATCCTTGGTGAAGTAGCATTTGCAACACATTCTTTATTATCCTCATGTTCTTGTGGAATATCCTTATCACTGGATGTTTGGAAGAATTAGATATCTGTACCACTAGGATTTTCTTGGACTTTGGTGTATGACATTGATGATTTGGATCTTTGGTAGGTCTATTGGAACTCTCAGTGATGTGAATAGATGAGTTTGGGGTAGAAATACCTGAAACATGTTATTTTCCTTCCCGAAGATGCACACTTTTACCGATCCTTGAGACACTACTTCTTTATTAGAGATAGGTTTGGGTAACCACCGGCTTTGCCTCTGAGATGCGTGTGATGATGTTGGTGGGGACTGGTGTGAAGAAGTTTGCACCACTTTTTTTGTGTAAATATTCCTTTCGTTGGCAAACTTTGTATTTTTGACATATGTTCCTGAAATGGGAGAGGATTGGCTATTTGATTCTCATACCACATCATAGTCCTTTTTAACATAGGTTGATTCATGACATCTAGAGAAGTTTCATCTCCTCTACTCCAATCAATACCAGGGAGTGGAGTGAAAACTATTTGATCATAGGAAGGATCCATAAGATCAATCCCATTATCAGCAAGGGTCAAGGGAGGATCCCTCAATCCATAATTTTCTATCTAAGCCAGTGTGAGATGAGAAAATTGTCGTCATCTTACCTCCCTATCATCTACACATTCTGCCCAATAGTCTTCTATGTTTTCCTTGTGCTTATATCTTTCTCCTAGGGCTTTTTCCATGGATCCTTTAATATCGAATTGAGCCTTGCTTGTGAAAGGATGTATAGTTATGAGAGAAAATTATTTTTCCATAAGTTCTGCACTGTGGGAATTTGGACATTTGTATTCCCCAATTTGAATTGGGAAATGAATACCTCCTTTGCATTTATCCACCAGTAGGCAATGGATTTTGAAAATCTGACGTGAAAGTTCCATCAATGCTATTTTATCACTGACATATTTAGGAAGTTTGTAAGGAGCTCCCACAAATCCATCAACTCGTATATAGGAGTAAGAGGGAAACTGGATAAACCAAGTTCCCCATTGTTTTATCACCACCTTGGCATCTTCTAAAAATCTTTCCTTTGGGTTTCTCCTTAGTGACTAGATTATATAGATAAGGAAACATCGTTTACCCTTCGGAAATGGTGAGAACCATTCTTGAACTCCAGTTGTGGGTAAAAGTGAAAAACACTATTCTTTCCGGACCCATTATACCTCTAGTTGTTAGCCCTGAAAATATCCTCCTTCTTGCTACAACATAAATCAAATAAGAGGTCATATAAAAATGACCTATGTCATCCTTACCTCAATCAATTGCTTATGGAGAGTATTGCTAATGATACTTGCCTAATCAATAAACATCTTTGCATCAAGAATGATACAAATGAACTTGTACATCCAAGGGTGAAAATTTTTGGTAGAAGGAAGACCAAAAACCCTACTGAGGAGAGTAATCATATCCCCTATTTCTTCATGAAATTCTACCCGAAACAACTCTTTGGGAATTCTTGAAGTGTGAGTTTTTGGTTTGACCAACCAATTTTTATCAACCATCTTTGACCATCTCAAAGGATTTTCATCCCAAAACTATTGTGCTTGATTCTTGCGTAATGTCAACATTTTCTTCATGGAGTGGCACTCTTAACAAATCTTCCATATGATCTGGAGAATTGAGCAGGAAAGGTTCATTTCTGTCATTAAAAATTCCCCGACGCTCAGGGTCATAATTTCAAGCACAAGCTAGGACAAATTTGGGGCATTGTATGGCAATGGGAAATGCTACCACTTGAGGTAAGCCATAATGATAAAGCCTTTTGAGAAAACAATCCTCCTTCCCGTCTTACCTGTCATGTCGCATAACTAAACCATATCTATGTGACCCATATCGGTATCCAAAATATTATCATATGCTGAATTTAAAGACGATGTTGGAACTAATCCTTGATATGCATATTTTAGTGCCGACTTATTGGAACGTTCACCCATTATTTATTTTTTTAAAAACCCAGAAAGCAAAAAGAAAACCAAGACACTGGAAAGGTGTCGGGTCTAAGTCTCTGGACCACCATTTCCATAAGAATATTTCAACTCTTTGTATTAAAAAATAAAAGAGATTTAGCGAATGCCGAATTCAAAATGACCATACAAAAATATTGAGGCAAAGCTCAAATCACCATCTGAAAAATAATACAATTTTAGATCATTTTTACACTTTAGCGAACGCTTGAATCTTCAAGCTCCTTATTATTATTTTTTAAAATATTCACTATGTGTGTGTGAATATCTCCATCCACCTTGATGTGAGAAAGTTTTTCGTCTCCTCAGCATGTGTAGCACCATGAATATCTTCTTTTTAAAATAATAAATAATAAAAAGAAAACACGAGTAAACTGCGTTGAACTTCCACATTGTGCATGCGTGGATTTCTATTTTTGGTTATATTTTAATCTTATTCCTCCTCCCAAATACATGGAAATTGGCTTTAATTGTTGTTTTGTTTGTCTTTGCGGGTTGTATGGTCATCCAAATAGATACGTGTTTTTTTAGCTCCAAACACATAGGCTACGTGGAAAGCTCTAAACAGATGTTTGTTCTTTCTTCTTGTGAGACACCTTCACTTGCGTGGTAAACTTGAAATTCAATATCCCCTGTGGGCCTCTTTTTTGTGGAATTTTTTTTGTCTTTGCGTGGATTTATGTGGGCATTATCCTAATCAGTGCGTTGAAATTTGTCCTCAATCCTTTAGGTGGATAACTTTGTAGTGAACTACTTCTAAAAACAAATTAATCACGCGGTCTTTCACTTTCTAGGAAATATTCCTAAATATTGCTTGGAAGATGAACATCTCTTAAATGGCATGCGTGGATTCCTCCTGAATATTCATTTGATATTATTCCTCCTTTTTAAGAATTTCTGAAAAGCTTTTCTTTTCTTCCTTACCTGCGCATGGATTTCATGGATGGATCTTCCGAATATTCATTTGGAATTCTTCTTTCCAGAAAAATGCATGATGTGAAATAATTTATATCCTCCTTGGAAACTATCCTTGGATATTATGGAAATATTGTTCTCTACCCAAAGGCTACGTGAAGGATCTTGACTAGCTTCTAGCTTACTACTTGCACAAATCAACAACAAACAAAAACAAACTACCAGCTATGGGAAATTTCACCTTTTCTTTGTTGCATATATTTGTTTGGGATTTCATCAACCAATCCTTGCACGTGGATCTCAAAATTGCCTTCTCTATTGCTTGAATCTCGAAACTTCTTGCTATCACTTCCCTACCTGAAAAACTCCTCAAACTCTCAAGGTTTGGATCTCTAGCTAATGCTCGTGTTAGGTTTCCATGTGAAAGCTAGGTAGTGTCTATAGAATAAGCTTTTCCTTCTTTGGCTCTGGATATCTATAATATCTCCTTATTTCTCCTTCTTCCCAATTTCCTCTACTTCTACAACCTCTTGTAACCGTCTCCTCATCAATTCCTGGATGATAGAAGCAAAATTAAAATTTTCTACACAATTGGAAGCGGAAGAAAAATTGCCCCTAACACTTGCTCACGGTAGTTATGACAATTAATAAAAAGAAGAAAAGTTCTCCCAAGTTTTCAAACAACTTCCATGAGTATTAAATTAATATTTATTAATTAAAAACCCATAAAATTTAATAAATATTAATTTTATTAAATTACAAGATGAATATTAATTAAATAATTAAAACACGGTTTGTGTCGTAACGGGAGAATGGCTTATTCAAAATGAATGAAATAAAAGCCAAAATGACCATGAGAATAAGATGATGGCGATGAAGGATAAAATCACGTGAAAGAACAACTTGAAATTTATATACATATATTTTAAATTTTTGTAAAGTCAAAATTAGCTGATAACAACTGGCTCTTATTGGGGACAAGGACTTCATGAATGTAGCAATGGAACCAAACCCAAATATTCAATGAACACGATCCCAAAAATGAACAAAGCAAAAAAATGGGATGAAAAAAGAGAGGAAACCGAAAAATAGGAAAACAAACAAACCAAAAAAACCCTAATTACCTATGTACATATGGGGGATAACCATTTTCAATTTTAATAGTGCTTGAGATATTGCCCATTGTAGGGAAAAGGAAAATGAGTTCCATCGGGATACGCCAAGTAATAAGTGCTATCTCCACAAAAATGTCTGATCTTGAATGGGCCTAGCCACAGTGAATCAAACTTCCCGTGCTTTCCTTTTGGTTCACATCTTTTGTCCCAGAGAAGAACTAAGTCATTGATTTGAAATTGTCTCTCCTAGTTTTCTTGTCGAACAATTTATTTACCTTGGATTGATGTTCCTCGATCTTGTTTGCCACTTGACTTCTCTGCTCTTCAAGCTTGCTTATGAACATGATCCTTTTATCTAATACATTGGCGAAGCATTCATCATCAACTTCTTGAGCCAATCATAATGCTTTGGTAACTCCAATGTGATGGGAATTTGAGCATCGATTCCATACAAGAGTTGGAATGAGACATCCGATTTCTCTTTTGGGAGTTATGCGGTCATCCCACAATGCATCATATAACTTTTTGTGCCAAGTTCTTTGATTTTCTTCGACTAACTTGCGCACGATAGTAATGATGTTTTTGTTACTAGATTCTACTTGACTGTTTCCCTAAGGGTAGTAATCTAATGAATGAGATAAAGATATCCCATACCCATAACAAAAACCTATCATCTCTGCAGAAGAGAAATTGGTGGCATTTTCCATCACGATCTTTTGTGGAATTCCATAAACGAATCAATATATTCTCTTTGATGAAGTCACAAATTACCACAATAGATGTTTGTTTCACTGGTATAGCTTCTACCCACTTTGTAAAGTAGTCAGTTGTAGTGAGCACGTGAGTATGACCAGCACTAGAATTAGGATTCAAAACCCGATGAAATCTAAACCCCATTGTTGAAAGGGTTCTTCAATGACAACTAGCTTTAAAGGAAAAGCTACCAATTTAGGTCTTCCAACAAATTGTTACAAGCTTCACATTTTGAATGACCCATTTTTGAGCATCGGAAAACATAGTGGCTAGTAATAATGTGCTCACAAAATTTTATGAGTTATCACGGGCTAGAGAAATGACCACCACAAGCATGATTGTGAAAGGCTTCAAACAACCTAGGTTGTTGTTCTTTATCAACACATCTGAGGAACATGCCATCAATTCCTTTCTTAAACAAAGTGTTGTCCCAAATGATGTACCTGGAAACTCTTAATTTGATAGATTCTTTTTTTCTTAGTTTTCATATTCTCAGGACATTCGCCATATGTGAGAAAGTAGGCTATATCAGAATACCATTCATCTGTGGTACTGATGAAAACTACCAGTGGTAAAATTTCCTCAACTGGTTCTTCTTCAGAGTCATCTCGTGGTTCATTCTCTATGATGAGTTCCTCTTCCTTCCATGAACTAACTTGGTAGGCTTGATATCCAAATCACACTCTCAAATCTTGAGACCCAATTACCTCTTTTGATCATGGTTCTTGTGTGTTAGAATCATCGATTTAATGCTTTGAAGTCTAAGACTTTGGTGTGAAATTCGCCTTTTCACTTGAAAATTTTAACTCTTCCAGAGTTTGAAGTATTTTCTATTTCCTGTATGGATGAGAAAATCTCATTTTCCTTCATTGCATAAATGGAGCTTTCTCCCTTTGTGTCGTGGATCATGTTGAGCATCGGTATTGCTGCATTCGGATGAAGGTTCCATGATTCCTCTTTGAAATTCGGGCGAAAAATGTGGGGTTTTCCCTTTCAAAATGTTTCCACCTAATCTTAAATTTTATCTTTCAAGGAGATATGTGGACATCTCGATTGGATGCGGCATGGTGGGTTTATCTTAAACTTGTCACTTTTGTTATTTTTTACAAAAGGTCATGCTCTCGAATGAAAATCACCCGATTGCCAAAAACAATGGTGGCGGAAAGGCAATCCTTTTTCATGTTTTGAGGCATTATGGCTGAAATGCATCAAATGAGGAAGAATGCCTAAGGCACAAAAAGGACACGTGGCCATTTTTAAGTCAAAACGGAGATGCATTATTTTCTCGAAGATTGATACTTTTTTACAATTTTACATTTGTTTCAAAAGGCATAAAGTTATAAAGTGAAGTGTAAAATGGGAGGTTTTAAGCCACATGTTAATGCTTGCGTTGAAAAGTGAAAAGCGGGGGGAAGATCATCAAGTACTTTAAATTTTAACTTTCTTTCCATAAAGGGCTTAAAGTTATAAAGTGACCCTTGTGAACTTCACTCATGCTTAAGGGATAAAGTCAAATGTTGATCCCACTCAAAGTCAAAGCGGGAAGGTGGGTCGTCGGAGAACTTTAAGTTTTTGAGCTTTTTGTTGAAAAGAGTTAAAATTGTAAAAGTGAGCCGTGACTTCGCCATTCAAGTGAAGCCACGTGTCAAGCCTATATTAGAAGCGGATGGGCAGACCAAAATGTCTAAAATGCACAATCTCTATAAAATCATAAAATGCAAAAGGTGCCCCCAGGCCCACTTCAGCAAATCTCTTCCAGGTGGATGAACCATTTTTAATGTTGTAAAAGTGGGTTAATAGCTGCGATTCAATGCGTCTGGTTTTGCCGCCAGGCAGGTAAATAAGATTTAGAGGCATTGAAGAATTTAAAATGTGGGAATCTTGAACCATTTAGCTTCCTCCGTGAAAAGTTATGAGCATTTCTTCTTCTTATCTTGAAAGACTTCTTTTTCATTCCTAATTATCCTTCTTAATATTTTGATTAAAATTTTTGTGTCAAATTTTACACTGGCCAAGAATGTATGTTTTTGGAAGATATTTAGTGGGTTTTCTATGCCATTGTTTGGGGTTGGTTCTCTACTCTGTAGATGTAATATATTCAAAAGTAATCAATATAGAATTTTTCCCTTTCTTCCTCTGTTATTCCTTATTTCCTTGTTTGAATTTGCGAATCATCCATCTTTGCATGATAAGAAACTTTGTGTTCTTGTTAATATGATTTTGGGAACTTTGTAACTGTGACCAATTATATCCATATTTGAATGATTCCATCCTGCATCTCCTTTGATCAATACGTATAAGGTTATAATCTATTATTTATATTTCCTCAAATTATTGTTATGTTCTTCCTCTCTCATCTCCTAAGTTCTTCCATTCTTTTGTATTGATGATCTTTGGGCATAAAACATTTCAAAGTATCAGGAATCCACACTTTGAAAGTTGTACATTTGTATATAAGTTTTTTGCTTGCTTTTAATAAGGGCAACTCTCCCATAAAGAGGAGGGACTTGATGTCCCCTCTCCGTGTTTGTTAAAGTACCATTTAAAAACCCAACAATATCCAAATCATATTCCTGGATCTTGGAGACCCAATTACCTCTTCTAGATCCTGGTTCTTTTTGCATTATCATCGATTGAACTATATGTACAAACAAGACTTTGGTATTTCAACACATAGTATCTGAAATATTTTAAGGATCTCACCAGCGCGTACACATGGCTCTCAAAGGGAGTGTAATTAAGTTCGTGTTTCTTGAATCCAGAACTCATGAATGCAATAAGAGATTTGATTCCCTCTTGATTGTGTTGATTCAAGATGGAAAAGATTGTGTGCGGTGAAGCATACCAATAGATTATAAAATCCTTTTTAAAATAGGGACACACCAATGTAGGAGATTTTGCGATAACACCCTCAATTTTCTCAAATGCTTCTCTATCTTCCTTAGACCATTTGAAATATTCTTTTCCTTTCATTATATCAGTGTTTTCTTTACTCAGCTCGGTAAAATATGACATTAACCTTCTCAAAAAATTAACCTTCCCAAAGAATGAGTGGACTCTAGGCTTACTTGTAGGCAAGAAAAGATTCTTGATCGCTTGAACACACTCAGGATCAATCTTAGTTCCTTCTTTAGAAACAATATGACCTAGGAGTTTCCCTTCCATAACTCAAACACATACTTTTTTGATTCAGAGAGATCTTATGAAGTCTGCACATTTGTAATATTTTCTCTAAATCTCTTAGGTGATCTTCTCGCTTCTTTGAGAACACTGTCAAGTCATCTAGGTATATCATGATGATCTTGTATTTATAATATGTGAATGCCATATCCATAGCCCTTTGAAAAGTAGTGCGTCGACATTGATCAAACCAAAAAGGCATTCTTCTATACGTGAACATACCCCAGGGGGTGGTGAATGTGGTTTTATGTTGGTCTTCTCTAGCCACTTCAATCTGATTATAACCAGAGAAACCATCTAACATAGATAACATTTCTAATCTAGTTACTACCTACAGAATATGGTCCATGACTAGCAGTGGATAGTTATCCTTCAAGGAAGCTTGATTAAGATTGCGGAAATCCACGCAAATCCTAATTTCCCCATTTTTCTTGTGAACCGGTACAATATTAGCTATCCAAGTTGAATGTTGAATAGGAAACACTATTCATGCATCTAACATCTTTTGAACCTCATGGAATATTGTCCCTGCTATCTTAGGGATTATATTGTCTTTATTTTCTTAATGGAAGGTTACACTAGGTTTTAAGGGTATGGCATGCTCCATTTCCCTAGGTTGGAAAGACTTCAAAGTCTTCATATGAGTAAGCCAAGACGTCAGAATATTTGGTAAGGAGGCTTATGAATTTCTTGCGCTCCTCAGGTGAGCAACACTTACCGATGTTGACCAGGTGAGGTTTATCCTTGGTACCAATGTTAACTTGCTCATAGTCAACAAAATTTGTAGGTCTTGCCTGCTCTTTCTCTTTGATAAACATGTCATGTTTATCAAAAATTTCTTCAAGTGAAACCAATCCTTTTGGAATTTTATTTCCTTTGAGTTAAATGATGCCATCACCAAGATCTTCATTCTCAACTCCTTCTTGAATGGGTGAGGTCATCGATTCACAAAATGCAGAATCACTTCCTTCAAAGTACAATTGTTCAAAATTATCCCTTTTTTCCAAGAAAGCAATAATTTTTGATCATCATTGAATACTTGCCAATTTTCTGCATTTTCATGAACACTTGGCCTAAAACCATTTCAATGGTGTATTTGTCTTGATCAAACTCTTGAATGAGGAATCATTAATGAAGCTGAGACTGCTAGAGAATCTACTTTGTCATTCTTTTCACGAGGGATATATTTTATGGAAAAAGCATCAAGGTTTCTATCACATCCCACACTTTATTTCTATAGTGTCTCAAATGATCATTCTTTACTTGGAAACTGATTTTTAACTTGTTTCACGATCAATTCTACATCTCCAAAGACTTTCAAATTTTTGATCCCTTTCTCTTCTATAGCTTGAAGGCCAAGGATTAATGCCTCGTACTTTGCAGTGTTGTTAGTATTTGAAAATTGGAGTTTGTAAGAAAAAGGAAATATTTTACCATTCGGAGATATGAGCACTACTCCTGTGCTGGAACCTATTGAGCAACAACTTCCATCAAAATCAAGAGTCCATATCTCATTAGATCTTGGAAAGTGACCTCAGGTGCATGAACCTCTGTAGTCATCATATAATTACCCATACTTGAGTTTTGAAATAAGACCTGTGCATGGGGATCATCAGTTTTCATCACCGTGAATTTTTCCTGAGTTTATGACATTAGCTTCTTCATTTCTCCATTGATAGGGATCATGGCATGAGACCAAGTCCATTTGAATCTCACCACCCAAATCTCTACAAAATTTCTTGCTCAACAACATACCATATGAAGTAAAATGTTACCTAGAATGGTTACCTTAACTCGCTTATGAGGAAATTGGGCTAAAACCATTTGAGCGTCTTTAATCTGCCGATGATCAGAGGAACTTGTCTTGTCTCCATTGAGTAATAGGATCTGAATGTTCTCATACAAGTCAACCCAAGAGCATGTGCTACTTTTGCAGGCATCACATTATCTGAGGCTCTAGAATCTATAATGCAATTACTTAATTTGCATCCATTGATCAGAAAGGACATAAAGAAAGGTTCAATATTTTCATTTGAAGGTGTAGTGGCCACCATAATATTTTGAGTCTTCCCATCTTTGGGGTTTTCATAATTCCTTTGGAGGAATGATCAGTAGAGTTGCCTTTGATAAACTGGACCAATTTCTTGAGTTGATCCTTATTGGACTTCAAGTACTCTGCTTGTGACATGGAAATTTTTGTTTTATTGATATGATCAATGATATCAAATTTGGGCAAAATAACCATACTTGATGTCTCAGATACTAGTTCTTTCGAACTTGATGATGGCACACTTTTGACCTTTTCTTCGGGCTTGGTTGATACGGATGTGGAAGAAGAAACTTTCTTCGTAGCTGATTTATCAACTGATTGACTTGACAAAGGCCCTCCTTTCTTTAAGATAGTTTTGACCTTGGAAACCTCAGTCACCTTGGAATCTTTAGGAGTCTCATTTGTCTTGGATTCTTTGGAAGTTTCCTTAGTCTTAGATTCTTTTGGAAGTTCCTTGGAAACCTCTTTATCTCCACCTTAGTGGTATTCTGCTCCTTTTTTTGAGAGCGTGTGAAGACAACGAAGGATTGACTATTCATATCTTCTATAATTTCTTCATATTCGTCTTCTTCTTCTGAACGATACTCGAAGAAATGATTATTACTTTCTCCCTCAGGATCTTCAACTTCAGGTTCAAATGTTCCAGAATCTGGCTCTTCCTCGTCAACCTCAACAACTTCAACTTCATCATCACTTTCTTCAACAACATCACATTTTGAGTTAGTTGTGGGAGCTGCTTCAATAAAAAGCCTCGTGTAGAGCACCTACAATCCTAGCTCTATTGGGAACGTAGCCTTTTCTTGGGATTTCTTTGTAAGGAGCATGTTTACTACTTTAAGTGACTTGATTTTTCAAAGCCAACACATCATTAGCCAACTTAGTGAGTATAGCTTCGAAAGCATTGGGGGTTTCTTAACTCTTTCCCTTGAGGCATTTTTTCTTGAATTTTCTTGCCATGATTAAGTCATCCTCAATTTCTATGGCCATGGATTGAGCAAGTTCCAAAGTAGCCACTCTAGCCCTTCTCGGTGATAGCGCACACTTTTGGTTGTTGTGTGTTAATAAAGAAACATTTTTTCCATCAAGGTTTGGATGAATCCGATAGAACCTTGTTCACCATTTTTGTGAATTTAGCCATGAAATTCCTCATGGGTTATTGGCTCTTTCTTCACCTGAGATAGTTGGGCAAGAAGAGCATGTTCATCTTTTACCTTCTTGAATCGATCTTCAAACTTAGTTTTCATATCATTCCAATTTGTAATGCATCCATTTGGTAGATGATGAAACCAATATGCAACAACATCATGCAATGTTTCAACGAAGAGGTGAATAATAACATCTTCATATTCTACCAAAAAAATAACACATGTAGTGAAGAAGGCAGAAATATGGTCATCTGGTGACGTCTTCCCATCTCTGTCAAACTTGGGAAGAATCTTCCTCGATCCTCTTGGGAGGTCATGTTGAGCTGGTAAGGCCAATGGGCCTATGACATTTCCCCATGGTACATTGATTGCCATTTTGGGAAAGGTGGTATGTGAAGGCAAAACAATGTGAGCAAGGACAAGTGCTTGACTAGTAGTGATTCCTTCCTTGCTTGCTCTTTCAGGACTTGATGCAAGGCTTATAGATCTACGAGGTGTATTCTTCTTTGGAGGAGATAACTTGAAACCAAACTTTCCTTGAAAGTCAAAAATGGGATTAGATCGACCTTTAGCTTTTTCTCCTCGCGTAAACCTCTTTGTTGCCAGTTTGAAATCTTTAGTGAAGGATCACTGACATGTTTTGATCAGCTCTAGCCTTTTCTCTTCACTCTCTTTCTTGAGCTATTTACTTTGAATAATTCTAGCGACTCTCGTACTTGCTCTTCTTCATTATCTAGTACTGATGTGGCGAGATGAAAATGATAGTTTCTCATGCTTTTCCCAAATAACTTGCCTCAAATCTGATGATATATCTTCTTGAGTATCCAAAAAAATAAGATTTGGTTGAAGATAAGTGGGTTACCCGTAATAGTCATACAAATTATTACCTTGGTGGAAGAAGAGGGCCGTGTTGATGAACAATGATCAACACGTGTCCAGGAGGTCTTCTGGCCACAAGTGCGGGTACTCTTATTTTAAGGTCTTCAATGTAGATTTCTTTGTCAATAGATATATCAACAACCATACAAATTGCTGCAAACTTTCACGGTTTTCCTAAGCTACTGTTTGAAGGTTAGCAATAATGTCTCCTTGAAAATCTTCATCAGGGACAAGGTTTGGTTGAAGAGCTGGAGCTTGTGTAGAGGGGATAGTCATAAAGATTTAACTAAGCATTGGTTAACATTCCTAAATCCCTAGTAGATTCACCAAAAACTGTTAGCATATGGATTTTCACGCATGCAAATGACATGCAACAGTGTGGGAATGAAGTCCCTCCTCAATGAAGGTGAGGCTACCTTTATTGAAAACCAAAACTGTATTTACACCTGTACATTCAAAATTGTATGTGGGGGTGTTTTGGAACATCAATGGAAAGAAAAGTGAATGAGGGAGATGGAATGGAATGAAAGAAAGAAATGGAAAGGAATGAATAGAAGGAACATGCAAGAGTTAGGTAAAACATAGCCTAATATTGCAATAAGAAGAAGAATGCAAGATTTAAACATCTAACATCTAATGAATAAATAACACAAATAAAATGGAGTTTGAGTTAGCTAAACAAGAATTAGTAAAGGGTTTACATGAACATTAAATAGCACATGATCAAGTAAATAGTAGAGCTTGAGCCTTATCCATTGGGGGTGGGGTCCACCTATCTCAATCGTATGAGAAATGGACTCTCCCACCCATGAGAAAATATAGGAAATCATCCTACCATGTTGCTGGCAAAACAAGGATCCTAATTCTTTGCCAATTCAAAATATTTGAGATTTTGCAATGTATGGTGCATGTTTTCTTCTTCTGAAAAAAACTCGGGAGAAGACTAGCCTCATAAAGTACTTAAATTTGAGAATCTTACTTAGTATGGTATATAGGTCTAGAACTTTAGATTGGATATCCTCACACAGGTGTTTGATCCTAAAACATTGATCCATAGAACAAGTGAAAAAACATCACAAGAGTATACATTTCATGTATCAATTTTGTAAATTACTCCACCAGATGTTGTACTGAATTCCTTTGGTTGTGTTTGTTGATGAAGGTGTAAGGAATCTCTTCGATGAAGACTTGAATGGAAGAGAGTGCGGTATAGGCTTCATTGTACAAACTATCAAACTGAATTACCAAGTCTTCTAGAATCATTTTCCTGGCCTTAGCATGATTTAGCCATAGAATTCATGTCATATGATGATCAAACTCAAGTATCCCCTCTGAGGCTAAGAATGTAGATTCCATGCGAGAAAGATCCTGAAGACTTGGAAAAATCTAATCCAGTGTGATTAATTATGTAATGAGGCACTCCTTGAATGGAAACACTAGATCAAGGTAGGCATAAATATTCTCAAATATTTTTATCACCTCAGCAATTATTTTCAACCCACCACTTTCTATCTCAGAAACCCATGACCTTAGAGTGTGCCCTAGAGTGATCACATCCTTTGATTGATTGAGAATTTCTTGATCCAGAATAGCCACCATCTCTAGAACAGAAAAGAAGACTCAATTGGGTTGATCAAATGCTGAACATATGAAATCAACTGATTCTTTTCTTCCTTGAGTTGGGAAATTTGAGATTTGTATCTCTCCAACCTTTTAAGCACACTATTCATTGAATCCTTTGCCATAGCAACATCACTTTCAAAAGTGGTCTTACCAAGGGCTATCTTGGATACTTCATAGTTAGTGGTGTCATGTCCCCACGATCCTTCTCAGTAGTAGGAACTACAATTTCTGCAAACTTATCTCCGCTATCATCAATCACTACTCTGGAGAATACCTTAGGATTTTTGGGCACAACTTTATTGGAGAGGGAAGAAAGAGACTCCAAATAAATGTTGGCCACTTTGACCAATCTCTTTCTCTTTTTTATTTCAGAGTCAACCCAGGTCAATGTTTCATTCATTAATTTGACAAAAAAAAGTTGAGAACTCGAAGAAAAATCATCTTTGCCTTTCTCATGACTAAAACCCATAGGCAATTGTTCTGTGGCCTCTATCCTTTGTGAAGTAGCATTTTCTACACATTTTTTATTATCCTCATGTTCTTGTGGAATATCCTTATCACCTGGATGTTCGGAAGAGTTAGATATTTCTACCACTGGGATTTACTTGGATTTTGGTGTATGACATTGATGATTTGGATCTTTGGTAGGTCTATTGGAACTCTCGGTTGATGTGAATAGATGAGTTTGGGGTACTTTTCCTTCCCGAAGATGCACAATCTTTATCGATCCTTGAGAAACCACTTCTTTATTAGAGAGAGGCTTGGTAACCACCGACTTTGCCTCTGAGATGTGTGTGATGATGTCAGTGGGGACTGGTGCGAAGATTTTGCACCACCTCTTTATGTGTAAATCTTCCTTTCGTTGGAAAATTTTGTATTTCTAACATATGTTCCTGAAATGGGAGAGGATTGGCTATCTAATTCTCATACCACATCATAGTCCTTTTTAACACAGGTTGATTCATGACATCTAGAGAAGTTTCATCTCCTCTACTCCAATCAATACTAGGGAGTGGAGTGAAAACTATTTGATCATAGGTAGGATCTATAAGATCAATCCCATTATCAACAAGGGTCAAGGGAGGATCCCTCAATCCATAATTTTCTATTTGAGCCAGTGTGAGATGAGAAAATTTTCATCGTCTTACCTCCCTATCATCCGCACATTCTACCCAATAGTCTTCTATGTTTTCCTTGTGCTTATATCTTTCTCCTAGGGCTTTTTCCATGGATCCTTTAATATCGAATTGAGCCTTGTTTTGAAAGGATGTATAGTTATGAGAGAAAATTATTTTTCCATAAGTTTTGCACTATGGGAATTTAGACATTTGTATTCCCCAATCTGAATTGGGAAATGAATACCTCCTTTATGTTTATCCACCAAGTAGGCAATGGATTTTGAAAATCGATGTGAAAGTTCCATCAATGTTATTTTATCATTGACATATTTAGGAAGTTTGTAAGGAGCTCCCACAAATCCATCAACTCGTATATAGGAGTAAGAGGGAAACTGGATAAACCAAGTTCCCCATTGTTTTATCACCGCCTTGGCATCTTCTAAAAATATTTCCTCTGGGTTTCTCCTTAGTGACCAGGATTATATAGAATAGGAAAGCATCGTTTACCCTTCGAAATGGTGAGAACCATTCTTGAACTCCAACTGTGGGTAAAAGTGAAAAACACTATTCTTTCTAGGACCCATTGTACCTCTAGTTGTTAGCCCTGAAAATATCCTCCTTCTTGCTACAACATAAATCAAATAAGAGGTCATATAAAAATGACCTGTCATCCTTACCTCAATCAATTGCTTATGGAGAGTATTGCTAATGATACTTGCCCAATCAATAAACATATTTGCATCAAGAATGATACAAATGAACTTGTACATCCAAGGATGAAAATTTCTGGTAGAAGGAAGACCAAAAACCCTGTTGAGGAGAGTAATCATATCCCCTATTTCTTCATGAAATTCTACCCAAAACAACTCTTTGGGAATTCTTGAAGTGTGAGTTTTTGGTTTGACCAACCAGTTTTTACTTACCATCTTCGACCATCTCAAAGGATTCTCATCCCAAAACTATTGTGCCAATTCTTGCGTAATGTCAACATTTTCTTCATTGAGTTACACTCTTAACGAATATTCTATATGATTTGGAGAATTGAGTGGAAGGTTCATTTCTGTCATTAAAAATTCCTCGATGCTCGGGTCATAATGTTCAACACAAGCTAGGAAAATTCAGGGCATTGTATGGCAACGAGAAATGTTGTCACTTGAGGTAAGCCAAGCAACAATAAATCGTTTGTGAGAAAACCAATCCTCCCTTCCCGTCTTACCTTGGCATAGAATAATCGAACCATATCTATGTGACCCATATCAATATCCAAAATATTATCATATGCTGAATTTAAGGATGATGTTGGAACTAACCCTTGATATGCATATTTTAGCGCTAACTTATTGGAAAGTTCACCCATTACTTATTTTATTTTTTTAAATTTTTAATTGTTTTAAAAAAAAAGAAACACGGAAAGCCAAAAGAAAACCAAGACACTAGAAAGGTGTTGGGTCTAAGTCTCTGGACCACCATTGCCACAAGAATAATACGACTCTTTGTATTAAAAAATCGAAAGAGATTTAATGAATTCCAAATTCAAAACAAACACACAAAAAAATTGAGGCAAAGCTCAAATCACCATCCGAAAATAAATAAAATTTTAGATCACTTTTACACTTTCAGCAACGCGTTGAATCTTCGAAGCTCCTTATTATTATTTTTTAAAATATTCACTATGTGCGTGAATATCTCCATCCACCCTTGACGCGAGAAAGTTGTTGTCTCCTCAACATGCGTAGCACCATGAATATCTTCTTTTTAAAATAATAAATAAAAAAAACTGCGTTGAACTTCCATCAATTGTGCATGAGCGGATTTCCATTTTTGGCTAAATTTTAATCTTATTCCTCACTCAAAAATATGCGTGGAAATTGGCTTTAACTGTTTTTTTGTTTCTCTTTGGAGGTCATGGGTCATCTAAATAGATACGTGGTTTTGTTAGGCTCCAAACACATGCTGCATGGAAAGCTTGTTTGTTATTTCTTCTGCAGGCTTGAGACACCTTCAACTTGCGTGGAAACTTGACAATGAACAACAGTTAAAATGTGGGCCTCTGTTTTGGCATTTTACCTTTGTCTTTTTTGCGCTACGTGGGCATTATCCTCATCTGGTGCGTTGAATTTTGTCTTCAATCCTACATGGATAACTCTGCAATGAACAACTTCCAAAAACAAATTAATCACGTGGTCTTTCACTTTCGGGAATGAGATTTCAGATCAACCTGACTATGGCATGCATGGACTATTGTTTTGGCTGCGTGGATTCCTCCTGAATATTCATTTGATATTATTCCTCCTTTTTAAGAATGCGTGAAAAATGCTTTTTTTCTTTCTTCCTTACCTGCATGGATTGCCTGGCATGGATCTTCTCTGAATATTGCGTGGAATTTGAGAGAAAAATACAATGAGTGAGCTTGGTTATGGGCAAATATATCCTCTTGGTGCGTGGAAACTATCCTTGGGTTTGCATGGAAAGATTGTTCTCTACCTAAAGGCTACGTGAAGGATCTTGATTGGCTTCTAGCTGCTGCACAAATTAACAACAAACAAAAACAAACTAACAACTATGTGGAATTTCACCTTCTTTGTTGCATACGGGATTTGTTTGGTAATTTCACCTTTGCACATGCATGAAATTGCCTTCACCTTTCTAAGCGTGGATCTCAGAAATTTCTTGCTATTGCTTCCCTCCAATGGAGACAACTACCTAAAACTCTCAAGGTTTCCTGGCTCTAGCTAATGCTCATGTCAAGTTTCTGTGTGAAAGTTAGGTAGTGTCTGTAGAATAAGCTTTTCCTTCTTCTGGCTCTGGATATCTGCAATATCTCCTTGTTTCTCCTTCTTCCCAATTTCCTCTGCTTCTACAACCTCTTGTAACCATCTCCTCATCAATTCTGGATGATAGAAGCAAAATTAAAATTGTCTACGGAAATTGGAAGTGGAAGAAAAATTGCCCCCGACACTTGCTCACGGCAATTATGACAATTAATAAAAAGAAGAAAAGTTCCCCAAGTTTGTCGAACAACTTCCATGAGTATTAAATTAATATTTATTAATTAAAAACCCATAAAATTTAATAAATATTAATTAAATAATTAAAACACGGTTTATGGCGTAAAGGAGAATGACTTATTCAAAATGAATGAAATGAAAGCCGATTGACCATGAGAATAAGACGATGGCGATGGAGGATAAAAATTATGCAAAAGAACAGTTTGAAATTTATATATATATTTTTAAAAAATTTGTAAAGTCAAAATTAGGCGATAACACATTCTACATCTAGTTACTTGCTCACTACTTAATGTGTGACTCGAAAAGAGCAACCTATGACAAAATTCTACACACACACATAACTACATTGGGTTTGAGATGTAGAGTATCGCTCAATGATAATTCCATTAATTTGGTAGCTACGAGATAGTCGACCCCTTCATATGAATCCTTCTTTTTAGGGGTTTGATGTTTTGTATGGGGTTTTACAAGTGATTTTTTCATTCCAGTTTACAAAGACATCCGGAAAAGTTTAACGACATACACACGACAAGAAGTTAATAAGTGTGAAATTCTAGTGACCCTCTACCGGGATCAGGTTTTCACCATTTTCGTAGACTAGGGTGCCCAGTTGCGAGACTAGGGTGCCCTAGGTGCCCCGATCCCTTTTTAGGCGCCCACCAAACCAAATCACTTGGATCTACATTTTATCGGCTCGTATGCAATGGTCTCCCATTTTTGTTAAAGTGGTCTTCACTGTGACACGGTCCCAAGGAATCTTTGAATCAACTAAGGCTCTTCCAACTATTTTTTCACATTAGGGTTTTATATTTTATTGCTTAGTTTGCTTGAGTTATTTCCTTCATTTATTTAGTCATTATTTATTGCAAACTTGCATTATATTAGGTATATGTTTCCATATTTAGCTTAATCGGTAGTCTTGAATCATATCCATTGGGCATGGAGTCAAGTTTGAACTTGAAAATTTATCTCAAACTTTACAATTGTTCTTGAACGTCTATTTTGAAGCCGATCTTTTAGAGTTTTGGATATATCACTTGAAACAACCCTAAAATGTTATGATTTTCAACCATAGAGGGAGGAAATTGAAATGGCTTGTGTATAATTGCAATGGACTTCTAAAACCTAAATATAAAATAAAAATATTATACATGCTTAAAATGAAACATGTAGAGTGTGCACAAGAACTTATTCAGATGATCACCACAATATTGAAGAAAGGAACTCAATCACTTATCAACACATAAGAGAAGGAGGTAACCTCGATACAACAACAAGGAACACAACAACAACTATGTACAAGATGCAACAATACAAATTAAAGAAAAGGTTTGAGATAGATCCTATTAATTGGGATCTTAAGTACCTCCCCATTAAGTTTGGAAAAATCAAAAGAGTTAGCTTGCTTGCATGTAGTAATGATGTATGTCCCACTCAAAATTGCATAAAACTTATAGTGTTTCCCTAGTTTAGCTCTGTCTACATCTCATTTTAGGAACAAATCTCCTATTTTGAAAGCTTGAACTTTAGCTTTTGGTCAAACCATCACTTGGTTGAATTTTGATTCTCTTCTAACTTTGATCATGGCGGTATATTTTTGTTCTGCAAGTTTAACCAACTCCACCATTTTAATTGTTATTTGATCCTCACCTTCAAACTCTAATTGTTGATCTAACTCCAATGAAGGTAATTCCAGGAGATAAGAGAAGCCTAACTTCTCTACTATATAACAAGGATGAAAAGAGAATTGCCAATTACTTTTTTTGATGTGATCCTATCAACCCATAGAGCATTTTTAAATTTGGTGTGCCATTGCCTTTGATTGATCTCCATTGTTCTCTTCATGATTTTGATCAAGTTCTTATTAGTAGACTCTACCAAACCATTACCCTGAGGGTAGTAATTGGATTTTAGAGTGAACTTAATTTTGATGTAGTTCTTATTAGAGTCCAATAAGAGATTTTAGATGCTAGGAAGGATTTTACATTATCAACCATAATGGTTTAGGCAACCCCAAACCTTGTCACAATGTATTCAAGAAAATCAAGGATAGTTGATTCAATAGCTTTCTTGAGTGCCACAACCTCTATCCACCTAGTAAAAAAATTAGCTATTGTCAAGGCCTACTTATGACCCTTACTTAACATAGGATTGATCATACCAATAAAATCAATCCGCATTGAGAAAAGGGTTCATTTGCCAAAATAGGATGAAGAGTGAGTGTCACAATATTCTTTTTACTAGTCAAGAAAGCACATTATTTACATTTTCTGACCCATTGATGAGTATATGCGAACAATGTGGGCCAAAAGTATCTCGATTTTATAATTTTCATCATTGTGGCCTTGGTTGAGAAGTGTCCATCTAGAGAATCCATTATGGAACTCCACCAAGAATGTGTTCACTTATTCACCCGCAATGGACCTTAGCAATACTCGATTGAGGTTCTTCTTGAAGAGAACCCCGCTAATTAATGCGTAAGGAATGGATTACAACCTTAAGTGGCATCTCTTAACTTTACTTAAGATGAGAGGATAAATACCCATGGACAAAAATCTACACATATTGTTAATCCAACTACTATCATTATGTGGCTCTATGGAAAGTTTCTATTGTTATTGATCCTCTTCCATGAAGAAGGAGGTATCTTGATTAGATTTAGCATCAAATTCCAACTGCTCACATAGTGCTTTGCCTTTTAACAATTATGTGGCCTCAGACGGTCACGTCATACTCCATAATCTTGGTCCCCCACTCAACTCTCTTTTCAATAATTTCCACTCCCATGATGAAGTCTCTCACAATGGGATGTGAGACTAAAAATTTGATGTGGCTAATAACAAACACGCTCTTAAATTTCTTGAGAGATCTCATGATTGTGAAGACCTACTTTTCTACAAGATTGCATTTTAACTCATGATCCTTCAATGTTTAATCGAAGAAAGTCACCGATTTCTCTAGACCCTTATCATTTTTCTATGTAAAATTCAAGCGGCAATGTTGGTTTCAGCCCCACAAACATATATGATGAAATCCTTTGAATAGTTAGGGTTGATAAGCATGGTGCTTGAGAAATTTCCTGCTTAAACTTGGTAAATATTTCTTTTCCTCCTGCTGTCCATTTGAAATCTACATCCTTCTTGAGCATCAAGGTAATGGGATTGACAAGTCCTGCAAAGTTAGGAATGAACTTCCTAACAAAATTAATCTTACCAAGAAAATATTGTAGATCCTTCTTGTGGGTTGGTAAGGAGAGAGAAAGGATAATGGATATTCCTTCGTGGTTAATGACAATATTGTATTTTGAAATAAAATTACCAAAATGTTTACCTCGGACTGGAAAATGCACTTCTTTGGGTTAATAGACACCTTAAATTCCCTACATCTTTCAAATATTTTCTCAAGATGAATGATATGTTCTTTACTTTGTCTTGAGAAAATAGCGATGTCATCCAAATAGATGAGGATGAAATAATTTATGTAACCCTTGAATGCAATATCCATGGCTCTTTAAAATTTGGCACCTACATTTGAAAGAATGAAGGGAAACTTCTCATATTCCCTTGAAGGATACCCCAACTCACATCACTAGATACCAACAAATGAAGGGATAAATAAATGTTGATCAAACAACATGAGGTGTCTATCTTTCTATTCTAGTCAAAAATATTGGAAGAACTCTATGAACACTTCGAGCATTATCAAAAAGAGTTATTAGATCCATAAAACTATAATATTAAACTCATGAACATCCTTTCTCAGGTACAAAGCACCATTTCTAATGAAGTTCAAATTTTTTTGAAATGTCTAGATTATTGTAGATCAATGCAAGATACAGTTGATCATTGGTTGGAGATTTTGATAAACACCATAATTCTACACATGAGAGAAATTTTGAATGCAAAGTGTTAATATTCATTTCAATATTGAGATGTTAAAAGGTTCCTCCAATATAGTGAATTCAAGGGTCTTCATCTTCTAGATCTCCATCTGCGGGATAATTTCTTGTGCTCCCTTCTTGTTTCTTCCCACCTTCTCTTTCTTCGTGAATAAATCACATTTTTCTAAAATTGAGTTTGTGCACTTGGTGATTTTTATTTCTTCATTGGGGATGCACTTTTTCCAATTTTGTCTTATTTACTTAAGTGATTTAATATTCCTTTATTATAAAATTAATTTTCTTAAAATAAGGAAAAGTAACTTATTTTAATCTGGAATATGAAAAGTCACATGGTAATATGAATCTTATATACTATTTGGATGATTAAAAATAAATGATGATAGAGAGTGTACGGTATGAGTGTGGTACAAAACTCACTAAGACGTAAAAATAGACAAAGATGATGTTTATGGAAGGAGGGCCTCTAAACTTAGATTGGATTGGTTAAGGTGTGGCTTCCGAAAATATTTTTCTCCCTAAATAATAAAATATTACCCAAGCGAGTATGGTACTATTGCTAGTTTTTGGCTTTACTTTACCCCCTTCATAAAATAAGTCAAATTTTACTTTTCTCAAAGGATAAAACCAATGTCTCCACTATGGATATCTTTGATTCTAATCTCTCAAAAAAGGTGTACTAGTCAATTGGGTGTGGGTTTCCATTTCGTCATCTAGTTCACTCAAGGCGCTAACTACTTTGGGGTTCCTGTGGTACTCCTCATAACGAGTTTCTAGCCCCTAAAAAGAACTTCCCATTATTCAACAATATCGGGAATAATCGTGTCTCCAAAAATTTAATTAAAAGAGTTTTATAAAAATTGTAATAAAAAGGGTGATAAAAGGGTTTTCTTGAATCAACGACCAATGGAAACCTATAAGAACAATCCTTGTAAGAATGGTCCTGCAAACAAAGAGTTAGAATTTTTTCCTTGAGGTAGACAAAAGAGAAAACAATGAAAAACAAAATCATGTTTCTAATTCTCAAGATCACTTATAAAAGTGTGAGAGAAGAGCATACACATGAATTTGTTATGTTTAGACAAAAATGGAAGCTAATAATAAAATAAGCACTTAAATTAATTAACTACAACAAACTTGTAAGAAATGAGTCAAAATAACCTAAAACAGAGGTTAGAAGAAAAATAACTTGTCGGAAAATACGAAAAAAGTGAGGGCACACTAATGCATGCACTTGATGCACTAACATTAACAAGTAACACTAGCACGTGCACAAGGGCATAAAAACATATAATATAACTTAAAAATGGGCAATATAATAGAAACATGTGTAATGTAAATTTATTTGTAACGCTAGCGCATTGATAAGCACACTAGCGCATATAGAGACGAAAATGCATGCATAAAGATGCTAGTGCACACACATGAACGCTAGTGCAAAGCTCATGAAATGCTAGTGCAAGGAATCTGGAAATGGTAAAAAATTAGCAAAAACAACCATAAACCTTTTTTTTATTTTTTCTCCTTCTCTGTTGCACTTGAGAACTTGAAATTTGAACGTCAAGGTTAGAAACAAACAAGAAAAACACAAAAATGATTAGATTACTAAAATGTAAGCTAAAAATGATTAATGAAGTGTGGGAGTCCCATCGAGCGTGTCAAAATGTGAGTAGTGAAAAACTCAACTTGAAATGAAAGATAAACAAAAATTAAACAATTTACCTCTCTCCAAGATTTTCCTTGTAAACCTCAAGTAAGATTATGGAAGTCTTCAACTTGTAGAATCTTGTATTTTAAAGGATTTTGGATGCTCTTGAAATGTTCTCCAAATGTAGAAATGCAAATGCTACGAGAAAATAGACACGAGGATGCATATGGTAATTTTGGTAGAAGTTGGATGCAATTACACAAATCTTCCAAGGATGATTTATAGAGGATTGACATGGTTTTTATAGCTGAGGTGAGGCTATAAATATTGGATCAAGGTTTGAATGGGTTATAAGTTCATAATTATAATTTTCTGAAATAGCCATTAGATTTGGTTAGTGCGATTCAACTTTCTAGGGGTAATGAATGCTTGGATTTTTTTTTCGAGAAGATGGTTGTACATGTAACTTTGCCCCCACCTTTGTAGTGTTCTAGAAGTAGAGTTGATTGGAGTGTGAGTTGATAAATATGATTATTGAAATAACTAATTAAATTAGTTAAAGGGGTAAGGTTATAGCTTAAGTGTAATTAAAATTAATTTAATTAATTCTAAAAGGGATGTAATAATAGAATTAATTTGATTAATTCTAAAGGAATATGATAGATTTAATTGAATTAAATCTAAAAGGGATAAATACTCAAAGTATGAATTAATTAATTTAATTAATTAATTCTAAAGGGGATGTGAATAACTTGAGGATAGGTTAGGAATAAACACGTATTTTTAGCGTGTTTACGGTTATAGTATAAAAACCAAAATTTTCCTCCAAGTTTTAATGGTGTAGGCGTTTGTTAGATCTATGGTATTTGGGCCATATATTTTAATTCGTGCCACCAAATTAGTCAAAAGTGGATTCATTGGAAATATCTTCAAGAATTTTATTAAAAGGAATATTTTTGAGCTCGAGACATTGTATTTTAGAGTAATTCCGAATCAAATCCCATGTTTTCTTTTCTATCATTTGATGTACAATTAAATGTAAATGTAAACCTCAAATGGAGGATTTTGATCTCTTGATCCCAAAATCGATTTATTTAGAGATCACATTCACTAAGGAAGCACCATTTTGCATCAAGTTAGAAGTATAACTTTCGTGTTGTAGGGATTTTCAATTGGTAGTTAGATTTCCTACCTTCAATGTTTATAACAACATTTTGGGTAGGATTTCAACTTCCAAGATTCACCTTCCTCGACTTTCTTCTCGTCCTCTTCTCTATTATATTAAATGAAAAATATGTTCATTATAAGGGCTCCTCCCTTTGGAATGTGATTTGGCTCTATTATTTTGAGAGCATGTTATCAACAAATTCTGATTTGACAAAATTATTAAGAGTTTCAATTTTTTTTGAAATTTTCAAATCATATTTTATTTTTCAAGAGTTTCCTCATTTCATTTGTCTTAACATCCTAAGAAAAGCCCTTTTAGTTTCGCCCCATTCTGATGAACAATTCATTTTTTATGCTCAGTTCAAGTTCAAGATTAATTAATTAATATTTTAATTAATTTCCTCTTATTTTCCAAAAATAAATGAATTAATTTAATTTGGGAAAAATTAATTATTTATTGATTTTAAAAACCAAAATGGGAAAAGCTTCCTGATTTTGTCCTGAATGCCAAATTAGCTCTCCACTTCCCTTTTCTCCCTTTTCGACAAAACTTTCATTTTCTCCCGCTTGTGGGAAATTCCTCATATTTTCTGCAAGCACAACAAAATATCTATTGGAACATAATGATTAATTGGTTTGGCCAACCCTTAATGTATATGGGTTCATCACTAATATATAGGTTAATATTTAATAATATGAAATATTTCTATTTCTATTATTAAATATGCTAACCTAGGTATATACTTTACGTTAAATATTTAATATCATGAAATGCTTATATTTTTAATATTAAATATTATAAACCTAGGTGTATGTGTCAACCATTTTAGGTTGAAAAGGTGGGTTGGGAGACATATCCGATCACCTTATATAAAAAGGACTTTAGGTCCTCATTTGATGTATTTGGGAAATATATCAAATGTGTGCAAATCAAGTGATTTGGTTTTACCCTTGTAAATAGGGTTTCAAAGGAGGAGGTGATCTTACTTTGGATGTAAAATAAGTTCTCTAAATTAAAAGGTTATTTTCAAAGTGGTTTTTACCCTATTGGGGTTTCCACTATAAATATTGTGTCACATGTGTTATTTATTTTATGTAAGTATTTCTTTATTTACTTATATTATGATGTAATCTTTATTTAAATATTTATTGTAACATTATGTAATATGTAAGTTGATTAAATCATATTTATTATAATCCTCAAATTCTAACATGGTAAAGAAACGAGGTAAATTAAATAAATTAAGATAAAATGGTTTAAAATATAAATTTTATTAGATTTGGTTTATATATATATATATATATATATATATATATATATATATACTTTTAACTTTGGTCTATGTCATTTAAACCCCTTTAATAAGGGTTATGTGTTTTTAATATAAAAACAATATACTATAGTTTATAATTTTTATGAACTATATGTTATTTTTTATTTTCATTCTATAAATTATATACATTTTTTTAAAAAGTTTATATATATTTACATTATAAATTATAATAGGTTATTATAATGTGTTAAAATATAACCTCCTAATATTATACGAAAGAAGAAATTCTAGAATTTCACATTCGGAAATATACAAGTTTTGGCTTCATTAAATTTGATGATTCAAATGACCGTCATGGTAGACCAAACATAAGACAATATGATGGTCATTTAGAAGTCAAATTTAAGCTCGTACGTTCCAAAACTTCAATCGTGTTAAAATTGATGGTCAAATGACCGTCAAGATAGAAAAAAAAGTCATTATGACGGTCATTTAGACGTCAAATTTAAGTTGGCCGGATTTTTGTATACATTAATTTTTGTAGAAATTTGAAGTTATGCATTCTTAGGGTCTCTTCTTCACTTCTATATGGTCAAATTTTTTTAATATAAATTTGGGGTATAATGCAGAGCCCTTTATAATGCGGGTTATTATTTTGATCATGGGAGGTTAATTTGTATGCATTATAATGATAGAATTAGTTATGATCAAATAGTTTCTTTATATCTGTAAAATTTAGATATGATTATATGAAAAGTATTATTTTTATCGATAAATATGTATCTAACTATGTGGTACATTATATATTATAATGGGGTGTGTTTTACAGGTTTAGGAAAATAATGACGTCCAACTATTTCTGTCTTGACAAAACCCAGATCCTGAATGAAACCAACTACAACATTTGGGTCAAAATATAATTTATGGCGAGGAAACTCTTGACGATTGTTTGCTTCGGATATGAGATTGCTCTCCACGGTCGTCAAGCAACTATATATAACATGAATGCATTCTTGCAACGAATGTAAGATGCTCTTTCTATGTAATGTGAACGATGAGTACCTTCTACACATTGGTAATATCGAACATCCAAAAGAGGTATGGACACAACTAGAATCCATGCATGAAGGATACTTGGTATATCAAGGATAGTAATGAGAGTATAATAGCTGAAGGAATTCAAAGAAATGATCTATATCTTTTTTATGATTTCTTTTCTGCATCTTGTTTTATATCTCAGAGTTTGAATAATTCAAAACTATGGCATGAAAGGTTAGGACATGTTAATTATCGAAGTTTATATGAAATGTATAGATATAGTCTAGTGAAAGGTTTACATGTGTTGTCTTCTTCTCTTGAAGTTACTTCATTAAATGCTTCTAAATGATGGTTTTGATTCTGATTTAGTAAATGGCCATGATGATGTTTTTATGTTATAGATGTTTCTAAAACTCTTATCTTCCTAGATAAAAAATTAAATTGGGCTCAACATGTGTTAGAAAACTCAAATCCTATTAACCTTAGGAAAATGACCAGAAGCCATCATATGTACCATGCATTAATTACCTTGTATGAACCTAAGTCGTGAAGTATTATAGGGTCTAGGTGGATATACAAAGTAAAATATAATGGTGATGGTAGTATTAACAAACATAAAACTAGACTTATTGCTAGAGGTTTCACTTAGAAACTTGGTATTGATTATGTTGAGACATTTCCTATAGCTAAAATGAGTACTTGTTATGGCCTTATTTGCAATTGCCACTCAATTTAGGTGGGAAATCCACCAAATGGATAAGAATTTTTTTTTTTGAAGATTTAAAAGAACTTTACATGTTTCAACATAAAGGATTTAAAGAAACTGGTAAAAAAACTATGTTTGTAAGTTGAGAAATCCTTGTATGGTTTAAAACAAGCTCTTAGAGCTTGGTATGCAAAAATTGTTTCATTTTTTACACTATTAGGTTTTGTTAATTATTCTTCTAACAATGATATATTCATTAAGCAATAAGGCTCGCATATTATCATTATATGTATATATGTTGATGATTTGCTTATGTCTAGTGACAATTTTGATTTAATTCATAGGATTAAAGAGAAATTGAAGTAGTACTTTAAAATGAATGAGTTAGGTCTCTCACATCATGTTATTTGTATGATTGTATTTCATTCTATTGTTATTTTTCAAAACAAAATATGCAACCATTGTATTGAAAAAGTTTCTTATGATTGATTGTAAACCATTTTCTACTTCAATGGAAGTTGGAATAAATATTGATCATAAATCTACATATGAAAAATGTTGATCCTATTTTATATACATTGTTATTTGATAGTTTGATTTATCTAACTATAAATAGATCAGATATTTTCTATACAAAAGGAATTACTTCAAGGTTTATGCAGGAACCTTTTTTAGAGATCATTGGAATCTTGTAAAAAGAATTTTTAGATATTTAAAATGAACCATCAATTATGGGTTATATTATAATAAGAATGAAAATGATATCTTATATGAATTTTGTGATTCTAACCATACTGATGTTGTGTTATAAAATATATTGGATATGTGTTCAATTTTTTTGGTGTAGGAACCATTACTTGGAACAACAAATACAATCAACAGTCTCCATTTTTCTACTAAGGCAGAGAAGTACAATGGAAGAAGTAAAAATACGTGTGGCTGCAATGACTGCTGGTAGAGATACACATGGAAGCTAAAGGAAGTATTTATTTTCTATGTGGTGGTCGAGTTGTATTATTCTTGATTAAGAATCCACTTGAACAAAGAACATTGAGATAAATATACACTTCACCCGTGAGAGAAGGTGCAAAGTGATGAGATAAATCTCAAGTTCATGTTGACTAAAGAGCATGTTGCCGACATCTTCACAAAGTCCATGAGTACTGCAAAGTTTTGTCACTTTCGTGAAAATCTTGGATTGTCAGAGTTGCCATTGAGGGGGAGTGTGCATAAAAATTTCACCTCCTAATGGAACTTGGTTTTTGTAAAAAAGACCTTTGGGCATGTATACCTCCTCAATTTTTTTTTTAAAAAAAGAAGTGTAGAAATATCTTAAAGACGGTCTTGATGAAACTCTTTAGTGTTATTGAGTTTACTGGTAAACATCTAAATACAGATTGTTAAGGGAGGTCATTAGTTGTAAAAGGCTCCTATATGCTTTGGGGTTCAATAACCTTTTATGAGAACCTATGAGAACATGTAAAACTCACAAATCATACTTAGCCACTTTGATCATGGGATGATATTTGGGATTCCAAATTCTTTTGTACTAAAAGATAAATTGAGTATGATGGTGTTATAATTCCTTCAACCGATATGCTAGCCTACAACCTTTATGGTTTAATGATTGTAAATCTGTAGTGTACCACAGCAGATAATCTATTGGCATATGTTATGTTATCCCACTTAACATTAAGGGGAGTGTTATAACATAATGATTAGTTAGTCTAGCCAACCCTTAATGTATATGGGTCCATCACTAATATATAGGTTAATATTTAATAATATGAAATATTTATATTTCTATTATTAAATATGCTAACCTAGGTATATATACTTTAAGTTAAATATTTAATATCATGAAATGATTATATTTCTAATATTAAATATTATAAACATAGGTGTATGTGTCAACCATTTTAGGTTGAAAAGGTGGGTCGGAGACATACCCGATCACCTTATATAAAAATACTTTAGGTCCTCATTTGATATATCAAAGGTGTGCAAATCAAGTGATTTGGTTTTACCCTTAGTAAACAGGGTTTCAAAGGAGGAGGTGATCTTACTGGATGTAAAATAAGTTCTCTGAAGTAAAAGGTTATTTTCAAAGTGGTTTTTACCCTATTGGGGTTTTCCACTATAAATATTGTGTCACATGTGTTATTTATTTCCTGTAAGTATTTCTTTATTTACTTATGTTATGATGTAATCTTTATTTAAATATTTATTGTAACATTATGTAATATGTAAGTTGATTAAATCCGTATTTATTAGAATCCAAATTTTAACAATATTTTACGACAAAATATATCCCATTTTTCCATGTGGAGAAATGGAGGGGAATTGTCAGCCTACTTTGCCATTGTCATGGGCAAATGGTTAAATTCTTCCCTTATTCCCCTGAAAATTAATGCCCACTACCCGAAGAAATTAGAGATTGGTTATTAACAGGAAGAAGGAAGAAACATTACAAATTAAGAAAGCTTCTGGGATATTCATAACCTCTCTCACGAGGACTCTACGACAAAATACATGCGAGAGAAATATTGACAGAGAAGAAGTTTTGAAGCTTTTTATTTCCAACTCTCTATTATTTCCCTATGAAGAAACATTTTTCGAGAAGTATTTTTCCCAAGATCCTAAGGTTTATATGTTTTCAGGGAGGTGATACACAAATCAAGGAAACAAAACTATTCACAAAGGTCACACATAAGCAAGAACCTTGACATCATTTCGACAGGCCACATGCCACACTCAGGGAGGTAATACACGCCAATGAAGAAAGTGCGGACCACGTATTAGCTGTGAGTGAGTGTTTATGTAGACCTATTAACAAAGGTCACACAAAGCAAAAGTGGGAGGAAGCAATGCATCCCAAATCCATCAAATTCCAACACGCCTACCATGAGGGAGTCAAAAGGCCACACAAGAGTGAAAAGAAAGAAATAGTTCACGCACGGCCAGGGAGAAGACACTCCACGTAAGAGTAGGGAAACAAATTGTCCACACAAATGAAGAAGAAAACAGCCCACCCATTTCAACGTAGTTATCCACACATTCCTTCCTTTCCAAGTACACACTCACTAACACAAAGCAGCCAATAATAGTTTATCCCTAGCCTACGTAAACAAGCTTGAATTTTTCAAACTTACAAATTAAGCCCAACCCAATTTGATGCTATTCAAAGCTTGAACTCAAAAAAACTAACTATTTTCTATTTTGGAGGTAGCTTGGTTTCAAGGCCGAGCCCATAACATTTTGGCATGATTTATAATTCGAGCCCAAGCTCATCTTTTCATTATATAGCGAGAGATCGTACCTGAGCTCAAGCTCATATTACCATTATTGGAAAAATTGTAACCTAGAATTGCTTGGTTTTATTTTAAAAATAATAATAATAATAATAATAATAATAATATAAAGACCCATATTTTCCTTATGGTTACAGTGGTCTGGAGACTAAAACTTGACAACCGTTTTACGTGCTTCCTTTTTCTTCCTTTGAAATTCTTAATGGCTGAAAAACCTAACAAATCTATGGGAAAGTAAAAAAATCCATAGAAAGGTCAAACAAGTCTGCACTCAAATATGAATTCCAAGGGATCATTCCTCCTACTTCTATCAAATTTGTGTATGATAATATCACCGACACCAATCTTGGCCACATCAACATCACACAATTTGTGATCGGGTGAAAGTCAAGGGCAAAATTATCTTCTCAGATATACTCTATCATAGTGGTCTACCCCAAGCGAAAAATTTCCCTATTTCGGTGTAATGCCTTGAGATATTCATTGCATTGCATGAAACATTATCATCCCGAAAGGCAAAGAATCTTCAAGGATAATCCTAAGTCTTTCCTTTTGATCACACCAGAGCACACGAAATAATTTCTCAACATTCCCGATTTCCTAAGAATACGACATCACTTGAAAGTCGGTGTAAGAGTTTTGGGATGAAGAAACCCTCGTGGACCAAGATGATCAACAACAATTGGCCAGTGATCAAGATGACTCGTGTTGACCGGTTTCCCAAGGAATTGTACCGCATTAATTCATGGAGGAAATCGTTGATATGATCACTCTTCTCCGAGTGAAGTCTTCAATCTCCCTTCATTAGGATTTTTCACCCATGGATGTATCATCTCATCTAAATCATCATTACAAAGAGAGAATTTGTAGATTGGGCCACCATCATTAACGACACTCTCCACAAAAAGTTGATCAAGGTGAAGATGAGTAAGTATTTCTACATGACATCATACCCGACCTATGTAGTGGCCGAAGAAAGTTGTTTTCAAGGTTAGAGACGAAAGGCATCATGGGTCCTTCAAATAGTGTTTTCCACTATTATTTGCAATTGAGTTTAAAGAATAATTCCCATCACTTCGGAGAGTTAATGATGCTTTCATCTTCTACGTGATAAGAAAATTGAATAGAAATATGGAAGAAATATTCTCCAAGGATGCCACGAGAGGTCATTTCTCAGTGGGCAACATGGTTCATTCAGTTCCCATCCTTTTCTTACATTCACGTGAGTGGATTTGTAGGCACTCCATGGAAGCTTCCCAAGTATGTCAGTGATAAGTGGGTGTTAATGGAGCTTGCACGACAACTTTTCCAAGTTCATTGTCTTCTCAGTGACAAACACCATTCAGGAATCCACTTCCTAATCCAAATTGGGAATACCAATGCCCAAATATCTTTAGTGCATAACTCATGGAGAAGGAGTTTTCTCTCATTACCATACATCCATTTGTGAAGAGATCCCAATTTGACATCAATGGATTCATGCAAAAGGATCTCGGAGTGAAGTACCAACACCATCCCACCATGGAAGACTTCTAGTCTACCTGCTCAGATGAACACAAAGTAAGAAGGCGAGAATTCTCCCGCCTGACCCTTGCTCAAATCAAGGCCTTCCGCATTAGATATCCTCCATATTCATTAGTAGATGATGGTGACAATTTGATTGATCCCTCATATGATGTTGTTGCCTTCACTCCATTGCCCCGAGTTGATTGGACCAAGAGAGATGAATTCTCTCTTGATGGCAAGAATCAATCGATTCTAGAAAGGAGCATAGCCTAGTATGAACAAGAACTTGTAAAGTTACCATCCATCCAAGTTCATACCCTAGGACCACAAAAATTGCCAACATGAGGAGGTCTCTAGTTGACTAAAACCTCTTCTTAGTCAACCTCTGTGCCATCAACCCATACACATCAAGCAAGGAGAGAATGGTTGCCCAAATCCACTTCTCCAAAGAAGATGTCATGAGGAGAAACATCCAAGGGTCCTGGCCCTATTGAAGGAAGAGAACATGTCTCAAGGTTTTCCACTTTGAGTAGAGACTCATCTACTCACATTACTTGATAGTTCAAGGAATCTCATCATAAACACTACTCAGTCATGTCATGCACAAGAGTCTACTCAAGTGCAAGTGGTCCAAATATCAAACACTCCTAAACCCCTAGTTCACGAAGAGGTTTCTCAAGGTTTCCTTGAGGTTCAAGAGGTCAATGTTGAAGTTATTTCCCCAAGGATTGAAGTTTTGGAAATAACTCTTGTATAATCCAATGATGTTGAGAATGGTGTGAATGTTGCTTCAGACTCCAGGCTTTTGTGTGCAGAATTGGTCAAGGAGACCCCTTCTTGGGTTGATTGTGAAATCAAGAAAAGAAAGATGGTTGTCAAGGTGATCAATATTGACTTTTATGCCCTTTCAAAGCTTTCAAATGATGTCTTCCCCAAGAATCCTAAATTTTTCTCGAGAATAATGGTGGATGGAAATGGAAACAAATTTGCGAGATTCCACAAGTCGAGAAGTAGCGTAATGCCATGACACCTGCTTGCCGACTATGAAGTATCTAGGCTTGGACTTGGGAAGTCTACATTGTAAAACAATATGGTAAGGGACCGAGATTCCATGGATATTATGTTAAGAATGCTTGAGAAATATAAATTTTAGAATTCTCAACTCAAGGCCGAAAATAATTAGTTGGTGAATTATGTTCAACATTTGATAAATGTAATATCCTCCACTTTTTAGTACACGATATGTTGGCTGCCCCGACAAAGAAACACTCAATTTTTGAAGTAGGTAAACACTTTTGGCCATGTCACTAAATCCTATTTTTCGAAAATTCTCATCTTTGGGAGAAAGATAATCAAAACGTCTTGTAAAGCAACATGAAGACATTAGTGCATACCTAGATCCAATCCTTTCTTTTAAGGAATATTTTTCTTCTAGCATATCAAATCTGGATGATAAATTGCCTAGTCTGTAAGATATAACAAGCATGAAATCTACAATTCTAGCCATTGAATGGATCCTTGAATTCAAATGCTGAGGGACACGCTTTCTATGGTGTTTACATCTCAAGTCGCGGTGGATGCTTATCGAAGATTCCATGATTCATTACATGAGAGCATATGCAGTGAAGCCTTCACTTCACTTGCCTCAATTCATGAGTTCATATCTGAAATCCCTTGTGATCTTGTGGATGAGCATAATCAGAGGCATTCATCATAACATGTTGAGGAACAATTCTCACAATTTTTTAAGGACATGTACATTCCTGCCATCAACTTATCCTCTACTTTAATGGAACATTGTATCAAATTGAGGAATCTATTTGAGGATGCTCAATTGAAAATGATCAACCTAAATAATATGTCAGGTAGGATTTTGGAATTGCAGGTGTTCTACAAGGCTATGCTTTAACCGAGTGAACCTTTTGAAGAAGAGAATATGTTTGAGACATTGGAAAGGTTCAAATCTTTTCAATTAGAAAAGGCGAAAAATTATAATTTCATCAATGGGATGAGGAGATATAATTTTGGTTTCTAACGAAGTGGGAGAGTCCATTTCTCATACGATTGAGATAGGTGGACCCCACTTTAATGGATAAGGCACTGGGTCTTGTTTTATGTTTTAAAATGATATTTTAAATTGATGTTATTGTTAAACTCACTTTTGACAGAATTTTGATCACTTAAGTGATTTCTAGTTTCTAGTTACTTTTTAAAGTTACTTGAAAAGGCAAAGGCACTTAAAGTGCCCTAATTTAATGCTCATGTAAATCCTAACTACCTTGTAACCAACTTTTGGGTTATAAAAGGAAGTTAGGGGATCATTTGTAAGGGTGAGTTTGAGAGAGGAGAAGAAATAATTTTATGCAAGATTTGTTTCAAGAAAGTAACTTTGTGTTCTTTTGTGAAGAAATTTTGAAGAGTTAATGAAATATGAACTTTGTGTCCCATTCATTATGTCTTGTAGAATTTGATGTTATTTTGTTCATTAGATGTTAGTATTTAAATCTTGCATGTGAATACTATATTTGATCTTATTGTCAACATTATTAATCTATTGTTATTTTTCATAGTGATCAAGCATTGATATTTACTTGCTCATGTGTGTTCCCTTTCATTTATTCTTGTTTAGTTAATTCAAACTTTGTTTTATTTGAGTTAGTTATTCATTTTTCTTCTTCTTCTCTATGCAATATTAGGATTTGTTTTTACCTAACTATTGTATGCTCCTTCCATCCATTCCTTTCCATTTATTTCCTTCATTCCATTCCATCTCCCTCATTCACACTTCTTTCCATTTGATGTCCCAAAACACCCCCCACATACAATTTTGAATGTATAGATGTAAATACAGTTTTGGTTTTCAATAAAGGCAACCTCACCTTCATTGAGGAGGGACTTTGTCCTTGACTGTTGTATGTCATTTGCATGCATGAAAATTCATTTGCTAACGAGCCAAATATTTCTAATTGTTTCAACCTCTATCTAATCTTTGTAAATCCCTAATTCCATTCTCATACCTGTAATAGATTGTACACATTTTATACATGGTTGATCTGGATCATGTATGTAATTTGGAAGTGTTTTCATGCTTTTACCTTCTATTCTATTATGATATATTGTGTGTGGGTAGAAATTTTAGGGTTTCTAATCCACTTGTGTTGTAGAGAGATAAAGGAGGGAGGTACCCCTAATTCCTCTAGAACATCAACATATTTCATTTTCAGTTTTCTCCTCCTCCCTTTTCCCCTTGTAGATTGTTATCTTAGGATTAGTTTAAGTGGCAGGATTAGATTAGTTATTTGAAGAGACAAATATATCTAGATGAATTCCTTAAAGGAGCTAAGGTTCCATACCTTAAAAGGCACTCCCAAATCTACTTGTCCATTTTCTTAAACAACACCTTGTTCTATGGAGGGTGAGACATCCTGCAATGTCCCTTCATGGGAACCACCGTCCTTCATCCTTCTATGAGTGGCATTTCTGAAGAATATATTATTTTGAAATACACCCTATAATGCCACTTCTATCTAACTATTAGAGCGTTGAGTCTGCAAAGAGTATAAAAATACTAAAATCTAGAGTAAAAACACCATGATGATACATCATGTGACCAAGTATAAATAAATCCATCTCATACAATTACACAAACAATTGTTTAAATAAATCATTATGATTATAATGCATTGTGATTTAATAAATTCTGAATTAAATCTAATTGCGAGTAACTAACATAGAAATGATAAAGCATAGTAATGACATAAGAAAACAAACATATAAATTATGAAACCCTAAGCAAGAGATAAAGAAAAGATGACTTAGCTAATATCCGCACAACTGGAAGTGATTTGAGTAGGGAAAAGTGTTGAACAAGATGTAAGAAGTGTTGTGTCTGACCCCTGTAAATTCTAGAGCTCACGAACAAGACTGGCGGGCGCTTATAGTAGGATAGGGGTACTTGGGTACTAATGATTGGATTTGGGCACCCGTGACTATGCAAAAGCTTTAGATCTATTTTTTTTGTGTAATAAGTGTGTCATAATTATTCCATATTGATCACTTGATAATTTCTCATATATCGCCAAAGGTACTTGTAACCTATAAATAATAAGTTCACTACACAAGCCCACAAACCACATCAAACCTAAAAAGGAAAATGCATAATGGGGAGTCGACCGACCCCAATGGTTACCCCGAGAGTGAAATTACGACTGACTGCTTACTCTACATCTTAGAATCCATGTAGTTTTGGTGTGTGTGTGTGTGTGTGTGTGTGTGTGTGTGTGTGTGTGTATAAGAATGATGCCCTAGGATGCCCTTGTGCAAGTTACACTTAATAGCGGGTTGTAGCTAGAATGTAGCAATGTAGTAGAATGTGTGGATGGAATAAAATTAACTTCCACTTCCTATATAGTGTATGTAGATTTGATGCAACCCTTGTCCCTTATATGGATGTTATATGGATACCTTTAGTGCTCTTTGTGCCTTTAAAATGCAAGCTTAGGTGACGATAGTAATTGTTGATGATTATTCTTGCGGATGAATTGTCGAGTCATTGGAAACCTTAGGTTATTAAGACGTTCACCCTAAGGGAACCTCCATATTTTAAATAAGTTGGCTCTTCTCTACTGAGTAGGGTATGGTTAGAAGAAAACATGAAATAACTTAAAATAACAAGGTGATGCACCAATCTAGAACAGAAAGATACATAATACTTAAAATGGATTATCTAGAATAGTTGAAGAGTTGTTCGGCATGGTCTACTATTCCAATAACATTAGTGTCTAAGGAAGCAAAGTGATTGATTCATAGATAGTAACAAAATAGAGAAATTCCAAGGGCATCAAGCATGATGAATTTCCTGACCTATTTAGAACTACTTATAATGAAAGAACGGAGATTCAGAACATAAAAAGTCAATTTGCACAGAATAAGAACTCTTTATTCATAGAGAAAATGATACATAAGGCCCTCAAAGGCACATATTACACTTTTCTTTTATGACAGAGGCTTACTGAGGCTAGAATCCTACAAAATACAGAACTCCTTGCTTCCCCTCCTCTTTTCTTCTTGTAAAAATCTCCTTTTTGTTCTAGAACTTCTACTTCCTTTTAAAGACCCATTCCAAACTATTGTTGCTCCAAGCTCCCACTTTTTCTCTCTCCCTAAATTTGAGATTTCTTTCTTTCTTATCTTCGGCTATCTACCCCAATCTTTTAAATACAGAGCTACCACTATTATTATTTAATTTGGATGTTTGATCTTCTTGATCTGGAATAAATATTTCGATCATTTATAGGATTCATGCATATACTCTTACTTGGTCTTGCCACCGAGTCTCTAGCCGATGAAGATCTTTTTCTGCCATGTGGAGGGCTTGCACTTATTTAGGGATGTCTTTCTTTAGCCTTATACCGAAAGTGCACCAGATAGACACATGGAGGGCTTTCACTTACTTCTATTGTGTTTTGACTTTTCAACCTATTTGGGAGTAACTTTATTGAGCCCTGGACACATGGAGAGCCTGTGCGAGTTTGGGAACCCGGCTTAGAATTTTACCTTTGAATTTTGCCGATGAGACACATGGAGGGCTTCCGCTTGCTTTTCCATACTTAGTCGATTTGGGCTTTGAGTGAACAAAAGAAGCGAGGTCGAGGCAAAAAAAGATGCTTAATAAAAGAGTCTCAACAAAAGAAAGTAATTAGTTTGTGACTCACCAAGGGATTTCGTGCCTGCCATGGAAGAATCCGACATCCTCCAATTTTCAAAAATAAAAAATGTGGCTTACAGAAATGCCACTTAGAGCTTCTGCAAAGAAGCCTGGTATCCAAGCCATTCCTACTCTGTTGGGTAGGTCCTTCTTTGTAAGGCTTGAAACGCTCGGTCTAGCTCAATTATCTCCTATGGGAGAAACCCTAGAGGCTTTACATTACTACATGCAAGAAAAAATCTAACTATATGATGGGATTGATGATGGCCTCCACCTCGGCAACACTAGAGTCCTCCTTCAAATATTGGAAGACAATCTTGTCCTAGTGCTTGGCGATCAATATTTGTTGGATTTGATCCTTTGATAGGACCATAGACTCATCTGGGAAGGGAGAGGGGAAACCTAGCTACACCAATTCATTGATATTCTACTTCCTTTCCTTTATTCCTTGGTGGAGCTATGCCAAGAGATTTTGAAATTTGATAGAAGCTTTGTTACAACTCAAAATCTCATTGATCTTCACAGCAATCAACCGCCTGTCAGTGATCCCTACATTTTGAAGAGCGGGGTCTGAGGCATCATAGAGTTTTTCTGAATCAAAATATTTGACTCATGGACCTTTGCGATAAGGCATTGCTGATGGTGGAGACTGCATTCTCTACCTTGGAGCACAATTCTATGCGTCGAGATATAAATCCGAGTGTCGGGGCCAAATTTACAGTAGTGGTGGCAATCATGTCACAACAGGAGGCATACAATCCCTATACTAATGTTACAATCCCCACCTTCTGGGATTGTTGCCCTTGTTTTTGGTCAAGTCCTTGACCGTATCTTGAAAGAAAAATCTTGTCTTGAGGGTACTCTTTTCTTACAAGAGTGAATCGACCAGGGGCCTCGTGCATGGAGCGAGTTTAGCTGCTAGAGTATTTTCCTCTTCTTGAGAAGCTGCGAGGGCTTGCTTGGTAGACGTATCCTTTAACTCCTTCTTGAGCTGATCTACCTCTTTTGTCCTTGGCTTTGAGCTCAGCCATACGGCCTACCGCTGTGGCCTCTACTTTTCAAAGGTTGGATTGCACCTTCTTAAGCTGATTGTTGAGTTTTAAGTAGTCTGTAGTGACTACTTTGTTGTTTTCATTCATCAGCTCGACCCTATCATGAGGTTGGAATTCAATAAGGTCCACTACGATAACACTAATTGAATAGTCATCAGGTTGCATTTGCTCTGCGGGATTGGATACTTGAGGGAAAAGGTGGGTGATGGTCAAGGAGCTCTGTTGATGGTCGTATAAAGATCGTATCTACTTGGTTGATAGAGTTTTCATCTCCTTCTTCTTCTATTTTACCCTCCTCTGATCCCGGGATACCCTAGCAGACTCTGCTTGGCTCAAAAACTTAGAGGAAGAAGAGACCATTCCCCGCGAATGGAAACCCAGGTGGTAGGCCATATGGAAAAGTAACTGGTGATTGAGACGTTGTAGTTACTAGGGCTGAAGAAGGGGGTGTGATCACACGGGGAGAAACTTGGGATGGTGGTAGAGAACTACGGAAGAAGAGGAGAACCAGTTGAAGGAAGAGCCTCGATGGAGTGAAAGATAGGGGGGACCTCCCGAGAAGTGAAAGGTGGAGGTGGAGCGTGGCCATAGTGAAGTCACAAGTGGAGGCGGAGGAGAACTAGAGGCCATGACTGACTTTAGCTTCTTATGAGCCGGGATTAAAGGTGATTCCCCCTCTGCTACTGATTTTGAGGGGTCGGGTGAGGGAAACACTGGTGGGGGACTCAAAAGAGAAGTGGCAAAAGAAGGTGGTACTGACATTTGTTATTGTGGAAGCTCAAAAGATTATGCGGTTAATTTAATAGATTCCTCGGAAGTGAGCACAGCCATGTGTCTTTGCTATCTGGATCGAGTTATGCTCACGAGTCCCACTTTTCTTCCCACAACTTATCACTAGAGACATCCTCAAAGTTCTGTGTGGTCTGCCAATCTCCTACCTATATTTCTAGAAGGATTCAATTTTTTTAGAGCTCTAGTTCTTCCTTTTTAGGGTTGCTTGAGTCCTTTTGAAATTTTCAGAGTAGGGTCAAATTTGTATTTGACCTAGTGGAACAACTCTTAGCCCAGAGTTAGGATGTCCAAGTTCAACAAATATATCACCGACTCACCTGGGGGGCTTCGCCAAAATCAAAAATGGTCTTAGCTCATGCTTACATGAGTCAGAGATTTTGTTGGTAACCAGAGTAGTAACCATGCTCCTGTCTAGGTCATACCTCCATGAATATTTGATAAAGGTGAGGCCATAGGAGGCTAACTTCTATGAGAGGCAGTGGTCCGCTCACCTTTTGAGTATGGTAACCCCTCCCCTACTAAAGGGGAGGTCATAGAGTGCTTTCTTCTTTTAGGTCGAGCCGAATTCAATGTCCAGGAGGATGAGTTGCCTGGTGACTTCAAGACCCACAACCCGAGGCATGAGAACCCTCGGGAGCATGAAGGATTCACCCTTGAATCCATGAACCCAAATCATGGAATGCCCTCTAGTGAAGAAGTAGTCATAGGGGTGCAATGGGTCTAAGAGGATAGACCGCATAGAGTCATTCATTCTGTGATTGATCCCTTCAGGATCAATTTCTAGCATAAGGGGCTCCAAAAAAGCATTGAAAAATTCATATACGTCGATGCATGGGATAGTATATGGGTCCATGCAGATACTGGGATAATATTTTGGGGATTTACCTCTGCATCCCACAAGGTCAGAGTCATATACTAACTGAAATATTGAGCATTTTGGTACAGGATGAGGTGGAAGAGAAAATATGAATACCTGAAGGTGGATGCCATCGAGAAATGTTCAAGTTTCTCACAAATTGACCTCGCGATGACCTCTACGAAGTCGAATCTATATGCTTGTTTCTAGCTGATAGTCCTCATCCAAAACAGGGCCATCATCTACCAATCCTCAACACCTTTATCAGAGTCTTGCCCAAAAATAAAGGCCAACATAGAGCAGGCATCCTGAGAGTTAGCCATGAGGGATTTTAAGGGAATGGGGAAGCCCAAAATCCTTGAACTATCAATGTCTGATTGCCTCAACTCTCTATTAAGGAATGAGGCCTTAGTTTGGCATTGGGCCCATACGTTTTGAAGCTTGGTCACATTATAGAAGTGGTTATTTGGTCATAGGTTAGGGCCAACATGTCCCTAACGGCTTGTGGTGTAATTACCACATACTAAATTTCAGCCCTGGATTATATGGTTCTTTGAGTTGAAACAAGCCGCACACATTTGTATGAGCTATGGGCATGGGTGCGTGAGAGGAACCATATATTGGGTGAGAGTTGTGCTCCAGATTCTAGAGCCGAATGACTCAAAATCACCCAGGTTGTTGAACTTTGGTGAATGTTGCTTCTCTTAAAGCTTTGGGCCTTTTGTTGAGACCGGGGTCGAAGATGTCGTTGGTTGGGTCGCTGACCACAGAAGGATCATTATACCGAGATAGTGGATCAGGGAATTTTATCTAAGGTTACAGAGGCCGGGGGAAGGGGTTGCCCCATGTAGGATTTTTCTGCTTGAACAGTGGAGGCGGCCATGGTGTCTCTCTGAATTTAGAAAGGACTCTGGAGGTTTTGATACTCGTTGATTAATTCAAGAAAACTCTAACGCTTTGGAATGACCCTACCAAACAGCTCAAGACGCCTTTAATAGCTACTTATACTTAGGGAGTAAAATCTCACACGCATGTAGTCAGAGTCTCTCTTATAATCGCCCCTTTAAACAGATACCCAAGGCACCAAACTCAATGCCTTTTGATATATTTTGCATTGATTGTGGATCTCCTCATTAAGGAATGGGGCTTTACTCTTGATGGTGACTTTAATTTCTAGAGAAATAAGCAGACATGTTTCCCTTGAAATTCAAAAAGAGACATGGAAATAGGCAAGTGGGGGATACATGGTGAAGACGCCCAAAGAAAGGGAAACAAATATGTACATATGATACATTTTTCAAAGACACTTATACGAAGGGCTTCAGGTGAATCCCATTCACTGGAATAGCTAAGGGATCTCCTACCATGGTTTCAAGTTCAAATGAGTTATGCTACTTACATGCACTGATTATGAAGGGACCAGTCCACGGGGGTTAAACTTTCCATGATTCCCGACTTGGCTTTGCTCTTGCATCCCATTTCAAGATGGCGGTTTTGACTTGGAAATTTGGTTATGATGTTTTCTGATCAAACCACGTCTTGACTATTTTTTGGTGATTGATCATGGCCTCATGGGAAAGTTCACGCTTCTCTTGGAGTTCCACCAGCTCAGTGAGCCTTACTTGCATCGCTCCATTTTCCTCTATCTCGGACCCTTTCAATAGTTGTAATGCAGGGATTTCCAAGGAAATTGGCATCACAACACTTTTCCCATAGACTATTTCATATGGTGAAGCTTTCAGATCTATTTTGGAGTGATCTCGATTGGCCCATAAGGCTTTTTTAACATGCTCATGCCATAGCCTTTTATGCTCATGTCCCATTCTTTTGATGAGTCTTATCAGATTCTTATTAGTAGACTCTACCAGACCATTACCATGTGGGTAATAGTTAGAGGATGACTTTAGATATATCCTGTGTTTGACCACAAAATCAGATACCTTAGCCCCTAAGAAAGCTTTGGCATTGTCAGATATAATAGTGCGGGGGGGACCAAAGCACGTAGTGATATCTTGCAAGAGTCCTAGGATCACATTTTCAGTGGACTCCTTAAGCGGAACTTGCCTCCGACCATCGGGTGAAAAAATTGGTTGTTATGAGAATCCACCGGTGTCAAATTGAAGTTGGGTTAACCATTCTAATGAAATCGAGACCCCATTACGCGAAGGGTTCCTCAACTAGGATGGGATTGAGGGGCAATGCCGCATTTCTTCAAAAACCCACATAAACTTGACAAACCTTGCATTTGTTCGTTTCCGCTTGACTATCAACGAACAAGCTTGGCCAAAAGTATCCTGCTTGTAATATTTTTATGGCCGTGGTTTGGGCCAAAAAGTGACCGCCCGAGTTCCCATGGTGTAATTCTTGTAAGACTCTCTTGGCCTCTTCATTTTCCAGGCATCTTAACATTAATCCATTAAAATTCCTCTTAAAAAGGAAGTTGTCAATCATGGTGAAATGAGTCCCTTGTTGTCTATAATATCTCCTCTTTTTTAAAGGGAGATGACATGGGTACTTTCTAGTTTACATAAAATGAATTATGTCAGAGACCCACCCCTCAGGCCTATCCTCCTGTAGGTACATTACCTCCCCCCATTCGCTATTGGCCTCTGGGATAGGTTCCTGTGTCAAATATTGACATAGTCCCTTGCCTCTCACAAGCTTCGTGGGTTTCACTTCTATGTCATACTCCAAGATCTTGGTTATCTAGTTGGCCCTTTTTTCAGTTATCTCACCCTCCATTATGTATTCTTTGACGCTAGAGTGAGCCACCATGACCTGGATTTTGTTGTGTATAACAAGGTGTCTGAACTTCTTCAGACCTTTAACTATGGCGTAAGCTTGTCTTTCCATGAAATTGTATCTCGTTTCATAGTCGTGGAGAGTTTTCGAAAAGAAAGTGATTGGGTGTTCCTCCCCTTTTTGTTCTCCCTTTTGGGTCAGCACAGATGCTTATGTTATTCTTTCCCCCATATACATACATAATGAAATATTTTGAGAAGTTGGGGTTATGGAGCATGGGGGATGATGCAATAGCCTTTTTATCAATTCAAAGGACTGACAACCTTCATCGGTCCATTTGAAGCCTAGGTATTTTTTTAGCATGAGAGTGATTGGGTGGATCATTCCCACAAAATCTGATATAAACCTACCGACAAAGTTGATCTTTCCTAAGAAGGATTGAACAACCTTCTTGTTAACTAGCAGGGGAAGCTCCAAAATGGCCCTGACTCTCTCGGGATCAATAGAGACTCCCTCCTTCGACATGACATGTCCTAGGAGCTTTCCTTAGGTATTCCGAAGATACATTTCTTTAGGTTCAGAGAGATTCCAAACTCTTGACATTTTTTTAACATGGCTTCTAAGGCATCAAAGTTTTCCTCCGTTGTTTTAGTAAATACCATAAGGTCATCAAGGTATATGAGGATTACCTTGTTTATTAACGCCCTAACACGGTATCCATGGCTCTTTGAAAAGTAGCCCCCAGCATTGGTGAGCCCAAAAGGCATCTTCGCATAGGCGAAGGTTCCCCACTTGGTTGTGAAGGTAGTCTTATGCTGATCTCTTTCCACGAGCCATATTTGGTTATAACCTGAAAATCCATCCAATAGAGAAAACATCTCAGAGCTTGCGATGACCATCTGTAATATTTATTCCACAAAGGGTAAGGGGTAATGGTCTTTCAAGGAGGCCCTATTCAGATCTTTGAATTCCATGCAAAGTCCTATTTCACCATTCTTCTTCCTCACTGGGACTAGGTTAGAGACCCACATCATGTGTTTGATTGGAAAAATTATACGAGCCTCCAATATCTTTCTTAACTCTTCAGCCATGAGGGCTTCTACCTTAGGGTTCACAGCCTCTATTTTTGATGCATAAGCTTAGTCCCTTCTTCTAGGTCAATGGTGTGTTGGATAATGTCTTTATCATAACCATGTAGATCATCATATGTCCAAGCCATTACTTTATCATATTTGTGACACAAGGCCACGAGTCTATCTCTTTCTTTTTGGGTCACCGACTTTCGACTTTCAGTCATTTGTCCTTAGCTATTTCTAGTTCTACATAGTCTTCCTTCACCGCCTTGAACTTTCTTTGGTCAGAACTAGTGTCATCTGAGTCAAAAAGACTTTCAAGAGTAATTAACCCCCTTGGGAGTTTATTTGTCTTTAGCTGAATTATCTGATCTCCATATGCTTCTTTGATCTTGGGCTAGAGTTGATTTGTGAATTGGTCTGACTCTGGAGGAAGTGTATGACCTATTGGTCATTATCAAACACCTGCCAATGGTCAAAGTTTTCAGGGATAGAGGGGCGAATGATCACTTTTATGGTGTCTTTATTTACAATCAAATCTTGGGTCAGGTTGAATTGAGACCCTATCATGGCCGTCATGTCGGCCTCTGTATTTTGATCACGGGGAATCACCTTAATATTGAAGGCTTTGAAATCATCTATCAAATCCCATACCCGGTGTCGATAGGATCTCATCCTTGGGTTCTTGGTGGCGGAAATATTTCTTACCTGTGTGACCACCAACTCTGAGTCACCAAATACTCTCAACTTCCTGATACCCTCCTTAGGGCGGTGGACAAGCCATGCACCAAGGCTTTGTACTCTGCCTTATTACTAGTACAAGAGAACTGAAATGGACCAAATGGAGTATCTTCTTACTAGCTAGGGATATTAGGCAAACTCCGGCTCCCAAGCCATTCTTGCTCCTAGCCCCATCAAAATATAGGGTCCACATTGGAGGATTCCTATAAGAGATTCCCTCTTGTTCATCACCCCTTTTCCACCTTTGGGATTGTGGGGTTTTCGTCAAAATGACGTAAGTGCCCAAGTCGATTGAGTCAAAGTTCCCAAAAGGATATCCAAGGGGAAGATTAAATAGATGATCACTCCCCTGAGGGTCCCCATCTTCTACGTATAATTCTTCTTCTTTGGTGATCATAGCATGGGAGGCCTTAAAACCGAAAGGCACTTGGTCCGTTATATGCTCCTTGGAGAGGGGTTTTGATAAGACCTTCATTTTGGACCCGTACTTGGTTTGTAGGATTAAATGGGACCAATCCAAAGACATATACCCCCGATCTTAGCTATGAAATCTTGGGAGAGGAAAATTCCAAAGACTAGTGGAACATTAATCACCATGATATCTTGGCAAACAGTTATATTCAGACAAGAATAGAGTTGTAATGGGAGGCCCTTGATAATCCCAATGGTTGGATAGACTTCCCATCCAGTTGCATAACTCCTTTCTTCAAGGGTTCGTATTCAATCCCTAAGGCATCTATAATCGCCTGGGGCATGACAATAGTGCTTGCACCGAGTCTATCATGGAGTTATGTAATAACTTCTTACCTATAATAAGAGTTAAAAAGAAGGGGTTAGGCCTTGGTTTACTCACCTCTCCTTTTTGGTTCAACAATATGGCCTCCATATGCATTTGGGCTCCTTTGACTTGTCCTTTAGAGGGGCTCGCAAAGGTTTAATCCTCGTCTAATTTGAGCACTTCTTAGAGCAAATCCTTTTGCTTGGGAATACTTAGAAGATCCCACAAAGATGCATTAGCTGGTGCCTTTTTAAGTTATTGGACTACATTGATGGGTCCAAGAAGTGATGATTTAGGAGGTGGCTGATACTTCATCCTTTCCTTATCAAGGTGATGGACCTCTTGATCCTATATATTTTCTTAGGAGCTTCCTTTATTCTTGGTGACGATGCATTCACGATGGTCGGAGGCTCTTTGTACATCTTGTTGGTTGAACTTGAAGCTGGTGTATGTTGGTTTGAATATCTGTCAGTTAGGCAGGTCATGGGGAAACAAGCCATCAGTGTGCAGGGCATAGCCCCTCTTTGAGACAACAAAGCAAAACTGGTTTATTGCTATTCTATCAAGTAGGAATCTATGCAAATCTACACTATTCTAACTTCAGGGGGTTTGGGATCTCATCCCAGTAGAGGTAGTTCCAACAACGAACAAAAAGGAATGAAGGAAGGAATGGAGGAGGGTAGATTTGAAGGAAGAAAAGAAATGAATTCCAAGACAGAAAGGTTAGAAGGTTTATGCTTTGGGCTAGTAGTAAACAGAGCCAAACTTACTTGCATAAACAAATAAAGAAATACTAATGAACATATGACGATAATAAGAATGAATCTAACAGAATAAAAACATAGATCTAACTTAAGAAATATCTGATGCAAATAACACATATATTGAGCACAAAGTCTGAGCATATGTATTAATATTTCTTCTGATACAAGAAAGTACAAAGTCTTTCTCTCCTCACTTCTTTTCTCATACAAAAATGTCCACCTGGAATACAACAAGTATTCCAGTATTTATAGAAGGAGAAGAGAAAGGAAGACAAAAACAAACCAACTACTTACAAAATATCTTACAAGATATTTACAAAATATCTAAAAAGTCAAAAGTTGACTTTGGGAAAGTTTTTGGATGGCAACATCCCATGATGCAACATGGATGATGTCATCGTAAATGCCAACATACTTTTTAAATATTTTTACAAAAATGATCAAAGCGTACACAAGAGGAGAAACTACTCCTCATCATCTCTTTGCTTAAACTGAGTGTCTTGCTTCTGATCAAGAGAGTCAATGTGACACTGTGCTCGATATTCCATAAACTTGCTGATCATTGTCTAAAGTTGATTATGATCTGGACCCTTGAAATGGTCACCAATGACTTCGCAAGTTTCTTTTTCATTATTGAGCTTGTCAGGTAACCCGCAAACTCGTTGCATGCATCGATCAAGAAGGTAACGAAATCATGGAAGGCCAAGAGGTTATTGATTGATTTGGATTGAAAGTGACCTCTGGTGCCAAACCTTGAGTGACTACAGCTTTGAAGCAATCGAAATGTATCGTCTCGCTTCCCTCAAGGTTTACGATTCATCGAGCATCCCCGAGACATCTTTGTAACTATCTCGCTCCATGTTGTGCCATGCACCCGTGGCTTCATCCTTGATTTTATCTATCCTCTTCAAGATATATTCCATTTGATCAACCTAGTAATCTAATGTGATGAGAGCTTTATTATGTGCCCGTGGGTGATCTATAACGCCAACCTTTAATAGGTCGTCGGCTGAATAGTTAGCCATTGCTTGGAATGTTTCATGTTGCAACCTGACATTGTCTAACTCCTCGAGAGGGAACCCGCTACGCTTGTAGATCCTTATTTGCTTGATCAATATCCTGGTAGAGAACAAGAACTACTTAATCATTTCCTCACTATCTCTCGAGGATTCACTCAATCCATGAGGATACTTTCCGTGCCTTGCTTGCCAATCTTAGCGTATTCATTTATCTTATCTTGGCTGAGAACTTCAATGGGTTCTCGGCGATCCTGAAGGAGCATTTCCCATTCTCTACAATGTTTGGAGGAGATGTTTGTTCTATTCCTTGAGTATTCTCTTCTCCTCTTTTGCTTCTTGAAGCTTCTTGCAAAGAGCATCTACTGCAGACAAGGCCTCTCCTTGTAGGATTTCAGACGAGGTTCCCATTGTGACTTGAGTCACTATGAAATCTGTGGAGATACAGATCCTTATTTTCCTTGGTAGGATCCAGGTATCCAATCTCCATGACTCTTTTCCCCAAGTGCTCTTAGAAAAGTGAGTTATAGCTTTCGCTTCTTGTGTCCCTTCTTCGAATGACGAAGAAATCCATGGGTGTGATGGGAACCTTTCTCTTATACTGACCTAGATGGTCAAAAATATAGCTAGGACTTATGGGAGAGGGAGTAGAGGGAATAAAAGAAGAAACAAGAGTGAAAGGGGAAGCAACTATAGAGACCACGCGGAAGAACGTTGAAACACTTGGTGGTGGCATCGACAAGGAGTCCAACATGCTACTGCTTGTGGGGCCTGGAGTTACTACAAGAGAAGAAAAGGACATGGAGATGGAAGGGATCTATAATTGGATGGAGGGAACACTAGGCAACAGATCCACGAGAGAGGAGAAGATGGAAGAGGTGGGAGATGGAAGGGAGGAAGGGAGAGAAGAAGACACATCCATAGGAATAGATGCTTCAATGACAGGGGAGGAGAAGGAGCGAGAAGAAGGAATGGTGGGTACCTCAGTAGTTGTAGTTGTGATAACATCCTAGGTGGATGTATCCATTGAAACTTTTGTTGTTTCTTCTTCTTTACCTAGAGATACCAGGTCGACCACTTGTTTCTCAGAAGTAGTAGGAGGGCTTTGAGGAGCTTCTTCTTGTTTGCTTGATTCTCCCTCCTTGTCCTTCCTTTTCCTTTCAGCACTGGGCCATTCTTGGAGGTGCTCTACCTGAAGGGGAAGTAGTGAAATCTACTTTGAGGTAGGTGAGACCATTCTATTTGCACCAATGTTCGGTGCGTTGCAACGTGGGCTTAACCCTTTCTTGAATGGTTTTCGATGCTTTGGCTCTATCGATCTCTGCGAATGGCCAATCATCCCCATCTGTGTCAAGGTAAACCTGATCAATTTCTTGATTAGGCTCTTGGAATCCCTTTGGGACAATAGCAACGCCATAGTGGACGATCTCCTCTAGAGCTAGTCGGGAGTGATCCTTTTGCTTGATGTCTATTTCATGTGTCAGGTCGATCCAGATGTCCTCGATCTCAGGAACATGGATGGGATCAATTTTGGCCCTTGGGAGGTAACTCCGAGAAATCGAAGGTGGGATTTGCAGGGAATTTATGCTTTAGATTCAACAATTCAAGGTTAGCATACATTTCTCGTGCTTTGGCGTGTGGTGCGGTGTATCGGCCAACTTTAAGGGGGAATGAAGTTCCTCCTTTCTTTCTCTTCATGCACTTCTCATGGTAAGTGATCAGTTGCCTTGATAACTCCAAGAGAATCAACTTTGGCCCTACATACCTTGGTAGCTTCGTCAGTTCACCCTCGAAATTCACCGCTCTGAGATATGTGAATGTGGGGAATTGTGTGAACAATGCTCCCCATTTCTTCGTGGTAGCAATCACACTCGGGCTGGTCCAACCGTGTCTCATGTTTGGTCTTAGCAAGCAAATCACCTCATAGAAGAAGGTGTCATTGATTTTGGAGAACTAAGAGATGCTAGCCTCGAGCTTCAGCTCTGGGTAGAATTCATATATTTTGACCTGGGGCCATACCCCATTTCAAGATAGGCCTGCGAAATCCATTGTTGATGCCACAGCGTATACAACGTAGGAGTTCATGTAGAACTTCCCAGTTTTTAGGACTTGTTGGATCTGTTGGGAGATGGTGTTACGATGATTTCCCCCTAGCTAAAATGTTGATCAGGTGTATTCTTGCTCATGGTCTCTAAGTACCTCATCATCCATTTGTGGAAATAATGGGCATCAGGAAGCCCAAATACTCTATTTAGGAAGGTGACTATATCACTCAATTCCTTGTTGAAGTCACTACGGTGGATGGTCTATGGCCATCTGCTCACCGACTTCTTGTTTTTCAGATAAATTTTGTTCATCATTTGCATGCATTTATCTTCATTGTCATCCCATGCTTTCTTGCAGTCTTCTAGACTTATGGCGACATATTACCTGTGATGAGGAATGCCCGGGTCAGTTCAAAGTGACGGGCTGTGAGGTCAATGATCATCTTTCCTTCCTTATCTTCGACACATCTAGTGTCCTTGTTGTAACACCGAGTAACCAACATAATAAATTCATTGTTTACAACACTTACTGGCAGCCCAGTTGCAAAGTGCAATCCACTGCCCACTAACTTGTTCATCCATGGGCCACTGCTTGCCGAGTTGGTCCTCACCAAAAGTCATCCATATCAATATGCCCCAGCTCAGAGTCTCTGATGTCGAGATCACTCTCTACGTATGAGTCAGGCATCCTGACCTTCTGATATTTGTACTTCATCTCTTGTTCTGACATCTTAGCTTTAGCTTTATACTTTGTTGGCTTTTTGCTTGATGAAGACATGTGTGAGCTCGAGGATGGCTGTTGTTGTTTTGCAAGGAGAATCAAGGAGTTCCAACACAGAAGAGCCATGTCAACCATCATGTTATTCATAATGAAAGCTTACGAAATAAGAATGAACAATTATAAGGCTTAGGGCATAAGGCGCAAGTTCACAAAGATGTTGTAGAGGCTTAAAAAGTTGGGCACACTTTTGAGGATGTCAACGTGAAAAAAGGTGTGCCCATGTTGACAGGGAGAAATTTTGCACTTAGTAGAAGGGGCATGGTTTTCTTGGTGTTGAAATGTAATTTTGGGTGCCAAAGGGTAAAGCGCAGGGTGCGGGTTCAAAACACACAACATGTCATGTTGATGTTAAGGAAATGTGCCTATGCCTTAGGGAAAAATTACTTTGACTGGGCGCTGAAAAAGATTGTGTTGCATGGGTTTGAAGTGCACCCAAGGTGTAATTTTGAAATATGTTGCAAAGGAAATAAATGTGCCAAAGGAAAAAGTGCTTGGCGTGGATTTGAAGCACACAACATCCTATGTTGATGTTGTGTAGGATGCGCCTGTGCCCTACAAAAGCTACTAAGTGTTATTAAACTGGGTGTAGGTTAGGGTCATGTTGCAAGAAAAGACAGTGCGCTAAGGTGGAATTTCAAAATATGTTACAGGGAAGGACAGTGTGCCATGCTTCAAATTCAGTTTTAATAGCTTAGATTAGTTTCTTTCTTGCTCTTTCTCTCTCTTTTGGATACCTTAGATGGTAAAGAGAGGGTTTGGATTTGGCAAGGCAATAGGTAGGAAAAGATGAGTTTTGGTTTCTTTAGAGGTTGGGGCCTTCCATATTTGCAGATCTGGAAGGAGAGGTAAAGGTATTTCTAGCTGATTTCTGATTGTTAAGTTCTTCTTTTTAGATTTAATCTTTTTAACAACCCTAAAACCTAACACAACCAAAAACAAAAACCATAACAACAACAAGGATGACAGAAGCCACTTACCTGGATTTATAAAGGACGAAGGATGACGTTGGGGTCCACAAGCTCGAAAAAATGCATGTGGGGATGTGAGGATAGATGGCAGGCACGAGAGAAAAAAACTTTTCACAATTTTCAATTTGTGAAAATGACAGGTGTCAGGTGCCTATTTATAGAAAACCTAACATTTATTATTTCACCAAATTTCTTTGGCGCACCTTTCAGAGTGTCGACATGGGTTAAAATGCACCTTAGCGCAAGTTTATTAGCGTTGACATAATACTCTCAGCACCTTAGTGCACATTTCATGGTGTCAACACACCATTTTCCGTCCCTTAGCACACATACTTGGCGCATGTTTTATGATGTTGTCACGATAATTTCAGTGCCAAAGGGTGCTTCATTGATGTTGACACAACATTGAGTCTCGAAAAGATTTTAAGAGTGGGCGATAAAGATGATGACATAATGTTTCTCACACCAAAGGGTTTTCTAAGGGGCGCACATTTCTTGATGTTGACACAACATTTCTTTCGCGCCGAGTTGAAAAAAACTAAAAATGGCTAAGTTCTAAAAAACTTGATTTTCAAAAGGGGTTTTAGGACATTTTGAATGTTAGCAGACTTCTCTAGGGGACCAAAACAAAAGTTTTGGTATGGTTACCTAAAATTTCCCTTGTCAATTCTGCAGGATAACAGCTGCCTCTTTTGGGGGACTATCTTTGAGTGAAATTAAAGGGTAGAGAATCCTGGATTTCTACGTGCCTATCCATTGGGTTACAGAGAGTCAAAAATAAGGGTGATCGGAGGGGGAAAAAAAAAGAAAGGGAATACACAAAAATAGAAAGCAAACACACAACAAAAGTAAACTATACAAAGAAGAGAGCAAGCTCTACTTCATAAAGATCTTCAGTCTTTGCCCGATATAGGAAGCAGGATCTCGGTTCTATCTAGATATGAGATATAGAAACTATTCTCTTGATTGAGCTCCTTGATTTTGTATGGCCCTTTCCAAATAGAGTCAAACTTCCCGTGCATACCTTTCGGTTCTCTTCGTTTGTCCCACAGAAGAAAAAGATCTCCTACTTGGAAATCTCTCTACTTGGCTTTCTTTTCTAACAATCTCGTCACTTGATTCTGATGTTTAGTGATCTTATCGACTACTTTCACTCGCTTTTCTTCAAGTTTCTTCAGGTACATAATCCTCTTTTCAAGAGAACTCAAAAGTTTCATCTTCAATTGCTCAAGCCAAGTGCAGAGCAGGAAGTTCTGTGGAGATAGGGATTTCAGCATTGATCCCATACAACACCTGAAAGGTGACATGCCGAGAGACCTCTTTGGAGTGATACGATCCACCCACAAAGCATCATATAATGATTTGTGCCAAGACCACTGGTTTTCATCAACTAGCTTCCATATGATAGTTACTAGGTTCTTGTTGCTAGATTTTTCCTGACCATTTCCCTGAGGATAATAATTAGAAGCATGAGCCAAGGTTATTCCGTATCCATAACAAAAACCAATTACTTCCCATGAAGAGAAGTTGGAAGCGTTATCAGCAATGATTTTGTGTGGAATGCCAAATCTCACAATAATATTTTCTTTGATGAAGTTGCAAACAACTTCGAAGTGGTATGCTTGCGGTATGGCATCCACCCATTTCATGAAGTAATCCATTATCGTTAGGGCGTAATCGTGTCCGAAGACTCGATTGAGGATTGAGTGCTCTATGAAATCAATTCCTCATTATCTGAATGGTTTGTCGATGATGATGGGCCTGAGGGGAAATGCAGCTAGCTTTGGTTTGCCAACAAACTGTTGGCAAAGTTCACATTTTACTACCTAGGTGGTGTATCTTGAAAAAGCGTCACCCGAATACGTGGCTCAGATGATTTTATGTGTTGTCACGGATGAGGAGAAGTGGCCACCACAGGATGAGTCATGAAAACTCTCCAACAATTTTATCTGTTGTGGCTTGTCAACACATCATAGAAAAACATCGTCAATTCCACATTTGTACAATCCATCATCCCATATGACATATCTTGCAGCTTTGAGCTTTACTGCTCAGTTTTCCTTAGTGGTTAGGTGAGTTGGGCACTCTCCATAGGTGAGAAAGAATGTAATGTCAGAATACCATTCATCATTGGTGGCGACAAACAGAACCATGGGTAAAGAATCTGCTTTCTCTAGTTCATTTTGTTCTCCATCAACGTGAGCAGTTTGCTTCTCAGGTACCTCTAAGTCTTTATTTTCAGCCATTAGTGACACAGGCCTTTACCTCTTACCAACTTGGTTGGTCTAATGTCTAGATCGTATTCTTAGACCTTTGCGATCCAATTTCCTCGTAAGCTCCCTAACTCTTGTTGAGTTAGGATAGACTTAACAGCCATGTCTGGAACCAATACTACTGTATGAGAATTCAGAATGTAGTAGCGAAAAATTTTAACTGCTTTTACCACGGCAAAGGCATGCTTTTCTAGTTGTGACATTTTTAGTTCATGAGGCTTAAGAGGGGAGCTCATGAAGGCAATTGGGGATTCAATATCCTCGGAGTTCTTTTGCATCAAGATAGCTGATACAGTATATGCGGAGGCATAACTATACATGATGAAGTCTTTGCTGAAATTGGGGCACACCAGAATAGGAGCATGAGCAACAGAGGTTTTTATGTCTTTGAATGATGTCCTGCCTTCCTCACTCCATTGGAATGTTTAGGACCCTTTCATCATATTAGATATATGACGAGTCTTCTCAGCAAAATCAAGAACAAAACATCTAAGAAAATTTACCTTTGAAGAAAGAGTGAACACCAGTCTTGCTTGTAGGCAAAGTAAGGCTCTGAATAGCCTTGACTCTTTCGACATCTATCTTAGTTCCTTCTTTACTGATGACATGTCCTAGCAGCTTTCCTTCAGTGACCCCAAAAACTGACTTCTTGGGATTTAGTGAAATTTCGTGCTCTCGACATCTGATCAAGAATTGTTCCAAATGATTGCAGTGATCACTTTGTTTCTTAGAGAACACGGTCAGGTCATCTAGGTAAATTATGATTACCTTTCCCATCATACCTTTGAATGAAAATTCCATTTCTCGTTGGAAGGTAGCACCGACGTTGATCAAACTGAATGGCATTCTGCTATAGGAAAAGGTACCCCAAGGAGTGGTGAACACTATTTTGAACTGATCTTCGAGTGTGACTTGAATTTTATCGTAACTGAAAAACCATCAAGCATAGAAAGCATTTTTGAACCGGTTACTGCCTGTAGCACTTGATCCATTATCGGCAGTGGATAGTTATCCTTTAAGGATGAATGGTTCAAGTTGTGAAAGTCTACACATATGCATATCTCGTCATTCTTCTTATACACAGACATAATATATGCAACCCATGTATTGTGGTGAATTGGAAAAAAATTCTTGCATCCAAAGATCTTCCGAATTTCAGCTTAGATGGTACCTAAGATTTTGGGGCTGTAGTGCCTTTGCTTTTGATAAAAAGGCTTGACATCATCCTTGAGTGGAATGTCGTGTCGAATGTCCTTTGGCTGGAAAGACTTTAGATCAGCATAAGACCATGCTAATACATCCATGTAATTTTTCAACAACTTAATGAATTTTTCTTTTCCTTGGGCGTAAACACTTCATGATGTTCACGAACGAGGATGTTCCACGGTACCCAAATTGATGGATTCAATTTCTGGAGAAGAGGAAGGATCATCCTGTCACTTTTGCTTTACAAAACGGTCGTGATTATCAAATAATCGTTCTAAGGAAACTAAACCTTTCCTTGAGTGTATCACCGTTTTTTTTTCGATTCATGCACTTGACCGGTGAGAGACTCACGACACATAGAAGTTGATCCATCGAAATGAAGTTATTTGAAATTGTCGACTTTCTCCAAAAAAGTGATAAGTTGGTTGTCATCATTAAACACTTGCCGGTGTTGTAAATTATCTCGGTACACTTGGGCGAAAAACCACCTCAATGGTATATGTATCTGTTTTTAACCCTGGGTGGGGGAGCATGAGAGAGGCTGAGATGGCCAACAAATCAGCCATGTCATTTTCAGCTCGCAGAACTGCTTTGATTGAGAAAGCATCAAAATCTTTGATGTTATCTCATATGACATTGTGGTAGTGTCTCGATTCACTCATTCTTTACTTAATATATCACTTTTACGATTGACAATTAGCTTGGCATCACCTTGCACTTTTAGATTTTTGATTCCTTTCTCTTTTGCAGCTTGCATGCCAAGTAGCAAGGATTCATGCTCGAAATATTATTCGTATTGAAGAACTACAACTTGAAAGAAAAAGGGAAAATCTCCTCTTCAGAGATATTAGAATAGCCACAAAGGCGCCACATCCACTTGTTGTATAACTGCCATCAAATTGCAATGTCCATACTTTGTTGAGATCCTCTTTTTGGAAGAGAACATCCATTTTATCTGAGTCGGTGGACAGGAAGTAGTTCCCCATCCCTGATGATTCAAAAATAATCTGAGCCTTGGGGTCGTTGGAGTTGGTGACTAGATATTTCTTTTGTGTCTCTGGTTCCAATGTCTGCATCACCCCTTTGACAGAAATCCTGGCTTTGGACCAGTCCATGTGAATTTCCCCACCAACTTCTTTACAAAACCTCCTCCCTAGCAATATCCCGTATGCTTGTTGGAATATCATTACGAGGATAGTCATTTTACCCTTTTCTCAAGAAATTCTGCGAATGCAAACTGCGCATCCTTAATCTAACCAATCAATGGTACCTGCTTGGTTTCCATGGAGTAGCATCTGCCAAAAGGTTTGGTGAGTGTGAGGCCCAAAGCATGGGTGACCTTTGTTGGCATGACATTATCAGAAGCTCCAGAATCAATTATACAGTTACTTAGTTTATGACCATTGATTAGGAGAGATAGATAAAAAGGTTCAATTTTCCCCGATGTGGAAGTTGAGGCAACGTTTACATGAGACGTAGGAGGCGTGGGAAGAATTCCTTTTGGGGAAATAAGAGGAAGGACGACAGCTTGGCTTTGGATATACTTAGTTAATCTTACAAGTTGCTTTGGGTTGGACTGAAGGTATTCAACTTCAGACATCTGGATCTTGGTCTTTTTAGCATGATCAATTATATTGAATGTGACCAAGGGTTGCGCTAATGAAGGAATGAGTCATTTGTTTCACATTTGTGGAGGAGGATTACTGGTCTTTATGGAATTGGAGGAAGGCTGGTTTGGAGGAGAAACAGGAGGAAAATATTTCTTTACAACAGTTTTAACAAGAGGTTGAGTAGGAAGGGGATTACCTCCTTTAGCGATCATTAGAGGAGGAATTACCACAGCCTTTTCCTTTTATTTTTCAGCAGCAACCTTTGCTTCTTTTCCTTGCGAGTGAGTGAAAACTGCATATGATTTTCTACTCGCATACCCTTGGGTACCTTCTTCTTCATCAGATTCCTCATCTTCAAATTCCATATACCCGATAGTAGATTCGCTAGTCGGTTCACTGACATCTTGATCATCTTCATCTTGCGACAAAGGTTCTTCATAATTTGTATCATCTTCTTCGATTTCAACCAAAGCATTAACCGGAGGGGATTCAATTGCTAACCTTGGAGAAGCGGCGAAAAACAAAGCCTTTGGGGGAATTGGGGAGTGAAGTTCCTCCATGGGATATCCCGGTATGGAGTAGGAGACGATGTTTGAGCCAATTGTTTCTTTAATGAGAACAAGTCATTCACCATCTTCTTGAATGCTATATCTAATGAGGTAGTTTGAGAAAAAGTTGAAGCCTTTGATTTTGATGACTCATGTCTTAACTCACTAGATATAAGAAGGTTGTCTTCTATCCGAATGGCCATAGCACAGGCAAGGAGCAAGGTTGGTATTTGTTCTGTAAAAGTAAGAAACTTACTTTCGAACTCATTGCATTCACAAAGAAACACTTTTGATTCTCTAATGTTGGCAACATGGCAGGACGGCACACACGGTTGATCAGTGAATTGAATCGGGTGATAAAATCATGCATGGTTTCATTGGCCTCCTTCTTCATGTGAGTGATTTGCAACAATAATGCGAATGCGTCTTCTGAAGGCTTGTATCTGTCTTCAAATGCAGTCCGTAATGTGGCCCAACTGGTGATGGATCCGGCTAGTAAATGTTGGAACCATTCTGATGCAGGCCCTTGCAAGGTCTCGAGAAAGAGATGCACAGATACGTCTTCATGAGTCACATCTAGAATATTGCATGACATAATAAATGCAACTATATGTGCATCTATGCTTTGATTTCTGCTCCCATCAAATTTTAGGAAATTCTTACGATTTCCGCTGGGGAGGGGGTGAATTGGATGTGGCAGTGCTAGAGGACCCATGGTGTTTCCCCATGGTACAGGTAGATTTATTGCCATTTGAAAAGTGGGAAAAAGAACATGAGCAGGGAGTGTGGTTCCGCTTAGCAAAAGAGCACTGCAAATTGATGTCGAGGCACCTGTGAAATCCGGCTCCTTCGTGGAGGCGAGGCACTTCTTGTTGATTGATCGTTGAACTTAGTGATGCGAATCGTGCTGGAGTGATACTAAAATTGTGCCTTTGAAGTAGATCAAAGATTGGATCAAATTCTCCACGAGCTCTTCTACCACGAGTAAATTTTTCACCCGCCAGCATCTGCCGTTCAGATCTGCAACAATTAAGAGTAGATTTACAACAATATTTTTGTTTGTACTTGTTGATTTTCTGATTTTTCTGGCAAAAATCAGTAGCATGTACTTTTCAATTTTTAAATTTTATCCTCTTTAATAACAACCGATTGCGGTTTTTGACAAAGATTAATAAGGATAAAAAGTGGGTTAATTTAGAAAGCTGATTTTGGATCTTTGACCTGAATTTTGCAAGGTTTTGAAAATAACATCAAATGTCAGAATCTCAGATCTACGGAAATATAACAGTTTTTGTAAAAACTCAATGAACTAAAAGCTCCTATCTGGTTCAGATCTATGGATTTGTATGAGGAAATTTTCAGTTTTGATCACTTCTGCAAAAATTTTGATTTTCAACAAAGCATTAAAATTTGCATCTGGTAGTGATTTTTATAGTTTTTTAATTATTTCCTTAGTTAGATCCCTAACGAGTCGCCAAAAACTGTTGGTTTGAAAATATTTCGGTTAGGCGGTCATGGGAAACATGCCAACAAAGTGCGAGGGCATAGCCCCTCTTTGAGACAAAAGAAAGTGAAACTAGTTTATTACTAATCTATCAAGCAGGAATCTATACAAATCTACACTATTCTAACTTTGGGGAGTTTGGGATCTCATCCCAGGTAGAGAGTAGTTCCAACAATGAACATAAGGGTAGGAAGGAAGGAATGGAGGAGGGTAGATCGAAAGAAGAAAAGAAATGAAATCCAAGATAGAAAGGTCGGAAGGTTTATGCTTTGGGCTGGTAGTAAATGTGAGCCAAACTTACTTGCATAAACAAATAAAGCAATACTAATGAACATATGACAATATACGAATGAATCTAACAGAATAAAAACATAGATCTAACTTAAGAAATATCTGATGCAAATAACACATATATTGAGCACAAAGTCTGAGCATATGTATTAATATTTCTTCTGATACAAGAAAGTACAAAGTCTTTCTCTCCTCACTTCTTTTCTCATACAAAAATGTCCACCTGGAATACAACAAGTATTCTAGTATTTATAGAAGGAGAAGAGGAAAGAAGACAAAAACAAACCAACTACTTACAAAATATCTTACAAGATATTTACAAAATATCTAAAAAGTCAAAAGTTGACTTTGGGCAAGTTTTGGATGGCAACATCCCATGATGCAACATGGATGATGTCATCATAAATGCCAACATGCTTTTAAATATTTTTACAAAAATGATCAAAGCATACACAAGAGGAGAAACTACTCCTCATCATCTCTTTGCTTAAACTGAGTGTCTTGCTTCTGATCAGGAGAGTCAATGTGACACTGTGCTTGATATTCCATAAACTTGCTGATCATTGTCTAAAGTTGATTATGATCTGGACCCTTGAAATGGTCACCAATGACTTCGCAAGTTTCTTTTTCATTCTTGAGCTTGTATGGTAACCCAGATGAACTCGTCGCATGCATCGATCAAGAAGTCAATGAAATCACGGCAGCCAGCGAGGTTATTGATTGATTTCGATCAAAAGTGACCTCTGGTGCCAAACCTTGAGTGACTACTAGCTTTGAACCATCAAATGTATCATCTGCTTCCCTTAAGGTGTACGATTCACCAAGCATCCTTGGAGACATCTTTGTAACTTTCTGCTCCATGTTTTGTCATGCATCCAGGGCTTCATCCTTGATTTTATCTATCCTCTTCAGGATATATTCCATTTGATCAACCCAGTAATCTAATGTGACGAGAGCTTTATTATGTTCCCGCGGGTGATCTATAATGCCGACATTCAATAGGTCATTGGCGGAGCAGTTAGCCATTTCTTGGAATGTTTCATGTTGCAACTTGGCATTGTCTAACTCCTCGGAGAGGGAACCTACTACTGCTTGTAGCTCCTTATTTGCTTGATCAATATCCTAGTAGAGCACAGTGAACTTTTAATCATCTCCTCACTATTTCTAAGGATTCACTCAATCCAGGAGGATATTTTTGTGCCTTGTTCGCCAATCTTAGCATATTCATTTATCTTATCCTGACTAAGAACTTTAGTGGGTTCGGCGGTAGTCACAGGAGGAGCATTGCCCATTCTCTACAATGCTTGGAGGAGATGTTTGTTCTATTCCTTGAGTATTCTCTTCTCCTCTTTTGCTTCTTGAAGCTTTTTGCAAAGAGCATCTACTGCAGACAAGGCCTCTCCTTGTAGGATTTTGGACGAGGTTCCCATTGTGACTTGAGTCACTATGAAATCTGTGGGAGATAGATCCTTCTTTTCCTTGGTGGGATCTGGGTATGCAATCTCCATGACTCTCTCCCCCGAAGTGCTCTTAGAAAAGTGAGTTATCGCTTTCTGCTTCTTGGGTCCCTTCTTCGGAATGACGGAGAAGTCCATGGGTGCGATGGGAACCTTTCTCTTATGTTGACCCAGATGGTCAGAAATCTAGCTAGGACTTATGGGAGAGGGAGTAGAGGGAATAGAAGAAGAAACGAGAGTGAAAGGGGAAGCAACTCAGTAGAGGCCACGGGGAAGAACGTTGAAACACTTGGTGGTGGCATCGACAAGGAGTCCAACGCATTGCTACTTGTGGGGCTTGGAGTTACTATAGGAGAAGAAAAGGACATGGAGATGGAAGGGATCTATAATTGGATGGAGGGAACACTGGGTGATAAATCCGCAAGAGAGGAGACGATGGAAGAGGTGGGAGATGGAAGGGAGGAAGGGAGAGAAGAAGGCACATCCATAGGAATAGATGCTTCAATGACAGGGGGAGGAGAAGGAGCAAAAGAACAAATGGTGGGTACCTCGGTATTTGTAGAATTTGTGATAACATCCTAGGTGGATGTATCTATTGAAACTTCTGTTGTTTCTTCTTCTTTACCTAGAGATACCAGGTTAACCACTTGTTTCTTAGAAGTAGTAGGAGGGTTTTAAGGAGCTTCTTCTTCTTTGCTTGATTCTCCCTCCTTGTCCTTCCCTTTCCTTTCCTTTGGCACACAGGCCATTCTTAGAGGTTCTCTACCCGAAGGGGAAGTAGTGAAATCTACTCCGAGGTAGGTGAGACCATTATGTTTCCACCAATTTTCAGTGCGCTGCAACGTGGGCTTAACCCTTTCTTGAATGGTTTTCGGTGCTTTGGCTTTGTCGATCTCCGCGAATGGCCCATTATCCCCATCTGTGTCAAGGTAAACCTAATCAATTTCTTGATCAGGCTCTTCGAATCCCTTTGGGACAATAACAACGCCATAGTGGACGATCTCCTCTAGAGCTAGCCGGGAGTGATCCTTTCGCCTTTGATGTCTATTTCATGTGTCAGGTCGATCTAGATGTCCTCGATCTCAGGAACATGGATGGGATCAATTTTTGCCCTTGGGAGGTAACTCTGGCAATCGAAGGTGGGCCTTGCTGGGAAGTTATGCTTTATATTCAACAATTCAAGGTCAGCATACATATCTCGTGCTTTGGTTAGTGTAGTGCGGTGTATCGGCTAACTATGTGAAGGGGAATGGAGTTCCTCCTTTCTTTCTCTTCATGCACTTCTCATGGTAAGTGATCAATTGCCTTGATAACTCTAAGAGGATCAGCTTTGGCTCTAAACTCGGTAGCTTCGTCGGTTCACCCTCGAAATTCACCGCTCTGAGATATGTGAATGTGGGGAATTGTGTGAACAATGCTCCCCATTTCTTCGTGGCAGCAATCACACTCGGGTTGGTCTGACCGTGTCTCATGTTTGGTCTTAGCAAGCAGATCACCTCATAGAAGAAGGCATCATTGATTTTGGAGAACTGAGAGATGCTAGCCTCGAGCTTTAGCTCTGGGTAGAATTCATATATTTTGACCTGGGGCCATACCCCATTTCGAGCTAGGCCTATGAAATCCCTTGCTGATGCTGCAACATATACAACGTAGGAGTTCATGTAGAACTTCCCAATTGTTAGGACTTGTTGAGTTTTTGGGAGATGGTGTCACCGATGATTTCGCCTAGCCAAAATGTTGATCGGGCGTATTCTTGCTCATGGTCTCTAAGTACCTCAAAGATCCATTTGTGGAAATAATGGGCATCAGGAAGCCCAAATACTTTGTTTAGGAAGGTGATTGTATCACTCAATTCCTTGTTGAATTCACTACGGTGGATGGTCTATGGCCATCTATGCACCGGCTTCTTATTTTTCAGATAAAGTCCATTCATCATTTGCATGCATTTATCTTCATTGTCGTCCCATGCTTTCTTCTTTGTCTTCCAGACTTATGGCAATAGATTACCTGTGATGAGGAATTCCCAGGGTTAGTTCAAAGTAACGAGTTGTGAGGTTGATGATCATCTTTCCTTCCTTATCTTCGACACATCTAGTGTCCTTGTTGTAACATCGAGTAACCAACATAATAAATTCATTGTTTACAACACTTACTTGGTAGCCCAGATTCTGAAGTGCAAACCACTTGCCCACTAACTTGTTCATCCATGGGCCACTGTTTGCCGAGTTGGTCCTCACCCAGAAGTCATCCATATCAATACGCCCCAACTCGAGTCTCGATGTCGAGATTACTCTCTGTGTATGAGTCGGGCATCCCGACCTTCGATATTTGAACTTCATCTCTTGTTACGACGACTTAGCTTTAGCTTTAGACTTTGTTGGCTTTTTGCTTGATGAAGACATGTGTGAGCTCGAGGATGGCTGTTGTTGTTCTACAAGGAGAATCAAGGAAGTCCAACACAGAAGAGCCATATCAACCATCATGTTATTCATAATGAAAGCTTACAGAAAGAAGAATGAGCAATTATAAGGCTTAGGGCGCAAGGCACAAGTTCACAACATGTTACAGAGGCTTAAAAAAGTTACGCGCACTTTTGAGGATGTCAACGTGAAAAAATGTGCACCCTTGTTGTGGGAGAAACATTGTGCTCAGTAGAAGGGGCGCGGTTTTCTGGGTGTTGACATGTAATTTTGGGCGCCAAAGGGTAAAACGCAGGGCGTGGGTTCACAACATACAACATGTCATGTTGACGTTAAGGGAAATGCGCCTGCGCCTTAGGGAAAAATTACTTTGACTGGGCGCTAAAAAGATTGTGTTGCATGGGTTTTAAGTGCACCCAAGGCACAATTTTGAAATATGTTGCAAAGGAAATCAATGCACCAAGGAAAAAGTGCTTGGCATGGATTTGAAGCACACAACATCCTATGTTGATGTTGTGCAGGATGCGCCTGCACCCTACAAAAGCTGCTAAGTGTTATTAAACTGGCGTGGGTTAGGGTCATGTTGCAAGAAAGGACAGTGCACCAAGGTGGAATTTCAAAATATGTTGCAAGGAAGGACAGTGCGCCATGCTTCAAATTCATTTTAACAACTTAGATTAGTTTCTTTCTTTCTCTTTCTCTCTCTTTTGGATACCTCAGATGGTAAAGAGAGGGTTTGGTTTGGCAAGGTAATAGGTAGGAAAAGATGATTTTGGTTTCTTCAGAGGCTGAGGCCTTCCAGATTTGTAGATCTGGAAGGAGAGGTAAAGGGATTTCCGGCATATTTATAGATTGTTAAGTTCTTCTTTTTAGATTTAATCATGTTAACAACCTTAAAACCTAACACAACTAAAAACAAAAACCATAACAATAAGGATGACAGAAGCCACTTACTTGGATTTATAAAGGATGAAGGATGACGTTGGGGTCCACAAGCTCAAAAAATGACATGCGAGGGTGACAAGGATAGCTGACAGTGTAGAGAAAACACTTTTCACAATTTTCAATTCATGAAAATGACAGGTGTCGGGCACCTATTTATAGAAAACTGGCATTTATTATTTCACCAACTTTCTTTAGCGCACCTTTCAAAGTGTCGACATGGGTTAAAATGTGCCTTAGCGCAAGTTTATTAGCATTGACATAATACTCTCAGTGCCTTAGCGCACATTTCATGGTGTCAACACACCATTTTCCGTGCCTTAGCACACATACTTGGCGCATGTTTTATGATGTTGTCATGATAATTTCAGCGCCAAAGGGGCGCAACTTCATTGATGTTGACACAACAATGAGTGCGCCGAAGGATTTTAAGAGTGGGCACGTTTTTAAGGATGATGACATAATGTTTCCCACGCCAAAGGGTTTTCTAAAAGGTGCACATTTCTTGATGTTAACACAACATTTCTTGCGCCTTGAGTTGAAAAAAACTAAAAATGGCTAAGTTCTAAAAACTTGATTTTCAAAAGGGGTTTTAGGCCATTTTGAACATTAGCAGAACTTCTCCAGGGGACCAAAAGAAGTTTTGGTATGGTTACCTACAAATTGCCCTTGTCATTTCGTAGGATAACAATGTATCCTGCTTGAATGATTCTCTTCTTGAAGCGTGTGTTATAATTAAACTAAACAAGTTTTGGGATAGACACTTCATTTATGAATACGAACTCCTCTCCTTCTACCCAAGATAAGAGAACATACTCTAGTGCAATCTTCGCTTCTTGTTCCAGGGAAAATCCTTGCATCCGGGCTGTGAAAGTTACATTTTGGGCTCCCACAAACTAGTGGGGTCCAGATGTGCATGCATCATAACCGTATTTTGATCGTTATTCAGCTACGCTTAGTTGGAAGTTCCCTTGGGGCCATTCCTTCGACATATGAGAATTATTGCAAGGGAAGCACCAAGTGTTAGGCTCCTCAACAAGATGGTTTTGTTCAAGGATGATCTCTCTCCTGCTATTAGGAGGGATAGTCCGAAGTGGTGTTGGTACAAGAACTATTTGATTTGATGGTTACGCAGTTGACAATCTCTGAGTATTCTAGTGTGGAGAGGGATAAGTGGGTCGGCTACCTTGGAAATTTTGATAATTTTGCCTTGGATAAGCCACCTGATTCCTTTTAAGGTTCACTATCTCGTTAGAAAATTTTCTCAGGATATTTCTCATCTCATCCATCTCAAGAGAGGAAGATGAGGATGTGCGTAGCAGAAGTTGAAGCCGTAAAAGCAGGTGGGTAATTATATAAGGATGTAGGGGTTTGAGTCGGGTTTGGTATTTGTACTTGTGGAAGGGGGGCTATCTCGGGTTTATCGGTAAAAGAGTTATGGGGGGAAGTTTCCCGGCATCTATTAGATTATTCTTAGCTTGGACTGCAATGTTATAGGCCTGTGGCAAGGAATCCCCTCCCAATGATTGAATCATTACCGAAATATCTAAATTTAGAGATTTTAAATAAAAGACAATAGCCATACCTACGGTGGCCTGGCTGTGGCTAGAATCCCTTACTAGGTTTTATGGAACTGGTGTTAAAATCATCATTAACTCTTGTGGCCCTTTTTAATACAAATTAGTTGCTACAGGAGTGATGACCGGTCTCCTTTTCACTAAACCTTGTCACCAATGCCCTCCTAATTGGTCCCAAGTACCAATAGTATTAGGGGTTAAAGATCGGTACCATTCCAGGGCCCTTCCTTAAAAGAGGCAGCCAATAAACATAAGGTGACATCTTTCTCCCTTATATAATGCACTGCACATATCTCTGCTACATCTTGGAGATGTTCCTCGGGGTTTTGAAGTCCTCCCCACTAAATTTGGGTAGTGCTTTTAGCACATTGGCTGGAATAGGGTTCCATACCATCGAGGGCATGGGAAAAATGAGTGGACTTCCTGTTCCCAAGAGACAAAATTCCTCGAGAGATGGAGCTTGAAGATGAGCCATTGAAATGGTTCCGAGGGTCCTAGATGACTGTGTAAAAGGCCTACCTAGTGGAGGTGTTGAGAGAATCCGGTCCAGGGGGGACGGAGATCTCTAAACCTACCTTCCTCTTCTATGACATGGAGGAGATAGCTATAAATAGTTGATTAAACCTTCTTCCCTTACTCTCGGCCTTATTCACATTTGTTTTGTTCTTTCAGGTGGACAGACTAGATATTTATCCAATTAGTAGATCTTTAATGATACAAAATCCAGGCTAAAGGTCCCATCAGGCGTGCCGGGAAAAATGTTGATGATTATTCTTGCGGATGAATTTTTAGATTCGTTGGAAACCTTAGGTTAGTAGGATGTGCGCCCTAAGGTAACCTCCAAATTTTAAAGAATCGCTCTTCTCTACTGAGTAGGGTAGGGTTAGAAGAAAACATGAAATAACTTAAAATAACAAGGTGATGCGCCAATCTAGAAACAAAAAGATACATAATACTTAAAAGGGATTATCTAGAATAGTTGAAGAGTTGTTCGGCATGGTCTACTATTCCAATAACATTAGTGTCTAAGGAAGTGAAGCGATTGATTCATAAATAGTAACAAATAGAGAAATTCCAAGGGCATCAAGCACGATGAATTTCTTGACCTATTTAGAACTACTTATAATGAAAGAACGGAGATTCATAATGTAAAAAGTCAATTTACACAGGATAAGAACTCTTTATTTATAGAGAAAATGATACATAAGGCCCTCAAAGGCACATATTACACTTTTCTTTTATGACATAGAGACTCCTACAAAATACATAACTCTTTGCTTCCCCTCCCTCTTTTCTTCTTTGTAAAAATATCTACCTTTTGTTCTCGGAACTTCTACTTCCTTGTAAAGACCCATTCTGAACTACTGTCGCTCCAAGCTCCCATTTTTCTCTCTCCCTCAATTTGATAGGGATTTCATTCTTATCTTGCTGGTTCCTGCCCTAATATTTTAAATACAAAGCTACCACTGTCAGTATTTAATTCGGATGTTTGATCTTCTTGATCTAGAATAAATATTTCGATCATTTACGAGGATCCATGTATCTTATCTTACTTGGTCTCACCGCAGAGTCTCAGTGTGGCGAAGACCTTTTTCTACCACATGGAGGGCTTGCGCTTGTTTAGGGATGTATTTCTTTAGCCTTATACCGAAAGTGTGCTAGATAGACACGTGGAGGGCTTCCACTTGCTTCTATTATGTTTTGACTTTTCAACCTATTTGGGAGTAACTTTATCGAGCCTTGGACATGTGGAGAGCTTGCGTGAGTTTGGGAACCTAGATTAGAATTTTACCTTTGAAGTTGCACCGATGAGACACATGGAGGGATTCCGCTTGCTTTTCCATACTTAGTCGATTTGGGCTTCGAGTGAACAAAATAAGTGAGGGTTAGGGAAACAAAAGATGCTCAATAAAAGAGTCTCAACAAAAGAAAGTAATCAATAATGTTTAGTTCTTGGTCCTTGATTTTGAACACATAAATATGTATTTACATGATTCCCTTATTTGAATTTCATAATTGACAACTAGAAGGAAAAACTATAAGTGAAAAAGATGATCAAAAGATAAAATAGACCCAAAAGGAGCAAGTAAGATAAGAAAGGGTCAGGGGCGCCCAAGAGGGATAGAAGCATATTGGCGTTGTTGTCCCGGGTTGGGAATTGTTTTCCAAAGCCATGAAAGATAAAAAAAGTAAAGTTTCGACTGGGCCGTAGGGTATGCAAGACCAAAGAGAAAGCAAGATATAAATAAAAGAGGCCAAAGATAGTTCTCAACCACTAGTTTTCTTGCTTAGGAATCATGTAAATACTAGCATACTTTTAGGACCTAGAAATGTACCCAAGTGTGTGATTTTATGGCTACACATTGTTGCAGCCTGAAATGACTAATTGAATGTTATTAATATTTATTAATATTAACCATGTAAATATGTCAAACGATAACAAAACTTAATCAACAACCTATCCATAATTAACAATGGTTTAATGACAAGCTATGTAGTATGACATTACTAAAATCATTGCGTTAGTTGGTATTTTATATATGATATTATACTTGAATTTTTGTGTGAGATGGTTTTTTTGTATGCTTCTTGTGTGTTATTTCATTGTGTCATAATGTCTATCATGCACTTTCTTACAGGGATGGTTCTACATTATGGCAACCTATAACACCTTTTATATATTCCAACAATGATTATATGTTATATCTATCATGGAAACACTTTAATTTTTTCGAGCTAAGTGATATACCTCATATACCGATTGCCTCAAAAGAGAGTATTTAGTGGGGTTATTATAAGAATATCAAGGAAAATCAGGCACAAAAATAAAATTTCAAAATACATGAGTATCGAAATGGGTTACAAGAATATTTTTATAGGAATACAAACATGTTTACGTGTAGTTTCTATACAAGGATAATATTATGCTTTTCGAAAAAATCATGGGATGTTAGTGTCCTATATTTGAGTGGTTCTATCCATCTCAATTTCAATAGTCATGAATAAATATAATCATAAAATTCAAGAAGCTACAATGGTCTAGAAAATAAATCACTTATAGAGATTCAAATTATTATAAAGATTTTCCACATTTTATGGTAAAATGCAAAGGGAGTGTTTTTGGATTACCAATTTATCAAATTATGGGTTTTTATTTCTATTTCATGAATTTCAAGACTTTCAAGAAACAACCTAGGTCAATCAATAATGAAGTGGTTTAAAATGAGACACACGTTAGGTTTTAACGACACCCTACATGCATGAAATTTCAATTTGTGGGGCCAATGTGGTTTGCCCTTTCTTTGATTTTTAACTATACTTGGCCAAAATACTACTGGTTTATTTTTATTGTTACACTATCCTCTCAAAATTTCTAGTTGGGAAAAATACAATCACAATATTCTTCAAATTAGGGATTCAATCACCACTAATTATCCATTTAATACCGATATAACCTCCATCTTTGCATGCCTTGACATAGGTGTACCATTTCCTTGCTCTCTTCTTCTTTACAAATTTCAAATTACACACACACACAAATATATATATATATATATATATATATATATATATATATATATATATATATATATATATATATATATATATATATATACAGATATATATCAGAGAGAGAGAGAGAGTTAAATATGTGATTTCTTATGTTGTAGGTTGCGCTCTTGGGGAATCTTGTGACCATTCAAGAAATCAATAAAAGACAAAGTGTATTTACAAACTCGGGTATGTTTTTCTTTAAAGAAGAAAAAAATATTTATTGTCTTGAAGTGGGGGAAAATATAGACACCTAAATTTTATAATTAGGCACTTAACACTATCGATATGGATTATATCCCTTATTCATGACTTGTGTGCATAAATAAAGATTAAACACACTATCTCACTATTCCTTAAAGAATTGAAAACACTTCATAATCTCACACATAGTTGATATGAGTACTTATCAATATCCTACACCTCCTACTCAAAACTTCCAAATATTCCCTTATAGTCTTCTATCCTCTTGGATACTACTATCTAAATTCGGGTAGAAATGTCACGCGGTTTTCCCATTATTCAATACTAGCATCTACAAAACCCAAACAATATTATTTATTATGTATACTATTATTTACCCTTCCTAATTCGGTCATAATTTCATGTCCCTTAGAATGGTATAAAATTAATTCTAACACTCCCATTTAATCACTTGGAAAATAATAACCTCCTACTTGGAAAATCACAATGCAAACTTGATCTTCACCTCCAAATCTATAGCAAACCTGCCCTAAAATTCCATGAATCAAGAGAAAATATCATCAATAATCCATAAGAAAGTATGAATCACTACACACTCTTCCAAGAACATTCCAAGCCAATTAAAAATCACCTCAAATCTAAATGAATCATTGTCAAGTATCTACAAGCTAAGGCAATTTAAAGGGATTTAGTCCTTCAAACATATATACACAAACACTATACTTTAACATTGTATACCATAGGTGAAGTGTACATCTAAACTATACCTAGTTACCTTAAAATTGGTGTTCAAGAACAAGGAAAACATGGGGATATTTATCTATCTTTGTATACACACTTGCACTTACACTAGGAGAACTGCATGGATTTTAAGCCCCTCATTTGGGAAATGTACTACGATTCTAGCTTAGAACCAATAAATGAAGTTGGCCACCAGGTAAATCCAACTCAACCACACAAAAAACATTTTTATTTAATTGTTTGCTTGAGTTCTAGTGTTGGAAATTATGGTTTTTATCATTACATGTGCATGTGTGAATATTTTGTAGAAAGTAAAAGTGTAGGAAGACATTATAGATAATGAAAAATAACCAGATTAAAGTGGAATAACGTAAAAGAGTCGACACTAACACTAGAAAGGATAGAAGTGTTGCACGTTAGTGTTCAATGTGACACTAGTTTCTAGGAATGTTTCCTTAATCCTAGAGATGAAGAAATTTCACAACCATCATTACCTATTTGACCTAATCCCATGTCCAAATCACCTTAAAAAAACATTAAAAAATTTATTCAACTCATCTTATTGAGATTTATATTATTTTAACATATGAATTATATGAATATCAATAAGTTATATCATTTACATGTACTATCATATATGAATATTGGATCATTTTTATAAAATGTTATCATACATTAGTTTCGAGTTGTAACCCACATTAAAGATAAAACACCATACTTATTTTTAAATAGGGTTAAAAGTGTTCAATGTTGTTTGAGTTTGTATCACTTAACATCCTGGATAAGGAAATTCAATGCGTTGACAAGTGGATGAGGTGATTACGTGCATCTAATGTGTCCATGGTTGGTCAAGAAAAATGTTATTTGAAGAGGAAATTTTAAGATCATAAATTTCATTAATGGTGTGCGAAAGCATGGTTATTGCAAGAACAATGTAACTCATGGGGAATTTGCAACACACACACACCCACACAAAGATAAAAATGTGAGTACTAATAATGAATTCCTAACATTCCCCATTAGTATGAACAAGGCATAAAACACCACTCTTGAACTAAGAAACATGCCTCTATAGAGCTTACACATGGTGTTGAAACTTAAATTGTCATGTTGGATTTTACGTAAAAGCATCACATGGGAAAAAATGAACCATATATTGGGAAATCATCAACTAGCCATAGGAACTCATCAAACTTCTTTGATGGCCGGGATTTAATCTACCACACGAACTACAAATTAGTGGTATGGAGATCCTATATTACCTAAAAAAAGAACACCTCTTGCTTCATTATTTTATTTTAGATTATATGCATTATTATTTCGGTAGGGGATTACATTGATTATTTGCACACTCATGTCATAATAAACACAATAAAATTGAAACAAAATATTTGAGGACTAAGTACTCATTTTAATGTTTATAACCTCTTCGCTTGATCTTCTACCACTCGATTATGAACATCATAGATGAAAACCACCACCACTAGATACCAACCTTGGCATTATCCATTTTGGTTTAGTTTTAAGTTTCATTATCACAATGTGTGGTGCCACTATTAGAAACCGATGAGAGATATTTAATCAACCTCCTAAATTTGGTGCCTTCGTACTCTAATAAACTTGGATCACTTAGGCGGATGATTTTCCAAACTAAAATTTAAACCCTATTTTATTTTTTATGTTTCCCATGAATTTTTTTATTTAGATCTATACTTTAAAAGTTAGGGAGTGGTGGTGCAACCCCTAATGGGGTTTAGGGGTGGCACCCCTTGTAGGGTCTCATGAAATTTCATTGGGCATGCTTCTGTCACATTACAAGGTAGAGTTGAGAGGTAGTGTCCCCAAAGCTAGACACATTTTCCTTATTTTATAGTCTTAAAATCTTCATTACATAAGCTATATTCTCAATTTTATTCCTCCACAAATTGGATGTCGGGTTTTTTCGTTAATATGTCCTTACAAAAATATTTTTGAATTTTGAACTATGAATTTTATGACTAACGAAAAACTTATCTCCTCCTTTTTTAATAGATGGAAATCCTATAGTACCTAGACTCTAGAATTGTAAGTAAATTGAAACTTAAACATGACCATATATTAGTAACTAAAGATTAAACAAAACCCAATAAATCACACTTAAATATAAACTCATATATACAACTACTTGAAGCTTTTTAAGTCTATTAATGATGGAGAATCACATGAAAGGTAGATTAAAGTGTGAAAATCATGAAGATTATCTATTTAATAGAGATATCAAGTGAGATTTAGATGGTTCGAAAATATGCATTGTAGTTGAAAAATGATGATTATTGGAAATTTAAAAACTCCACTCAAGATACGACAATATATATGAATGATAATAACATATTTATCTACTCCTCCAATTCCAACATCTCCCAGTGTAAACATGGTGATTGTTCCAAGTTCGCAAGAAGGTTTTTAAAAAATGTGTTCAAATATGGATCTTTGGCACCTTGGTCTTGGAAGATAGGTAAGTGAAGGAGCTACATTGAATACTATATATAAGGCATTAGTGAGTTTTAAGGATAATTTATTAGGGAGTGTGTGGAGAGAGAAAGGGTTTGCGAGTCAAAAGGTGTTAATAACACATGGAGGTTTTGTAAACATATATGAGCATGTGCTAAGATCTTTATTCTTTTTAGGAACCACTCTATAATATGCATATTTTTATATTAATTCTACATAGTCCCAATAAATATTTTTCCATAACTATTTGATAAAATGCTCATGGCGGAATTAAAGGACTCAGCTATGAAACAATGAGGATGTATGTAGGCACGAGGATAAGACAAGATCCACATAGGTTATTGAAGAAATAGTATCTTCACAATATATGTTGTAAACATATATATATATATATATATATATATATATATATATATATATATATATATATATATATATATATCCATGATGTATGATGAGTCCATGATGGCTTGCAACGTACACATTTCTATTCGATGCTAGAATGTACTAGAATAGCTATGAAATATTTTTCAAAAGATTTGATATATCATATGATGTATTTAGTAAAGAATATTGGATCCACATGATATCAAATAGATGATGTTATATGGAATATATATCTTGCAATTGAGGTTGATACTAATTTCTATAAATATGTAAGGTAATAAATTCCATAACCGAAGATTAGTCTAACAATTTTATTATCATGTAAGGAATTTAATAGCAGATTGTAGGTGTGTAAAAATTAAAATACCTTTTTAATGTTTTTGTAGCCAACACTCCCTATTTTAGGAAGAAAATGGATCCCCATTTTGCATGAGTCATAGGAATGAGTTAGAGACTTCAAATAGAACTCTAAAAATTCCTTGATCTTATCTTCTAAACAAACCATGAGACACAATAGTTTGTTAAATAAATACTTTGAGTTATACTTATTTATGATTTTTAGAATTCTTTCAATTTTTGTTTTTCTTCTTGTTTAATAAAGTGTGTTATATTTAAAATATTTTCCCATGTGTATGGTGTATTATTGGTGGGTATGGTGTATTATTGGTCATATGTGTAGGTCAAATAAAAAGAGGAAACAATGACATTATACTCTTTTCATGGTGTTTGCCTATGTTTTGTTCAGCTTTGACATTCAACTTCCTTGACATTTTCCATTCCTTTGATCTTGTCAAATTTAACTTGGTAAAAGAACCCTTTTGCATTTTTATACTTCACTAATTTCCTCCACATGTCACATATAAGAATTCAGGGAGATATGTAAGTAGGAATTAAAAGGTGTTAAATCTTGAGATAGTGTAGAGAACCAATTTCCACCACATGTTCACAATCAACACTCTATAGATTATGGAAGCTATATCCAAAGGTTCAAGATAGTCCAAAGTAAGGATGGGTGAACATGTTTGTGATCCATTATGAGCGAGTTCATAGTCCTTAAAATGTGCAGGATACTGATGGGTTTCAAGTGTCAATGATCCAATACAAAATAAGTTTATAGTTCCTCCAGTTGATTCTAATGTAAATTATTGCCACTTTTCAATGATGCATCTCCAAAGGTAGAAATGAAAGTGAGCTCCAAGTCTTACTTGAGTGAGGGAAAATTGATTCTCTCCATGCATCCATGATTGTTACTCCACACAAATATGAGAGGTAAAATCCAAAGCATAAGGTTTCTTGGGACATAGTGAAGTCAATGGTCACCAAGTGTCTATAATCGACACTACTTTGAGGTTTTGAGTGGGAAGTAAAAATAGTTAAGTGAAAAGAGGAGAAAATAGCTAACACAAAATATAGAAAAGTAAACAGCCCATGAATTTCAGTTGACCGTGCAAAATCAAAGTAATTGTTTATTCAAAGGTTTTTGGGAGATTTTGTTTAAGCAACAAGAAAAATGTTAGTGTTGATTAATCGATGGTGTGATGATTATTGCAAAACACATTAGAGGGTCAATTTTAGGTGAATCTATGTAATTATCAGAGCCCATTCCTATAATATATTTTTACCTTTATTATATTTAGATTTATTTTAGTTTTTCCCACTTTTTTATAAAATAGATTCCTTTTCTAGGAATCTACAAAATCATGTAAATGATGTAGTTGCATACCATATCTCTCTCTATATACACTCAAATATTATTGTAAAATGCATCTTGACACAATGAAATCAATTCTAAGAAGGAATTTTGAGCTTCATATGTTTGTTGTGAGTTTCTTAGTTTTTTTCAATTTATAACTCATGCCGTGATGTCTAGACAATTAAAAGATTTCGGTTATTAAATAGAGTTTGCACTTTTGATTTAACTTGAATTTGCGGGGTGAGAGATTGAGCATAAGATGGTATCAATTTCATGAGTTTATTTTTCTTGCACTTATTTTCTTACATTTTCTTTTCAATATTAGATAATTAAGTGGTTTAGGGATATTGGAAAATGGATAATTACTCTATTTTCTAATGGAATATAGACAAATAATTAAGTGGTTATGGATATAGTATGACTTGAGAGAAACATGTTCTTAATTTTAATAATGATTTATATATCTTGATGGTACAACATGAAGATTTAGCTTGTATTTTATTTCCATCTACTTTAAATTATCTTGAATATGAATAGTTTTTATGTCTAAACCTTGGTTCAATTTTTAGATGGAAGGAATTATGAAATGCACTCATTTTAAATTTTGGAAATCTCATAGATGCATTCACACTCTTAAATAAATTAGTCACAATCAAGAGACAACCCCATAAGTCACTTCAAAATTTCAATATCAAGTTTCAAGACATCCTAAGTAGCATTCCAATCAGCCATAGACCCGAGAATCAACACTTTTAGTTATTTACATCCATGCTTTGGATACACTCCTATGTATGTTTATCAAAAATTTGATGTAAATTCATTGTTTTCAAGTTATGTGCATAGGCATTCACGTTAGACAAGAACTTGTCTTCCTATGGAACAAATGTTGGTCCATTTTTAAATGTTTTCCAAAGTTCCCATGAATTCTAACCATATCTAAATCCTCTCATGGTTTATCATTTACATCATAGCTTTATTCATAGTCTCATTGTTGATTCAATGACAAATCAACTCTTTGAGACAATAACTAAGTATGTTGTAGATGAGAGTGAAGGTGTCTAGAATGATCATTTTTCTGATGATGATTATTATGATTTTGAGTATCATAAAGATGATATTCATGAGTTATGCAAGGAGAATGAGGAACAACCTAATAAGAAAGAGACCATTCCTTGCACAAAATTATATTACGAAGTTATTATGGAAGCTCATTCATTGATAGAAATTTTCGATTTCATAAAATAAAATGTTGTTAATGATAAATAATGTCCACATACACATGTTTTTACAAATTTATAGGAGCCTTTTGTGAATTAATAGAAAGGAGATATTGAAAGGAAGTAAATGAATCATCTGTTGAGGATCACATGATAGATAGGATGGAGATACTCCATGAAATGAAAGGAAGATGTAGAAAGTACAATTCACAACAACTAGTGAGACTTGAAAAGTATTGTAGGTCTAGTAATGACTAGTGGGAATGTGGTATCAATAGTATAAATAAAACATCTCATGTCATTCATGCTAACCACACTCTCAACATGATCTATGTTGGGAATGTAAGTTATTTTGATAGTGTTAGGGGAAGACCATGATTATTGTTTCTCTACCTTTAAATGATTAGGAATGGGGTCAATATAGATGTTAATGTGTTCATTGAATTGATTTAGAAAATTATCATGGTCATGGGTTAAAACAAATTCCTTAAGTCTCTTACGGACCATACCATCATGATCGAAGTTGGCACCAATTAAGAAGATATAAATGAAAGTGCGAGAGGGATTTGTAAATCTCATGTGAATGAATCCAATTGGTGTGACACCAAGAAAATATATTCTTATGTGCCATGGGGGAGTGGGGTGAGAGGTATCCACAACCATTTGATAAGTTCTAAGGAGACGTTTCCTCAACTATTCCTTGGGGAGATGTTAGTGACATTTAATATGGGAAGAAGAAAAGGGATAAATATACTTACCTCCATTAGATATAGGAGGGTTGTATCAACATTGTGAAAAATATTATGATTAGGAGGGTTTGAGACTCCTTCATGTGTATAATTTCAATTACGAGGTCTCATTAAAATGTTAAGGCTCTTCTAGGCCTGAGATTAAGGGTGAGATTGTCTTGCTTGAAGCTTCTCAAATGTGTGGATAAGATATCCTTTCCTCTTATCGCACTTAATTAAATCCTCTAAATTAGTAAGAGAAAAATACCTTACGTTGTATTTAAGGTGGGGTTTTAGAGCATTAAGGAATATATGATGAAGAATATTGTTATAAAAGATGTTCTCGGTTATGTTACAAAGAGGTTTCCATCATTTGATGAAGATTGGGAAGTTTCAATCTCACCCTATTTACAATTGATGAATGCATCCAAAGGTTTCTTAAGTAGATCTTCGAATAGAACTCCTTTAGTAGTAGATTTACTAATCCCTTAATTTTAACAATGGATTTAGTTGGAAGAGTATGATAATAATCGAAAGTTTCTCCCATAAGGGTCTTGGATAAGATTTTTGTAGTGGCATAGCAATGATTTTTAATCCAGTCCTTATACAAATTTCCAAATTCCTTAATGTGAATATTAGGGGTTAGTGAAATTGTTATGAACATGGGCGGGAAAGACGAACAGGTGGGTGGGTGTTGTCACCCTCAAAATCCCCCTCATTTTCTAAGTCAAAATTGAAAATTTTGAGCTCACACCCTCTAAAGTGTTCATGTAAAGTTGGAAGTCCGAAAAGATAGACAAATTCATGTTTTGAAGTTGTTTAAACTCTCAAGTCTACACGTTTTAATAAATTTTCTATTTTCTGTCTAGACGGGTGAAAATTTTATTTTTGTCCTCATTTGAATTAAAATGCCAATCTTTCTATGGCCATGGATCGTCAAACCTTGTATTTCTTTGAATTTCTTAGCTCATGAAAAGAAATTTCAAAATCAGTGCGAAATGGTGGAGTTTTCTTCTTCTCTACATTTTTTCCACAGTCAAGAACGATGGGTGTTTTCTTCCCCATCAAATTTTGGCTCCGTCATCCATGGGTACGTGGAAATATCTAATTGGAATCGGGTCGGTGGAGAACTTTGAGGTTTTTAGCCTCTTTGTAAAAAGGTGAAAATTTAAAAGTGACTGCAGCCCCGATCGAGCTTAAAGGAAAAGTCAAATCTTGGGCCCGTCGTTGGAAAGTCAAAACAGGGAGGCGGACTAGCGGAGCAATTTTTGTTTTTGAGCCCGCATTGAAAAAGGTAAAATTATAAAAGTGACCCATGACTCCTTCGCCAATCAAGTGAGGCCACATGTCAAGACCATATCAAAAGCGGGTAAGCGGGCCAAAATGTTCCAAAATGCCAAATCTCTATAAAGTCACAAAATGCAAAAGGAATCCTCCACGCCCGCTCCAATAAATTTCTCCCACGTGTATGACTCTAATTTAAAGTTTCAAAGGAAAGATGAACAGTTCAAATTCAAAGTTGCAAAACAAGTGTAATAGTTGCATTATGAAAAGTCTAGTTTTTCTGCCATTGGCATTTCTTCGCGAATCAAGAATCTGAACGGATGCAAATGATTGAAAAAGAAATTGTAAACTGTTTCTTGCTAACAAAGAAGAAGTTGTAACCATTTCTTGGAGGATATTTAATGGCTTCTTCATGCCATTGTACGGGTTGGTAATTGATCTTGTAAACTCAAGAGTATATTGTACTTTGAGAGAACAAAGGAGATAGCCATTTTCTTCCATTTCCCCCTCTTTCTCAATTTCCTCCATTTCTCCACTATGTACAACTTCTGATTAAGCATCAATACAAGAAGAAGGATTTTGTAGCCTCTTTGATGAGGATATTTTAGAAACTTTGAGTTCACAATCTTATCTCATCTTGTTGCCATTTGCAGGGTTGTTTCTTCCCATGAATGCATGTGATGAATTTTCTAACTAGTGTGTGCAAGAATCTGATTTCCTACCTGCAACATTAGTTCTCCTACTTCTTTTCTCACTCCCTTTCCCACTTTTAGACAAATTTATCTCTTGCAAGTATCTGCAAGCTTTTCCATAGGGTCAGTGGAGTGCCCCTATTGGATCCTCGGTCGAAAGGCCACCACAGAAATCCACATTTTCTTGCATGCATATATATCGGCAGCTACACCGGTTAAGTAGAGGGACTTAGATTCCTAGAGCATTAGCAAGGAATCCACAAGTTTTCCACCCAACAAATTTCCTCTCCAACAATGGGAAAAGTGAACAAGACGAGGAGGAGGATGAGGTCGAAAAATGATGGGCGGGAATCGACAAAGCATGTAGACCCCTCCCGGGAGAGAGGACAGATGCTCGGGGTCGGTCTTCAAGGGAGAAAGGTACGTGCGAGACTTTATCTAGTGGGTGGGAGTCATGTGGAAAATGGGTCCCCTAAATCGTATGTGAATATTTTGAACTTTGATAAGGAAAAAATCTTAGGAATCATTCCTCAGCTTAAATAGGATGGAACAGGAAAGTTCTTAGATATCCCTGATATCATTATAGATCGAATTTGAGCAAAATGGAGAATGCCTTGATAGGTAAACTGGTAGGGGAAGGCCTAATATTGATTCCATTAGATCTTGGTCTGTTTTGAAATGAAACCCAAGGGGCATATGGATGTCATAACCCTACCAAATGGATTCTTCCTGTTTAGCTTCAACAACTCTGAAGACCCTCAGAGGATCCTTAATGATGGCCCTTGGTTCCTCGGGAAACTTGGCCTCTTTTTGAGGAAATGGAATCCCAGTGTTCAACCCTGATAGAGAGAATATTAATCAATTTCATGTTTGGGTGAGACTCCCAAGTTTACCTTTGGAACTCTGGGATGTGGATATTATTAAAGGAGTTTCAAACACTCTTGGTACCTTTGTTGTTGTGGATAACGTGATGCTTACTAAATCAAGATTGGTTTGTGTGAGATTTTGATCCACTTTTGGGTTCATCGCTTAAATACTCCTTGTTGGGAAGTGGGAATAAAAATAGAGTTTGAAAATTGCCCTCAAAGATGTGAGAAATGCCAGGGCTAGGGGCATGTAAAGCAATTGTTATCTCAATTTCCCCACGGAAAAATTGATCAAACACGACCCTGCGTAGAAATAAATCCAAGGGACATTTTTTTTAATGAGCCTACGTTTCAAATCGCGATCGGGTTATATGCAGGCTCTACAATGGAGTAGCACGGTCGGGGAAGGGAAAAACAATGTCACAGAAAACTAGAGGCTCAAAGGAGAGAAATGAAGAAAGACTCAAAGTCTTAGATCTTTACAAATGATTCAGAAACAACCCAAATTGGCTAAGTATGGAAGAATCAGCGGAAGCTTCCACGTGCCTCATTGGCGCTTCTCCAAATTTTAAACCCAAAAGTGAAGGCTCGAACAAGCATGGAGTTTCCACGTGCCCCAGACCTGAAAAGGGACAGAGTTGGTTGTTGTAAAGTCCAAATGAGCGAAAAGGACCATGTGTCAGCTCAATGCAATTTCAAAAGAGAAAGCTCAAGGTGTAGACTCAAACTAGTGCCAGATCACCACGTGGTCAGGGTCCAATAGAAGTCAAAGAGCAATGGGACCAAATCAGTTAAGTATAAGAGTGTCGGTGGAGGGCGCCAAGTGTCTCAACGGCGCACATTCAAAGGCACGACCCAAAGCAGAGACTTAGACAAGCGCCAAACCTCCATGTGTCTAGGGTTTGAGAAAGGCATCGGCTTTGAATAGGATAAGTATTAAAGACTCGCGGAAGGAGCCATGTGTTAGCTCGAAGCACCTTCAAAGGTAAATCTAAAAGTGGGTTTCCTAAACAAGCGCTAGCCTTCCACGTGTCCCAGTTCGAAAGAGGAATAAAGTTTATAGTTAAAAAGTCAAGATGGGGTAGAATCAACGGAGGGTGTCACGTGCCTCAACCACACAAATTAAAGAGGGGCGGCCCGAGGGCCAAAATCAAACAAGCGTCAAGTCTCTAAATGTCCCAGGTCAGATATATGGCCCCACCAAACAAAAGGACTTAGCCAAAACATAAAGGAACAAAGAAAAGTCGCGGAAGGTGCCACATGTCTCTTTAGCATAATTTCAAAAATGAAATCCAGAGTGGTCCCCAAACGTGCGCCATCTCTACACGTGGCCATGCTTCAAGTCAAGGCGGGTCATTGGAGGTAATTTTAAATTTTTGGTTTCGTTTCCAAAAGGCATAAAGTATAAAAATGATCTGCACCTCCGCTGATGCCCAAAGAGCCATGTGTCAGGCCTAAATTACATGCGAGTGGCGGGCCTTGGAGTGATTTTTTTCCCAAATGGAAAAAGTGGACTGGCGGGCCCAAAGATGGTTTTTTGACAAAAGTGAATTTCAAGCCCACGGACCCGTTCTACTAACTGGTTTTCACCATTTTTGTACGGACCCGACTCAAACATTCAAATGGACATATCTTTCGACCCAGTTCCCGAAATTCAACAAATTTGGCACCATTGGAAAGGTCTTGACCTCGTCTACGCCATGGAAACATGAAACTTTAATTTTGATGAGGTTAGGTGGGTAAAAATGGGAAAACATCTTCATGCCATTAATATGCAATCTGATTGCTCCAACAACCAGATTAGATTTGATTTGATCTGTCGTTCTTCCTTCTTCAACACGCCAAACAGACATAGAGTGGCGGACTTGATAGATTGTGGGTGGATTTACAGGAATTGATGGCCATATCTAAGCTTCAAATCATTTTCCCACCTTTCTCCTTCTTCTCTTTGTGCTACATCTATAAAAGGAGTTGGGCTCATTGTTAAGGGTTGCAGAATTTTTTTGCACCCTCCCTTCTTCCCTATGCTGTAAGAGAATTTATGGATCTTTCAAACCTCCCATTCAAGTTGTAATACAAATTTTTTCCTCTTAGCTCTTGTAGTGTACTGTATCAACTCTAGAGAAATAATATATGTCATGGATGATTCCCAACCCTTTCATGTGTTCATTGTTGTCTTCTGATCTCTCATTATAGTTTGGTTATCTATGCATGGTAGTTGTATTACATTTCTATGGTTTATGTTGAATTGCAAAATGGGTGTCTAACATTCCTTTGGTGCATCACCTCGTCAGCTTAGGTTTATTTTCTCATATCTTCTCAACCTTGTCTCCTTGGTAAGATAGAGTAGGTTTTAGAATAGATCCTTTGTAATTTATTTGTATGTACCTAAACAGAGGAATAGGAACGACCTTCATCCGGAGAGCTCTCTCAATTTCAAAGTTCCGCACTTTGAGAGATGCTCCATGTTGTGCAATCACACTGAGAGTCTTAACTCATCTAGTTGCAGGCACCTAAGGGTGTTGTGATTCTGCACTAACAGTTTTGGCATGCCGGTGGGACAAAGAGGTCTCCATTTTTTTGCAGCAAGATTGATGTGCACTTGTTGAAATTTTTCAGCTTTTAAGAAGCTCTGAAGTTGCACATCTGGTGACTCCAAAGGATCAGAATCCACTAGTTTCAATAGTGCAAGCTTGTCAAGTTCATGAGAAGAATACAAACAAAGTGAATAGAGAGGATGGACTATTTTTCTACCTGCACTCTTCCCTAGATAGAGTAAGAAGGGGAAGAAGAGCCCAAAGGTCTCCATCTCCACCAAGCAGGACATTGTCAACACCTCCACCTAGTAGGTCATTCATTCAATCAACAAGGGTTCTCAGGCCAATCATAATGACACAACCACCCAACCCCTATGTCAACTTCACTGGTAGCATCCCACTCACTCTCAATGCATAAAATCCAGTTCCCAAGTTGCAGCATTAAAGAGCATCCCATATTTCACTGGAGAGAACCAGACTTCTCCTAGTGACCACATTCAAGACATTGTAAATGTCTGCATAATTCATGAGATCACTGAGATGGACATTGCAGTAAAATTATTAGCCTCTTCACTCAAGGGTAAAGCTTCACAATGGTTCAGGATTCTAATAGCGAGGCTCTCTCGAACTAGGACCATCATCGCAGAGCTCTTCATAACCAATTCGGAGAGAAGGGAGAGAATATATCCCTGCTAGATCATTTAACAACAATCAAGAGGGCTCCTAATGAGCAACTGATAGATTTCAAAGGACATGGGATGGGATTCCATTGGCCGTGAGGCCCAAAGATGAAGGTGCTTTCTTATACTTTCTTAGAGCTCTAAACTTTGATATTGCTTTAATGATTCAATTAATGGGAGCCACCACCTTACTTATAGCCTATAACATTTCCATTAGAGCTGAAAATTGTTTAATTTAGGCTGGTAAACTTTCCCCTAGGCCAGCTATGCCTCTATATCCGGAACTAAGAGCTCCAAGCACTAGTCAAACACCCACATTAGCTCCCATACCTACTCCAAGAAATCAAAGTTCAGCTGAAGCTTCCACCTCATCCTCCAGCACTTCAAAAGAGCTACAAGAGGTTATGAAGCAACTGCAGAACCTAGGGAATGAGCTAGTGACTATCAAAAGGCAGCAAGCTCATAGTTCTATGCCGTATCAGCCTCAAACTTAGTATCAGGCTAGACCCCCATATCAGAAAAATAGACCACCAGCTCAGGTTGCAGGTCAAAACCAAAACCAAGGACAACCTCAAGTTGTTAGGCCTTTCCGACCATATGATCCAAACACAACTTCAACATCAAGGGCCTTGGTTCTAACACAAAACAATATGGCACAAGAATATGACTGGTGTTTCCCATGAAATCATCCCCACAATAAGTCAATTTGTTTTAATGGTGCACTAAACCATGCCTTGATGGTACAAACCATTGGTGTGTCCTAAGATCCCAATTAAGAGGAAAATCAGCAGCAAGAAACTCAACAAGAGGCACCTCCAAGTGAGACTATGCTTGTCAATTGGCAGGCTGAAGACTTCTGTGGAGTTAACCAAGCCCCTTCTCAAAGTGTGGCTACCAATACACGGTCCAAGAAAAGGAACATTGGAGAGGGACAATCATCAAACTCAGGTAATCCTCAACCTTCTATTATTCCACAAGGTATTGGCACTCAAATTACAACTCCCAATATGTAGATTCAGCCCAAGCCACCTTCCAGACCCACTCAGACACCGGTTGTAATGACCTATGTGCAAGAGAAAAATGTACCAGAAAAGGAAAACAAAATATATCTCAAACCCATTTAACATCATCGAACAAATAAAGAGAAAAATGTGAATATTTCAATGTGGGGGTCGTTGGCTATCCCGAGGCGAGAGAGACCAGTTGCAGGGCTACTATAGCCAATTGGTCAACCTCATATTAGCCCCCCAACCAACAAGAGAAGGTGCTTACCAATGTGGTTCGGCCCAAAGGAAACCATGGAGGACAAGAAGGTAAGAATCTAAAGCCCCCTCCATTCTATGTTTCATTGATAATTGGAGACAAATTGGTACATAATTGTATGACTGATTCGGGGCAAGTAGCTCTGTAATGCCAAAACAAATAGCCGATCAGCTGGGTCTTCAATACGAAGTCATCTCCGGGCGTAGTACAATTAGATGGGACAATGGTAACAATAGTTGGAGTCATCAAGGATTTGACCCTCACATTGCACGCATGCCCAAATGTGATTGTATTACAAAATGTATCAGTCATAGACTTTCTGCCACATTTTGCATTGTGTTTGTCAAGAGACTTCACTACTAAAATTAGAGGCTATTTGTCTATTGATTGGTCACACATGCTTTTTAGAACAAGGTATGGAGCTAAGGATACGATCAGATCTGAGCCCATTGTGGATTACCATATTGAGCCTTATGTACCCAACCCAATCAATGCCAATTGTTCCTCCTTTGATCGGGGGACCTCTCAAACATTTGTGAGGTAGATATCAAGGTTGGGTGTATTCCGACCGACCAACCCGCGATGAGTGGGTGAACAAGAAGCGTGCTTTTAACCCCTATAAGGAGATGTAGGAATCGAGCTAGGAATCTATTGTTTGCATGAGGAGAATCATCGTCTTCACGACATCATTAATCCAAACCACAAAGATGATAATGAGGTATGGTAGTTATTCTTTGATGGCTTAAGAAGTATACAAGGATCTGGAGGAGGAGTTATGCTTGTTTCGCTTCAAGGTAATGGCCAAGCAAGGTCCACAAACAAGAAACTATTGAGGATTGTGGAAGGAATCTTGATGAAAATCGAGAGGACTTGGCATACAAAGCTCAAATTAGCTCTATGGGATGATAGGATCACATCCAAAAGGTCTATAGGCAGCTCCCCATACAAGCTTGTATATGGAAAAGAGGCACTATTGCCCATATCATTGGATTTGCTCGCTTTGAAGCTCATGAAACTTGATTGGAACTAGCTAAGTTTGAACCTATGGAAATCAAGTATACGGGGCCAATGGAAGTAGGAGAGGTAAGAGAACATGTAATGTAGGTCATGGAGAAGGATCAAACATTGATCAATAAGAGTTTTGACAAGAAAGCAAGAACAAGGACCTTTCAAGAGGGGAACTTAGTTCTAAAGTGGGATGCAAATCAGGAAAAACCAGGAATGCATTCCACATTTGATGCCATTTGGAGTGGCCCCTACATGATCACAAGTTGCAAAAGTAGCAATGCTTTCTATTTGGCTAAACTGGATGGCGAAGAATTGTAGATTCCAGTCAACAGGATCCATCTCAAACATTGCTATTGAAAAGGAAGGTTTCACCCTTATAAATATTAGCATAGGAATTTAATTTCCCTAAGTGCGTATGCGGATTGTCTTGTTGTAGCATAGGTTTTATTTCCCTAAGTGCTCCGGCACATGTTTTTGTTGCTCCAGGTTTGTGTCATTATTCATTTCTATGCGCCTCAAGGTGAATGCACAAGACCCTTTGGCATTTGCAACATGGAGACCCATAGTTGCCATAACAGTTTCTCATTTTAAAATAGAACAAATACAGAGCAACTAAAATTGGGTCTCAAAGGGTCCATTTCTAGAAGAATAGGACCAACGTCAGGCCACCACCCATGAATCCGTGCCCAATGGATACAACAAGGCAACTGATCTCTTCATCTAGCAAGCAGATGCCCCTATGAGTCACCAAATTGTTATCTCAATTTTTCCCCTCGAGAAAAATTTATCAAACATAACCCTATGCAAAAATAAATCCAAGGGACATTTCTATCGAACGAGCCTACATTTCAAATCTGACAGTTAGGTTACAGGCAGGCTCTACAATGGAGTAGCAAGGTTGGGAAGGGCCAAACAGTGTCATAGAAAACCAGAGGCTCAAAGGAGAGAAACAGAGAAAGGCTCAAAGTCTTTGAGCTTTACAAATGATTCGAAAGAGCCCAAATTGGTTAAGTATGGAAGAATCAATGGAAGCTTCGACGTGCCTCATTGGGGCTTCTCCAAAGGTTAAACCAAAAGTAGAGGCTCAAACAAGTGTGGAGCTTCCACGTGCCCCAAACCCGAAAAGGGATAGAGCCAGCCGTTGAAAAGTCCAAATGAGTAGAAAGGACCACGTGTCAACTTGGCGTAATTTCAAAAGAGAAAGCTCAAGGTGCAAACTCAAACTAGCACCAACTCTCCATGTGGTCAGGGTCTAATAGAATTCAAAGAGCAGTGGGTATAAGAGTGTCGGTAGAGGGTGCCAAGTTTCTCAACAGCACACATTCAAAGGTGTGGCCCAAAGCGAGAGACTCAAACAAGCACCAAGCCTCCATGTGTCTAGGGTTCGAGAAAGGAATCAACCCGAATTAGCTAAGTATCAAAGACTCGTGGAAGGAGCCACGTGTCATCTCGGCACACCTTCAAAGGTAAATCTAAAAGTGGGTCTCCTAAACAAGCGCTGGCCTTCCACGTGTCCCAGGTCCAAAAGAGGGACAGAGTCAACAGTTGAAAATTCAAGATGGGGTAGAATCAGCGGAGGGTGCCACGTGCCTCAACCATGCAAATTCAAGAGGGTGGCCCGAGGGCCAAACTCAGACAAGCACCAAGTCTCCACGTGTCCCAGGTCAGATATATGGCCCTACCAAACAAAAGGACTTAGCCAAAACATAAAGGAACATAACAAAGTTATGGGAGGTGCCACGTGTCTCTTCGGCGTAATTTCAAAATTGAAATCCAGGAGCGGTCCCCAAACATGCGCCATCTCTACACGTGGCCATGCTTCAAGTCAAGGTGAGTCGCAGGAGGTAATTTTAACATTTTGGCTTCATTTCCAAAAGGCATAAAGTATAAAAATGAGTTGTGCCTCCGCTAATGCCCAAAGAGCCACGTGTCAAGCCTAAACTACATGTGGGCTGATGGGCCTTGGAGTGGTTTTTTTCCCAAATAGAAAAACCAGACTTGCAGGCCCAAAGATGGTTTTTTGACAAAAGTGAATTTTGGGCCCGCGGATCCGTTTTGCTAACTGTTTTTGCCATTTTTGCACAAACCCAACTCAAACATTCAAATGGACATATCTTTCGACCCAGTGCCCGAAATTCAACAAATTTGGCACCATTAGAAAGGTCTTGACCTTGTCTACGCCATGAAAACCTGAAACTTTAATTTTGATGAGGTTAGGTGGGTGAAAATGGGAAAACGTCTTCATGCCATTAATATGCGATCGATTACTCCAACAACCAGATTAGATTTGATTTGATCCATCGTTCTTCCTTCTTCCACACGCTGAATAGACATAGAGCGGTGGACTTGACATATTGTGAGCGATTTACAATGGCATTGATGATTGGTAGATGAGCTTCAAATCAATTTTCTGCCTCTCTCCTTCTTCTCTCTGTGCTACATCTATAAAAGAAGGAGTTGGTCTCATTGTAAAAAGTTGAAACAGTTTTGTTTTGCACCCTCCCTTCTTCCCTTATCTGCAAGAGAATTTGTGGAGCTTTCAAACCTCCCATTCGAGTTGTAATACATTTTTTTCCTCTTGGCTACTGTAGTAGTGTATCTTGTATCAACTCTGGAGAAAAAATATATGTTTGTGGATGATTCCCAACCCTTTCATGTGTTCATTTTTGTCTTCTGATCTCTCATTACAGGTTGGATATACATGCATGGTAGTTGTATTGCATTTCTATGGTCTAGTGTTAAATTGCAAAAAGGGTATTTAACATTCCTTTGGTGCATCACCTTGTTAGATTAGGTTTATTTTCTCATATCTTCTCAACCTTGTCTCCTTGGTAAGATAGAGTAGGTTTTAGAATAGATCCTCTACAATTTATTTTTATGTACTTGAATAGAGGAATAGGAACCGGCCTTCATCCGGAGAGCTCTCTTGATTTCAAAGTCCCACACTTTGAGAGATGCTCCATGTTGTGCAATCACGCTGAGAGTCTCAACTCATCTAATTACTGAGGAACCCGGGGTGATATGATTTTGCACTAACAACAACAATGCAAGATGATTGTCTCAAAGGCGTACCGAGAGAAGCATACCAAGGAACTAGAAAAAGGTAAGGAAATTTCTCATATGGTTACAAACACTCTTAATAATGTTAATCATAATAAAGGTATTCAAATAACGGAAAACAATGGAGATAGATCTAATGTGAAAAAATCCCAGTCGATTGAGCTTTTAGATGAAGAGGGATTCATAGAAGTAAGGAATAAGAAAACCCAATAGAAAGCTTTGTGAACCCCGATTCAAAAGGCTAAGTTCAACGTTCAAGATGAAAAAATTTACCCTAAAAAAAACTTGATAATCTGCTCAAGTTAGTTGTCAAGGATAATATCCAGTTAAAAGAAATGGATGCAAGAAGCATCAATGAATCTATGCATATGTTTTCTAATCCGTTTGAAAAAAAATTAGAAAGTGAAAATGGTTTTTCGACACTAGAAAATGAAAATCAGCAGGTTTTTAACAACATTCATAACATTATCCAAGAAGTTGTCTCTACTCAAACAGATCTTCTCTTTGAGTTGAATGATTACGGAAAGGGGACCCCAATCAAGTTGAAAATGAGACTTCTCTGGTTACTCCTTTCAAAGGGGAAACATCTGAGGTGACACCAAAAGAGAAAAAATTGGCTCTGGGTGTCCCTCCAAACAGGTTACAAGGAAGAAATAGAGTCAAAGGGAAATAGATGATGGAACCCAATCTAAAATCAATCTTAGGAGCTTTAGAAGAACAAAGAACCAAGTGGTTAAATGAATATTATATCATGGAATGTCAGGGGTTTGAACAACCCTATTAAATGGAGGTTGATAAAGGATTTGGAGGTGACTCACAATTTTGACATTTTGGCTCTGCAGGAAACCAAGATGGAGGAGGGTCCTTTCTTGGAGGCTAGTGGAAGGTATTGCAAAAAAATTTAGGGGTTTTCCTGTTAGTTCAATTGGAACTGTTGGAGGAATGGCAATTATATGGAATGAGGAAAAACTCAAAGGAACGAAGCTTCTTAGTAGAAATAACCATATGGATTTGCTATTTCAAGATAAGAAGTCCAAGGAGTTCTGGATCTTATCTAATATTTACGCCCCAAATATTAAAGGTGAAAGAAAAATCTCTAGGCCGATCTCTCTAAATTCCAGAATGTTATTAAAGGGACTGAATGGGTGATTTTGGGGATTTTAACACCCCTTTGTGTCCTAGGGAAAAGAAGGGGGGAAATATTGATTTTACTGAAAGTATGGAAGACCTTCAATATTTCATCTCTCTCAATAACCTTATGGATGTTGAGCTATGGGGTAGTATATTTACTTGGTCTAACAAAAGAAAAGGTGATTAGTTGATTCAAGTTAAACTTGATAGAGCTCTAATTTCATGGGGATGGTTGAACAAAGAAGTTGGTCTATACTCCCTTCCTCGCATCGGGTCTGATCACAATCCTATCCTCTTCCAGATCAAGGATAAAGAGAGGAGGAGGACCCCCTTCATATTTGAGAAGATGTGGCTACAAGATGAGGATATTTTTGATTTAGTCAAGGGCTAGTGGAATGTGAAAATCAAAGGAACAACTTTATTCAGGATTGCTAAAAAGCTAGCTCATGTGAAGAAAAATATGAAAGGATGGAATAAAAGAAGTTTTGGTAACATTTTTGAGAAAAAGCAGTCTCTGGATAATGATATTTCATCCCTCCAAGGAAATATGGAATCCTTTGTTGAGGAAAATCTACTACTTGAACAAAAAAAGAGAAGGAATTATTAGCTGAGTATCATAACATTCTCTTGAAGGAGGAATTTTTTTGGAAACAGAAATCTAGGGTCCAATGGCTCAAAGAAGGTGACAAGAACACAAAGTTATTTCATATCTCAACTTTAAAAGAAGGAGCTCTAATAGAATTCTCTGTATCAAGAATGAAGAGGGTGTGTTGATCAATGACACTAAGGAAATCCAACAAGCTGCTAGTTCTTTTTTCAGCAGGCTTTTGGCTTCTTCCAACGCTTCCAACAACATTAAGGAAGAGTAGTTTCTGGATTGTATTCCCCGTTTGATTAATGAAGAGGACAATTGTATGCTCACCAAAATCCCTTCTTTGGAAGAAATTGAATTTATGATGAAATCCCTAAATCCTGACAAAGCTCCGGGACCGGATGGGTTTTCATCTTTTTTTTCAAACTTTCTAGGAGATTGTGAAGGAAGATACTTGCAATGCTATTCAAGAATTATTTAAGAATAAAAATATGCTTCAAGAGTTAAACAACACTTTTCTAGCCTTGATCCCTAAGAATCATGATCCTATGGATTTCAGAAATTTTAGACCTATAAGCCTATGTAATTGTGTTTACAAAATGTGCTCCAAAATCTTGGCTTTAAGAATTCAGCTTGTCTTGCCTTCGATCATCTCTGAGCAGCAGGGAGGCTTTGTTATGGGAAGACAGATCCAGGATGGTATAGTCACTATTCAGGAGACCCTTCATTGATTAAGCAGAATAAGAAGGAAGCCATGTTTATTAAACTTGATATGGAAAAATCCTATGATAGAGTCTCTTGGCCCTTCCTTCTGAAGGTTCTTACTAGGTTTGGCTTTGGTGAAGACTTCAAGATGATGATTCTTTCATGTATTTCCATAGCAAAGTTCTCGGTCCTGATTAATGGGACCCCTTGTGGCTTTTTTAACAACACGCGTGGATTAAGACAAGGTGATCCTATTTCTCCCTTTCTTTTCATTATTATGGCCGAGACCCTCAGTAGAGCTCTTAATAAGGCTGCCTTGGATGGGAGGATCAGAGGTATTTCTCCTATTGTTAACTGTAATAGGGTTACTCACCAACATTTTGTTGATGACACTATGTTGGTGGGTGAAGCTTCTATCTGGAGGCTATGGAATTCAAACAGTTAATGGGTGATTATGAGGAGGCGTTAGACCAATTGATCAATTATGGGAAAAGATCGGTTTTCTTTATCAACACCTCGAAATAAGATGCATTAAAATTTCTGGAATTCTTGGTTGTGTGTCTAAAACCCTCCCAACTAGGTATCTAGGTATGTTGATTGGAATTTCTTAATTGATAGGTTTTTGAAGAAACTTGAAGGTGGAAAGGCTCTTTGTTATCTCAAGCTGGCAAGGTTGTCCTCCTCAAATGCTCGATTCAGAATTTACCTGTATATATGATTTCTATCTATAGGTTACCCTCCTTGATTGCTGGTAAGTTGGAGAGTATTCAAAAAATATTTCTATGGAGTGGCTCAGAACCCAAAGATAGAATTCCTCTAATTGCACGGGAAAAGGTTTATGCCCATAAAAAACTTGGAGGTCTTGGTATCAGAGATTGGACCAAAATGAATAAAGCAATGCTTTCTAAAATGAGCTGGAGGTCTGGTCAAGGAAGAGAGTGTTTGGAATTCTATTATCAGAGGTAAATATTGGCCAAATTTTTCCGCCAATGAATGGTGCTTCTACATCTAGGATTCAAATGGTTCTTCTTGTTTCTAGAAATTGATAAATTGGGCTAAACACATTGTCTCTAAGGGTAGCAAATGGATGGTTGACAATGGGAAAATGATCAAATTTTGGGAGGAAAAATGGTTAGGGGACCTTCCTCTTAAGATCATTTACCCCACGGTCTATAGAGATTCTACTTCCAAATATGGGACCAAGGTCAGAGATTTTTTCAACTTTGATGAACCCCTAGGACAATGTAAAACCATTGAACTGGATGGTTCTAACAACTTTGAGATTTCTTCTATTAACATCAAATTAAGAGGTGTTATTATTAATAAGGAGACCTTAGAAGAGGATAATATTTACTGGTCAAAGGAGGATAGTGGAATATTCTCGGTCTGAAGTGCCTACAACTCCTTTTTTCGAGGTTGGAGCCCATTGCGTTAATATCATTACGGCTAATTTCTCTAATTTGAACCCTAAAAAAATCTATCTTTCATAATGAATCCAAATTTTCCTTAAAGTGGGGTTTGGGAACCTCATCTACTAGTACCCCTTCTCTCAACCCTAGACTCAAAGGATGGGTGAAACCTAGCAAGGAGTTTTTAAGTTGAATTTTGATGGTGTGTCCAAAGGAAACCCTTGTAGAGATGGTTGTGGTGGGGTTTTCCGGGATTCTGAAGGAATATTTATTCTTGGGTACCATCACAACCTAGGAACTCAAACAAACCATGTTGTTGAAGCAACGTGGGTTTTTGGGGGTTTGTTTATAGCTCTTCAACACAATTTTTCCAATTTGGAGGTGGAAGGAGACTCTCTGAACATAATTAACAGCATTACTCTAGGAAAGGTTCCATCTCTATTTCCATCCATAACTCTATTAAGAGTATTAAGGAAATGTCAAATTTATTTGAAATTATTACCTTCAAGCATGTTTATAGGGAGGCTAACTTTGTGGTGGATTGTTTTGCTAATATGGGGGTTAATTGTGATGAGTTGACACTTATCAATGAAGTGGAAGCTCTTGATCCCAAGGTGCGAGCACACTTACATAATGACATAAATGGAAACGTCACAAAATAATGTCAGTTCATGGTGTGTCAAATTCATCATGGTCATTTTACTGTAGGAATAGTGAGCATTTATTTCTTAATAATGCGAAGATCGGAGGGGATCCACTTGTGTGTCTAGAAATCTTTTGTTGCTTCCTATGCCTAGAGAAATTTCATTTTTGGGCCTACGTGTAATCCTCTAGCTACCTAGAAATTTGGCTTTTTCATGAACAATTTTTGTGTAGCCAAATGGGTGGTGATCTGGTTAGAACTAAACCTATTGATCTCGAAGGGGTGATGCAAGCCATGACTTTGTTTGATAGCAAGGGTTTTATGCCCTTCTAAAAAAATTTGAAGGTCATTTTGAAAATCTTAGTAAAGATTTCACCAACGCATGGAAGACTACTAAAAAAGGTGTGATGGTTGAAATGAAGGGGATTAACATGGAAATTATTATGGACTCGGTCGCCAAAGTGATGGGTATTCTTGCAATCGGGAGGGAGCTCTATAAGCCTAAAAAAGAAGCCTTTGAAGAGCTGAACCTGTTTCTAAAAAGTAATGAAAATCTCACTTCCCATTTTGTTGGTTATCTCGTTTGTCTTTACCTAAACCATTTGATGATGTGGCTCTCACCCTTATCCAATTTCTCACTCTTGAGGTCTGCCACAAATGTATTTATGCCTACCACCTGCCTATGCTTAATCATTTCAGACGTGGCCAGGCTTTTAGCTTCCCCTACTTTCTTTATTGCTCCTTGTGTGCCTCTATCTCTCAGTTCAAAACTAGAAGGGTCTCTATCCCACTCCATCAAGGCTTTATTCTTGCCCTTGTTAAAAGAGATACCCTGGATATTGACAAGACTGGCTCCCTAAATAAAGCTCTGGAAGCTTATGCGGATGGAGTCGACTTAGACTCAGAGGAAGAAGACTCGAGTGAAGATTTTGACTCTTAGGAAGGTGAATCGAAGAGGATAAAGATGAGGTTGAGATTGTGGTGGCCCAGAATCTTAGGGAAATGAAATCTAAGTAGGCTCCTAGTGTCCCTTTGAACACCAAGGGGGATTCTAGTAAACAAGATCTTCTGACTCCTATCAATGTGTAATTGGAACAGCAATTCAAGGCTATAGGGCACGTTGGACTGTGAAAGGGGAGAACCATTTAGATAATATGGCAGCATATATTGAGGAACTTAAGGGAGATATGTAGCTCACCAAGAGCTCGGTGCAGTTTTTGTTCAATGACTGACATAAGATGAAAGCGCAGGTTGAGGAAGCGGTCAGCAATGGGCATGGTGGAGAGATTGAGGTTTTAAAAGCCAACTATGGTTTCATAACCAATGAGTTGGACCATGTTCGTGCCATTCTCCATAGCTACATGGAGTGGAGTGTAGTCACGGTGAAATCTACTCTGCAACATCTCCAGACTCTGGGTCAGCTCGTTAATGCCTATAGTGTTGTGGATAGTTAGGGCAGGAAAAGAAAGGTGACTCCCGATGGTTTCGACTTGGCATCTTTGGCTGGTAACATAGATGTTCTGGCTAAGGAATGGGCTAAGGTGCTGGAGGGGCTTGAAAAATCCTATAAATGATTTGGGGAGGGTGTTTTATTTTATTTATTCTCTGTAGCTTTTTGGTTGTTAGTTTCTACGGCGATGTTAGTTCCTCTATGTTTTTGTTGTTGTTGTTGTTTCACTAATTTTTCTCTTGGGGAGCTCGTATTAGTATGAACTATTATATTATCAGTTTTTGATGCTTGTGGTAATGTAAATATCTACTCTTATGGAGCGGTGATTGTGTTTCGAGGTATGGTCCCCTCGACCCTTTTTACCTCTAATAAAAAAATTGTTATAAGTAAGAAAAGGGTGATACCTTTGATATCCTTATTGAGCATAAAGAGAGCCAAAGATTCCTTATAAATAGATCAAATTACCTTATTGGTTATGAGAGGTTACGGTATCAAAATCCCACAGATTAGGCATACCCCGTTGAATTTGTTTAGGCCTACGGTGGGTGTGAGAAAAGTTCACATTCCTTAGAATAAATTGATGATTAATGTTATCTTATTACCAAATCATTTGATTAATGAGTTGTGAAATTAGTTGAGTTGGATTATTAGTAGGAGGATTTTGAAGAGGTTTCTTTTGCGAGGGTATATCTTTGGTAGCACGAGTTGGTTGAGAAGAAGTAGAATTAGAAGAGTTTGCCCAAAAGGAGTTATATTCCTCCACGCAGTTGAATGAATTTGCAAGGTTATATGACTAAGTCGGGGTAACGAGGATGAGTTCTTACACATTGGGAGAATAGAATTTTTTTATCTTCCTTCTCTTGCTCGATTTATTCTTATTGGAGATTGTTTTTAGTAGATCTAGTATTTGTTATATATTTTATTTCTTTCCTATCTTTCAAGAATTAGTGGTAACCATGTTGCAATCATAGTAGAAGGGGGTTGGCTTAAGAGAGGAATCCCAATTGCTGATAGTTAAAGAGATTATTCATCTGGAATATTTTGGTAAAGATTAGGAAAGATTTAGGAAGATTTTGAAATTTGGAAAGGATAAGATAAGAGATAATAAGATATTAATGTGAAGAATACTCAATCAAAAGAGAGATTAAGATTCACTTTAGGTTCACCATAGTGTATGAAAATAAATAATAGACTAATATTATGTCCTTTTTGTTTCTAGGTAATCTAGACAAGGATATTAGAAAGGTCCATTCTAAAGATACACATAATAGGATTATATGTTTGAAAAAACATGGATCTAATTCTTAGAAACACCCCATATTTGCACAAGAGAATTAATACAAAATATTATTTACATCATCATAATAATCAACATACAATAGATTGGCTATTATATAGCCATAAAGGAAAACAAACTAACTTCCTAATAAATAGGAAGTCGGTACAACAAATAACCCTCAATGGTATAACAAACACCATAACAAATAATTGTTGTATGTTGTTTCATATAACAACTATATAACAATGTAAATAACAAGATAATAATTGCTCACGTAATTATTATTTACCAATACACTCATGTAGAGCACTAACATGTATTTTCCTAACATTCCCCCCCTTAGTGCGAACATGGGAGAAACATGTCTTGTACTGCAACGTGTCGCTACGTAGCTTGCTCATGATCCGGATGGTTTTAAGGACAATACAAACAACCTCTGGATGGTTTTCCTAGTGGTTAACCAACAACCACACACAAACATAGTTTTTTAGGACAGTACCAACAACCTCTGGATAGTTTTTCCAGTGGATAACTAACGACCACAATATCATGATGCCACAATAGTATCATCAGCTCTCATCACTATCTCACTGCAAGGAATAACCTATGAAAATCTGCTGAATTTTTTTTCTCATACACGCAAACTAAAAACTGGAATTGGAACATTGGAACATGTTCCCCCTCAATGTGAAATTTCCACTTATTCAAATCGGAACATTGCAAACTGAAGCATATTAAAAGCAAACTCACACCACAAAATGCCACCACAACTTTGTGCGGCCTCATCATTGGTGACTGACAAGAGGTCGTTGATCGACCTCCAGCCTCCAATGCTTCCGTCCTCCAGTTATCTTGCTACTTAGCAAATGTGTCAATGAAGCTCATTGGTTGTCAGGATGTTGGGTTACACCGAAAATGCATCCGTAAGACAATTTATTTATTTATTTATTTTTTACAATATTGACGATAACAAAATCCAATTAAAGATTGGATTTTCACGACTTTTCACACTTTTGACTCAACTTTAACGATGAATCTCTTGACAATATGAAGACTCAAAGTTTGACTAACACTCTTGATTGACAATTGATAGTGAAACAACATGACAAGACGACTTGACTAAGCACTACAAGACTAAACATATTTATTTATTTATTTTGACAACACATATTGAAGACATTTAGCAATGACACTACACCATACAAAATGACAATTGATTCTTACAAAAGTAATTAAATATTACTTTTAATGACAATACAAACACTATTTTTTTTAAAAAAAAATTTGAGGACTCAACACAATGACTCAAAATATGACAAATTTTAACCAAGGTAAGACTCTAATAAACCAAGATGGGAGACTCAAAATGAACATTTTATGCCTATTTAAATGTGACACGAATGTAGGCATGTAACTAAAATGACAAATTACTAAACATAGATATTAAAACATAATTAAAAGACAGATAATTGTAAATGCCCGACACTTTACAAAACAGTAATATGCAATATGGACAGACTAAGTATTAAACAAATGACTCCACATAACATTTCTATTGCACACTCAATGGATTTCTCTATGTTAATTATTTCAGATGAATCTTTTAGCCAGAAACCCGCAGCGATCAAGATTGGACCGAAGAAAATGAGGATCAGCTTGACGCCTTTGCAGAGAATATATTTGAATAGATTTTTATGACTTCCCATGCACCAGCTAATTGGAGATAAAGCCAAACAACTACGCAGAGGGTCATGCCAGGGATAATCCAAAGAATCCGAGCTAAAATAGTCGATCTGTATGTAGGTGGGTAAAATAATCAACTCTGACCCATGATAAAATGGATGGTATGGGACATGAAAGAGGAAATTAACGCAGCTCTATTGACAGCAAGATATATACAATGGAATTCACAGATCTCGATTATAATGAATACGGTGAGGCGTGTTGGATAACTCAGAGCGAGAGCAACTTTAGAGGGATCACACCAGCATCCATAAGTTAGACAAGGCTCTTCATATGCAAAATATAAATGACATTCAAATTACCCGTTAAATTCTTTGAAGAATGGGCACCGCAAATTGAACAATGACGTGGGAGTCGAAGGAGGTGATTTGGTCATTGAATTGTGCGTATTGATTGTGTTTTTCTTGTAGATTTGCTAATGTTGGAGACGCGTCTCTATTAACATCTCAGACATTCAAATGACAAACCATGCATTCCTTTTATCTGGCTGACTGTAATATTAGCGAACGAATGCCTCAAAATTCCTCAATCTTCATGCCTTCCAAGAAAGAGATACGTTCCATAATAGAAGAAACTCCTTGCTCTCAAAAGACTCTCATTATAGTCACAATACATTACGAGAAAACTGTTTGTGATACCAAATCTTGAAAAAACACCCAGTTTGCAAAGGGAATTAACACAAAATATTATTTACATCATCATAATGATCAACGCACAATAGATTGGCTATTATATAACTATTAAGGAAAACAAGCTAACTTCTTAATAAATAGGAAGTAGGTACAACAAATAACCCTTGGGAGTATAACAAACACCATAACAAATAATTGTTATATGTTGTTTTATATAACAACTATATAACAATGTAAATAACAAGATAATAATTATTCACATAATTATGTCAAAGACGTTCCCCTATGGGAAAGGGCTTTGTGGACATTCACAGGATTGTGTTAAATTTGACGGCCGTTTGGATGTTTTTTACTATTTTTAATTATTTTTAACAATTGCATGCAAAAATCCATGCGGTTGCATGAAGAATCCTTGCGGTGGTGTTACTGACCTAAGGAATCGATAAATATTCCAACATCTCCTTCTTGTGCTTCCAGATTTAAGACGAATAAAATCAGGTGACAATTTATTTTAGCAAATTTCAGATTTCTTATGATATGCATTTCTTTAAGTTTTTTACAGTTTTTTGTTTATACTATGATCATCAAATTTTGAACTTAAAATTCTCATGCATCGAGAATTTATTTGAGAATGTTTATTTGTTAAATTTAATCTACATTTTTAAGCTTGAAAGTTCCTCCTTTTCCAATTCATCAACGAAATGTTGTATGCGAAAGGGGGATTCATCACTTGATCAATGAGCTTGTGTATATATTTGTATACCTAATGTGCAATGCGCTATCGGCTAAGATAGGTTTGAGATGAAAGAAATTCCGAGAAAAACGCGATCTGAAATCTGTAAATATGATTAAAAGAATTGTGAAAAACCCACAAATTATACATCTTTGTTGTTGATGCCCTATATGTTTCCCATGTCCACTTTGGGCATTCAATGCTATTCGATTTTCTCGTGAGTATTTGAATTGTATGTCATTCTAAATGATAATGTCGGTCAACATTTCTCAAAAAGGACTTCCTTTAGTTTTGTTAGCAAAAAGATCTATGAGAGAACCTGGATGGATCTCTTATTGAAGTGGCCCAAGTCAGTGAACATTGCCTCAGCACCTGGTTTCAATAAGATACAAAAGAGGAAAATTTCAGGCTATCTCTTTGCAGGTTTGAATCCTTGCTTTAAGTAAATATTGGTTTATTGTAAATCCTTCTTTTACTAATGGAGAAAGGGAGTCAAATCAATTTATATGTAACGAATACATACATGTTATACACAAGACAACACCTCCAAACAACCCCCACCCATCTTTTTTTGTCTATGAAAGAAATAGACTATGTAATAAGGGTCGATTCCCTTGAATGTTGATGGATAATACTTTACAATATTATATGTCCAATAAGGGCATTGGTCACGAACCATAGAATCATCATAGGGGAAAACAGAAAACTCACTTTACCAGTACCAAATCTTTGAAGAAGGAACAATGCCAGTAGAATTGCAGTTGATACTCCCACAACAACACATGCAAACAAATAGTTTAGAAAACTGGCATTGAATGAGTAATTGGAGAGCTGATATGCCCCTAAGAACATTTAGTCATCAAAAGTAATCTCTATCGTTTAATACTCTCCGTACGAAAGTTGCTACCTCATTAAATCTTATATCTACAGAAATACCAAATTCATAGGAAAAATGTATCAATACCCCATGAATAGCCTAGCACTTCAAACATGAAGATATAGAGGATCATGTTCTTGTGTCCCACACAATGATTATAAGATAAGCTAGATATAAAAACATTCAATTAAGCATGAGGTGCTCCTAAATTAGACACGCCAAGGTTGCTCACTGAACAAACTGAACAATAGAAACTGGTGGCTTTGTTGAGAATGTTTTCAAATTTCAAAGTAATGGCCTACATAAATGTTAATGCAGGTACAAGTTAAAGTTAAAATCCAAGGAAATTTTACTCCAATTTGATTTGAGTGAAAATAAAAGAACTTTCTAAACAATTTCATCAATTCAAAAATGAGAAAATTTTGAGCAGTTAAGAAGAAGCAACAATTGAGGAAAGAATTCCAATGCAAGAAAATTTTGTGAGAGATAATATACCTGAAATTACAGGAGTCAATGCTCCATCCCCAAGTACCATACAAGTGCCTATCATGACAACTATGAGAAGAGTCCTCTGAAATGTTCCACTATTCTCAAGCAAATGCTTTGTCTTGGAGTTGAATTCCCTCCCTTGATTTTGACTAAAATACTTCAAATTGGAATCTGATTGAAGGCGCTTGAATTGGTTGCTAGCCTTTTGGCCAACATTAACATACCAACATAACAATGAATAAAGTGCAAATGTACCTCCTGAAATCAATGAAATCTTTTTAATTGAAAAGCACACTTTTATAGATATAAGCAAGTAATTACAACGCTAACTATACAAAATAAATCTTAGAGTTACATACTGATAGAAAAATGGTTCTTGTCTCACTTGACATCATTCTTTGTTAGAAATGAATTATTCTATAAAAAAAAGATGAAGGCCTAATATAGACCCTAAATAGTTATCATACAATGAAGGGCCGAGACATACTCATATAAACCTTAAATGAGTTATCAACTTATCATAGCTTACCTTCTCCATGATCATCTTCGTAATAACAATGAAGACATACTTGATGAGAGTAATCATTGTTAATGTCTAGAATACCATGCTGAGAATTCCCAACAAATCTTTCTCTTCAAGATTTTGAATAGAGATAGAAGAGAATGTATAAAGTGGGGACGTTCCAAGATCTCCATACACAACTCCAAGTGTCTGATAAGCTAGCAAGAGTGTCCCAAATTTCCCAGTTACCTGTAAAACCATTTTCCATCAATAATCTTAAAAATAACTTGATTTTAGGCTTCTACAATCCATGACAATAAGAAACCTTCATTTGAAAAACATTAAGATGGCCACGCGATCCATCATCAAGAAGAATATGATATGATGGTCATAAAACCTTGATTTCATAAAATTTTACTCAGTTGTTTCCAAAAGAGGTTTTCTTATTATCCTGAACATGTTTGAAGTTAGGATTATGGGCAGTTGCTTACCTTAGGCTTTGCATGGGGCACTAAATATGCCTCTGAGAATGGATGAATTTTGTGAGAACAATATTTTCCCCATTTAATATTGTTGTTATTTTCAAATGAATGCATAGGGTTATCTTTTCACAACTAGATCTGTTGTGTAATTAGGATTTGCAGGCTTTTGTAATGGATAGTTTTGTAGGCTTTTGGGTTAGGTATTGATTTTATTGCCTAACTGAATGTTGCTTATGGTCAATGTTTGTTTGTTTATTGCAAAGTTTTTGGCTTTTTTGGGCAGAGTGTATTATTTGATTGTTCTGCTCTTTAGTTCAACATTATGGTAATCTTTAATGCAGTAGTGGGGTTCATTTCTTTGAAAGAGGATATAATTCCTTCTGCTTGGGTTTTGTTGATATTTGCTCTGTTTAGGATATCATGGTGTTTTATGTGTTACAATATTCAGTTGAGTTGGCTTATTGATCTTATAAAGCTCTGCTATCAATTTACTGAAATCATAGTAAGTTTTGTTATTATTTACCCGTTATATTAGTAATGAGTGAGAATCGAAGCTTAAACTTACTATTTAAAGAGCTTTGAGTTTTATTAGTACTTATTGTGCAACATTAGTGCTTTAAAAAGTTACTACTGATCATTATTTGGTACTTTGTATTTCATTATTTGATGGAATTTGTCTTAAAACCCTCTGTTTTTAACTTTGTTAGTTGACAAAAACTCAATCTATTGTAATCTTTTGGTTACTTCATTTTTTTAAAATTCACAAGTTATTCCAACTATTTGACAATTTTTTAATTAGTTGTGACAAATCTGTTAAACCCTCCATTTTTTTGTAATTTTATTGATTTCCGATCCGTGTTGTTTTTTGGTTGAGTCTATGTTATTTAAAATTTAATTATAGCTATCAATTTGATGTAGATGCGAAACAATTAATGTGTGCCAACGCAATGGCTTTAATTGTTCTTTTGGGTTCTTTTTATACTCGTAGTAGTTTGTGACATTTAGAAATCTGGTCTAAAATGGGTGTTAAGATGTTGTTCATTTGTTTTAATTAGGTTATCAAGGTGAAATGATGCTTACAGTTTAGGGCCCATACTATTTTGACCCCTTTATTAAGTCAACCAAAGGTTGTTGAGTTCCATAAATATTTTGATATTGTATCTAAGGCATCTGAAATCTCATGTCCATGGTAGAAGGGCAAACACTCTTGCCAAAGGTGAGACTGTTTGGATGTTTTCCTTCTCAAGGAAAGAGCAATTGCCACTGTGTTTAGTTGTAATCCCCCTCTAATTAGGTGCAATCCCTACCATGATTTTGTGTACACCCAATGTCATTTCACTTGCACGCCTCCAACTGTTGGTTCATATCCCCTGCTAGCAAATTTCTCCACAGCCAAGCTTTGAACTTGGGTCTGCAAATAAGTGTGGCTTAGCGTTTGAGCCCTTAACCTTACCAATTCAAAATTAATCCCTCCCCCAAAAATAATAATAAAAAATACAAATTCATGCTTTGGATTCATCATCTCTTGTCATTTTTGGGTTCTTGTATATGATATTTTTTGGGTTAGTTATTTACCTCAAACGCTAATTAATTATGCATGTCCTATCTTTGTTTGTTGATGAAATGCAATGCCAAAGTATGACAAATGTGTTTCAAAAGAATGTTCAAGCAAATGGATAGTCAAGATTGGCATTTTTTGTTGGAGTTGTAGTCGCCAATGTAAAGGTAATAGTGATTGGAAAAAATCTTATACCTGTCCCTGAACATAAAATATACAATAGTATACTCAATATTCATATTTTGCATACCATGTACTAAATGGAAATGTAACATTAAACAATTGACATTTCAGTGTCTATTGTAAGAAAAAAATTCTCGAATATAATAAACATCGCTCTATACTTTCTAGTTCATCACATTGAATACATTTGGTTGTCATGACATGTACCATTCCATATCTTTGTTGCATACAATTTAAACTCATAGGTCAATAGTCTGAAGTTGCAATTTCCAAATAGCTCATGGTATGTAAAATATGAATATTGAGTATACTATATAATTTGGATTCTAAGATACAATTTTCAAGGTGGAAAGGGCAAGTTCATTAGGAAACACAACCCTCTATTGCTCATAATTTGAAGAAGCTCAATTTTCTTGTCACAATTCCAGGTAATAAAGAAGGTTTGCATCAATAGTTCCATTATCATATGGGTTGGAAGCTCCATTGGCCTCAACCTTTTTGACTACAAAATAAATCTCATTAGCTGATATATTTTTGTTTGATTTCCATGCCTTGAGAAAACACAATTTTTGCACTACTAATAATAAAGATGTGTTGAACTTGACATTAACAATCCCATATGGGCAATAAGCATAAACAACCTCAATTGTCCTGACTACAAAGTCAAGCTTTCCAACCCATGGCTTGAAGAAGTTGTCTTTTTATTCCCATAAGACCATTTTTGGGATTAGGAGGCACAACCCTTTATTGCTCTCAGATTGAAGAATTTTGGTTTTCTCGATATGCCTTGAGGTACCTATGAGGATATGCATTAATAGTCTCACTATCATGAAAGTTAGGAGCACTAGTAGTCTTAACCTTTTTTACTGAAAAGGAAAGTTCATTAACCCATGACTTACATAAGCTTGGTTTTATTGCCATACCATGAGATGACACAGTTTTAAGCTCTTAATCCTATATTTCTCATTGATGCAGAAGGAACAAAATAAATTAGAGTGCATACAGGAAAATAACCACGATGAGTTCGCAAGATTATGATGTTTGATGCTTCCAACTGTTTCCAACTCAATTTCAAATTCACGCAAGCTTTGTGGGTAGTGAGTGTACAGTCTCTTTATATCAATTGGCTTACAATTCTTTAGAACACATTTATAAATAGTGTTTGTAGCACCATAGCGAATTATATATTTCTTGTTTAGATTTTCTGTGATTCTCATTATGTCATCGTACATGTGAAGAGCCATGTCCATGTGCAGTATGACCAACCTTGGAGAACCTAAATGTAACAAATAGATGTGTCAATAAATAAATTCTAATAAGATATTGCTTTTTGATTTGTTGTCTGATAATCTATACAATATGAAATCATGTCTAGCCATGTTAGTTATATCACCTTGGGGGTATCAAATGTATTCATGTTTAGTGTAAATAAAATTGGCCACAAAAGGATACCACTCATGATATAAAATCTGCAAATGTACGGAAATTTTCATGTATTCATGTTTAGTACAAATAAAATAGTGTGCAAAATGCTACCACTCATGATATAAGATTTGCAAGTATATATGTACGAATATGTAACCAATTTGAAATGTAGAAATAGAACCTTTAAATGTAATGCTTCATCTATATTTCTACACTTACAAAATCAATCACACCCCTTATCAACATCAACTACAAAAGTAATAACTATCCCTCTAAATCAAATAACATATACCATTCAACATTCACATTGTATTGTACACATGTGATTGCTAGTTATTATTTACTAATACACTCATGTGGAGCACTAACATATATTGTCCTAACCCTAATTAGGGATATTCCACACTCTACGAATGATGCAAGGTTTCAAAGAATAGATTTAATATAGGGGTAGTGTCTAAATAGGTTCCAATCACATATGGATCATCAAAATGTTGTAATTAGATAGATTTTCTTATGGTATGGTTGTAAACCTAGATTTAATGATGAATAAGTTGTAAAGGATTGTAAATCACAAAGCCATTATTATAAGTTAAGGACTAATAGATAAATAATATAATAGATTGAAAATATGCTAATCTAATCTAATTTATGCTTGAAAAAACATTCAATTTTTTTAATTAAAAGGTAAAAGGAGGGTTTTGAGAGGGGAAATCTCCCTCATACAAAGAAATATAGATCCGGAAAAATTAGATAGAAATAAGCCTACTTAGAGCTAAAAGAATAGAAACTTCCACCTAAAGGAACTAACAACAACGATCAATCATCGGTCAAAAAGTGTCAAACAACTACCAAGGACATCCACCAGCTTAGCAAAGAATCAAGACATATAATTCATTGAGCTTCTAAGTCATTAAAATTTATGGATTTCTTTTAGTCATCTTTAGGGATTTGAGTTGGTTTTCTAAAGCCACTAACCCACTAGTATCCTAAACTATATCCTTGAACTTATTCTTTCATCCTTTACCCCATATTTCAATGGTATCCTCCTACTCCTTTATATACTTGAGGCACTCCTACATAACACTAAAATTACAGACATAGTTTCTTATTTCATCCCTATTACAAGCCACCATTTTATCTATAATATCCTTCACTATTATCTGTTCCATCTCTCAAATTCTAACCTTTAATTTCACTTTACTTAGACTATATTTCATCTAACAGAACTCCACATAAAATTGGTCATATTCCTCCCCTATATCCTTCCTCTCCCTTTCTTCCTCTAGGTGAGTATCCAATACTTTTAAATTTGTTTAGAGAAACATGTTTTTAGCTACTATATTTTTCAAAATGTTGTTTTTAAGTTTAAGGGCCTTAGCAAGACTCTCCAATTTGTCTTCTTTAACCTCATAGAAATGTATTTTTCATAAACTTGTGAATTATGGGCACCATGGGGGTTAGAAGACCACTCATGATCATAGTAGGAGGCAAAGCTACTTGTTTCCTCCTCACTTTTAATTTATTCAAAAATAAAATGTTTCTTACCTTTAAACATAAAAGCAATGGCCTTCTTAGTATCATATCTTTGGGTTGAACTAGAATCCAAAGGTTTGGTCGTCTTCTTCTTATGGGAAATTGATTCATTGAAGTGCAACCTGGTGGACAACAAAATAATAATGGTGTTTAATGTGTTATGAAAATCAATTCACAATGAAATAGATATAAACACAAATGATTTTTATTGCAATTCCAAATGAATACAAATAGGAAAAATTTGTAAGATATATGTATTCCCGATATCTATCTCTTTAATCTAAACAAGTTGTTTTATAGCTATACAATGAAGACTATGAAAAATGATAAAATTAGAAAATGAAAGGTTATGGAGGGGAACAAAATTTCATCCTACATGGAGACCATTTGTATACACCTTAAGGATGGATTCGAAAGAGAGAGAAGTTGAAAAATTTGAAATCTATCATATTCTTAGTATTATTTTATTTGCTACTTATTTATTGGGGTCATATCTCCCATCCCGTTTGACAAACCGTAGGATCTGTTAAAAATATGACAAAATGAACTTGAAAAACATCTCAATTGACGGTATTTAGTGTTGTCTAGTCTCGGATGACCTAGATATTTTCTATGTCCACATGAAAATTTTCCTTGTTAATAATATATATTCCCAAGTATTATAAACTCTTCATGTCAAAGAAACACTTCTCTATGTTGTCATAGAGATTCTCACGATGCAAGGTCTAAAGAACCTAATGGACATGTTGAACATACTCCTCACATGTATTACTTAAGATAATAATTTCATCTAAGTATACAACCATGAATGAATCAATGAATGGTTGCAGGATATCGTTCATCATCCTCATGAATATTGTAGGTGCATTTATGGGACCAAAAGGCATGAAAAACCATTTTAAAAAGAACTCCTTGAATTTGAATGTAGTTTTCCAAACATATGTGGAAACAAAAGGAGCTTGGTGGTACCCTAGCTTCAAATTGATCTTCATGAAGAACTTAGCTCCCTTAAGTTGGTCTAGGAGGTCATCAATTCATGGAAGTGGGTATTAGTTCTTCACTATGATTTTGTTCAAGGATCGATAGTCAATGCAAAGCTGCCATGTCCCATATTTCTTTAAACAAAATTAACCAGGATTCTACAAGGTGATGCACTTGGTTGAATCTTCCCTTATGAATTATCACCTAAATTTTATGCTTGATCTCTTCATTCTTAAGTATTGAGAACCTATATAAGGCCATTTAGGTTTAGTGTTCCAAGGACCAATTCAATTGTATGCTTCACTTAACAATGTAGAGGAAAACTCGTCGCTGGTATGAATACGTCTATGTATTCATCTATCATCTCATCCATTTGCTTACGCTATATAGTTTGGTCTGATGAAACTACTCTTATAGTTGTAACCTTTTGCTTGTCCTCGATTGGATCGTGAGTAGGAAATAAGTCCTAGTTTGATAAATCAACATTTAGAACTAATTTTTACTTGATCGGGGTTTATTTGGTAGTGATTACCTCTAGGACATGGTAGAATTTGCAATCTAAAGTAATGATAGAATTATTATCCATCATCTCATAGACACCATGAAAATCCCATATATATGGTTGTCTAAGAGGTACATCATAGACATCTAGTGGTGTGACATCATATACCACCACATATTGTAAGATCCATACCATTTACCCACATCTACAAGTGTAAGCGAAGATACAAGCTTAATTAAACACTTAAATCTTCTTTAAAGCAAATATTCCAAATTGACTTGTCTTCCAAAAGGCATAAAATGCCAATTTTGAATGCTAAAGTCATACAAGTTGGAAAATAATGCAAAGGAGAAATACCATAGTTTTGCACTTGGATGTGGGCCCACCAAGGAAGAAGCATTGGAGGAGCTAGCTTTAGGGTTTGAAACCCCAATTTTTTAAATTTTCTTGTTCTTGAGTTGTTATGGCGCTCGCTTAATGACTGCAAATCAATGCAAAGGAGGTCATTTTGGGCTTGGAGAGGCCAAGTACAGTGTCAGTAGGTTGATATTCAATGTCAAGGGGAATTTTCACAGTGCAGGCGTTTTTGCATATTTCAACCCAAAAAAGGAGTGCTCAGGTTAAAAACGCCCTCCCCAGGATTTTTTTCACCCTCCAACATTGTTTTGATGGGCAAGGATGCAACCCAGGTCTGCAAATGAGCCAAAAACATGGCTTTGATGGTCAAAACAACAACCCAAATCTGAGTGAAACCAAATCAAAATCACACCAAAAAATGCCTTTGGAAGATTCCTTATAACAAGCAATGGCCCAAACACATTTCAAAACTTTTGTTACGTGTAGAAATGGCTGCCACAATAGAAAAACTACAAAGATTTCTCCTTTACCAACAATAAAGTAATGTGAAACTTTTTTTGCAAATAACAATCTCAATTGAAAAAACGTGTAGGATAAAACTAGACACTTAATACAAGTGTGGCTCGATACCATATCGGGAATGCCAAGGATCCATTAAATCGAAGAGTGCACCGGTGAGAAATGTGAGATGTGAATTGTACAAAGGCAAGACTAGGCATACACAAAAAATTGCAAGTTATGAAGAACAATGAGATAATTGCAATACAATAAGAAATGTCTCAAACTCAACACATTGCTCTATAATAAAATGATGCAAATGATGTACATACGGGAAGTGAATGTGTAACCTCCTCCTAGAATAACAACAAGCTCCACCAAGAACAAGTGGTAACCTCCATACCTTAAATAGCCATGCAATGAGAGAATTGGCCAAGGGTAGTAATTACCAAGAATAAAAATAATGTGGTCAAGTGTACAACTCGAGAAAGCATATCCCATGAGTGTAGGAAATCTCCAATTAAATAAACAAATATAAGAAAAATGAATATCCTACACTTTAAAAACAATTAACATCCTCTTGTAGGGAGTATGATTCCCACCATTTTTTGACATGAAGAGATGATTTTAGAAGTGCAAAAGTTATCTTCTCACCTTTAGAAAAACTAATGACAGAAAAATATGATTTTATTTGGTCAAGCCTTTTATCCAATTCATTAGCATCAATTTTTTCTTCAAACTATAGAATCTTAAAATTTACTTGTACCTGGAATGGTGTTGGGCCCCCAAAGGGTTTACTCAATGTGGGTGCAGTTGTTGAGGTGGGGTCGATTATAGGGAAAACCCAAGAGAGGACATCAACAAACTGTGCCATCATATCCCTCCTCTCGTTCTCAAGGGCTTTAGCAAGCATTTCTCTAATGGGATCTCTAATTTCCTCTTGTGTTGTTTGAGGTCATTTGAAGTGAAAAGGAAGATAATCCAAAGGATCATTAGTCTAGACACTATTTTTTTGGAATTATAACCTCATGTGTTTTAAAATGCGAGAGTGGAAAGAACCTAGCTCCGATACCACAAATTTGAATTGATGTGCAACCCAATGGACAACACACTAACAATGGTGTTTGATGTGCTATGAAAATTAATTCATAATGAAAATCTGTAAACACAAATGAATTTTATTACAATTCCAAATGAATAAAAATTGAGAAACTCCATAAGAGATATGTATGCCTAAATAATATCTCTTCATTCAAAACAAGTTGTTTTATTGGTATATAATAGAGAATATAAAAAAATGCTTAAAATAGAATATAAAAGGTTTTAGAGGGAACCAAAAGGCCATCCTACATGCATACCATCAGTATCCACATTAGGGATGGATTTGAAAAGATAAAAGTAAAAAAATCAAAATCTATCCTATTATTATTATTATTATTATTATTATTGCTACTTGTTGGGGTCATATCTCTTAGCCCATTAACTCTTTTAATAAAACATAGGATCCATTTAAAAGATGACATAATGAACTTGAATTTTTTTATTACAAAAATAGAACTTTACATATTGTTATATAGTTCAAATCCCATAAATTCTCTCAAGACCACAAAAATGCAAAATACTAAAAGTTGTTGAAAATTGCTAAAACTAGATTTTTCAAGATATTCCAAAAATAAATTAACAAAATATTTTTCTGATAAAAAATTATTTTAGGTTGATAACTTCCCCAACCATACTATTAGTTAAACAATGGGGATCCCCATCCATAAGTATACTATTTTAGGTATCATTTGAGGCATAAACAACTAAGATTCCTTCCTTACAAGATCATGATGGTTAATAACATCTATTTTTTCATTCTCATATTCCATATTAGAGGAATCTAAAGACAAAAGGATAAAATAAAGAAAATGTATTTTCCTCTTCCTCATATACTGATTTAACAAAGAGAAGTGATTAGAGTAGATCTTCATAAACCTTTCTTTAAGGGTAATGTATTGCATGATGACATTACTGACCTCATCTTCATAATATAGAAGATATGAACAAAGGAAATCATCCTCAATTCTATAAATCCTCTCATTTAGACTAAATAATAATAGTTATGTCAATAAATATGGCAACACTATATTTTGTGACTTCAACCATGAAACCCCAAAACATGAAATTTTTGTTCCTTCGTGCTTTAACAAACTTAATCAAAATATTTGGTTTATATCATATAATTCTCTTAATGAAATTACTAAGGCAACCTATTTTTATCATTTTCCACACATTCTTGTTCCTTTTTAGAGCCTCATAAGAGGTTGGTTCCATTCTAAGCCTATATGTTCCCATTTTCCCTACATGTTGCACATATAATTGATTAACTTACTCTTAGCCTTTGTGACTTGTTTGTTGCTCCCCTTTTGAAATTTTCTCTTCACACACTTTATAACTTGTGAGATGTATTTCAATTTGGCAATGCTATATTTTTTATGATATACAACTCAAAAATGATAGCTAGTGGTTTCTCACATGCCACCTTATACCTCACCCTAATTGTATTACTTTGAATTAATTTCCTCATCATGGTTTAAAACGGTGATAATGCAATTTGGAAAGTATTTTCTTGATCTCCATTTGATTATCTATTTGTAATTTACTCCCATGTTAACCAATTTATTAACATGCTTGTTTCCCTCCATGTACACATGGGAGATGGAGATCATAAAGAAGAATTGGATAATGTGCTAAGATTCTTCCATGAGATTTTTCATGATCTAATAGGGATTAGATTTTTTTATTGAGGTTATTAAATGTTTAGAGAGTCCCCATCCATGGGTAAACATTTTATATTAAGATTTTTACCTAACTTAATCCCCATAATGCAACATAAGCCTCAAAATAATTAATAGTTTGAATTCCAAAAGGACTCACATAATCAGCTATCACACCATCTTTCTAGTCTCTAATGACCCCTCCTCCCCTCTCTCTTTTAGAATTACCATTGTTTCCTCTATAAAATCTCAATTTACACTATGACATAGGTTATTTAGTCAATATAACTAAATTGTGATATTTTTTTGAGTCCATAAGATTATAACTAGGTGAAAACCCCAAAATGACACCACTAATAGATCCAAATAAGAAAGATCATGGAGGGACCACTTCCCACAAGTTAGGAAAAATTCCTTGATAGAGTAAAACATCTTTTCTCCCAAGAAATATGGGTTGATATTCAAGTTATTAAATACTCTCGATTCCCTTTCAACCAAATATTACAAAAATGTGAGAAATGGCCAACTTCCAAATCTTAGAGAGGGTAGAGGACATAAGAACAAGACAAGACCACTGGAACACCAAGCATAAGAAAGAAGAGGGGAAAAACCAAGAAATCACAAAACACAAGAAAACAAAGGAGAATACCTTAAAGGAGAAGGGGCAATCAACTTAAACGTGGGAAATTGACTCAACATTCTTAAGTAAAATTCAATATAGTTAGGAAAGCAAAACCCTCTCTTAACAATATGATCAATGAAAACGATGGAAGTCCTCGCCATCATCTATAAGAAAAGACTAACTTTTGACATAAGGATCAGGGACCAAATCAAACACCAAGGGGAAGAATCCAAGGGCCACACATAGTAGTCAAACCTGATTGAGAATATATCATCACTAGTCTTTGCCAAATTATATCACCATCAATGGGTAGGATACGACAAAAAAATATCAAGTTTTAGGTTGAGGAGATCTACCTCCCAAATTTTTTTAGTATTTGAAGAGTTCACTGAAATGTTTTATTAATAGTTATTCTCTCTTCCATTAGCCATGTAGTATTGCAAAAGGGTGCCAATTTTTTTCCTTAAAAGGGGAATTGAGTCTATTTTATGGTGTGGAATAAATTAGTTGTGCATCATCCCATAAGGAAGCTTTATAACCTTTAAAAATTCCATTTACAACCCTTCTATAGAATATCTCTACTAAAATAATATTATTCCAAAAGAAGGATCCTTTTAGAGGGTTAATTGAAGTGATAAAGGAAATTATCTCCATGGCTTCAATGTATTTTGCTTAAGGATGCTAGTCTGATGGTATTGTGTTCATTCAAGAGTCTCTAACATTTTTAGCTAAGATATCCTTATTCATCCATGAAATAGCTCTAACTCCAAGTCCTCAATAAAATTTAGTCGTGCACACCTTCTTCTAACTCATAAGAAAAAAATCTATGTTGTTCTTATGTCCCCGACCATATGAACCTTTGTAGAATCTTTTCCATGTATGATTTGATCCTACTAGGAAGTTTGAGAAGTGACATTATATGCACCCAAATAATATGGAGAGATATTTTAAGCAAATGGAGCTGACCTTCTTGAGAGAGAAAACAACCCTTCCAACCAACCAATGTTTCTTTTAAACCTCTCCAACAACAAATTTAACTAAATAGTGTTTTCGATTTTACTCCACACTAAAGGCATTCTAAATTATGAGGATGGGAAAGTTTTAATTTTGAAATCCATAATCCTTGAGATTGTATTTTGTATATAATCCTAAGTATTGATGAAAAAAACTTTTCGCACTATTAATACATTTCCTGAAATCTCCTCATACTCCATAAGGGTTTTTTAATCGTAATTTCCTAAAAATGGAGGTAATCCCCATACCGAGTGTGTCATCAAAAAACTACTAATAGTATATAGTTTGAGCACTAGGGGGATCTAAAGACCATTTATAAATCCCTTCTCTTTTCATTATTAATCCTCCCACCAGGGCCTCTGCCATGATGATAAAGAGATAGGGACATAAGGGGTCCCCTTGTCTAAGGACTCTTTTTGCAAGGAAAATTTAACTGGAGTCTAATTCACAATGACCAAAACTATGGGAGAAGAAATAAAAATCATGATAAGTTGTATTGCCTTATGTTGAAAGACCATTTTTATAGAATTTTGTTGAGGAAGCTCCAAGATACTCTATCATATGCCTTACTCATATTCAATTCGAGAAAAATGCATATGTGAATGATGAGTGTATAAAATGAGCCACTTTCAAGGTAGTAATATTATATTCTATGATTTATCTATCTACCACGAAAGCACATTATTGAGAAAAAATTAGCTTACACAAAAGAGGTTGAATCCTTAGGGCCAACACCTTGAAGTTAATTTCGTATGTAGTTTTACACATACTAATTTGTCTAAAATAATTGAGTTGGCTATCTCCCTCATTCTTTGGATCCAACACCAAAATGTTTTGTTAAATTCCTTTAAATTTTTACCCAAATAAAATGACTCCTAAGTGCCACCAAAATATCCCTTTTTATGATGTCCCAAATTTTTTGATATAAGGATGGAGGGAAGTCATCAGGTTGTGAGAGTTTTTTCTACTTCCATACTGAAACCAACAAAACAAATTTCCTCCATAGATGGCTTATAAATAATTATGTCATTATATTCTAAAGGAACTTACTTTAAGAAGATATTGAAAAAGGACTCATCATCCTTCCCAGCGTAAGGGTAGGCCTCTCCCATAATGAGGTTATTAAAGTAGGAAATCTATAGTTATTTGATATCTTCCTTGTTTGATAAAATCAAAGCATCCTTTTACTTATATCTTTGATGTAATTCTTGTTCATCCTTTTTAAGGTATTAACATGGAATAATTTTGTATTGCCATCTTCTTCTTTAATCCAAATATTCCTTAAAAATCTCTAATAAGTCTCTTATAGAACTTCTAAAGAGTGAAATTCACTAAGATATTTTTCCTTACAAAGACAACTCTTGGTCTATATATTTTCTTGAAATTACTTATTTAATTACCTTAATCCCTTCCAATACTCTTTTTCTACCCAAAATATTACCAAAGATCTACCTTTTCTAATTATTAATTAATATTTTAATATTATTCATATTTATTCCAACCCTATATGTAGATTTTCCTTGCACTTTCACACTCCACGAATCTATTATTATATTTTTCAAATCTAGGTGAAGGAACTAAATCTTTTCAAATCTAAAAGATCGTTTCATAATAAAACTATTTTCTTGATGAGATATGACAATCATATTTTGATCTCGAACCAAATTATGGGAGATCAAAGAGAGAAAATGACACAACACTTTGGGACAATTTAGTTGATTTGTCGTTAGGACAAATTAGTTGATTTTCACCAACACTTTGGGACTAAGTCCCTCCTACTTGAAAGGGGAGGCTCCCTTATTGTATGAAAATAAAAAATAACTTCGTGGTTGGCTAATAGGTCGGGATCCAACATGAACACTCCACTGCACCTATAAAAATGTTTACAATTTTGTGCAAGGGAGGAGTTTGCAAGGAAGGTGAAACTATGGGAGTGAGAAAATGAAAGGGAAAGTTAATATTGAAATTAGGATAAATAAAATTCATAAAATTATTAACCATAATTTATCAACATACAATTAGAAATAATAACAACTCTACTAATTATGTCAAGACAAAATAAACTATGAACATAAAATCTCATTCATTCATCCCATAAAATCTGAATTTTTTTCCCGATTGACATGTTTACAAAGTTGTGCAATGAGAGAGGGAGGAAACATATAGAAAGTAAAATAGAAGAAGTGTTATCTTTTCTTATTCTTGGTAGTTATCTACTCATGAACTCACAAAATTGACAACCCCTTGAAGTGAGGAAGTCACTACAATATATAGTTTTCAAAAGAGACTCTTCACCTACCCCCCACATGTCTTTTCACTTGTCTTTTACAACTTGTGACTCTTTGCATTCCTAGGAAAGAAATTAAGTCCCCTTTTTATTAATTGAGGGAAACTTATTACAATTTTCAACTATAGTCACATCTTAATGAATAATAAAAAGTAAATAAGATGAAAATGAAAATTCCAACGCCCTAATGACAAAATAGAATTTGAAAGAAGAGAGGAAGGGGGCGAAGAAGAGAGAAAGGATAGAAGATAGCTACTCGGATGAAGACAATGTCACATCTGACCAATGGAGATTACTCTAATGATGAACTCTTGGAAAGTTCTTCTAGAGAGATCTTGATCCCTTTTAATTCCTTGCTATATCGAGTTGTTATAGGGGCAACATTCTCAACTTGGGGAATATGGACAGAGCTCAAGGACTTGAGCCAATTTTTAGAGAGCATTTTTGTTCTTAAATTCCATGAACCATGAATAATGCTCCTTTTATATGTTTGATATGATGACCCTTATCTCAGCAAGAGACTCCAATGTGTCTTCATTGAAGGAAAATGGATCTCCAGCCTCCGTCTTGACAAGCTCTTGAAATGACTTCAACAGATCATTCACTAAAGTGTTTTCATCTACTACTGGCACCTCAGGTTTCTGCATCTCAACATTGACATCCTCTTACATCTTTGAATTATGTTCCTCGTATGAATCCAATTCAGCAAGGGCACAGTTTAGGATTTAGTAATGAGAAACTAGAATTCTATCCCAGGACTTAGGACAAGTCTTCGATGCGAGAATTGAATACCTCTCAGTGCTCACCAAGAGAGAAGAATTAACTTTTCCCATATCGATGACTAGTGGAAACACTTGGTCCCAATGTTACTTTTCCTTTTCAATTTCTTCTCTAGTAATTCTCACTTTTGTGGCCATTGTGTTCATGTACTTAAACAATGAAAGGATCTCTAAAAGCAACATTTTACCTTTTTCCAAGATCTTGTCCACCCATTTATCGTTTTCCCTTCCCCGCATATAGTGAAACCTTGTGTTCTTCTGATGGACTCTAGGTCAAAGCTATTTATGGGAATAAATTCTTCTATTAGAAGACATAGAGCAACGTTCAAATCCATGATATGAGGTGATTGTCCTTACATTATCTTCTAACCGATCAATTTTCTCCTTTTACTCCCGAGTCCTCACAAGAAGGTGAGTGGAAGATTCCTTGAACAAGTGTGTATCTCCCTTGTGTGTTACTGGTCCTAAAGTAATGGTGTTCATTTCGTAGTCATCTCGAGGTCATCTATTCAATATTTTTAGTTAATTTTGGTTGAACTACTTCTACATATTGATTTCCCGAAGCACAATTGAAGAAGCGGAAACAACTTGAGCTAACTTTCCCTTCTTCACTTTGACTATTGAGGCTATGGCTTGGAAGTATGGGACCAACACTTTTTGAACCGTATAGTCTTTTCCCCCGATCATATCTTGTACCCATGGAAACATCTCATTCGTTTTAGACTCGATATTTAGCATGATTGTTGTTTCTTGTTCTGACCAAGAAGGAACATTGCACTAGTGGGGCTGGTACAGCTGGAGAGGATGAGAGACTTTGATATTGCTGAGAGACCGTATGATAAACTAGATCAATTTCCCCGTGTTCTAAATCAACCACAGGGTCTTTAGTTTCCTTTTCCTTTTTGTGCAACCTCTTGTAGTGAGGAGCTTCCAATTCCACTGACTTTATTTTTAAGTGTTCTCTTGAATGAGTAGAACTTGAAGCTTTCTCAATGGATTTTGAAGAGGAAATATGAGATGTTTTCCTTTGGAGAGTTGGGAAACCTCCAGATGTGATGAGGAAAATTTGTTCTTTTTGAACCATTCCCTCGATCTCCTTATTACTGCTTCATTTTTCTCATTTATATCCCATGATTCACAGATGCTCCAAGACACTTAATGTAGGGGAGAGGCTTTCACAACTTGATACTCTGAATCATACATTTCAATACCATCATCATCAATACCATCTTCATACCAATCAAAATTAAAGCTTATCATTTTCCAAATTGTCATCCTCATATGATCTTGTTCCTTGACTTTGAAATCATCTGCACAATTCACCCAATAGTCCTCAATCTACGAACATGATACAAGTCAGGGAGGTGAAATGTTTTTGGATTGCTTTGAACATCAACGATAAGCTTTTTCATCTCTATTTTTCTCTAAGAGGACTTGATTTTTAGGTAAGTTACTATTTTTAGCAAGAAAGGATACTAGGTACTTATTATGAACTACACTTTCCCACCTCGGATTTCAACAAAAACAACTTCATTAGAATAGGATCACTTTTAGGACTCCGTGCTTAAATTTTCAGTTCAATTTTCCCGTCGATATGCTTGGAAATTGAAAAAGTATGATCTAGGGCTGAAAACTAGGGTTTGCTCCCATTCAAAAATCAAGGCATCTTTTAATTTTATTTTACTTTCTTCTTGTAGGCGTCAGGATGAAGAGTAACTGTGAAAATTTCGTTCAGATTCGTTCACCGGTTTGAAAGATATGATTTTTTTAGGTTTTGGAGCATATGGTCAAACTGAGAAATTTGGGCATGGTATCTAGATAATTTCTAGGTTTCTTGGGTGTTTCATAACAACAACCATGGAGTCATGGATAAGTAATGAGGTGAAAATAAGTTATTTCAAGTTTTACAACTTCTCGACAACACTTTTAGTTCACGGAAAAGGAGAAATAAGAAGCACTAAGGTAAAATACTTATTCATTTTTAGGGTTTCCTCCTTTATATCTTGGGAGAATTTTATCATCCCCATGAGACATGGATAAAATTTGCAAAAAATTTACCTTGATGCAAGCATGACTTGATTGCTTGATGGAGGAGAGAGGAAAAGCTAGTAATTAGCACCCGGGGCTAAGACAGGGTCACATGAACATACTCCTTTTAAATTTGAGACTAAAGTTGAAATCAAAAGCTTCGAAGGACAAGTAGATGTAGAATTACTAGATAAATGGTTGAAATAGTTAGAATTCTATTTTAGCATCCATAATGTCACTGAGGCACAAAGGATCACCTTTGCACGTCTCAAAATGGAGGGACATGCTCTAGTTTGGTGGGAAACTCATCTAACTACTTCAAAAGAAGAAACATCCTATTGTGAAATCTTGGCAAGAATTTAAGGAATTACTTAGAGCTAACTTCTATCCTATTGGCTATAAAACTGACCAAATGATTAAATGGCAGTATTTTAGACAAGGCAGTGGTCAAAGTGTGCAGGACTATACTACGGATTTTGGAGGCAAGCCATGTTGTTGAACATGGATTTGGAGGATGAGGATATTTTGACCAAATACTTGGGAGGACTTCACACTCACCTTCGAAGAAAAGTCATCTCCAAAAAGCCCAAGGATCTCAATGAAGCATGTGTACAGGCATACTACATAGATGATGAGAAAAAGCAAGGAGAAGCAAAACTGAGGGTAAAGCGGTCAACAAATCAGCGAAAAAAAAAGAATTATGCGCAAAACAAGTAACAAGAGTAAGTGGAAAGGGAAAGGTAAACAAGCTGCCACTACTTTAAATAATTGTAAATATCCCAAGAATTTTTGCAAGAATTGTGATATTAATGGTCATACTGATGCTACATGTTGGAAGTTGCATCCGGAGTTACATCCGAAGAACTGAACCAAGGACTCCAAGAAGTCCATGACAGCTTGTAAAGATAGAAGGGGAGGTGGAAATCGAAGATGACTCTGATGTAGACAAAAGGATTGGATGCACGGCCACCAACATGGATAGCAAAGAGGAAATGAGTAGACTATTCTAGATCAAAATCTAGATCAAGAGGACTAAGGTAAATGCTTTGGTTGATACCGGTTCTCAATCTAACTTGATTTCTAAGGCAGTTGTAAAGAAGCTTGGTCTTGAGACTTACGAGCATCCGCACCCATATCCTTTGGGTTGGGTGAAGAAGGGTGTTGAAATTTAGGTAACAAGAAGATGTAAGGTCAAGTTTGGGATAAATTCCCAATATATAGATGTTTTTGAAGCTGATGTTATTCCACTTGATGCTTTTGATGTGGTATTCGGGAGTCCTTACTTGTATGTTAGGGATGTTATCTTTATGAGAAGGGAAAATCGGTACAGATGGGTCAAGGATGGGATCAGCTACAACATCCGGGCACACCAACGTAAGACACGGGTTACTATGGTAAGTGCTAACCAAGCAAAACAACTTATTCAGCAAATCATAATCAATTTTGTTTACTTTTGTTAAAGGATAAACAAGATGGGGTAGAAGTTTCAGATATTTCTAACCAAGGAAAATAGTATTTGGATAGTATTATTCAATCTTTTCAGGAAGTATTTCAGGCTCCTAGTGGATTACCACCAAAACGGGAAGTAGAGCATGAGATTTAGCTATTGCCAGAGTCACCTCTACCGAACATTAGGTTGTATAGGAAATCCTTGCTTTGGAGAGTACTAAGGTAAAGAAACAACTCCAAGAACTAATAGACCAAGGGGTGATACGTCCGAGCACCTCACCATGTTGTTTGCCTATTGTGATGGTGCCAAAGAAGGATGGTTCTTAGAGAATGTGCATTGACTACCGCACTTTGAACAAGATCACCATAAAGAACCGATATCCACTTCCCTATATAAATGATCTCTTGGACCAGCTTCAGTATGCCAAAATTTTCACGAATTTGGATCTCAAGTCAAGTTATCACTAAGTCAGGATGAAGGAGGAGGATATATGGAAGACTGCCTTCAAAACAAAACATGTTTTGTATGAATGGTTAGTACTTATTTTTGGATTATGTAATGCACCCGCTAAATTTATGAGATTGATGAATGATGTATTGCGGGATTTCATAGATTCATGTGTCATTGTATATCTAGATGATATCCTAATTTTTAGTGCCATATGGGAAGAACATCTAACGCATTTGCACGTAGCAAGTCTTGTAAGTTCTCGGGAGAAACAATGCTTTGTAATATGAATAAATGTGAATTTTCCAAACAGTCACTTGTTTATCTTGGGCACGTGGTTAGAGGAGGAGAGCTACGAGTGGATCCAAAGAAGGTGGAAGCCATCACAAATTGGCCAACACCAATAGGAGCCACAGAGACTAGAAGTTTTGTGGGAGCGATGCACAATACAAGTGGAAATTCATTCCGGTTTCTCAACAATTGCACCACATGTACACACAAAGGTCAGTAAAGAGTAAGGGTTTTGACTGGGGTAAGGAACAAGATAAATCCTTTGAGTTATTGAAATACAAGATTAGTCATGCTCCAGTACTTGCTCTTCCTAGTTTTCAACAGCCTTTTGAAGTAGAGACAAATGCCAATGATTATGCTATGGGCGCAGTGTTGCTTCAAGGAGGTAAACCCATATGTTATCATTTTGAAACCTTCACTTCAGCAGTTAAAGGATATTTAGTATATGATAAAGAAATGTATGTACTAGTTCAAGAAATTAAAAAATGGAAACATTATTTGTTGGGTAAAGAAACTATTGTGCACACTGACCACAAACCTCTCCAGTATTTGCAAGCACAATCTAAATTACAGCAAGCAAGGCACTAGAAATGGATGGGGTTTCTTCAGTTCCATCCGGTGATCAAATACAAGAAATATAGTATAAATTTGGTGGCAAACATGTTTTCTAGGCCACTCACACAGAGAAAAGTTAACATGTTTGGCCACTATCTCTCATATTGAACCCTTCACGAAGGAAGCTTACGGAGAAGCATATGCCCAAGACAAAGACTTTGGGGTAACATTTCAGAAGTTGCAGTCCCAAGGGGATGAAAAGACGGGGATTGAAGACTATTATCTCAAGGACAGGGCTCTACCAATGGGGGAAAACTTTGTGTGCCTAAAGAAGAAAGACTTCTATTGATGAGGGAAGTACATACCTTGAAAGTAGCGGGACATTTCAAAGTGTTGGTAAGACCCTAACCCACTTGTAAAGGTATGTATATTGGCCTAACATGCAATAAGAAGTATCAAAATTTATTTTTGGATGTAAAATTTGTTGTACTAAAAGCCTAAAACTCGGAAGGAAGGTTTATAAATGCCTTTACCAAGTACCTACTTGTCCGTGGGAGGACATTTCTATGGATTTTATAGGAGCGCGTTACCTATGTCTAAACATGGCCATGACTATCTCTATGTTGTTGTGGATAGATTCAAGTAAATGTGTATTCTTATGGCATGTAAAAAGACAAGAAAAGCACATGAGGCGGCAGATCTTTTCTTTGCTAATGTATGGGTACATTTTGGTTTGCTAAAGTCTATCATCTTTGACAGGGATTCCATGTTCTTGGGGAAGTTTTGGAATACTTTGTGGACAAAATGGATACCAGGTTACAGAGGAGCATAGCTTTCCATCCATAGACAGATGGACAAATAGAGGTGGTAAACGAGTCTTTGGTACGCTTAATCGAGGGTATAACAAGTAAGTACCCAAGGAGTTGGGACAAGTCCTTAGCCTACATTCAACATTCCTATAACCAGGGCAAGTACACACATCCACTATGAAGTCACCATTTGAAGCATGCTTGGGATATCTACCTAAAAATTCGTTTGACAGTGGGATGAGGAGGATACACGAGACACAAAGGTGACTAGATCAAACAAGTTCATTAAGAGGATCTGAAAAATCCATCTCAAGGTCAAAGAATAGCTAGAAAAATCTCAAGCAAAGTACAAAGCTAGGCACGATCAACATAGGAGGAACACAAGCTTCATGTTGGAGACAAATTTTGGCTTTACTTGAGTAAGGAGAGACTACAAGGTCAAGCACGGAAGCTCAAGCCACTACGATATGGACCCTTCACCATATTGGAGCAGGTTGGGGAAAATGATTTTTGACTTGATTTGTCATCATTCATGAGGATGTACTCTGTAGTAAACTGTGAGAACTTACACCTATATGAGCCATCCATGCTGGATGAAGATGAAGAACTATAGTTGCTACCTTCCATTGAGGATTGTGTCTTGGACTCATGAGGCAAATTGGAGGAGGATGTAGTGCTACAACAGAAGGTTAGAGAGACTAGAAGAGGTCTGCAGGAGTCTTGGCAGATTGGACTGAAAGGAAAGACACCAAGGCAGGCCCGGTGGTACTCAAAGGAGCAAGTGAGGGAATTTTTCCCTCATCTACTCCCCCACTAAGCTTTTGTGGGACCAAAAGCCTCCTAAGAAGGGGAGGTGTGATCCATAGGGATCTGAAATAACTCTACTTCATCAAAAATAGTCAACACAAAGAAGGAAAACAATGAAATGGAGGTTTTGTCTTTTAAGTAACAGGACCGCCGCCCGCAATGCGGGTGACGGTCCCAAAACCACCGGTTTGCACCACAGGCGGCGGTCCTGCCATTATGAACAGAAAACTAAAATTGAAATGAACAACCTCTGAATTTTAAAGGATGTTTGTTTCTCTTCTCCTTCATGACCTTTCCCATTCTCCAATGCACGAGAGAACATGAGAAAGGCTATAAATACATGATTAAGGAAGTGTAAAAGATCATCGAAGCATGGGAGCAAGCGAGCAAGAAATCTTAGTGCTGGAAATTGTATTTTTGTAGAAGAAAGGAGTGTTAGACAAAACAAGCAAGTAACTGGAAGGAAGTGTTGAGATATTATCTACTTCCCTTTCTTACTTATTTTAAATTTTGTACCTGTTGATTTGAATTGGCCAATAAAATTGGGAAGAAAGAGCAATTGCCCTTCTCGACTGGTTTTTCCTCCATTAGAGGTTTTCCAGGATAAAATTGTTGGTGTTATGAGCTTATATTTATTTCCTTTACTACAATTGTTGATTCTAAGCACAATAGTAATTCATTCACTGGCTATCTCTGTTATTTTCTAATAGAAAGTAAACAGCAGCGATTAATTTGTGATTTGTGAATAATTCCAAAGTTGAAGAGTTTACAGATCAAAACCTCTAAAACCTTCCTAAATATTCCTAAACATGTTCCATTGAATTATTTTTTCCTTAACCCCACTCTCAGATGATTTTGAGCTTTCCTATATGTCCTACAGAGATGCACACTGTCCCGAAAAGTCTAGAAATAACCTTTCTAGGCCTACTGAAGAATCTGCCTTGAGAAGCATTTCACTAAAAGAACCTCATGAACTTATTACCATGTTTCAAACATTTGGGAAAGGTTATTACAATATATATGAGTAATTGAAATATTGTAATAAGCATGAAATAGAGGGTAAATTGGTCCGGAGAGGTGTTTAGGAGGGTTTTCCAACAAAATTTTGGCACTAGGGTAAAGTTGTCATGTTTTCAACTTGAATTTTGACCTTACAAAAACATATGATAACACATTGTTAATAAAAATGAAATCCCTTTCTATTATGACATGAATAATGTCATTTCTAAGTTTCTTATTCGACTAGGAAAAAATAGACTTCTTAATTCAAGGTTCATCAAGGCATTTTTAGTGATGAAATTAGTTAGGTATCCCATAATTTCATTATGTTATTGAATACCTATCGTATTCTATGGTGGAGAAATTGGGGCATTGAAAGTGTTAGTGTAGGATATTTATTTTCCTTGTATTTTTATTTACTTGGAGCTTTCCTACACTCATGGGATATGCTTTCTTAGTTATAGCAGTTGTGTTGAGTTAGCTTACCAGTTTTGTTGAGTTAGCCTACTAGTTGTGTGGAGTTAATTGTACTTCTAGTATCGTTAGTGTGAGTTATTTTGCACTGATCTAGGAGGAGGTTACACATTCACCTCCTATATGTACATCCTTTGCATCAGTCTATCCTATGGAATATATAGAGCATTGAGTTGATTTAGATCCATTATTGCCTTGTGAGTTCTTGATCATATTGCATCTTATTATTAGTTATTTCAATTTCTATAATTGCTTGTGCATTTTTTCATAAGAGATCTAAAAAATCTAATATGGTATCAGAGCAATTCTGGTGAAACATTTTCATTTATGAGTTATTTTCAGTTTTGAATAGTTCATTTGTGAAACTAACAATTCATGTGCAAATAGATTTGACTCCATCTTCCTTTAATACGGTTGTGAGTTTTGGTGTTTGCAGATTGATAAGTTGAGGGTTTGCGAATTATAGGGTTCCAAAATCATGAAATTTATGGGATTTTTGTGGGGACCTTTCTAGGAGTTTTACATCTAAAGTAGCTATCTGTGGATAAATTTTGTGGACCCACTACATTTAGTGAACTGTTTGGTGGTTTTGACAAGTATAGCATGGGATTTTTCCTCGTGGAACTCATATGTGCATATCATGTTTGCTCGGCCTAAGTCCTCACTAAACTTGGATCTAGTTTCTTTGTTAAGAAATGATCTATTCATAGGGTTTAATTAGGCTCAACCTTACATGTTTATCTCACCACATTCTTCATGGTTTGGCCCCTCAACTCTACACATAAACCTAATCAACTCAATGTGCTTGTTCATCCTCGGTTCTCACGAGTTCTAAATGGGACATAGTCCATCAACACAATAGATCTACCTTGTTTGATTCTTTGTGTTGGTCTCACCTACTCTGTTGGCACCTTGATTTAGGTTTCCACGACTCTCCCTGCTTGACTTGGAATGGCGGTGTTCAGATATTTCTTAGCAAATTGACATGATAAGCCTCTGTTTTGGCCCCACGAAGGTTGCAGCTCAACAAATCTTATGTAGATCCGAATCTTGACTCCATCCACGAGCTCATATTCACCCTCCATCATTAAACCTTATGAATCTCAACCATAAGTTACAAGGTTGATGTTTACAAGGCTTCTGAGAGACCTCTAAACAAACGTGGGACTGGACCTTGGACATCAACCTCGCAAACGGGATTTTTTTACTACGGGAAGTAGCTAAATGACTCGTTGCTTGGTGAGCCCTAACTTGACCGACTCCTTTGGACTTCTCATATAATTTCATGGTCAAACACTTTCCCTCTTTCTACATTTTTAATCCATTCTTTCATTGTTTTTTTCTAAAGGGATTAAAGTGGATTGGAGTTGATGTAAAAGTGGGAGCTCACTTTTAGTGTTTTTTTGTATAAAAACAATATCATTAGCATTTTAGAGGATTTATTATGATGATTATATACATTCTCATTGTTTTCATGTCAAATATGGATGGCAAGGCCCGGGCCAGGGCGGTGGCCAATCCCCTTGTATAAAAACTTTCTCCCTTATCTTACACATGGACGTATTTTTTCTAAAGTCGAGTCGACATCCCTTGATGTTTTTCATCTCGTCTTGATTCCAAGGAGTATATGCACACTACCCACTTTACCTTTATTTCTAACATTTTTTAATCAGTTTACAAAATTTTAATTAAATAAGTCATTATTTATGGGAAATTGTATTTGCTATAACTTTTGATTGGTGGCTCGGATTTGAGCATTGTTTTGGTCAAAAGTGCATGTTTTATCATGCTCTACATGGTGGCTTCATTTATTTTTGTAAACATGTTATTTTATAAAGTGCCACATTTTGGGGGGGTTCTTGCAAAACTCTATGGGGACTTGTACTTTTCACACTAAGTTATAAAGTGCCATCTAGGATAATTTTGGGGTTTATCTGCATTATGGAGTTTCATTGTTCTATTTTTATGCTCAAATTTGGGAACTTTATGTCTTAGAAGGCATGCATTATCAATCATTGCACTATGCACGGTTTGTTGCCCTACCTCCATGGTCTTGTTCTTGAGCTTGATGAGCCTCTACATAAGAATGAGTGGTTTAACCACAATGATGAGGTCTATGGAATTCTTGGTCTTACTATTTCTAGGGATATATTATGTTTGTTCGAGCACACTGAGTGCCCTTTCACTTCCTGGACCATTATCGATAGTTGCATGGTGACCTTGTTTCACCATCTGAGAGTGACACTTCCTAAACCACTCTAGTGCCACCATAGATTCTCCCCCTTCTCACATCCCTTTCATTGTTGAGTGTTCTTTTGCACCTATTGCTACTCATGAGTCCCATGTTGACCATTTGCCACAGATCTTGCCATTGAGCACACTCTCCCTATTATTGCCTCCACAAAGCTCATTTTCATCCATGTTCATGCTTCCATTCACTCTCTGCAATAGTGTTCTATTGGAGAACCTTCCTCTGAGACAAATGTGACCATTACCTATCATGATCCATTGCATCTTGATTTCTCATTGACAAAACTCCACTCACACCAGTTGTTACCTTTGAGTGTAATGTTGCTTCATCTTGGACATCCAATAGCTCTTCGTAACAATCTTCTCCTCCCACTTCATGTTGTGATGCTAATATATTCTTGTCAGACATTGTTTTCTTTGAGACCCTATTGGGAGACTATCTACCCGGCCTTGAGTTGTCTATCTGCAGATTCCACTTGTGTTTCATTATAGTAATATGCTTCGATTAAGCCATCACACATTCTAGAGGACCCATTCATATCTCTTGTTGGGAGTGCCCGCCTTGGGAATTTTGTCACTTCCACTATCTCAGAGATGTTTCACGATCCACCTCTTCTTGTGGATTCCTTTTTTAGGGTTATTGGGCCCCACATCTATCTTCTCTCTAACATGTATATTGCAGTGGCACTATCATTTTATTTTGTGCACACGTTTTCCAAACCTATGCATCCTTTTAGTTACATACTAGATGCATATATCGATTACTACTGAGGCTTCTTCTTCCTTTGTGGAGTGGGCTGACTTTCAGTGCTCCTTTTTGTCCTTCCCAAGGGTAGGAATGTTGTTTGGTATAGGAAGATTCTCTTTAAGTCTTTACGCATAGGACCACATCATTGATACTCTTCTTAGGGGACCTTCTTGTCCTCACTTCTTTCTCTCTCTACTATGGAGGATGATCATTATATGTGGGTACCTCATCAGGATGAGTTACTAGGACCCACTACTTCTTCTTCTCTAGTTTTCTTGAGTGAGTTTCATGTCTCTCTTTTGGGGGGAGTTTTTTCCCACTGGGTTTTCTCCTTTTCTCCACTTTATGAGAGATTTTCATTTGTACGTGGGTACCTCATCAAGCCTTGTTGTTGGGACCCACTTTCCTTTTCACCCCACCTAAGTTGTGCTTATGGGGGTGTTAGTGTAGGATATTTATTTTCCTTGTATTTGTTTATTTACTTGGAGATTTCCTACACTCATGGGATATGTTTGCTTAGTTGTAGCAGTTGTGTTGAGTTAATTTATCAGTTATATTGATTTATCCTACTAGTTATGTGGAGTCAACTCTACTTCTAGTATCAGTTAGTGAGAGTTATTCCCCACTGATCTAGGAGGAGGTTACACATTCACCTCCTATATGTACATCATTTTCATTAGTCTATCTTATGGAGCATTGAGTTTATTTGGAGCCATTCTTGCCTTGTGAATTCTTGATCATATTGCATCTTATTGTTAGTTATTTCAATTTCTGCAATTTCTTGTGCATTTGTTTTTCATCAAAGATCCAAAAATGTAATAGAAAGAAACTACCACAATATATAATAAGTCCTTATAATTTCCCCTAAAATTTTCCAAATCCCCCATGATATTTTCTTACCATTTTTTTGAGTTAGGGGCATATATATTAGAGAGGATCTATGCTACCTTACTATCTAAATTTGTGAAGACCATATCCATGTGGTTACTATTTTTTTATGATGTCCTCCTTTACTATTCTAGGGTCCCACCAAATTTCAAGACCACCTAAGCCTCCTAAATCATCCACACTTTCAACCATTTTTCCTTCTAAACAGATCTCCTAATACCTACAATAGAAGATCTAGAAATTTTAGTACCTTGAAGTAACAATATGTTGTCTCTTTACCTTTTACCATATTCATTACTATTCTATGTTTATTTAGGTTATTTAACCATATTATACTCCAATATATAATCTTCATTACAAAAAAATCATCATCAAATCTATAAGAGTTTAATGTACTTTGTTTACCATTTTATACCTCTTTAGAAACCTCCTAGTTTCTTTATTCCATTAGGTTCTTTCTTCCCTTTTGAAGTCCCCACTATTCATTGTTGATTGGCAGTCACTTATTTTTTATCTACTACTATGGAAGGGGCTAACTCGAGGCGGTTTTTATTTAGAATTATGAATCCTTAGAGGTCCATTTGTCCCTTGAGAAGGATCATCTTGATTGATCTTATATAAGTTTGGGATATCCTCCTCTCTCTCTTACATTTTTTCTCTGAAACAACACGTTTAACTTTTGATAGAACTTATCTAGCCCTTTTTCTAACCTTTGGGTTGGTTCTTCTTCTTTATTAACTTCCATTTTTCTTATTTTTCTTAAGTTTCCTCTAAATAATTAATTGTATGTACTTAGAATCTAGTTTCTTTGGTTGTTCTATTCATGTTTTAATATTTTTCCTCCAAACTTTTTTTCTATTAATTTTACCTTTATTCTCTTCCCTAGATAGATTTACCTTATCTATCCTTGAATATACTATTCTTCCTTCATATTTGATAGTTTTTTTCCAATAACCTTGTTAATATTTTAACTTAATAATAAGTAAACTTAGTATTTTATATTATTAAGATAAAAAAACATTGCCTCTATCAATCTTTTCCTCGATTTGTGACATGATCACAAATCACAAATCACAAATTTTCTAATAGATTTTGATATTCCTTTTAAAATATCTTCTTCCCAAAACTTTGGTTGTAGACCTAGAAGTTTGACCCAAATAAGGAGCTCATTTACTTTCTCTTCATTTAGATTTAGTCTAGGTTTCCACTTTTTTAAGTTAAGACAAAAAATTCCAATAAACCATGGCCCATTTGTAAAGTGTGTGTGTGTGTTAGGTATTCCTTAACTAAAATATATAATAAATAAACATTTTTTATCCTTAAAACTTCTATATTTCCATCTAGTTTCCATTTCATTCTAGGCCAAGCACTAAAGAAATCAATATTGGGTCTAAAGACATGAAATTTACTAACTAGAACATTATGTAACTAGTTTTATTCTTCCTCGTTTACTATGCTCAAAACATCCATCAAAGGAATATCAGTATCTAACTCCTAAAAAGAGGCTCCAATGTATTTGTATCCCTGTCATCTTCTTTCCAAGTCATGGTAGTCCCAAGCACCCTTTCCATGGGTTGCAGGCAAACAAAAATTTCCTTCCTAAATACGTATTCAAAAAAATATTTGTTTCTTAAAAACAATAAATGAAATTATATAAAATAACATAAATTAAATAAGATCTTAGAGATACTTACATGAATGCAAACATCATTAGCACATTAAATTCCTCCAAGGTTAGCAACACATTATGAGAGAGTTGATGTGGGTAGTCATAAATGAATAAGAGAAGAGTTAGATAAGCCACTTGTTGAAGATTCCAGAGATTTGAAAATCCTATGTTTGGGAATCCTAAGTACCAAAAAAAAAATTAGAACCCAATTTAGATAAAATGAGACTAACTTCAAGATTTTTAATACCTCAAGGGAATATTATCAAACACAAGTATACTCAAAGAATGATGATGATGTAATGGAAAGAGCACTCAAATGCCATGTATATATAGGGATCATGATTAAACATTGCACTTTTTCTATCCGATGGTATTGATCATGGTCCATGTAGTGGGTCTTAAAAACTACAAGGTAAACAATATTGATAATGGATGATATTACTAGTTATATGCAATTCTTCATTAAGGGGTCCCAAGGGAATGTTTGGGTGATGGAGGAAGACTATGGAGTTGTTGAATGGTGATACAATGAAGGTATGTTTGTGTTCAAAATAGATATGGAGGTGACTTGTATGAGGATAATAAGGTGATGTATTAAGGAAACAACAAAAAGATGACTATAAAGGTTGTATACACCTAAATTATTCTTTTACAATCTTATTGCCAAAACACATGCAAATCACTCTTATTCTTCCCAATTCTGTTATAATTAGTGATCTTTACTAATTAACTAACGTTTCTTGCCACTTTGGTCAATTAACAAGCACTTCGTTGATCACCAAACCTCTTTCGCATTCAGGATGCCACTTTACAATGAATCGTAAGTCAAAATCCTCTTCAAAATAGACAATTAGCATTTATTAGCTAATTAAGCCTATTTTGCCCTTGTTTTGGTCAATATACCCTACTATTGGCTCAAATCCCTCTTCCAACCACTCAAAATCACCCCATTCACCTCCACAACATCTTTGCAAGCTTCAAAATCTTATCTTGGCCTCCTAGTTGACCCTAAGCGGTTGATTAAGGCCCCACACCTCTTAATCACTTGGTAATTCACTAATTGTGATTAGCAAGGCCTAATCATGATTAGCAATTCTAATCTAATTTGGGGCTTTTAGTCCCACATGCACCAAAATACAAGTTTCTCCCAAAAGGAAAACTATAAAAACAACTCACCTCATTCCTTTATACTTTACACCATGTTTTAATTTGCATCTCATATAATACATATGATTCATAGTCAAGTTCAAACCCTTGCCTAAAACCTTCAACAAGGTTAGTAGGTGAATAATCTAAAGTGACTTAACAAGTCATTTGGAGAGGTCATTTTACCATTGTTTGGAGTAGAAACATAACCATTTGATTTCTCTCTAGGTCTATTTAGGCCCATGTTAGGTAATTAAATCATATTAGTGGGTATGTTTAGTTAGATTTTGCATTATCTCTATGCTAGTTAAACATTCCTTTTAGCTTCTATGTTAATGTTACATTCCTAGACTTAGAGCCCAAGCTAATTAGGTGGCAATGGTGTAGCCTTCATTGTTTAGCTTTGTAGTTTGCTTTGTAAAGTTTGGGGTGCTTTCAAAGGTATAAAGATCATCTAAAGTATCATAACATGGATTATACATCAAGGCCCTCTTATAATTACCACTACCAAGTATCCCAATGAATACATTTCCTATTACCCTCGCTACTAGAAATTTCCTTGAGGATATATCTTTGGGAGCCAATGCACCAAAAATTCTTATGAAGAGAAAATTTTAGTAAATGTGAAAAAATAAGTGTATACAAAGGCTATGTAGAGATGAATGGGAATGCGTACATTTTAGATACAAGTGTAATAACTTCTCTAGCTTATTTCATGATTTAGGTAAAGTAATCTATAAGATGACACATATACAATAGAGAGAATAAAGAAAGGAATATCATAGATAGAGAAAGGAAGAAAGAAGAATAAAATTAATGAGAGGAGGAAGGATAAGAGGAGCCATATGAATTCAAAGAAATGTTGGTCATGGCATTAAAAGGAAATAATGAAGTAATAAATGTTGAAATTTTAGAATGCGAGGGAAATCAAAAACTAGGGGATCTGATATACTAGATAAATAACATGGAGAATTTTTTGAGTGGAAGAATATGGAAAATGAAAATAAGGTGAAATTTTCACACAACATATTAAAGGGTCATTCTATGAAATAGTGGAACCATTTACATAAATAAATGTAAGGGAAAGGTGAGGAGAATATCAAGAACTAGAATAATGTGAAGAATTTGAGAGATAAATTCCTCTCTATTGGTTATGAACAATCTCTTTGTAGAATATTTTAGAACCTTAGCAAAAATAAGCATAATATACAAGACTACGTAGATGAATTTTACAATATGTTCGTTTGAGTGGAACGTGATGAAACAAAAGAACAAATAGTTGAAAGGTATGCAAATTGCTCAATATTTTATATCTGACATAAATCAAACATGCATATATTTAATATCATAGAAGATTCATATTAAATAACATTGAAGGCATTAGAGAAGAAAAGTATGTATATATTTAAGAGAATGTCTAGTTTGAAGAGAGGGACATAATATCCATTAAAGGGAAAAGATAAATTTAATCCCAACAAAGGATATTCATTGTGGGGTGGAGAAAGAATAAGATATAATGATTTTAGAATCGACAAAGAGGGAGATTATTTTAGAAAAACCAAGTTTATGGTCATGTTATAAGATGGAAATATCCATGATGACCACATATTTTCCTTAGATGTGCTTTGAAGAAGGACATATAGTGTTTGAGTTTCTAAATTATCATGAAAAATAAATAAGAAAAATGGATTATCCAAGAGTAAATTTGGTTTAGAATGGGGAACAAAATCCCTATGTCATAGTAGATGTATGACATAATCTTATGATGAGAAGTAAAATGATTGATCCAAGGAAAGAGTAGATCATAATGTAGATGGTGGTGACTTATGAATACATACAAATATTTTTAAAATAATATACACTTTAAGAGGAAATGTGTAAGGTTATTATTGATGGTGGAAGTTGTGAAAATGTGGTTTCCAAACACACAGTACAAAAACTAGGTATGCAATGTGAAAAACATTTGTATCCTCGTCGTTATGGTTTAAAAAGGGAAATGAAGTTATTGTTAATAAGATTTATTTAACCAAGTGTTGGCATGTGATTTTGCATGTATGTAAAATATGACAATAGTGTAAAGGGGACAAAGTCCTTCCTTGATGATGGGTGAGGTTTCCCTTATTTAAAACCAAAAAGGTTATATACAACTATACATTAAAAAAATTATTTTGGGGTGATTTTGGGAAGAAAGGAAAAAAATAAAAAAAGGATAAGGAAAGAGGAATGAGAGGAAGTAAATGAAGAAATAAGAAAGGGTTTCATGCAAGATTAAGAAAACACATATCATAAACTTGAATGCAATTTAGAAGCTAACATAATGAGTGAAAATTGAATCAAAGATGTATAATCCATATAGATAAAGATATTTCACATTCATTAAACATAAGAGTGACAAATGCCAAGGAAATAAATACACACAAGACACAAAATTCTCCATAAATGCTTCTTTATTTCTCTTTGCACAAGAACACAATTTTTATTAGCTCTCTACAAACAATATTTTATCCTTTCTCCAAAACATTCCTTACTAATCACAATCCACCATTTTATCTTCCATATTGGAAAATAGGCTTCAAAATTTGGTGAGTTTTTCAATAGAATCAAGACCGAAATTAGCAAAGGAAGAATATTGATTCTTGATTAGATCAGCCAATTTCTCCTTACGAGATTATAAGGAGCTCCTTTGATTGTGCTATCAATGAAATTTTATGGGATGTCATCGGTGAATTCTTAGATTACACACATGATTGATTCCTTGTTTTCCTTTACATAATCAAATTGTACTATGACATCATTGAGCACCATTTTCCTGAATTTGGAAAAATTCAACCATTTAATGTGAATCCCATGGTGATTGAAATCTAGGTTTCTTTTTCTAACAAGAGATGAGAAGCCTATTTGTGCAAGTTCTCAGATATAGGGAGAAATTTTGTCAAGAGTGGTTATTTTGATCCAGAGAGACTCTCTAAAATGTAAGATCGAATCTAGATAAGTATGAATATTGTTATATATTCTCATAGCTTCTCCAATGACCTAAACACATTGTATCATAACATTTTCAATCCATGCTTTGGTTACACTACCTATATTGTTTATGTATTTGGATAACATAAGGGTATCTTGATCTAAAATCACACTTTGGAATAGGAACATGACTAATAAAAGAAATTAGGTTGACAAGGTGTTGTACATATGTTATTAGTTGATTTTCTTCTTTGAGCTGGATTATCTGATTTTTACTTTTCCATCTATTACAAAACTAAATCAATGGATTATCGAGCATTAAGCACACCATTTTCCATGGTTTACTTTCCGATAATTACTCCAGGAGACTTCACAATTGGCAACATCCATTTCCTCTTGTACTTATCAAAAATTGGTGTTGTTATGTTGGCATACATAATTTCGTGCTCATTGACTACAACTTTTGAGATGACCTTGGGCTTCTTAGGAGTGAAGGAATTTATGCAATATCCTTAAGATCAATCATGTCTAGTTTTATTATTATTTTCCTCTTCTTGATTTCCCCATGTAGCAAAGATGTTACCTCTTCAATCAAATCACCACATAGAATTATAGTATTAGGTAGGATTTTTTTGTATTGGTGGTAGATACTCGATTCAGTGGAGCTGAATGAAGTCTTCATGTTGAGGATGAGGAGTTTCCAAAATGGTGGTATAACACTCATTTATACCTCATCCAAAATGTCCCCATTCTTGGCATTGTACATTTATCATCCACCATCCCTCACCTCCAAATTGAGGGTCCAACCTAAAGTAAGAGTAGTTGAAGAGCAAATTAAGCACCAATAGAAGGTACTTTCTAGCCTTAAATATAATTTAGTAATGACAAAAAACCATATGAAGCAACAAGCTGGTCAAAACCGTAGTGAGTGAAGCTTTCAAGTTAGTGACCTTTTTTTTTGTATGATTGCATCCATAAAAGAAACTATATTTGAAAAAAGAATAAGATAACAATTTTTCACCTAAATATTATGGCCCCTATCAAGTGTTGCTAAAAATGGTATGCAGTAGCATATAAATTAGATCTTCCTCACCAACTAAAATACATCTAATTTTCCATGTTTCTTTCTTGAAGTAGGTCATTGGGGAGAAGATGTCTTCTAAGTCATTATTACTAGAGCTAGACGAGGAGGAACACATCATCTCGAAGCTTAAAGGAATCCTATAGACACACACTAAGAATTTGAGGATAAGGTTCATCACCGAGTATGTAATCAAATGGAATAATTTACACATTGAAGATGTAACATGGGAAGATGAAGCATTCAGGTAATAACATCTAAAGATTACCAATATTAGGGACAATGTGATTTGAAGGGGAGGGGCATGTTATGCCCTTAATCCTAGGTCATATATTGGGATATGGATGGTCAACTTGTGACTAACATAATCTCTTATCATGTCATATCACATTCATTTATACTTTCATATTCTTAGGAAGTCAACCTTGGTGTTTTGCATACCATAGTATGGTGTGTGTGTGTGTGTGTGTGTGTGTGTGTGTGTGTGTGTGTGTGTGTGTGTGTGTGTGTGTGTGTGTGTGTGTGTGTGTGTGTGTGTGTGTGTGTGTGTGTGTGTGTGTGTGTGTGTTTATATATTTATATATAGGAGCTAATAGCTAGTAGAGGATCATGATATTTAGCACTCAACTTTTATTGTAGCTTGGATGTTGTGATCATTTCTCTATATTTTGGTGTTCCTTGGTGTTATATTGTTGCCTATATTTAGACCTATCTAAGTAGTTTCATTATAGAAATTATGATTAAAATTCTTGAAGGAGAAATAATTTGTTGGATTTATAATATTAAGCAGAAACTGCTTATTTAGAAACCTGCCAAAGACTATATGTTTTTGGCTTATAACTTATATTTAAAATATAAGCATGGTAGATCCACTACTGCTGTCAGCAGTATTTAAAATATAAGAGTGACCCAAAACAAGTCACCCACCTTGTATAAAATAAGGTGATCTCATTAGAGATTGGTTACATATATATATGTGAAATATCAAGTGTAACATATGAATGTAAGCTATATGTGCGAGCTGATCATAGATACATGAAGCGAATGATGTAAAACACATGAATGTATGTATGAGGTGGTTTGTAATCCCTTCTTGAAGGTGTAACTGCAAGTGGATCTATGAAATAGTGGGAGTGTTGGGTGAAAGTTTATTCTCAATAAAGATAAGTGATTTTCAGTGGGTTTTTACCTTCCAAGGTTTTCCCACTTATATCTTGTGTCACTGTGTTCATTTACTTTCTGGTTCATGGTATTTACATTCTGTAATCTATATTATAAAAATATTAATCTATGTTTTTAATTATTGTACTTCATAAACTATAATCTTCAACAATTTATATTGTGGATTTATAATTTGTAACATTATTTATCCCTTAAATTTCCTAACATGGTATCGAGCTTGTGTTTATGCATGTGTAGGATAGATTTGGATGTTTTTGATTTACAGGTGTGAAGAAACTTGAAGATTTTAAAATCTACAAAACCCTAGCTTGCTTTCATGGATTGCTTCAATTTTATTAGGTTCAAAACTCCAATTCCCACCAAAATAATTTGAATTTGAATGATTTGAAGTGTTAAATTAGTTCAGGGAGATTAGATCTTGATTATGTATGTGTTTCTTTCCTCCACAATCATTTGTGTGTCTGGATCTGTTTTTTTCACCATCTACATTCTTCTTCTATGTTTACCATACGTTAACAACAATTTCTAAGTCTTTCGTAGCTTATTTGGATGATTCACCTTTTTAGTCATTTTATAGCCTTTGTGCAACTTATTTGAATAATTCACACATTTTTAGTGTTGCATGGTTTTTTAGACTTTTTGCAGGTATTTTTAGTGTCATGTGAGTCCTCTGCGGCCTTTTTGTCTTGTGCGCACAACATTATTTCTTTGTTCTATGACTTTTCACCTACTTGTGCGTGGATGCTTTGTCTTGTGGCTTCATTTTGTTTGTTAGAAATACTTGTAGTATTTTGTGGCTCTTTTCTATGTTGTGTGGATTATTTGTTATCTTTTCTGACCTCAAAATTCTTCATGTAGGCTCCTTGTGTTGCCTTGTCAGACCTTCAAGGCATGTTTTTCGTGTTTCGTGACTTCTTATAAAGGTCTCATGTTAAAACTTTCCTTTTTTGTAGACTTTTAATGTCTTGGAACTTCCTTTGTTTCAAAAACTTCTAGTGTCTCGTGGACCTTATTTTTTCTATTGAATTTTAGTGTCTCACATCCTCTTTTTGTTCCACAATTTTTGGTTTATTTTCCACGGAACATTAAAACCGTGGAACATTGTTTTAGTTTACTGCTTACTTTTTTTTTTCAAAAGGCCATATCTTTTTTCTTACTACCTTACGGCCTCTTGTGGTTGGTTATTTGTGTTTTTTGAATCCTATATCTTGGTATTATAACCTTGTTTAGGTGTTTTCATCAACTTCAAATTTATTTTATTTAATTTTTAATCATTGTAGACCGTTCCTTTGTACCACTGCGGATCTCTATAACTTTTTAAAATCTAGTTAACATTCGTTTTTTTAAATTTTACTAAATTTTCCTTAAAAATGGCTAGTTCTTCTATTTTTTCCATGGATAAATATCTTAGCTTTTAAATGGAACTAATTACAATATTTGGATAATTAGGATTAAGGTTATCCTTATGGATAAAAAGAAAGCTATGAGATTTAATTAGTGGTGTTGAGAAGAAACCCACTAGGAGATAAGCTACTTCTGAGAGCTTAAACTTGTTTTCTCTCAAAAATCCCAAGAGGCTATGTCCATCTTATTGGAAAGCATCAAAGATGAGTTCTTATTACATATTGGACACATGAAATCTCCAAATGATACATGAGATCAATCAATTGCAAACTATACATAAGGGTAGTCTCCTCTCTAGGATAATTAAGTTAATCATGGAATTGTTTACAACCCCTATGAAAGCTGATGAAAAGGTTGTTAATTACCTAGCTAAAATTAAGGATATTAAAGATCAATTAGATGGATGTAATTGTGAATTATTTCATGATAAGTTGTTTTACTTTATTATTCAAATTAACATTCATGAAAAATTTAGAAACTTCATCTCTATTCTAAATTCTAAATATCAAAATGAAGATGATTTACCTAATTTAGACACATTGTCTTCTCTCCTTATTCAAGAAGAGAGTGTCATGAAGAAATTTGACTCAAAAGAGAATGCCTCTCATGAATTGTCTCTCAAAGTCAAAATTCTTCTAAAAATTAGTATAACAATAATACAAATCAACAATCAAACTTTAGATCCAAGTTTAAACCTAAGCACAATAGGAATAATCAAAATTTAAAGTAAAGTTTGATGACACTTATAACACTTGTGGTAAATTTGGTCATAAAGAAATTGATTGTCATGCTAACATGTCTCATAAAAATCCTAAAATAAGAACAATAACAACAATAAAAAGAAGAAGAACAATAAAAATTGAATTCATCATAACAACTAAGTCAATAATGTTAAGCAATCTATTACTCTTTATACTACCCTTTCAACCTCTAATGATAGTGAATGGATCCTATATAGTGGTGCATCTAGACACATGACATATATGCATGATATTCTTCATGATGTTGTTGAATGTCATGAAAATATTTATCTAGGAGATAACTTTTTCATCAAGTCTGAATGTTGTGGTAATGTTAAGTTAGCAAATGGAATCATTAGAAATGTGTTATTTGTTCCTAACTTAAAGAAGAACCTTTTATCTTATTCACAATTAACTAAAGATGACTATAAAGTTGTGTTATTACAAGATAAATGGTATGTTAAAAATGATCTTGGTAAAGTAATTGTTGTTGGTTTATAAAATAATGGATTGTACTTTTTTAATGGATTTTTGTTGAATCTTGTCTTTCCATTTATTCTTGTAATGTTGTTCAATTATGGCATGAAAGGCTTGGGCATGTAAACTTTAAGAGTTTGTATGAGATGTCCCACCTTAACCTTGTTATAGGTCTTCCTAAGATAAAATCATATCATGAATCTTGTGAAATGTTGTTTGCATGGTAAACAACATGTACAACCATTTCATAAACACCATGAGTCTAATTCCTCTTACTTACTTGAGTTAATTCATAGTGATGTTAGAGGTCATTTGGAAGTACCTTATCTTGATGGTGTTTTATATTCTATTAGTTTTATTGATGATTTCTCAAGAATGACTTGATCTTATTACATTAGGAAAAAATGTGATGTCTTATATAAGTTTCAAGAGTTTAAATCCCTTGTTGAAAATGTGGCTAATCTAAAAATTAAAAGAATTAGAAATGATAATGGAGGTGATTATGTTAATAATAAGGTTGATGAGTTTTTATATCTAATGGAATTCAAAGGAGCTAAAATCTCCTATTCTCCTCGAAAAAAATGGTATAGTTGGAAGAAAGAGTAAAATAGTCATAGAAATGGCTAAGACTATGATGCATGCTTCTAAGGTGCCTAAATTTATTTGGGTTGAAGCTATGAACATTTTTGTTCATATTCTAAATAGAATTCCTACCAAAGTATTTACATCAAACCACACCTCATGAAGTATGGACTAAGCAAAAACTTGATATCTCTTATTTAAATATATTTGTAGTACCATGCTTCTCTTCTTATTCCTAAAGTTAAAAGACAAAAGTTTGATCCTACCTCTTACTCTTGCATTTTTGTTGGGTATGGCAGTCAAAAAAGGGATTAAGATTCTATGATCCAATTAAGCATGTGATTGTAGAAAATAGGAATGTGTGTTCTTGAGAAATATTTTTGTAAATTTGTTGCTCTTCCCTCCTCTTGAGCCTCCTAAGTATGAAACTGATTTTTTAGATGATTATCCTTCCTTAGACAATATGGAAATTAAATTGTAAGACACCAATAATCCTTCTTCTGATATGATGGATGTAGACATTGAGGGGGAGTCTTCTCAATCCTTATCTCAATCTAGGATTCCTAAATGGGCCAAAAATTGGTTTCAAACTCTCAACCTTATGATTTGAGAAAGATGACCCATAATCAGCATTCTTATCATGTCTTGTTAACTATTTATGAGGTTGAACCTCAATATTTTGAAGAATCCAACCTAGATGAAAGATGGGTTAATGCGATGAAGTTGAATACAATGCTCTAATTAAAAATCAAACTTGGGAATTAGTCCATCTTCCTCCTAAAAAAAAATTTGTAGGCTCTAGATGGTTGTATAAAATCAAATATAACTTTGCTAGTAAGATTGATAAATTTAAGACTAGATTAGTTGCTAGAGGTTTACTCAAAAACTGGTTTGATTATGTTGACACCTTTTCTCCTCTTTCCAAAATGAGCACTATTAGAATTCTTCTATCTTTAACTTCTCAACATGGTTGGGAGATTCACCAAATGGATATTAAAAATGTGTTTTTAAATGGTGACTTGAAAGAAGAAATTTATATGTATCAACCTAAAGGTTTTAAAGAACCAGGCAAAGAATTATATGTGTGTAAACTTAAGAAATCTTTGTATGGTCTTAAACAAGCTCCTAGAGCTTGGTATGCTAAGATAAATAGTTTCTTTCATGAGTTTGGTTTCTCTAACTATTTTATTGATAATGATTTATTTGTCAAGTATGAAAAAAATCATGTTATTTTTTTGTCTTATATGTTGATGATCTCTTGATTACTAGTAGTGATAAGAATATGATTCTTAGAATCAAAGAGAAGTTAAGACAACATTTTGAAATGAATGATTTATGACTATTAAATCATTTTCTAGGCATGATTATTTGTCAAAATCACAAATCTATTGTTACATCACAAGCACAATATGTTTCTAACCTTCTTAAAAGGTTTAATATGATTGATTGTAAGCTTGTCTCTACTCATATGGAAGTTGGTGTTAAATTAGATCCAAAACTTTCTTGTGATAAATTTAATCCTACTTTATATAGACAATTGGTTGGTAGTTTGATTTATTTAACTATCACTAGGCCTGATATATCCTATGCAGTTGGAATTATTTCTAGATTCATGCAGGATCCTTATGAGGACCATTAGAAAATGGAAAAAGGATTTTAAGGTATATCAAAGGTACAATCAATTATGGCTTGTGTTATTCTTCTTGTGATAATGTAATTCTATTTGGTTATTGTGATTTTGACCATGTTGGTGATATTGTGGATAGAAAATATACTTTTGGATATGTTTTCACATTGGGTGCAGGTGCATTAACTTGGAGCAACAAGAAGCGACCAATAGTATTATCTCTTCTACTAAAGTAGAGTATATAAGTGTTATGGAAGTAGAAAAAAACCATGTGGCTCAAAATATTGTTGGAAGAACTTCATATGGGCATCAAAGGAAACACTTTACTTCTATGTGATAACCAAATTTGTATTGCTCTTGCAAATAATTCAAGTCCAACATCAAAGAACCAAGCATATTGAGATCCATATGCACTTCATCCGGAAAAAATTCTCAATGGTGATATAAATCTCAAGTTTTGTTCCACTAAAGAGTAGGTTACAAACATTTTTACTAAGCCCTTGGGTGCTACAAAGTTCTAAAATTCCATGTTATGTTGGGCATTTCAGATATTATCTCTTATGATCATGTGGATGACGTTGATCTCCACCTTTGAATCATTGAGCATATGTTGTATATTTATTATGATCATGTGAATGACGTTGATCTTCACCTCTAAATCATATGATTTTTGGCCTTTCAGAGATTCCCTTGAGGGGGAAATAAGAAATGATCATGTTGTATGTTTTTTTTGTGCAATGCCATCTCTTAATGACTTGATTGTGTCAAAATGGATACTCCTAGACTATTTCTATGTTGTTTGAGTAAATTGTCATGTATGTGAAGTTTACTTGTAATCCCCAAAGAAAGTATTAGATATGAAGAGTTTATTAACTCCATATTCTTATGTAAGACTTCATCCTTAATTACTTTATCTTGAGAATTTGTAATGTTCCTTTATATTTCGTTTTTATAAAATCCGTGGAGCACTTGCATTTTAACCATGGAAAAACAATGTATTGTGGCTTATCTAAAACCCACAATGTAGTTACAATTGTTCGTGGCTTGTATAAGTCTACGACACTACAGTAGTGTATCACGGAGTTTAAAAACCCATGGGAAATTGTTATAAGTACACCGCAAAACTACAAAATATGCGGAACAAGTGTTTTTTGCATGCTAGCCTAAATCACTTATTGATTTATCGATTGTAATTCCTTTTGTACCAAAAGGTGACTTGGCATGTGTTATTTGGAACAATATTTGATATGTAAAAGTAATTTTTCATGTTTCTCTACTTAACATTAAGGGGGAGTATTGGGTTTATAATATTAAACGAGAAACTACTTTTTTAGAAACCCGCCAAAGACTATATGTTTTTTGGATTCTAGCTTATATTTAAAATATATGCATGGAAGATCCACTACTATTGTCTATGGTATTTAAAATATAAGAGTGGCCCAAAATAGGTCACCCACCTTGTATAAAACAAGGTGATCTCATTAGAGATCGATTTCATATAGAAATGTGAAATATTAAGTGTAACATATGAATGTGAGCTATATGTGTGAGATGATCATAGATACATAAAGTGAATAATGTAAACACATGAATGAATGTATGAGGTGGTTTTGTAATCCCTTCTTGAAGGTGTCACTACAATTGGATCTTTGAAATAGTGGGAGTTAAGGTGAAAGTTTATTCTTAATAAAGATAAGTGATTTTCAGTGGGTTTTTTTACCTTCCAAGGTTTTCCCACTTATATATTGTGTCACTATATTCATTTACTTTATGTTTATGGTATTTACATTCTATAATCTGCATTATAAACATCTTAATTTATGTTTTTAATTATTGTACTTCATAAACTATAATCTTCGGCAATTTATATTGTGGATTTATAATTTTTAACATTATTTATCCCTTAAATTTCCTAGCATAATGGACAAAATATCTTTTATATATTCATTTGATGGAGGTGGTTGTTTGCATGCTTTAAGGATTTTTTTATTTTTAGGTTTGTTTTATAATTTATTTGATATTTCTTTTTGCTTTAAATAGATTTTATTATTTTTAGTATTTTTATAATGTTTTACGAGTTTTTTTAATGTTTTTTTATTATATTGTGGGAATTATTGGGATTTTTTTTTTTTTTGTATTTTATATTATTGTAAATTTATGTGTAAGGTGCATTTGCAAGTGTCTATAATATCTAATTAGGGTTATAATATAGAAAAGTATGTACATTTCCATTATAAATTACACATTCATGCGCATAGCTATGAAAGTATAATAAATGATCTAGGGCATCCAATTTAATTAGGGACCATATTAAATATAGAAAATTAACAAGAGGATAATTCAATTAGATTTTCTACGTTCCATTATATGATCTAGGTGTGAAACTAGTGGGAACATGTTGGAAACCTTCTATATTTGCTTCATCTCTACAAATTGGATGTTAATTCACGTTTGATCAATCAACCAACATGAAAATATTGAAAAGCACATGTTGGGTTTTTATCCCTAATTCCCCTTCAATGGTCCACACCCCAAGAGTATCCATTGAGAAAACCCACGACTCACATTGATATATCACTTGTGGTTAAGCCAATCGTTAACCCAAAACATGCAAGGAACTAGATCTTGATAAGGTCATGCGAGAAGGTTTATGAGGGATTTTACATTGATTTGATCAAGGCCATTGGTGTGAGACAACACTTATACCAACTACCTAGCATGTATTGACTTTCATCCCAGTCTTACTCTACCCATGAGTTCCCTAATATATTAGTATAAACACATTAGCACCAACTCGGACATAATAAGAAGTATCAACACACTACCATTGCAGAACATAACTTATATTTTATGCAATACCCTACATTATAATACATGTAATATGAAGTTGTTTAGGCATTAAAAAATATACTAATTAATTAACTACTTACTTATCGAGCCATGTTAATCGATTACAAGGCATAAATGGGTATTTATACAGTGATTTAATATTTCAAATTCAAATTGGCTTACCCAATTTCGGGGGAATGTTTTCCATTTGTAGACACTCAAATTTGGAAATTTATCATTTTGAAATTGTTGGTTATTAATGTGCCTCTTGGTTAAGACAAACACCCATATCATATCCCCATGCAAAGACATATTGTTATCTCTCTCCTAACTTGTTTATTCCTACACATTGATGTGTCGTCACATTCTAAGTATAAATGTATAAAATTATTTATTAACCATTACTCATCATGATGTAACTTCTATATTTCACCCATTGTCTCTCTTCCAAAATTGTACATTAGGGTCATGATGTAATTTCTAGTCTTGGCCACCCTGTATGGTCTTGGACCGACACATCCTTTAAATTTAGTTTCAATTACCCTATCTTTATTGGGTATTTTTATTCTCATGGATTATCCTTTACATGAAAACTCACCTTTATATCCCTATATAAGCAAGTTTATATCACCTCATTGACTAACTTGGAATCATATACACTCTCATGAGCTCTTATTCTAAATACTAGTACAAAAGGCACCCAAGGATCCTTAAATATTCTAAAGCTAATGAACATGCACAAATACTTAAGTATCCCAACTCAACATCTTGAACAAAGAGCACAATCATACCAAACATGGTCAAAATAGTTTAAGTTGCCAACTAGTTGCATTCATATAAATATTATATGTTAGGTGGAGAACTACGTGTGGTTTAAGGCCTCTTCAGAGTAGTGCCGATGTAGGTAGTGCGTTGATTTCACATCAACCCAAATGTTAGCCTTCTTTTAGGGTATCTCATTCCATGGTTAGGGTTTGAGTTCGATTCAAATAATTTCATATGGTTTCAGGACTATGTGACATTTGGATTTGATAACGACTCATATTTTCAAATCACCAAAGGTTACAAAAATTGCAAAACGTAATGGGTTTAGGACTATACTGAGATAATCCTAAAAGATCTATATGGTTCCATATCATGGAAAATTCCAAACCTATTCTTAGGAATAAAGCATATTCAGTCCTTGATCCAACGGGTAGTGGTGTAATGGTTATTGGGTCTCCTAGTAATTGGTAGGTCTAAGGTTCAAATCTCATCTCCGTGTTAAGGTGACCTACTACCGTTGGTTTGGATACCCTATTGATATGGTGCCATGATAAAGTGGTTTAATCTATGGGCTAGCCGAGAGCTTAAAACTTCCATCCTTAGATGGTTCCACGACCGTGTGGGCTGGTGATGCCACAATGGGCTAGGGCCCTCTCCTAGGTAACCTAACAAAAAAAAGCATATTCAGGTCCTTACACAACTATATTCTCTAGTCTATTCACCTAAATCACTCCTCTATTATTATATATAGCTAAGCGCATCTTCCTCTCTTGTGTATTTGAGTTTAAAGCATATTGTAATATTTTTTTAAAGTATTAATGTGTTATTCTAATATTATATAATTAATGTCGGAAGTTAATTAATTAAAATAACCCTCTATAATGAACCTTACACTCCTTTTTATTGTTGTGCATTCCATAACTCTCTTAAATCTTAAAAAGGGTGTAAACATTTGGTGAACCGAAATCTTGCCCTAAATATTTTGGATCAAACCCTAGTTATCTTAGGGTTAAATTAGGTATGCTCATATCTCTTATTGTTTTTGTGTTTTTTTATTGTATATCATCATGTATCTACCTCTAGTATTATATGATCTTAATTTCATGCCTAAGTGTTAACTCCCTACATTGGTATGGGCCACTATCCCTCTAACAAATTTTGCACTCATAATCTGCATATGATTGGGAACCCCGAGTTGAAATTTCTTTTCATGTGATTGATATTATTCCCACTTATATCGATATACAATCTGAGATCATTCCCGTCACCATGGAATACCCACCACGCTTTGATCTCACCCTTCTAGTTCTCATTGTTAATGTAGTTATAACATGATAAAAAAGTACCCAATTGGGGGTAACCCACCATTCCCTCCACCATCGAAACTCCATTAGCTAATACTAGTGCTCCCCTAAAGGGTATGATATATTGGAACAACTCAGTAATACCCATGCTAAGATATCTCTTTTAGAGATACTTCATAAAGTCCCCGTTTACTAAGATATTTTACAAGATGTTTTATGTTCTTTCACTTTGTCTAATATCCCATTACCTTTGGTTATCTGATGGATATATTTAAGGTAATTGAAAAGGTGATCACTTTTCATGCAATCGAATTTCCTCTTATATGCAATAAGGACACATGCTCCCCTCTTCTTCTTATTGCACGCATTCAAGAGGTTTTCATCAAACACATCTTAATTGATAGTGGTTATAGATTAAATATATGCTCACGCAAATGGTTATTTTTCCTATTGTAATTGATACAACTACCACTACCGTATTTAGGCTTTGATAATTTTACCCAATGTAATTCAAGCACCGCCAACTTGGATCTCCTCATTGGTCCTAAGAACTTATCTACTATTTCACATCGTGGACAATGCTCTTCATTGTAATCTACTCTTAGGTAATCCTTAGAGTCATGTTATCTAGGAATTCCCATCTATATTTCATCAATGTGTTAAATTCCTCCACAATGGTTATGAACATATTGTATCAAGTTGACCTAGACCCTTTCAAAAATTTCTAATTTGATATGTCTAATCCGTTTATGCCTACAATAAATCTTCCTCTCGCAATCGATTCCTATAGGCAAAAATTGGCTATATATTTTTTGTGAAACTAGCCACGCCTTTGCTCATATCATTTCTACAACACCATTGGTTAAAACCAACAAAATATATAATTACTCATGTGCTTCCTCCTTTCTCTACCACTACTTCCACTCCATTTATCCCTCCTAACCTTCTAGATGGCTCTATTCAACACAATAATGTTAATGATTATTCCTCGAATAGTGATTTTTATCCTATTGAACTCACCGATGATCACATACGTAATATTTATTTAAATCCTATTGATGAATATGGTTATATGTTTCATTTTATTGTTATCTCTACTAGCCTTAGGCATTACCGATGTTTAATCCTTAACAAAATTTTAGGTCAATTTAATTAGGTTTTATTTGATGTAATATTACAAAGATTACACTACTAAAGGCACTCAAATTTATACCTTAGATAATAGTAATGAATCATATAATCAAGCACATACAATTTGAAGCACAAACGAGATGGAAAGAGGCACTAAGTTAGTTAAGAAAGTATTCAAGATGTCTCTATGAGTGATCTAGGCAAGGGCAAAATCTAAAATTTAGAACAATCACTTTATAGAGTTGTAGAACTATTAGTTCGGGACCAGACATAAAGAAGTCGTGACTAGATGGTATGGTTGATACCAAACAAAATGATTTTGGACCTTCAAGTAACTAGGATCTGTAACTTTTAGTGTCACTATATGTCATTGTTTAATGCTTTTTATATTTTTAACTTCATAAAAAATCTTAGATGTCACACCAAACATGAAAAACAAACCCTAGTTATCTTGTAACATACTCAAGTAATAATTAAATCTAAAATTAAAGATGTAAATGCTTATGTAAGATTGACCTCAACGGTCACCCTATTTGTGAATCACTTTGAGCGCTACACTTGCATTTCAAACTTAATATAGTTATCCAAGTATTTTTACAAAGATGCATGTAACTATCCCTTGACCTAGGTTATCCCTTGTGCCTCAACACCGATAATAGGCTATGCTACTCCATCCTAATATAAACCCTTGTGTGTAGATGAAAAATTCATAATTATGCCCTCATATGTTGTGTATGCAATATATAGATGTAGTCCTTGCTTTCTCGGTTTAATAAGTGGTAGATATATAGGTGATTTCTTGATAGTAAATGCTTAGGTTAGACTTGTATATATATGAGTTCTTACTTTTAAATTAGGACCTTAGTGGTGGGAAATACCAACCCAAAATATGTGTTCCAAAAGAAAAAAAGAGTAAAAAGTGGGTCCATGAAGATAATACAAATGAAAAACAAAAGGGGTCAAGACCGTACAAAAATATCATGACCATATAGTTTGGTTCCGACCTTGTTGTATGCAGTTTTAACCAAGCTCAAAAATAGTAAAATAGTAAAGGGAATCATACTAGATCTATGTATGAATACTTAATATCTAGTCAAAGAGGCGTAATACCAAGGATTCGAGTTCAATCAAGTTATAAAGAAAAATTCAATGAAGTATTGATGTCACTAAGATCTTGTTTCATTGGTCAAAACTCATGCACGTAACAAACTAACAAAAACATGACGTAATAATGATTTTCCATAGATTTTGGTGTCTACATCTTCCCCCTTGTGCTAGTGAATGAAATTTACTAGTGTAAAGGAAAAGAAAGTTGTACCTATGAGATTTTTGAAGCAATAAAAACACAAGTGTGTAGAAAGAGAACAATCATACGTGGTGAACAATGTGAGTCATCGGTTGACCTATGTGGAGATACTCGAGAAGCATGTCGTAGACATCAAAATGGGGTGTTGAAGTTGTGGAGAGTAGTATTTAAAAATGTGGAGATTCAAAATTATTGAATTTTAGAGTTCATGGGTGATAAAATTTGCAAATGAAGTGATTAATTTTTCAATGACGTGGGAATTGGGTGTTCCCAACACTAAGGGAAGAGTATCACATGACTACTTAGCTTGCCCCAATAATGGGACCACACCACTACAGATGGATCTAGGTCTCAAAATTTGCTAAAAACCCATATAAGGTGAAAGGGAATGACATCTCATTGCCCCACCACGAATTATATGGATGCATATTGTGATATGGGTGCTTATATCAATGTGTATGTATATCTACATATTTCCCCTTGCATTCATAATAAGTATAGTGGCATTTGGTGCTTAGTGATGTTGGGTAATCACTAGTGACCACTTGGATGTTGAATTTACATTACATTGGGTGAGGAAATTGGTCATGCATAACTAACTTGCTAAATTCATACAAAGTTTCTGTGGGAGAGGATAGCCTTACATAGCTAACCCATTGTATTTTCTTAGTGATTTGAGGCTAAACAAGATAGAGGGGGTGACGTTGCCTAGTAAACCCCGTATATTTTACCATGCCTTTTGACAAAAGGGAGAGTGTAAAACACAATTGCTTGAGGAAAAAGTGAAGAGAATGAGTAAGATTAAGAGATATTAAAGTGTAAGAGATGAATTGTGGAGTGTATAATGATAATTGTCAATCTTGTGTGAAAGATCTAGTAATAGGCAATACATCATAAGTGTGCAAATAGAGCTAATAACATACATGATAAGAGAAATACATGTGTAGAGATGGAGAATAAGTGCAAAGTAGGGTAGTGATGTATTGACATGGAAATGATGAGAAACATGATCACAACACTTTATACGATGTGAAATACGGGAAAGCAGAGCCCGAGATATGGTCCACATAGCTTTAGATCCCTAATTGGCTAAATTTAGTAGATATTAACATAGGTTATGTAAATGTCGAATAAAAGGTTCTATAAATAGTAAATTAAGAAAGTAAAAGGTAGTTTTCCTTGTATAATTGTGATTTAATTTTATATGAGATCTAAGTTTGCAAGGATGTCAAGAGCTAGAGAGGATGTGTGGACATAATTTGAGTGCATGGGATATGCGCTTCATACATAGATGATGGAAAAGTTATTAAGTGTATTTAATTTTGTTGATTTTGTGCAAAATAGAGTAAATTTCCCTTATTTTTTATTTTTTCAAATTTTGTTGAATTTGGCATATATTGATGAGACTAGACCAAATGGTTTGATTTCACACTTGGGTCAGGTTCATATAGAACTATACGAACTAAACCTAAACCACATGGTCCCGAATAGAATCTATACAGTCCAAACATGAACTACCTTAGAAGAATTCACATGTGAGGGTTTGTTGTTGTAGGTGATGTCAATATGATGAGTGCATTTGGTATTGATGTATGATGATATTTTTCTAGGATTTGTGATGTTCTAACATGATGTTTGTTACACATTTTATGTTTGTAGAGGGACATCCACACACAAGAGTTCCAGGGTGGTCAATACATGATGACCCTATTTACTTTGGGTCTAGATGATGTAGGATGGGATGTGCTTGATAAGGAAAAATTCTAACATGTGGCTCGATTTGGGGAAGTGCCCCCAAATATGCATTTGATTACAACTTTGTGTGAGTGGTTGAATGAAAATACTTGCACATTTTGGCTTCCGACAGGGAGATGTTAGTGACATCGGAGGACATATACTAGATATTGTGACTACCTATTATAGATAAGAGGGTATATGTATTACCCTCGGACATGTCATACTAAATGAGATAAACACAAAGGTTATGGGTGGGTCATGGTGGTCTCATGGAGCCCACTATTAGATTAAGATCCATTATGACTTCTAGTGTTCCACTATTGTAGAAATATATTGTTGTGTTAGTAGCATTTGTGACCGTATATGGAAAATGAGTATCCATATCCTATAAGATGTGGTAGATTTGTCGTGCCATAGAGGAACATGAGGGATGATACGCATGGGGTTGGTGTGTATTATCCCACTTATATATGGATCTATAAAGGTTTATATCGAACACCATGGTGGTGGTGTAGCAATAGTGACACTATTACTTGGGTGGGAATAAGAGCACTTGTAGTTATGTGGCCAACTACTGGGCCAAGTGTGGATTGGGATTACCTGGAGATATTTGTTACAAGATGAAGCATGTCAGGCAACAAGCACTAGATATTATGACATATAAATCATTACTAGGTAGATTGGGGTCGTGAGATATTATTTGGAGTCCATGTGGTGACTATAAAGGGTGACATGGGGATGATGTAGAGATGTAATATATATGTCGGAAAATGTGGCTATGTTATCAAATGGATTTTCATGCATGAAAATAACATGCAACAGCTTAAGGTACAAAGTCCCTTCTCAATGAAGATGAGGTTGCCTTTATTGAAAACCAAAACTGTATTTACATCTTTACATTCAAAATTGTATGTGGGGTGTTTTGGGACATCAAATGGAAAGAAGTGTGAATGAGGGAAATGAAATGGAATGAAGGAAAGGAATGGATGGAAGGAGAATACAATAGTTAGGTAAAAACAAAGCCTAATATTACATATAGAAGAAGAAAGACAATGAATAACTAACTCAAATAAAGCGGAGTTTGAATCAGCTCAAAACAAATAAATGAAAGGGAACACACATGAGCAAGTAGATATCAGAGCTTGATCATTGTGAACAAGAACAATAGATTAATAATGTTGACAATAAGATCAAAGATAATATTCACATGCAATATTAAAACACTAACATCTAATGAACATGAGAACATCAAATGCTACAAGAGATAATGAAAGGGACACAAAGTTCATATTTCATTAACTCTTCAAATTTTCTTCACAAAAGAACATAAATTTTCTTTCCTGAAACAAATCTTGCACACAAAAGTATTTTCTTCTCCTCTCTCAAAGTCACCCTTACAAATGAGCCCCTAACTTCCTTTTATAACCCAAAAGTTGGTTACAAGGTAGTTAGGGTTTACATAAACATTAAATTAGGGCAAGTTAAGTGATTTTGACTTTTTCAACTAACTTTTAAAAAGTAACATGAAAATAGAAATCACTTAAGTGATAAAAAGTCTACTAAGATGAGTTTAACAATAACAACACTTTAAAATATAAAACAAGACTCATTTCCTTATCCATTAAAGTAGTGTCCGCCTATCTCAATCGTATGAGAAATGGACTCTCCCACTTCGTTAGATACTAGAATGTTATCTCCTCATCCCATTGGTGAAATTAGGATCTGTCGCCTTTTCCAATTAAAAATATCTGAACCTTTCCAATGTCTCAAACATATTATCTTCTTCAGGAGGTTCACTCGGTTGAAGCATAACCTCACAGAACACCTGTAATTCCAAAATCCTACCTAGCATATTATGTAGGTTGACCATTTTCGATTGAGCATCCTCAAATAAGTTCCTCAATTTGATACAATGTTCCATTAAAGTAGAGGAGAAGTTGATGGCAGGAATGTACATGTCCTTAAACAATTGTGAGAATTGTTCCTCAACATGTTCTAATGAATGCCTCTAATTATGCTCATCCATGAAATCACAAGGGATTTCAGCTATGAACTCATGAATCGAGGCAAGTGAAGTGAAGGATTCACTGCATATGCTTTCATAATGAATCATGGAATCTTCGAGAAGCATCTTCCGTGACTTGAGATGTAGACACCAAAGAAAGTGTGTCCCTCAACATTCGAATTCAAGGATCCCTTCAATGGCTAGAATTGTAGATTTCATACTCGTCATCTCTTGCAAACTAGGCAATATCTCATCCAGATTTGATATGCTAGAAGCAAAAGATTCCTTAAAAGAAAGGATTGGATCTAGGTATGCACTAATGTCTTCATGGAGCTTTATGGCCACTTTGATTGTCTCTCTCCCAAAGATGAGAATTTCCAAAAGCTAGGATTTAGTGACATGGCCCAAAGTGTTTACCTCCTTCGACAGATTGAGTGTTTCTTCGTCGGGGCAGCCACTGCATTAGTTATTGGGAAAGTGGAGGATATTGGATTTATCAGATGTTGAACATAATTCACCAACTGATTATTTTTGGCCTTGAGCTAAGAATTATGAGATTTATATTTCTCAAGCCTTCTTAATAAAATATCCATGGAATCTCGGGCATTTCCATGTCGCTTTCCAATGTAGACTTCCCAAGTCCAAGTCCTGGATACTTCATAGTCAGCAGGTGTCATGGCATTACACTCCTTCTCAACTTGTGGAATGGCAAGATCTCAAATTTGTTTCCATCTCCATCCACCATTATTCTCGAGAACACTTTAGGCTTCTTGGGGATGACATCATTTGAAAGCTTGGAAAGGGCATCAAAGTCAATATTGATCACCTTGACAACCCTCTTTCTTTTCTTGACTTCACAATCAACCCAAGAAGGGGTCTCCTTGACCAATTATGCACACAGAAGCCTGGAGTCTGAAGCAACATTCACATTGTTCTCGACATCATTAGATTCTACAAGAGTTCTTTCCACAACTTCAATCCTTGAGGAAATAACTTCAACATCGACCTCTTGAACCTCAGGGAGACCTTGAGAAACATCTTTGTGAACTAGGGGTTCAGGAGCATTTGGTATTTGGACCACTTACACTTGAGTAGACTCTTGTGCATGACATGACTAAGTAGTGTTTATGATTATCTTCCTTGAAATATCAATAACATGAGTAGATGAGTCTCTACTCAAAGTGGAAAACCCCGAGACACGTTCTCTTCCTTCAATAAGGCCAGGACCCTTTGATGTTTCTCCTCGCAACATCTTCTTTGGAGAAGTGGATTTGGGCAACCATTATCTCCTTTCTTGATGTGTACCGGTTGATGGATGATTAGGGGATCATTTTTAAAGTTCCCTAAACATCCCTAAATGGTGTCAGTGCAGAATATCATCTCGAGATCTTTCCAACGACTGTGAGAACGCGACAAACGGACATCGGGAGCTCTAGATATGTTCGGTCAAAGTTCGGCACAGCAGGGAAAGTCAAACTATGGTCAACTGGTCAATATTGGACCGAATTGCACTGTGACACATGGCTTGCCAACACTCGTCGAATTCACTCAATTTGCCTATCGGGAGATGACAAGTGGACTACAGGATTACCGAGTTAATTATTTCCGTACCACATTACAGGGGTTGAAATTATATTTACTAGGTAAGTCCACTTTTCAAATGCCACATGTATATATTAATGTGTATACATTAGTATTAAATCTAATGTTGATACATAAGTATTAAACTCTACTAACCACCAAATTTCCACGTGGAGGAGGAGTGAAGCGGTGGTGGGGAGCAGGTTTAATGGCATGCGTGGTACCAAATCCACGTGGTGGTAGGGGGGTAGTTATGCTCCAACGTGGTCTTTGACCACTTTATATGCGTGGAAAGGCTTTAAAGCCTTATACATTATTCCCCACCGCCAAAATATGTGGGGACTTATCCAAATGCGGTTCCTCATGGGATTTTTATCCTATTTAAAAATGCGGCCGCATCAAACTTGGGATTTAATCCCATTAAATCGTGTAATCCGCCCAAGTGGGAATATTTTATCCCAATTTCTATGTACGAGTAAGGCTAATATTAGCCTAAGGATGATGTTAAGTGCATTATTTGAGGGCCCTAAAATTGTATAAATAGGGTACCTAGTTCATTGTAATGGACACACACAAACTCGGAGACAAGCTCATTCCTAGAGCGCTGGAGGCGAAGTCCGAGCCAAGAGGAGAATGAGAAATTGTTGTGTGAAGACCTAAATTATTTAGGCATTGTATATTTTTATATTATTGACCTATTATTTGTTAGGCAATAATAAATGAAATATTTGTGGCTAGGAGTTATTCAAACTACCTAGTCGGCCCATAGCGCCACACCAATTACTTGCAAATCCTGGATTGTCGACCGGAGTGCTAGCTTCGCATTGATAGCGTCGGGAAGGCCGATCGAAGCCGAAGGAGATTGTGCATCAGGAAGGTGGAAGTCGGGTGCTATTTTTCACCCTTGTCGTCCGAAGGTCTGGTTATTCTTCTAAGCAAGTTTAAATAGTTTCCATTAGGTTTTCTTGTGAAAGTACTATTGTAACTTACAAGTTTTGACTAGTGGAACGGTTCGACCACGAACTCGGAGACGTAGGCAATTGCTGAACTCCGTAATCAATCTATGTGCAATTGTCATTATTGTCTTGCATTATTTTAAATTGATTACTTAAAAGGAGTAAATTATTGGCAAATAATTAAAGCCTATAAGGGTCCGAGATCAGGTAGTAATAATCTAGTTATTTTCGGATCATGTTTGGTATCAGAGCTAGTTTAGCTCCATAGTTGTTTTTCAGTAAATATGATTAACAAAGTGATTGCTTCAAGATTGGTGCAGTTGGTTCAGTTTGTGTGAACATGGTACAAGTGCACTATGGGCAAGATGTCTAAACAGTAAAGCTCGAAGAGATTGAAGCTTACAATCACCAGATCCAGGAAGAGAACTCTCTCCTGCGATCAATGTATTCCTCCTTGGAAGAGGAGAATGCTTGCTTAAAATCAAAACTGCAAACCAAGGATGAGCTCTTGGCAAGGTTGCAGTGTGGTGATCAGAGGAAGGAAATACCTTCAACTTCAGATGCAGAGGCCATGGCAGATGATTGCACTGTAAGTTGTTCACCACGGAATCTTCTTCTTCCTCCCATTCGGTTTCGGATTTAGGTAATGAAGTCTTTGGTTTGTTTGAAAAGCATACTAGAGGCATTGGATCCAAGTTACTAGATAAAATGGGATTTGATGGAAGAGGCCTTGGTAAAAATGGCCAAGGTATTGCTAACCCAATACAGGTCGAGGATCGTCCTCGTTTTGCAGGTTTGGGTTATCCTAGTGTGGGAATGGAAATTGGAGAATGCTCCAAGAACGCTGACAGGAGACAAGCTTCCGAAAGCAAAGAGAATACCCCACTAGTCCTGCAAGAAGATTCTGAGCAGGAAAGTTGTGCTTCATCATCACAGGCAAGATGTGGTAAGAGAAATCAGCGAAGAGGTAATGAGATTCCACCTCCAGTTTCTTACCATAATCATAAGCACAAGAAAAACTTATGATCCACTTTTTCAGCTTAAGAAGTATGGTTATGATTTTCAGAAGATGTGGAATTCTTTTCCATGTACTTTTTATGGATTACATAATCATTCAGTGGCCAGATGCTAGAAGAGAAGGACACTGATGAAGAAGTTGATGCCGTTCATCAAGAACAAGGCAAATCAGAAAGACCAATCTCATCATGCAGAGTCGAGAAATGGCAAAAAGAGTTCCTCATCCCAGAAGAAGGAGATTAAGAGGAATTTTTGTGCTCATTGCTAGAGGAATGGGCATCGTGGAAAATTGCTGAAATCGCATCCATCTTGCCATCAGAGTAATGGCAAGCCAAAGATGGAATGGAGGCCTATTGCAAAGGCAGAAGAAGTTTCTACTCCACCACTAGTTGACAATTCAACCCAGGACCAGGTAATACCTGAAAGTGAAAGTCCTTTAAAATGGGTAAGTCAACAATTTTTCAATTATATATTGCATAATTCAGATTGATGAATCGTATGTAGTATTAAGTTTGGAGATCAGATATTGTGAGAAAATGCTGAGAGAAAGGTTTACAATACTCAGTGGATTTTCTTACTTAGAAAATTTGATTAATGCTCCAAATATATCTCCTAATCAGCTTGTGAGTACATGTTACAGCTTGGATACAGAAATAACTCATATAAAGCTTGGAGATTGATCTGCCATTTGTGCAGACAGTAGAGTTTGCAGAGATCAGCTCGAACTTCATTTTGTGTAGAGGCATTGTGACCGTGCAGCAGAATGGTACCTGATATTAGTATGTCAACAAGAGGAGCTCTCAAAGGATTAGCTCGAGAAGCGTCATTCGGTGTCGAGGCATTGTGACCATACATACGAATGGTAGGCTGATCAATAGACTTAGCATCGTGCATTGGAGGCTCCAAGTCTTGAAAAAGGATTAGCATCATGCATCGAGGGCATTGAGGTCTCAGTAATAGACTTAGCATCGTGCATCGAGGCTTGAGGTCTTGAAAAGGCTTAGCATCATGCATCGAGGCGTTGAGGTCTCTGAGACTTAAGATCGTGCATTGGAGGCTCGAAGTCTTGAAAAGGCTTAGCATCATGCATCGAGGCGTTGAGGTCCAGAATAGACTTAGCATCGTGCATCGGAGGCTCGAGGTCTTGAAAAGGCTTAGCATCATGCATCGGAGGCGTTGAGGTCCACAGAGACTTAGCATCGTGCATTGGAGGCTCGAGGTCTTGAAAAGGCTTAGCATCATGCATCGGAGGTGTTGAGGTCTAGAGACTTAACATCGTGCATTAGAGGCTCGAAGTCTTGAAAAAGGCTTAGCATCATGCATCGAGGTGTTGAGGTCTATAATATACTTAGCATCGTGCATCGGAGGCTCGAGGTCTTGAAAAATACTTAGCATGTAATATACTTAGCATCGTGCATTAGGGGATCATTTTTAAAGTTCCCTAAACATCCCTAAATGGTGTCAGTGCAGAAGATCATCTCGGGATCTTTCCAACGACTATGAGAACGCGACAAACGGACATCGGGAGCTCTAGATATGTTCGGTCAAAGTTCGGGCAAGTAGGGAAAGTCAAACTATGGTCAACTGGTCAATATTGGACCGAATTGCACTGTGACACGTGGCTTGCCAACACTCATCTAATTCACTCGATTTTCCTATCGGGAGATGACAAGTGGACTACAGGATTACCGAGTTAATTATTTCCATACCACATTACAAGGGTCGAAATTATATTGGTAAGTCCACTTTTCAAATGCCACATGTATATATTAATGTGTATACATTAGTATTAAATCTAATGTTGATACATAAGTATTAAACTCTACTAACCGCCAAATTTCCACGTGGAGGAGGAGTGAAGCGGTGGTGGGGAGCAGGTTTAATGGCATGCGTGGTACCAAATCCACGTGGTGGTAGGGGGCGGTTATGCTCCAACGTGGTCTTTGACCACTTTATATGCGTGGAAAGGCTTTAAAGCCTTATACATTATTCCCCACCACCAAAATATGTGGGGACTTATCCAAATGTGGTTCCTCATGGGATTTTTATCCTATTTAAAAATGCAGCCATGCCAAACTTGGGATTTAATCCCATTAAAACGTGTAATCCGCCCAAATGGGAAATATTTTATCCCAATTTCTATGTACGGGTAAGGCTAATCTTAGCCTAAGGATGATGTTAAGTGCATTATTTGAGGGCCCTAAAATTGTATAAATAGGGTACCTAGTTCATTGTAATGGACACACACAAACTCGGAGAGAAGCTCATTCCTAGAGCTGCTGGAGGCGAAGTCCGAGCCAAGAGGAGAATGAGAAATTGTTGTGTGAAGACCTAAATTATTTAGGCATTGTATATTTTTATATTATTGACCTATTATTTGTTAGGCAATAATAAATTAAATATTTGTGGCTAGGAGTTATTCAAACTACCTAGTCGGCCCATAGCGCCACACCAATTACTTGCAAATCCTGGATTGTCGACCGGAGTGCTAGCTTCGCATTGATAGCGTTGGGAAGGCCGATCGAAGCCGAAGGAGATTGTACGCCAGGAAGGTGGAAGTCGGGTGCTATTTTTCACCCTTGTCGTCCGAAGGTCTGGTTATTCTTCTAAGCAAGTTTAAATAGTTTCCATTAGGTTTTCTTGTGAAAGTACTATTGTAACTTACAAGTTTTGACTAGTGGAACGGTTCGACCACGAACCCGGAGACGTAGGCAATTGCCGAACTCCGTAATCAATCTGTGTGCAATTGTCATTATTGTCTTGCATTATTTTAAATTGATTACTTAAAAGGAGTAAATTATCGGCAAATAATTAAAGCCTATAAGGGTCCGAGATCAGGTAGTAATAATCGGTTATTTTCGGATCAATGGAACATAGGTTGGTGAGAAGAGGTTTTAGTCAACTGGATAACTCCTCGTGTTGGCAATTTTTGTAATCCTGGGGTATAAACTTGGATAGATGGTAACTTTACAAGTTCTCATTCATACCAGGCTATGATCCTTTCTAGAATCGGTTGATTCACGCCATCAAGAGAGAATTCATCTCTCTTGGTCCAATGAACTTGAGGAAATGGGGTGAAGACAACATCATCATATGAGGGATCAATCAAACTGTCACCATAATTTATTAATGAATCTGGAGGATCTCTGATGCCGAAGGCCTTGATTTGAGCAAGAGTCATGCGAGAGAATTCTCACCTTCTTACTTCGTGTTCATCCGGCGGCAGTAGACCGAAGTCTTCCATGGTGTGATGGTGTTGGTACTTCACTTCGAGAGCCTTTTACATGAATCCATTAACGTCAAATTAGGATCTCTTCACAAATGAATGTATGGTAATGAGATCAAACTCCTTCTCCATGAGTTGTGCACTGAAGAGATTCAGGCATTGGTATTCCCTAATTTAGATTGGGAAGTGAATACATGAACGATGTTTTTCGCTGAGAAGATAATGAACTTGGAAAAGTTTCCGTGTAAGCTCCATTAATATCCACTTATCACTAAAATACTCGGGAAGCTTCCACAGAGTGCCTACAAATCCGCTCACATGAATCTAGGAAAAGGATGGGAACTGAATGAACCATGTTCCCCACTGAGAAATGACCACCATGGCATCCTTGGAGAATCTTTCTTCTAGATTTCTATTCAAGTTTCTGATCACGCAGAAGATGAAAGCATCACTAACTCTTCTGAAGTAATGAGAGATATTATTGAAACTCAATTGCAGATAATAGTGGAAAACACTATTTGAAGGACCCGTGATGCCTTTCATCTCTAACCCCAAAAACAAATTTCTTCTAGCCACCGCATAGGTCAGGTACGATGTCACGTAGAAATGCCTAGTCATATTCACCTCGATCAACCGCTGCAGGGAGAGTGCCACTAATGATGGTGGCCCAATCAAAAAAAAATTCTTTGCAAGGATGATGTAGATGAACGGATACATCCATGGGTGAAAATTCCTAGCAGAGGGGAGATCGAAGACTCGGCTCAGAAGAGTGATCATATCACCAATTTTCTCCACGTATTCAATGCGGTACAATTCCTTGGGAAACCGGTCAACACAAGTCATTTTGATCACTAGCCAATTGTTGTTGACCATCTTGGTCCACCTGAGGGGTTCTTCATCCCAAAACTCTTGTGTTGACTTTCGAGTGATGTCAACATTCTCAGGGAAATCGAGGATGTTGAGCAATTCTTCGATGTGCTCTGGTGTGATCAAAAGGAAAGGCTCACGATTATCCTTGAAGATTCCTCACCTTTTGGGATCATAATGTTCCATGTAGGAAATGACTAGCTCAGGGCATTGCACTGAAATAGGAAAAGTTGTTGCTTGAGGTAGACCACTATGATAGAGTCTATCCAAGAAGATGGTTTTCCCCTCGGCTTTCACCCGATCGCAAAATTGTGTTACGTTGATGTGGCCAAGATCGGTGTCGGTGATATTGTCATATGCAGATTTGATAGAAGTAGGAGGAATGATCCCTTGGAATTCATATTTGAGTGCAGACTTGTTTGACATTTCTATGGGCTTCTTTGACTTTCTCGTAGATTTGTTGGGTTTTTTAGCCATTACGAATTTTAAAGGAAGAACAAAGGAAGCACGGAAAACGGTGTTAGGTCATAGTCTCTAGACCACCATAACCACAAGAAAAATACGTCTCTTTAATTATTATTATTTTTAAATAAATATGAGCGATTTCGGGTTACAATTTTTTAACAAAGTGATAATATGAGCTCAAGCACAAAATATAAATTGTGCCAAAATGTCATGGGTTCATGCATGAATTGATCCAAAATTCTTTGAACTCGGATTAGAAATTGAACTACCGGGCCAGACTTGGTGCAAATAGAGAATCGAGTCGAGTTTAGTTTGCAAACTGAAACTCGAGCTCGTTTATGTAGGCTTGGAATAAGCTATTATTGGTCGTTCTTTCTTTTATATTATTCCCTTGCCCGAATAACAGTGAATGTGTGGTCTATGTGTGATGGAAATAACCTCTTGCTTGTTCCTTTACCTGCGTGATATATGCTTTTGGGTCTATGTGGCCTTCACTCTCGGCGTGGGCTGTTTGATTGGGTAAAGCGTGATAGCTGATTTTATTTGGCCTGTGTATACTTTTTATTTGGTAGCGTGTGGCCCTTTATTCTCCTTTGGCGTGGAAGTTCTACATTTTCCTTGGACTGCGTGGGAGATTTGATTCCTGTGATGGAGATTTCCTCCCTATTTTTCTTGCAAATGTGTGGGGATTTCTTATTCTTCACCCCTTTGTGTGGACTCTTGTTGCCTCTGCGTGGTTTTTATTGCCTTCTTCCAGCGTGAAAGATTCTCTTTGGCCTGTGTTGGCTTTTGTTCCAAGACACCTGTGTTTTATTCTTTACCAATGTGGGGGTGGTTCTCCTTTGCTAATGCATGTTTTTATTTGACTGGTGTGTTTCCTTTTTACTCCATTGGCTTTGGTGTGCGTACTTTGCTAATGCATGGAAATGTGTTGCCTTCCTTTGACTATGCGTGATCTATTTTTTTTATTTTTTCTTTATGCTACCTGGTGAATGCGTTGACAGTGAATGCGTTGACAGTGAATGCGTTTCCATCTTCCTGTTAATAAAAAATTCCAAATTTCTTAATCAATTCCCAATTTTTTCAGATAGTAGGCATTAATTGCTAGAGGGAGAATTTAATGGTTTTCCCATGACAATGGCAAAGCGGGCTGGCAATTCCCCTCCATTTCTCCACATGGGAAAATGGGAGATATTTTTCTATTTGACATCCGGTTGGGTTGGCAAATAACAAGGGAATTTCCTGTGGGTAAAATAAAAACTTTTCAGAAAGGGAAAAACAGAAGCATATAGTAAATTTGGCATTCACGGCAATTGGAAGCGGAATTATAATTGCCCATGGCAATGGGGAAAATGAGAAAAGTTCTTCCAAATTTGTCAAACAAATTTTATGAGGATTAAATTAATATTTATTAATTAAACACCCTAAATTTAATAAAATTAATTTTATTAAATAAAAAGGTAAAATATTAATTAATTAATTAAAACACAGTTTACGACATAAAAGGAGGACCTCTCAACTGAAATGAATGAAACAAAGGTCAAAACGATTATACAAATAAAATGATCGCAATAAAGGTAATAAACCATGAGAAATGACACTACCATTAAAAAAATCTTTGCATGTTCTAATTTTATGAAGTCAAAATTAGGCGATAATGCAAAGAGGATTGATTTCCCCTCCAAGTGGAGTTATTTTAGTATGAGTGTATTACGTGGAAATTTGGTATCGTGCGGTGGTAACTCTAACACCATACCTATGGAGGAGATCGACACATGTGACACAAAGAGAGGGTGCCTAACTAGAGATAACTCCAACATAGTTATTTCCACCACCACTAATGAGGTGGATCCATTGGTCATGTTGAGTGACCGTGATGATGCGGGTGTATCACAACCTATGTAGAGTGGTGGGGCAAGACTCCGATGGGTGCTATTATTCCCGGTTGCGGTGGGAGATCCAAGGATGATCCACCCCTAATGATGCGAGTGGTGTGGTCATGCCTCCATCTACATGTGGAGAGGTGGAAAGAGATGGAGGTTCCCCTAGTGGGCTATGCGATGTTAGTTTTAGTGGAATAACATAAGTATTTTATAATATTTTGATGTGTAACGAGTGCAATATGATAATGTTGAGTGTATCATTATTGATATAGATATTGTGTTGATTAGAGGTGATGTTTATTGGATGACCATCATAGATGCATATATGAAGATATTTCTTTGTAATGTGACTTGGGGATGTGGTGATAGGTGGCATGCTAGAGTGCATAGATGATACACCAAGTGATCATGCCTACTTATTTGATCCAAAGGTAGTGATCATAGCCACATATACCATTTTGTAGTGCGAGTGGATGAGATCTAAGAAGAGTTATCTCGAAGGCCCAGTCGTATCCTAGGGATGATCTAGCATAGGATTTAATAGTTTATTTGCTAGAGTCACGGGCATAATATGTGTAGATACATTAATAGAGAATGCTACACAACAGAGAGGTTATCAAGCTAGATCGTGATCGAGAGATTGCGGGGAGCACGGGAGGAGCCTCAAGCTCACAGGACTAATGCCTTTGAAAATAGTGATGAGGATGAGTGAATGCATAAAGGTTTATGCCCTTGTAGATTATTTATAACATTTTCGTAAAAAAATTGATTTATATATATAGAGATGAGAATGGATTTCATGATTTGTGTAAAATTTATATTTGGTGTGATGAGTACAAAGGTATCGTGATTATGCATTGATTACATGATACGTAATTATGATTAGGTGATTCCATTGAACTAGGATGCATGTAAGATTGGAATTTAGATGATATATATTAGGTGTTGTATGATTAATGCACATGATTGGATTGCATTATTTTTAGATCATATATTGACTCAAATAGTTTTGAAGTATGTGATGATGATATGGTAAATGATACATGGTTAAATGTTATGATATGGTGTGTGTGGCTTCCACGTAAGTTCCAAATCTCATATAAGTTGAGGAAACTTATTATCACAAAAGAAGGGATGTATATAGGAATGACAAAAAGGAGATATCAGGTTGGATCGTGTTGTAGTAAAGACAAGATGAATGAGAAATGATTGGGCATTTTGATTTACCAAAAGAGAACTAGTGTAGACTATATGTGACAATTCATCTTAACCGTACATGTTGTAGATGGTGCCCAAGAAGAGGTGGAAGTCATGTGTGCAATTTTTGACACTCACATCTACTTCGTGGTAAGCCATATTTGTGTGTTTTCTAGATGATCCTTTGGAGGAGTTATTTCATTATGAGAATCAAAATTTGTTGCATTGATAAGAGGATTGAGAGTTACACTTTTTGGAGGAGATGAAGCGAGATCTATCGAATTTCATGTCTCAAAAGTGATGATGCCTTCATCTTCTAAGAACTTAAGATTTTCAAAGTGCATAACAATCATTTTCACGATGCTCATTAATGCGAGAAAATTGCAAGAATGTTGGCCTCTTTCTCATGTAAGCCGGTGAGGAGGGTGATGATTGTTATGTGGTAAATGAATCTTCCTCTTATCTACGAGGGAAAGTAGAATATCAGTGAGTCGATTGATAAGGATTTCAAAGTAAACTAGTATATGTTAAGAGTGAGGAGGATCTTGTATGATAACTTTAGGTTTAGGAGGACGTTAATATTTTTTTACCATTATGCAATACCTTAACTTAATTATAAGTAAATGACAAAGTGTTGACGGTGCATCATAATTACTTAAAATAGAAGCAAATCGTATTATCCACATCTATATGTTTGGTGTGATTTGGGAGGATAAAATATCACTCTAAGTCCTTAACGAAAAGGCATAGTTAGTGAAATAATTGCAAGTATCATATAGTAAGTGTTCTTTGAGGGGTTGATAAGGCCTAAAAAGAATTACATCTATAAATCAATGGGATGGTATAACAACAAGTGCATATTAGCTTTGAATCGTAAGATATAATCAGATATAGTGCTCATTTTCACCTTGATGGAGAGAGGGTAAATGCTCATATGTAGCTCTAGGGCCTTTATTGAAGCTAAAGTGAGCTAGGAAAGCATCTTCAACTTCCAAGAAAGTACTTAAAGACCCATTAGGTAAATGTGTAAACCAATACAAAGCATCTCTTATGAGGTTGCAATGGAAAGCTTTAAGAAGTAACCAATCATTGTTATATGAGGCCATAAGGGCCCTATAATGCTTAAGGTGAAAATAAGGATCTAAAGTGCCATTGAACAATGGAAATGTAGGCATGAAAAAATTCCTATGGAATGGAGATTGGAAGGTCTTGTGCATAATAGGATTTCCATATATAGTATTAGAACCAATGCTATCATAATAAGATTTGCTCTCAAGGGTCAGATTTTGAGCCTTATGTTGTAAAGCACCTACTACATGCATAAGGGAAATAACCTCTTAATTAGGTATGGCATGAGTATATAGAGGCTCATTCAAAGGTTTCACTTTACCATTAATAGTAAATACATGGAAGTTATTTTTTTAAAGTAATGTAAGGTGATGTCTTGTGTGCAACTACCTCGGGTAACACTTGGGGTGATACGAGCTTGGCCTCATGTTGGGGATCTAAAGGGATATTATCCATAAGCACATTATCCACACTAGAAGAAGAAGCTAAAGCTAAAAATTTGCATCAACATGTTCATTTATGCTAAGAGAAGTAGGAATAATATCGTGATTAGGCACAATATCATTTACAAATGAATTAGATGTACAAGCATGAATTTTATTTTCAATAAAAGAAGAATAGATACAAGTTGAATCGATATTACTATGTGCAATTGGAATAGAATCAATTGTATGATTAGTGCATGCAAAAATAACATTAGGAATATCAATAGCAACAATAGTAGCATTCTTTTCACATTTAATAGAAGTAGTAGAAACATGAGTAGAAGCACATTCAAGAGGCATATGAATAGTACAATTATTAGCATTAATTTTGCATTCAAGAGGAAGAGTAGAAACACAATTAAGGTCATGTGTAATAGAAGAATCATCATGTATATCATCACTAGGGCATTCACTATGGGTGGATTTTGAATCACTATCATAAATACAAAGAATACCATCAATCAATGTAAGAATAAAAGGTATATATTCTTCATGCAATCTAGAAATAGTCTCATCATCACTAGAATATATGGCCTCAAAAGGATCATCATCAGGTATGGGAGGAAGGTTGGTCACCATAACTTTCCCAAGCATATATATTACCTTCAATACTAGGGGTAGTAGTACAATCCATCTCACAAGAGTTATCTAGATATTTGGATGATGAAATAGGTAAAGTAGGAGTAACATTACTAGTGAAGTTGATTACAAGGAATATTTCTTGTAAGACATTCACAATAGTTTTTAGTGGTACAAATGGCAATGTAGGAGTAATATGTTGAGATGTATTAACAAAACGAGGTGGTAGATCTTGAAACATTAGGGATGAGCGTTTTGATCATAGTTGAATATGATGTCATCATTGTTAGGAGTAATATAGAAGAGTTGACCAATAACAACATCACAACATGTAAAATGATTATAGGTATCATAATTGGGGAAATATTATAAGGTACAACCTCTAAAAGTGGACCAACCTCATAGTTGTGATTGTTTGCTTGCAGACAAGCAAAATAACCATTAACTAAAGTATGAAGTAGAGGAACTAGGGACTAGAATTATCATTAGAGTTAGCAAAATGAAAGTAGTATGGACATGGTTATAAGGATGAGAACCCTTGCAATTTTTCAAAGCTCAACAAGTCATAGACAAAAATAAGAAGGAATAATCCTATAAAAATGTAAACATGCCCTAAGTAAATCCTATGGTTTTGAGATCAGTAAGCCTAATACACAAGGAACTAAGAAGATCCTAGATTAGGTGAAGGGTTTGATCAAAAGCAAGTTCACCAAAATGTTTAACTCTTAATTAAATTTTAGGTCAATTTAATTAGGTTTTATTTAAAGTAATATTACAGAGATTACACTACTAAAACCAAACATATTTACACTTTAGATCATAACAATCAATCATATAATCAAGCACATACCATTTGAAGCAAAAAAATGATGGAAATAAGCACTTAACTAATTCAAAAAGTATTTAGGATGTGTGAATGAGTGATCTAGGAAAGGGCGATTCTAAAATCTAGAAAATCAATTTCTGGAGTTGTATAACTACTCCATTAGAATTGTACAACGAGGTCGGACTAGATGGTACAGTTCTAACCAAACCACACATTTTTGGACCTTCAAGTAGTAACTTTCAATATCGCACTTTATCATTGTTTATCACTCTTCGATATCTTAAAATTTGCATAAAACCCTAGATGTCACACCCGAAATATGTAAAACAAACCCTAGCTATCACGAAACACACTCAAATAGTAATTAGATCTAAAAATAAACATGAAAATTCTTGATTAGACTGACCTTGACAATCACCCCATTTATGAATCACCAAGCGTTGCACTACATTTTAGACTCAATGTAGTTCTCTTAGTGCTTTGTGCAAAGGTGCATGTAATTATCCCTTGACCTAGGTTGACCCTTGTGCCTCAACACCGATAGTGGGTTATGCTACTCCATCCCAATAGAAACCCTTGTGTGTAAATGAAAACTTTAGAATTATGCCCTCCTATGTTGTGTATGTAGTATGCAGATGTAGTCCTTACTTTCTCAGTTCAATAAGTGGTAGATAGATAGGTGATTGCCAGATAATAAATGCTTAGGTTATATTTGTATATATATGAGTTCATACTTTAAAATTAGGACATTATTGGTGGTAAAGGTAGGCCCAAAATATGTGTTCCAAAATACAAAAGAGTAAAAAGTGAGCCCATGAAGAGAAGACAAGTGAAAAAAAGGGGTCAAGACCGTACATAAAGGTCGTGGACTATATGGTCTAGTTCCAACCTTATTGTATGGTTTTGACCGGCTTAGAAACAATAACACAATAAAATGGAATTGTCATACATATATGTAAGAATACTCAAAAAATAATCGAAGAGGCGAATAGCAAGGATTAGAGTTCAATCAAGTTACTAAGATCAATTCAACAAAGTATTGATGCCACTTAGATCTTGTTTAATTATTCAAAAATCATGTACATAAAAACTAACAAAAACTTGATGTAATAACGATTTTGTGTAGATTTTGATGTCTACAAATGGCTTAAATTTACTACACCCAACTCTATTGCTACAATTATTACCGATCATGCTACCTCTATCACCACTAGCCTTGATTCACTGTAACATGCAGACAATACATTAGATACTATACTAACCATTAGCTCAATCACCATCTTGGCTAGCTTGGATACTCCATGAGAGTTTTTTTCTATCCTCTTGGATATAGACTTACCACCTTTATCCTCTCTTCAACATTGATCTCTACTCAAGTAGTTTGAGCACCCAAGCCACCCCTTTTATGAATATCATTACACCTCAATACATGACATTAATCACTTTGTAAAACTCTTATTGTTGATATTACTATGTTTTATATTGAGGGTGTTCTCACCATATTACCAAAATTTCCCCACAATTCAAGCATTTATGATCATTAGACAATAATTCTCCATATAAACGCGACCATGATATGATATGATATGATTCACTAGCACCCCCAACCCTTGGATACATACATACACATCGCCACTCTTGACATTCCTCCCCTCTTAGATATTATTGATTTTGACCCTAACATGGATGATCTCCTTGGTAAATATTAGGAACTTATGTTACCCCTTCCCCTTTACATAACTCAATTCAAAAAAATTGAAGTATTCACATTTTTGCAAAATTACAAAACCAAGATCCATACACATAGCTCGAGTTGTTAGCACTTTACATAACATATGTTGTTTATCATTATGGTTTGATTGATAGTATATCTTATCTAATATTTACACACATTAATTCATGAGGTATAGTGAGCTTGATACAAGCCACACCAATCGGTAAATTATAATAGGAGATACTTTGATTCCTTGCATTACTCTATTGTGGGCATCCCCTATACTATACAAGTGTTATTATTTCATCATAGTTAATTTGTACTTCCTCGTTAAACTTAATTACATATATTGTGTACACGATGTATTTTGAACTAACATGAATAACATGTGTCTTTTGTAGTGCTTTGACATATCATGCTTTATGTTCTTCTTTACTAGTTATTCTAATCCTTTTATCAATGTTTGATATCATTTTTTTCTATAAATGATTGCTAATTGTTTATAAAGAATACCTATTGGCTCCATTATATGTGGCCTACATGCCTTGTGTGACATTGTGGGTGTCCCATATATGTAGCTCTATGTCTTTCTTCTCTGTGACATTGTTTCTCTTGTATATGGCCTAAGTTCCTTGATTATCTTGTGACACTATGGGTGTCCCATGTTTATAACTTTATGCCTTGATGTGACTCTTTTCTAAATGTTATTTCTTTTGTCTTGTCACACTGGACTACTAAGTATATATATGATTTTTCTATTATGCATGTGTTATTTTGATTATTATAGTTGTTGTTTGTTTCTTTGCATGTCATGGTTTCCACCATGTAAAACCTCTTTTTACGTATACATGTTTTCAAAGGTCAGCAACCATTTCGGCATTCCACATCCTTCTACAACTTATTAGATATATAATACACATGTATAAATATAATATTTTGAGATGCATGTTCAAATTATTTATCACATGCACCTCAAAAGAGGGGGCATTCATTAGGATATATTTTACATATAAAATGATACTTTCGGGTTTAGGCACAAGTTTTCACAAGGTACAAGTCCTCGTAAACATCTTCGATTTACAAAAATTTAGCAAAATTTGCAAAGGTTCTAAATTTTATAGCAAGGTCATGATCCGTATGGACATTCCTAACCCTACCATACATTTCTTCCCTAAAGGTAGCTAGTTACATTGGATTTTTATAGATTCATATTTCCACTTATGGATACAAGGTTTTGGCATAATCTCATACTCAGTTGACATAGTTCAAAGTAGTTTACAAGGTTCGTGAATATTTCACTCCTCACGCTTTAGTATTCAATTCCATTTACAAAATACAAGTGTTTTGGGGGCATGAGTCTCCTTCTCCATCATCATTTCAGCATCCTACACACTCCTACTCTCGGTTGTGTGGTGCATAAGAAGGGCATGAGCGTGCCCATTCTCTTGTATAATTTGTGTCTATATATACAAAATTGTGAATAGATCTATCTACAACAGTGTGGCTCATGGGCATATGGAAAGTATCAAAGCTACTAAGTTCTTCATAGGTAGTATTTCTTATCCTCTTTCAAAGGGGAAGATATTATGGTTACTAAAAAAATTGATACACGTTATTGTTCCTTCATGGGGTGTTGCAGTACCTCTTTATTCTTCTCTATATATATTTTATTCGGTGTTGGGTTGCATGCACCCAATATGCCGCTTTCTTCTTAGACACAATTAAAGACTGATCACTCCCAATCCTTTGTCAAATTCAACAATACAATCCAAATATCTAGATGAAAGTAAGGAAATGAGATCTCTTCCCTCCATAGAAACAAACAAGTGTATTCCTTCCATGTTTTACATCTCTTTATTTCACTTTGTGCAAGTTCAAATTTTATATTTACATTTGAGTTATAGTTTAATTTCTACTATGGACATTGACTACACTCTATGCTATAAGTTTCATCATGGATCTTGCTAACACCAACACATCTGGATGACGAAAACTCTAAGCAAAGAAAAATTGCATCTACAAACTCAGGTATCATTTTCCTTTAAGCATGTAATTTTCATTTCAACTTAAAGGGGGAAATGTAGACACTCAAATTTGGAAATTTATCATTTTGATACTATTGGTTATGATTGTGCTTCTTAGCTAAGACAAACACCCACATCCTATCCCCACTCAGTACATCTTGCTATCTCTCTCCTAACTTGCTTATTCCTACACATTGTTGTTTCATCAAATTCTGAGTATAAATGCATAAAATCAGTATTTAACCTTTTCTCATCATGATGCGACTTTTATTTTCACCCACTCTTTCCCTATACAAAACAATATAATAGGGTCAAGATGTAATTTCTAGTCCTAGTGACCTGACTTGTATGTCTTGGACCAACACATTCTCCAACTTTGGTTTCAATTACACTATCTTTATTGGGTCTTTTTATCCTCCTCAATCGAGACTTTACATGAAATTTTACCTTTGGATCTATATATAAGCAAGTTGATATCACCTCATTCACTAATTTGGAATCACTAGGCACACTCACAAGCTATTATTGCAAATACGGCATAAAACACTCTTAGGGCTCCTTAAATCTTCAAAAAAATAATGCACATCCACTAGTGTAACCACTACTATAGTTCTTAGACACTTAACCAGGTCAATGAGTTAAAATTTCATAATTTCCAAGCACTCAAAGATCCCAACTCAATGTCTTAGCAAGAACACAATCATCTCAAGCATGGTCAAAGTAATTCAAATTTCCAACTAGTTGCATTCATATAGATATTACATGTTAGGTGAAGAATTACGTGTGGTTTGAGGCCTCTTCATAGTAGTGTTAACATAGGTGGTGCACATATTAAATTTTAACCAAAACATTAGCTTTCTTGCAAGGTATCACACCCATGGTTTGGGTTTGAGTTCACTTCACTAGTTTCGGATGATTTTGGGATTGTGTAAAACTTAGGGTTTGATAATAACACACATTTCTAGACCACCAAAGGGAACAAAATTTACAAAACCTCTTTTTAAGTAGGTCCATAACCATAGAATAGGTCTAGGAATATACAAACATTCCTAGAAGACCTATATGATTCCATACTGTGGGCAATTTCTAAAATTTGTCTCAGAACAAACCATCTTCGGTCTTTACACTCCTGATTCTCTAGTCAGTTCACCTAAATCTCTCCTGTAGATTTTTGTATGGCTAAGTACATCCTCCCTTTTATGTATTCAAGCTTGTAGCATATTGTAATCATTAGTTGCAAGTATTAATACATTATTATGATATTGGATGATTAATGTTGGAAGTTAATTAATCAAAATAACCCCTTGTAATGAACCTTACATTCTTTTGTATTTTTGTGCATTCTATTGTTGTCTATAGATCTTAAAAAGGGTGCTAACACCATTAATTCCCATCTACTTCTACTACTACCTCCAATGGTTCACCTTAAATTATCCTCTTAGATATCTCACCATAATTCCCGTTCTTAGATGTACTGTACCCCCTAGTTATGCCGAGGCTAACTACAAAAATGGTGCCTTGTTGCTGATATGATGACACTAAAGGATCACTTGGGTGACTTCTTCTAGGTTCGTTTGTAGTACCATGTGGCACTCAAAATTACAAGGTCAACAACATAACTTGTCAAGGGTTTCACGAACTTATCGTACTAATAAAAATGGATTTGTATTTGCGCACACTCACTTACTGCACTATTAAATGTATTGTTTTATGTGCAACTGGGATCTAAATTAAATATGTGTATACTCTTTTGAAATCAATCTTCTTCTTTTAAAACCATATATTCTTGTAAAGTCATGTAAAAATGGGATAACATTTTAGATTGAAGTGCCCTTGTGCCAGCTATGTAGCACTATTCCAAAGAGGCTTCAAACCCACATAGTTATCTTCCTATTGGAAGTGAAATTGTTATAATGAAACTACATGTATGTAACTAGAATTTATCCTTAGAGCACTTGATAATGCTTCCTTTAACTTGAATTTGAATGCTCCTGACTTAGATTGAAATGATTTTGGATAAATTTAGAGTACTTAACACTTTGTAGAACCTCAAATTTTGTAATTCTACACTTTAACATTGTTGTTCTTGTCATTGCTCTCTTGCTCAAATAAGTGCACTTTACACATTCTCACTTGGTACATCCCTATGTCTTGTGTCTAGCTTGCTTACTCTTACACACTCATCTACCGATAGTTTCTAAGAATTGGATGAATGAAACACAGTAATAAAATCCACTTGTTATCTTCTAATCTTCACATTTGCATATTGTAACTCTTAGGTATAAAACGTCTGATAGGGAAGAACGTTTGTGCGGTCCTGACCCTAGTGTATGGTCTTGAACTAGTTCACTTTGGTCTAAAAATTCCCATTACACATTATTATTTGGGTCACTTACTTCCTCTCATTTGGAATTTCCAACTTAAATCACCTTTGGAAGCATATATAAACAAGTGAAACTCACCTCATTTAGTACCTAGCATAACCTAGCACTCTTATGGAATCCTATTGCAAAGATAATGAAAAAGGCACCCAAATCTCCCTATACTTTGAAAATACCTTTGCACATTCATTAGGGTGGGACTATCTATAGGTCTAAAGCTTCCCACTAGGTCCAGGGAATTGGTTCCTACATTTGCAAACACTCAAAGTCACCCACTCAAGTATATTGCACAAGAGAGGGACTCAAGTCAAGCATTGCCAAAGAAAGGATGCCAAATTTGATTACACTACAACTAGATATCACATGCTAGGTGGAGAATGACATGTGATTTGAGGCCTCTTCGAGTAGTGTTGACATCGGTGGTACATGGGATTCCCATGACCTGGTTAATGTTTTTTTTGCATAACTTCATCCATGGGTGGGGTTTGAAGGATTGAGTAGAGTATTCAGATATCCTTGTAGTGTGAATAAGAGTGAACAACTGATAACCATAAAGTGAACCAAACAAGTGACAAACTGAGAAATTTATAGACCACAATTACGAGCAAGTGCAAAATTGTAAAAAGAGGTCAAGACCTACTATACGGTCTTGCCCCTACTATACGGTCTTGCCCTAAGAGATCTTTAGCTTACCGTCTCATTTTTAAAGCACCATCAGGTCCAAAACCCCTGTTTCAACATCCAAATCACCCATATCAATCTATAATCACTTGTAATCAACTAAGTGCACTCAATCCCATGTATTTGAGAGTTTTTATTGTATCATGTACATTTTTGCAAGTATTAATGTGTTATTTTGATATTGAATAGTTAATGTTGGAATTTAATTAGTCAAAATAACCCCTATGACATTTATTTCATTCCTTGTTTTATTATAGTTGTAAAACCCTGATCAAACCTAAAAAGGGTGAAAAAATTGGTTAACCCAACATCTGAATTAAACATCGTGCCTTTTTAAGCCCTAGGGTTTCTATTTTTATGCTACTATCAATTGTTTATACTTACATTTTATTTCAGTTTATATATGCCTTCCTCCCATGCCCTTGTGGTGTAGTGATCAGTTCACAAATTAACCTATTGAATATATTGAGATTTACCCTCCTATTCGTAAACATCATACCCTAATGGCCTCATCTTATATGCATATTGATGACAATCCATCTATCCTTGACATTGCTCATGAGGTCCCAATACATGAAATTGAAACCCATAGTGAGCATTCTTATGATGATGATGACAATGTTATGGACCAAGACCAAGTTACACTTCTATCTATTTTTTCATGCTCAACTTCATGAGAATCCTCATCACATTGAGCCTATTATCAAATTTCTTCTTGTTGATAATATTTCTTGTGACTTGACATCTAACAAAGCTTCTATTTTAGGCATGTCTCAACCGTATCGTTGCACATCAACATCTATAATTCCTACATTTACGGTATCCACATCCTTTAGGGCACCTCATATTCCAATGCACAATGTTTCTATGCCTATTCATGTAGCCACTATTACTACTACACCTCCCATATCTAATGGTTCACATGCCTCTTCATCAAGCACACAAGCTCTTGAAACCCTTGTTCACACATTACAAGCTCAAATATTACAATTACAACAAGGTATGTCCACTTCTCTTCATGCTATGGACTCAACCCAATTCTTACACAATCCATTAGCTCCTGAGGTGGCCAATTACTCTTTACCTCTTGGTTTTATTGCACCTAAGCTTCTTATCTATGATGGCAAACTGATCCTGCGGATCATCTTAAATCATTTCACATGTATTTCTTACCAAGATATTCCCCAGGAGTCTTAAAGAATTTGCATTGCAATGGTTATATGGTCACCCCACCCATTCTGCACATTCTTTCACTACATTGGAAAATTCATTTTTAGCCCATGTTTCTATCAACATTGGAGATAAGATTTCTTATGCACAAACTTCCAAACTACGTCAAGGATTTGATGAACATATAAATGATTATGTCTTACGTTATCGGACCATGATTGCCAAGATGAATAATCTCCTAGCTAATAGTGACTTGCAAGATATTTTTACACAAATCCTACTTCATCCTTTACAAGAATCAGTCATGTTTAAAAATTTAGATCAGTCGACCATCTATATCATACACTAAAAGAGTGTAAAGTCGAGTTATTACATATGAATAAGCTCAAGTATGTTGTCAATGCTCCTAATGCATATCATGCCAAATCTCAAAGTAAATTTACATTTAAGGGCAATACCGGTGATGTCGAGGCTCCTCCCAAAGGTATTTTTCATGTTATTACTCACCCTACTAAGCTACAATTATAACCCGTTTGTATTGTTTACACGTTTACCATATCCTCCTAATGTTTTCCTCAAACAATTACTTAAGTGCAATCTTATATTTCTCTCCCCCTTGTTTGGGGTTGACATGAGTAAACCTTAAAGTAAAAAATTTGATACCAAAGCCTATTATGATTATCATTGATGTGTTGGTCATCCCACGATAGATGCATAAATATTTGTCATGTTATCCAAGATCTTAATGAATCTAATGTGATTGAATGGGATGAGCCCACTAAATCTAATAATCTAACCAACAACAATTCTAACATGAAAATATTCAATGATCCACTTCCTAAACATACAAATGATACATCTACTTCTAAAGTGCATAATGCTCATTGTGCGGTACCACCATAACCTTCTTATAACCATCCCTTAGATGCTATGATTGGTACTTTTATTATACACAACCTTCTACACCATACATCACTTTTGATGACTCCGATATATATGACACATTTTTTTATGATACATTGTATATTCTTGTCTCTATTCTTCAAGAACTTGTTAGTGTGAAATCACAAGCACGCCAAAATGAGCTCTAAAAATCTACTTTTCTAAGGTAGACTCATTTGGTGTGATTTGCATGCATAACATTGGATCATTCCCTAAGTGTGGGACTTGAAAATGGGAATGATCCTCCGAGAAGGCTAGTTCCTCTTCCTAAACTACCTGCCACAAGCTATTCCAGTGCAGGCAAGCTAATCTAATCCTAATCTAACTTCCAAGGAGATAAGGAGAGAGAGAAAACTGAAAAAACAAAGCCTACACTAAAACGGTGATACACCAGCAAAGGAAGTGAGATATTTTGTTGAGGGAGAAAGAAACAAAGAAAATGGAGATGAGGGAGGTCAAACAGAAGTGACATGGCCCAGATCTTCAAATTCACCATTAAACTCCATGAAACACAACATCTTGCACCTGCAAACATGAAATACATGCACAAAAAAACAAATCTGGAAGGGAGAGGCACGAGAGAAACAACAAAACGATGCAAAGGGTTGAAGAACACCACAAAAACATGTTTTTATTGCTCTAGAAGGTGCATAGACCATTAAATTTCTGGAATAGAGGAACAAATACATTTTCTAGGCGTGGGAGAAGGTTCACTGCTCAAAAATGGCATCGAGAAACAAATTTGACAGAGTTTCTCTATGCCCAGAATGTCTCTCCTTTTCAAAATGAGAAGTGTTACAATATATAGAAAGAATAAGAGAGAGAGAGAAAAAAAATGAATCCTTCTTCAACCACCCCGAGATATGCATCGAATCCTACTTTGAAAGCTCAACCACTGAATATCAATGCCTTCTGCAAATTCACCCACAATATGTCACTTCTAGTTTGTCAATGGATTGAAATGAATCAGATCTGGTAGTTGAAGAGATTGGATTATGTGTTAATGTCCTGGAAGAATATTCTTCATTTTTTACCTACCAACACCTAAAAATGATTTTTAATCCTTTCATGGTGTAGAGGACATCGAGATGCTTCCAACAGTGTCAAATTCACAATATTTCGAGCCCTGAGTCGAAAGATATGCCCCTTCAAAGTTTGTATCGAGTCCATATAGGAGGCGGGAAAACAACTTGAAAAATGGGTCCCCTTTGATATGGGACACGTGGCAGTCACATTAGAGCAAAAATCAAGCTCGCGGGTCCGTAATTTATCTTTTCCCCTTTTCGTGAAATGTAAAACTCGAAAAACCCCGCGGCCCCGAAGCTCCACCTTTTGACTCTGCTTGACCATTTTCCCCTGCCTCCATTTCATCCTGAGACACATGGAGATGTGGTGCTTGTTTGAGCTTCTCTTTTTTGGATTCACCTTTGGAGGAGCGTCGTTAGGACACGTGGTTCCCTCTGTTGGCTCTTCCATACTTAGTCGATTCTAGATTCTTTCCTGAATGGTTTTGAGCCCGAAGACTTTGAATCTTCGCCACTTCTTCTCCTTCTTGCTCTTGGCTTCTCTACACTGCTTGGCCTCCATTTCCGAGCCCACATGTAACTTGTTTGATGAATTTAAGGCACGGGTTCGCTTGATTTCTTCTCTTTCTTTTGCAAGCCCCTTTCCATTCCATTGTAGAGTCTCCCTGTAACCTTGTTTATCATCCTGGAATGTGAGCTCGCGGGTCTAAGTCATTTCCTTCATAATTTCCTTATGTGCAGGAGTTGTCTTGACCAAATTTTCCGGGGGAAAATTTGGGATAACAATTTGGTGACTCACGGGGACATCTGCCTGCTAGATGAAGAGACCAGTGGCCTTGGAGCATCCATTGGGCATGGAGTCAAGAATGATGGCCTGACACTGATCCTTCTTATAAAATGGACTCCCAACTCCCTGCACTTTTCTGACCTTTGAATCACTTGGAAACCCTGAAACTTGAAGTTGAACTTCACCAAAAGCCAACTGAATGCATTGTGCAAGAGCAATACAATAACACCAAAAACTATGTACAAACTGAAAATCATACATGCTCCAAATGGAACATGCAGAGTGTGCAAAAGCACTTCTTCTACTGAAAAAAACCTACCTACTCTACTCTAACCAAGAGCAAAGGGAACTCAAACAAAACCTACAACTGAGCAAGGAGAAATAACTTCCCTTCCTCAAAAATGGCAGCCATGCAACTGATTTGGCACTGAACATGGCTGGTTGGATGAGTGAAAAACTAACTACAAGTTATTCTTCCACCCAAATCACCAAAGTATCAACTGAAGACAAAACCAATACCTCTTTTAGTTGCTCTGCATTTGGATTGAAGAGGTATGGCAATTGATCCTTGGTGCTTTGTAGCTCATCCTCATGCCCTGAAAGTAGGCATGACTGGTTTTGGTTTCTCCTTTGGCTCCAATGAAGCCAAGTACCTGATTGGGCACGGTCTGATCCTTTGGATGTGCCCATTTCTCTGAAATTCAACTCCAAAAATGGAGTCTTCTTGTGGACCTTCTTGAGTGGATGGTGTGGGAGATGATGACATCCTCCTACCTTTTCTCTTCCTCCTCCTTTGAAGAACATGGAAGATCAAGATCTTCCAACCTTGGTTCCAGGGGCCATTTTGAATGCAAGTTGTTGTCACTTGGATGTTCTCCTTCATGGCAGCAGGTTCATGTGCTTGGAAGGTTAAAGATGGAGGAAAAATGATGTTATCTCCTCAGGCTCCTCTTCATTAAAGAAATCTTCCAAGTCTAACAGGTAATCTACCTCCTTGTTGTCCTGTTGCATGTGCTCTACCTCCTCCATGGTGCCTTCCTGATCTGAAACTTGATCACCATGGCTCCCTTCACTTTCAAACATGAAGTTTGAAAGATCAAACTCTTCTTCAACATCAGAGCTTGAAGGGGATGAAGTGGGAGGAAGAACTGAAGGTTCTTCTGTAGCCTACTCCACACTCGGGGCCTCTAAAACTGTATGGTCCTCCTCCTCTGCTGCAAATTCAAACTCATCACCACCACTGGCTCTTCAACCTTGACCTCCTCTATTGGCTTGACCATCAAGGGGATCTTTGTAAACCCAAATTTAGCAGCCCAACTCATCAGATTATTTGTTATTTATTTTCTGTTGGGCTCCTCTTCTTGTTGTTCTTGATTGGATTCTTGAGTATCTTCCCAACATGGACTTGGGAAAGTAAGAGGAGTGGCAGGTTGGGGTTCAACCAGACTTTGCAATTGTTTGTGGTGGGGAGGGAGGTGGAACTTCTTGTTTTTTCGGAGGGGATGACTGTTTGGAAGGGAAAAGGGTAGAAGAACTGAAATGGGATGGAAGACTACGGGATGGAGAAATGGATTTCACACTTGGGGCAGCATATAATGGGAAGCTTGGAAATTGAAGCTCAAATTGAGATGGTGTTGCTTGAGGAGTGGAGAGAAAATTACCAGATAATGGTGTAGGATTTACCCATTGACAAGGCTGCCTGACACCAAATTCATAGGCCTCGATCTCCTCAGTCCATTGTGTAAGTTGGGGCAGCATTTCAACCATGAAGTCTAGCTTCTCCTAAGGGTTGTAATGTCTTGGAAAAGGCCTTCCCATGGACAAGGTGCCCTACAACCAATCTCGAATGCCTTCATTTGTGTTATGCCCCTTGACTGAACCATGCCAGCCTCCATTTTTGAATCTTCTCCAGTAGACCAGCATCCTCTGCATAACTATCACCATCATATGTGTCCCCTTGTCCTTGATAAGCTTCATAGTCAAACTAGTTTTGACACTTTGCTCATATGGGTAAGCATAATGGTCCTAGATCTGATTATAATGTTGATCTGGAGGAGTTGGGAAATACATTGGAGGTGGATTGTATTCTTAAGTAAGTGAGTTCCATGAAGGGAATGAAGTCATGATTGCACAACCTCATGGAATGGGAGAAAATGAAAGAGATGGAAGAAGAAAATGGATGAAATGAGTGGAAATGGATGGAAAAGGTTTGCAACTCAGAGAATGGGTTTTTGACCAGATGGAGTCGCCAGATGTGCTGAAAGTGCCTCCAAAGGCTGAAATCTTCACCAAGAGCACATCAAACCTAATGAAGTGAAGTGGTAAGGTGCTTTAGACCTATCCCACCAAGCGTGCCAAAACTATTAGTGTGAAATCACAGCACCCCCAAATGAGCTCTAAAAATCTACTTTTCTAAGGTAGACTCATTTGGTGTGATTTGCATAACATTGGATCATTCCCCAAGTTGTGGGACTTGCAAATGGGAATGATCCTCCAAAGAAGGTTGGTTCCTCTTCCTAAACTACCTGCCACAAGCTATTCCAGTGTAGGAAAGCTAATCTAATCCTAATCTAACTTCTAAGGAGACAAGGAGAGAGAGAAAATTGAAAAAACAAAGCCTACACTAAAATGGTGATACACTAACAAAGGAAGCAAGATATTCTATTGAGGGAGAAAGAAATAGAGAAAATGGAGATGAGGGAGGTCAGACAGAAGTGACACGGCCTAGATCTTCAAATTCACCATTAAACTCCATGAAACACAACATCCTGCACCTACAAATGTGAAATACATGCACAAAAAAACAAATATGGAAGGGAGAGGCACGGAGAAACAACAAAATGATGCAAAGGGTTGAAGAACACCACAAAAACACATTTTTATTGCTCTAGAAGGTGCACAGACCATTACATTTCTGGAATAGAGGCACAAATACATTTTCCAAGCATGGGAGAAGGTTCACTACTCAAAAATGGCGTCGAAACAAATTTGACAGAGTTTCTCTATGCCCAGAATGTCTCTCCTTTTCAAAATGAGAAGTGTTACAATATATAGAAAGAATAAGAGAGAGAGAAGAGAAAAAAAAAAATTGAATCCTACTTCAACCACCCCGAGATATGCATCAAATCCCACTTTGAAAGCTCAACCACTGAATATCAATGCCTTATGTAAATTCGCCCACAATATGTCGCTTCTGGTTTCCCAGTAGATTGAATCAAATCAGATCTGGTAGTTGAAGAGATTGGATTATGCATTAATGGCCTGGAAGAATCTTCTTCATTTTTACCTACCAGGCCTGAAAAATGATTTTTAATCTTTTCATGGTGTAGAGGACGTCGAGATGCTTCCAACGGTGTCAGATTTGCAATATTTCGAGCCCTGAGTCGAAAGATATGCCCCTTCGAAGTTTGTATCGGGTCCATACAGGAGGGCGGGAAAACAACTTGAAAAATGGGTCCCCTTTGATATGGGACACATGGCAGTCAGATTAGAGCAAAAATCGGGCTCGCGGGTCCGTAATTTATCTTTTCCCCTTTTCACGAAATGTAAAACTCAAAAAACCCCTACGGCCCCGAAGCTCCACCTTTTGACTCTGCTTGACCATTTTCCCCGCCTCCGTTTCATCTTGAGACACATGGAGATGCGATGCTTGTTTGAGCTTCTCTTTTTGGATTCACCTTTGGAGGAGCACCATTAGGACACATGGTTCCCTCTATTGGCTCTTCCATACTTAGTCGATTCTAGATTCTTTCCTGAACGGTTTTGAGCCCGAAGACTTTAAATCTTCACCTCTTCTTCTACTTCTTGCTCTCCGGCTTCTCTGACTCTGCTCGACCTCCATTTCCGTGCCCACCTATAACCTTAAGGCACGGTTTGATGAATTTAAGGCACGGTTCACTTAAACTTTTGTAGGCCCCGCCATTCCATTGTAGAGTCTCCCTGCAACCTTGTTTGTCATCCTGGAATGTGAGCTCGTGGGTCTAACTTATTTCCTTCATAATTTCCTTATGTGCAGGAGTTGTCTTGACCAAATTTGTCGGGGGGTGAATTTTGGATAACATAACTTATATATGGTGTATTGATTGACTCACACAACAAAGACAATACATGTTCTTTTCATTGCTTAAAACTCTCAACCTATCTAGTTAGAAGCTTGCATTTGAGTCTAATCCTTGATATCGTCGTATCACACTACCTATCATTGTTGGCCCTCTTACCACACCCATTTCATTCTTGGTTTCTAGTTATCTTAGCTCTAGTACATTATTCCTTGGTCTTCCTTGGTTACATGCTCTTAAGGCTATCCCATTAGTCATTCACCAATTTCTCAAGTTCATTCATAATCGTAGGTTGTTACTATGTGTGGTATTGCTTTTGAGGGTCCTTCCCCGACATGCCTATTCATTCTTCTCGCAGCCTCTACCCATACTCCTAGGTATTTTGATAGGTTCTTAGATGCACACACTGCTTCACATAGATATAATATTCCTATGTCTTCTGATAGCTCTTTGAATGCACACATTGCTTCACATAGCTCTAATCCTCCTAGGTATTTTAATAGGTCCTTAGATGCACACACTAATGCACATAGCTATGGTCCTCTTGTTAGGCCTTTGGTTTCACATATTGATTCACATAGCTTTAATATTTCTACACCTTTAGCTAACACTTCATCCACATATATTATATCTAGTGACTTCCATTCTCATAAGATTCCTTGTTGATTCTTTAGTACCCCACGTCATTCTACATCTTCTCATCGGTATTCAAGGCATGGTCATTCTTCTATTTTAACATACAAATCTCCAACACCACATAATATCCATAGAACTATTATACATTGCTCTTCTCATAGGCCCTCTTTGGCACACATTACTACAACTTTTCCATTGAAACTTGAGTCACATTCTTTGATACATATGAGGTTTTTTCATCCATCATTTGAATTGGTTGATTCACTTTCTTCGAGAGGTTATCACCGGGTAGCATTCATCATAACCCTTTCTCTTGTATATAGATATGAACTAAAAACTCAAAAACATGGATATACTCACAACAGGCAAAAACATTCACATATTTTTAAAAACACAAAACTCAAGACCTATTTCTCTAGCATACATTATTTTCACTTTACATTATACATGTTGTTTATCTTTTTGGTTTGATAGATAACATTTTTATTTACACAGATGTGTTCATGAGTTATATTGATCTGTATATAAGACATACATATTGATACATGCTTATGGGAGCTATCATTATTCCTTACATACTTTTTCTAGGGAATCCCTCCACACAAACCAGGTGTTATTATTTCATTATAGTGTATTTTCACTTCCTCATTATGCTTGATTACATATATAGTGTATTTTCTATCTTTTGAACTAACAAGACTAACACATGTGTCTTGTGCAATGTTGAAAATTTTTGTTTCATATGCTCTTATATATCACTTACTATGTCATTTCATCACATTATGATACTCTAGTTTTCTATACATGTTTGTTAGTTGTGTGTGTAGTTACTTGTTTGCTACTCTAATTGTGGCCTAAGGGCCTTGTTTATCTTGTGACACTATGGGTGTCCCATGTTTGTGGCATCATACCTTCCTTGTGTGACATTATATCTCTTATTTTCGTGGCCCACGAGCCTTGATTGTCTTGTAACATCACGGGTGTCCCTCATTTGTAGGTGTAAAGCCTTTTGTGTGACATTGTTTGCATTATTATATTTTCACTTACATATGCATTACTATTGATTACTACTAGTTATCTTGTTTACATTGCTACGAATATTTTTCTTGTTTATTGTTGCTTTTGATTATGGACCATGGTATACACCACACACATCCTATTTATAGGTACAAGTTCTTCTTGGTGGCCACCACATCATCCCTTCATGTGTTTTCTATGCATATTATCAAACTTATTAGACATGGTTACACATCTATTCTTTTGAGATGCACACTCAAACTCTTCATCACAAGTTCCTCAAAATAAGGGGAATTCATCTGGGTATATTCTACACCTATATGAAACACATACAATTTTTGGACTCAGACATAGGCACAAAACATGAAAAATCACTCAGAAACAACATCAAACACAAAAACTCATAAAATAAAACATAGGTTCAAAACCTATAGTATGATCAGGACCATACAGATGTTCCTAGCCCATTTCTATATTTTTTCCCTAAGGTAGTTGCAACAATTTTCTTAACAAGTTCAAATTTTCACCTATAGGTACAAGTTTTTGGCATAATTTCATACCTAGATAATGTAATTTAGATTAGTTTCAGAGGGTATGAAAGGTTTCATTCCTTCTTATCCACAACACCATGTTTCAATTCTTATTTTAGGGATATTGGAGGCATAGGTCTCTTTTATATAGCTATTTTTAAACACATATCAATTTCTACTCAGTTGTATGACACATGGGGGAGATTATGGGGTAAATTCATTCTCTTTTGTACTATGTGTCTTAAATTACAAAATTGGGCCTAGATCAGTTTGTAATGTTGTGGTTTGTGGGGTTATGGAAGGTAGAGAAATGACTAAGTTCTTCATAGGTATTACTTCCTCTCCTCTTACACCTAAGGGGGAAGATATCGAGTTGTTGAATGAATTTGATACACAATATTCTTCCTTCACAGGGTGTTTCAACTCCTCATTCTTCTTCTCTCTCTTTGACATTCATGTGTTGGGTTCTATATACCCAATACTTTGGCATCTCCTCAACACAATTAGGGACTAATCACCCCCAATCTTTTTGCAATGTTCAACAATCTAAAACCCTAAGCACAAGTAAAAAAAAGAGAAATTATTCCCTCCACAAAACAAATAGGTGTATTCCTTCTACGTTTTACATCTCTTTATTTCACTATTTACAGTTTCAAATTTCATTACATTGCATCTTTACATTTTGATTTAATCTAAATTGAATTAAATCTTATTTCATAGTAACTTATTGTAACAAATGATATTTAGATAATTAAATACAGTAACATACAAGCACTAAGCATTCAATAATGTAAAACCCTAAGTAAATGAGAGAGGGATGATGACTTAGTTGATTAGATGCAACATGGGAATGATTGGGACTATGTATCTATTGGAACATGATGAGAACAACATCACGAAGGCTTGATGAGGGTTCAAAACCGTTGGAATTTATAGGACGTAGTGCCCACATGAGGACAGGACCGCCCAGGCGCTAATGATTGATCTGGGTGCTTGTGTCTACTAAATGCTTAGAACCCAATCTTTTATGGGTCAAAAGGTCTTCATTGTTACTCTCTCTTTGTCACTCTAATTTTGTTGTTAGATCTTTGATCTCACCTATAACCTCCAAAACAAATAATATATGTACATTCCCACAAACCACATCAAATCTAATAAAAAAGATGCGAGAATGTGGAGTTAGTTTAACCCCGATGGTCACCCAAGAGTGAACTTATGACCAAGCGTTGTACTACATCTTATATTTCATGTAGTTCTTTGTGTGTTAGTGTTGGTATATGTGTCATGTGCCCTAGGTTGCCCTTGTGCAAGTTACATGATGATAGTGAGCTAGATCTAGATTGTCTGAGTATGTAAAATGTTGGTGATGAAATAGAATGAACTCCCCTCATATGCGGTGTATGCGAGTTTAATGCAACCCCTTGTCCTTTGTATGGATGTGTTAAATGTATGGATATAAGCTTAGGTGGTGATAAATAATGTTTATAGTGCTTGGCCCCTTATTTTAGAGAAGTAACTAAGTATGTATATGATTACCTTGTTTAAATTTCATAATTGACAACTAAAAGGCCAAACCAAAGTGTTAAGAGGTGCCCAAAAAGTGAAAAGGAACTAAAAGAGTAAGAAGAAGAAAGAGAGGGACATGAGCGCCCAAGAGGGATAGGAGCGTCTGGGCATTTCTGTCCTAACTAGACCCCAGTGTGTCCGAGGCCATTAAAAGGTAAATCAGTCAAGTACCGAAAAAATTGTAAGATGTGTAAAGCCAAAAGGATGTTCATCAAGTAAAGTGTAAGAGATCAAACAATTAAAAGGTCAAAAGGAGTTGTCAACAACTAGTTTTATTGCTTAGGAATCATGTATACATTAGTATGCTTTAGGACCTATAAATATACCCAAGTGCATAGATTTTGTGTCTACACATTTGAGCTAAATTTAAATTATTTATTATGGACATTGACTACACTCTGCGTTGCAGGATTCATCATGGAGCGTGTCAACACCAACCGATCTGATGGGATCTTGTAAAATAAACATCGAGTGAAGAAAAAGTGTGTCTACACACTTAAGTATCTTTTCCTTTAAGCATATAATTTCAATTCATACTTAAAGGGGGAATATAGACATTCAAATTTGGTAAATATACTTTTAATGTTGTTGTTCTTGGCATTGCTCCCTTTCTCAAACAAGTGCACTTTACACATTCTCATATGGTACATCCACATGCCTCTTGTCTAACTTGCTTTCTCTTACACACTCATCTTTTGACAGCTCTTGAGAATTGGATGCATGAAACACAATACGAAACTCCACTTGTCACCTTCCAAACTTCACATTGAAAATCACCACTCTTAGGTCAAAAATGTATAATAGGGGTAGGAACATTAGTATGGTCTTGACCACAGGTGTGCGGTCTTGATCTAGTTCGATTTGGTCTTAAAATTCTCATTACACATTATTCTTTGGGTCACTTACTTCCTCTCAGTCGACCTTTCCAATTTAAATCACCTTTGAAAGCATATATAAAAAATTGAAACTCCCTCATATAGTACCAACACAACCTAGTACTCTTATGAAATTTTATTGCAAAAGCTAGCACAAAAGGCACCCAAAGCTCCCTACACTCCAAAAATACCTTTACACATTCATTAAGGAAGCACTATTTATAGGTTTGAAGTTTCTCACTAGGTCTAGGGAATTGATTCCCACATTTACAAGCACTCAAAGTCACCCACTCAAGTAGATTGCACAAGAGAGAAACTCAAGTTAAGCCTTTGCAAAAGAAAGGATGTCAAATCTTATAGCATTGCAACTAGATATCACATGCTAGGTGAAGAATGATGTGTGGTTTGAGGCCTATTTAAAGTAGTGTTGACATCTTCGGTGATGAGGGCTTCCCATAACTCAACTAAATTTTGTTTTGTAGGACTTCATCCATGGTTATGGTTTGAAGGATTGAGCAGAGTATTCAAAGACCCTCACAATGTGATTAAGAGTGACCGCCAAATAACGACAATTGAATTACACAAGCGCAAAACCCACAAAGTCATAGACCAAAATTATGAGTAGGTGCAAAACCATATAAAGAGGTCAAGACCATACATATGTTCCCTCCTCTAATATATGGTCATGCTTATAAGAGGTCTTGAACTCAAAATCTCGTTTCGAATCACTATTAGGTCTAGAAACCCCTATTTCAACATCCAAATCATCCAAGAATCACATATAATCAGTTAAATGCACTCAATCCCATTTATTTTAGAGTTTGTATTATATCATGTATATTTGTTGCAAGTATTAATGTGTTATTCTAATATTGAATGTTAATGTTGGAAGTTAATTACTCAGAATAATCCCCTGTAACATTTATTTTATTCCTTGTTTGATTATAGTTGTAAAATCCTAATCAAACCGAAAAAGGGTGAAATCAGACTTACATAGGGGTGCTCCTAGTGTAAGATTCCACAATAAGGAAAAATAACGCAATTTTTCTAGCTTTTGGAGAGGAAAATCAAGTGTTTCTAGGTGATTTCCAATTAGTGACCAAGTGGGTAAGTTTGGTTTCTATTTATATGACTCAAAGGGTAACATTTTTACCAAATCCGACTTGGAGGGAAAGAACGACTTATAAGAAGATTCCCATTTGAAAATTTGATCGTTAGAAGACTAAGGACATGACCAACCATCAGGATAGAATTAACCAATCGATCATGTCCCTACTAGATAGTTCTATTCATGGGCGAAAAATATTAGTTGATGTTCTAAAGAAGTTTATATAGGAGATATAAGGTGCTTTTGACTAACACAAATATACCTATATGTGTTTAAGTAGTGTAATGAGGGACTATGACCCTTGGGATATCATAGGATAGCGTGTTTGAACTCTATTTGTGCTTGCACGTCATGTATAAGGGATATGAGCCAAAAAACAACATTATCAAATGCCAAATTTGGGTGTCTATAGGAACTAACCTTTTTGTATTAATCAAATCACTCATTTGCATTATGCAACACTTCTTAGCCCCTAGGGTGCCTCCAACCAATAATATATTTAGATGGAGTACTCTTTTAGAGTAGAGAAGGATTTCTAATGGGGAAAAAGGGTGAGGGTTGGTAGAAGGATTCCCATATGGATGCGAGTCCTTAAGAAATGGCAAGGAAAAAGAAGGTCAACCATTTTCCCCATTAATTAAAACACTTTATGGCATCGATGATGGAAGCAAGATTGTGTAGAAAATATTCCTTGTGGGTTTGATGGAATGTTTCACATCAACTATAACATTGATACCACCCAATTTTAATATCTATTAAACAAGATCATATCCCATTTTATCTAGACCAAAAATGTTAAGGAAAGTCTTTAAAGAAACATGATCCCGAAAAACGTGGCTATCATTGGAGGAAACCATTAAAACTTGTCATAACAATGTAGTAAGAAGCTCATTCGATGCCCTCGTAGAGAGAAATGGTGGCAAGGTTGGGTGGACAAGTATAATTAAAGGAACCCAAAAAAATGATATGATCGGGAGGTTAGCAAAGTGTTATCAAGTAATAATTTTATGAGTAAAGGTATCCTTTCTACACCTTGACAAGTCCCGTCAAATTCAAGTAACATGGGCACTACCAACACGCTTTAAATTTGGCCATTACCTATGCCCATCAAATAATTATTAGGTGATGGTAATTTTTCAATATCACCCTTCAACATATCCCAAAAACTTATTAAATACATTACTAGTAATATATAAAAATAATTTTGCATTTATTTTAAAATTTTAAATATATATTTATGCATATTGATATAATTTTTATATAAATCTATTTAAAAAACAATGTTCATATTTTATATGTGCGATTAGGAAGATATGGTTATTTAAAAAATTACAAGTATTTTATGGCTCCAAATATGAAAAGTGTGTAAACGACCACCAAAATAAAATCCTACCACTAACCCTAATCATGAAAGAACAAACAAAACCCAATAATAAAAGATTGGCATCATTAAGGAGAAACTAGCTTATATTGGGACATAATCTCTTTTGGTCTCACCAAAGAATGATCATAGCGAGGAGGGATTTTCCTCACCAAATAAGTGTTGAGATGATTCTTCCAACTTGGGCCAACCGATAAGAGTAAGCTTCAATCAACCCTTAAGTTTTCTTGAAGATCAACTAGATTGTTCACTTCGCAGTAATGGTGAGATAAGGAAATGTTCTAGAAATGGTTATTCAACTCAAAAGCTTGTTGAAGGATATATTTAAGTTTTAACTTTGGATGGTTTCCTTTGGCCATCACCTCATTTGGCATTATATTCATTATTTTCCTAAAAATGACAAAATATAGGACACCACAATGAGGGAACCTTGGGATGAGTGAAGGATGTAACCTAATTCACCAATATCGAGGTTCCCAAAGGATGCACCGTGAAAAATTTATCTTTACCGAGCACGATATGAGGGTAGAGTATCTTAGTTAAAAGACGAGTATGTTTGCTTAATCAACCTTCTACTCTTCTCCTATGACTCTATAGTTCCAAAAAAATATTGTTTAATTACCTTCAAAATACAACCTTTTAAATATACAACGTGTCTGTGAATCTTTAAATAGTTAAGGAAACCGATAGAATCATGGTTTCATATATTGTTTGATCTCATGGACGTAATTAAAAAACATTTCATTTCCAAATGCATGCCTTTCTACCTCAAATTAGATACACTTTTCAATGAATTTTGAAATTACTTCAATGACTTTAGAATCTGCATTCCCATTGAGGAGAAAACATATCGCATTCCCATAGACACATACTTATGAGCGTAATAAGCTACATAAGTTATCAACGTGATTCAAGGTTGAGTAAAAGATTCATAGAAAAAAGTGAACCTTAACAATGCCATTCCATTTTGGGTAAGTTTACATAAAGGATGAGACATTGCCCATTTCTAAAATGCCTCTATCTTAAGTTGAGCCATGTACATCATCAAAATGTCAATCTTTACTAAATGAAATATTTAAATATCATCCATGAGATTGAGCAATCTATGGGATTGATATCAAAGAGTGAAGAGTTTAATGTAACAATGATATGACACGGGGCTACCCATGTTATGTTGTGGAGTTGGTTTTCATGTGTGGAAGTGTTGAAGACTATACACTAAAAGTATGTACACTCTCTGCAATTTTCTCGCCAGGCCCCAAGCGGGGGTGTGGGGGTGGCAGCCCCCGCTAGCAGGGGTTCGAGGGTGTAGCCCTAGAGATTTTTTTTGGCTTCAAAAAATGTGCTCGATATCTCAAGAAACATACTCTTCTCATATGGGCAAGATTTTTGACCCATAGGTTTATGTGGCAGTTTTGGTACCCACGATATTGTAAAATTGCTTAAACAGATTACCTATTGATGTGATTTTGAGCTTTTGATAGGGTAGACATATCATTGTAGATGTGTGTGAGTTCAAGTGTGAATTCAAAAGAGTTTGTTGAGCATAGCTCTAAATAGATCTGGGTATTATATTGAGAGAAAGAAGTGGCTTGTAATAATATTTGAGCAAGTGACTCTTGGTGGATGTAGCCCAAATTGGGTGAACCACGTTAAATATTGTCTCTATGTTGTGTTCTTTTATTTTCTGCACTTTTATTTTAGATCTGTGATATTATTCGCATATTAGTTTTCTACTATTATGATTATGTGTGGGATTTATCCCTTATTTCCTAACAACCCAACTATCATTTTAGAATGTTCAATCTTTTTATGATGCTTTAGATCTTCTACCATGGATAACGATTAAGATATTTGTTGTTTTATTAAGCCTCATCTCCTCAAAAAAGTAGTAATGTTGTCAAATTTTTGGATATCTTCGTATTTTATTCGGATATCGTTATAGGCTACACATTCCGCATGTAGTGCGATTTTGTCTCCTTGATTACAAAGCATGCGCATTCTCCTTTCCCATTCTTCTTTAGGTGTTGTCCACTAGCCATTTTCACATATAAACCGATGCAAATTTGTCTTTAATTGAGACATTAATATCCCTCCCTTCTATTTGACATTTGCACTTACATAGGCCTTTTCACCAGTCCCATGTGGGATTAAACCCTTTGACATAAGTATCACCTCCCAATTTCTCTCTCCACATTATTGTCATGAATTTCTATCTTGCCACTTCTTTAAATTCCTTATTAGTGTTTAAGCTTTCTAACATGCTAATGCCCCTCTTCCATTTATTGTTCTATTCATCCACACATCCTTATTTTTGTTTAATTCTTCTTCTATGATCAATCTGGGCCACTTGATGATAATTTGTATTTTGTGTAGATTCTCTTAAGTAACTCAACATTTGAGTTGTCGTTGTTGCCTCCATGGGAAAATACCTATTTCAAAAGAGGATTTCATACAAAAGTGAAGTTTTAATTTTTATGTTGCTTGTCATTAGATTCTTTTGAATTCTCTTTATCTGTCACCACTTTTTATTTAACACATTCTTGCCCCAAACTTCACATACGTTTAAGATCATTGGTGCAAAAAAGCAAGCCGAACAAATTTCTTTTGGTTTTCTAATCTTACGGTTGACGTTCCTACACCTATTTTGTAGCGAGTAAAAATCCTTCCATCCCTTGCATATTTTTTTGTTCTACACGGGTCTTCTAATTACGCATTTGTGAAACTCAAGCCCAAGGTACTTCAGTATTCTTCCACCGCCTCAATAAGCTTGCTTTGAAGAGGAAGTTAATTTGATTCATTTTTGTCATAACAAGAAGATCACAAATTTAGTTTTGTTGGTATTCACTTGCATTCCAACCTCTGAAAAAGATCTCAAGGGACTTTAAATGATCTTTCAAACATGGTTCATTTTAAGACCCCCTCTGAAAAATTAGTTTAGAATTGGTGGCGAATCTCCAAAATCAACTTTCACATCAATGGTGAATTTATGAAAAATCGTTTCGTGGCAAAGCCGACTGAGTGGGATGGTCGTCCATCATCTGCCGTACAACCTAGGTTGGACGCCATCCAACCCAGGTTATACGGCAGATGATGGATGACCATCCAACCTGGGTTGGACGGTCTTCCATTGTATGTCGTCCAACCCAATCGTCCAACCTGGGTTGGAGGGTCACTCCAACCTAGGTTATACAAGGTAGATGATGGACGATCATCGATGCGGTTGAACGACGTCCATTGTCTCCTATCCAACCTTGCCATCCAACTTGGGTTGGACGACTATCCATCATCTACCGTCCCAACCTACCAGCCAACTGGGTTGACGACCGTCATTATCTCGCCTTCCAACCGGGTTGGACGACCATACATTATTTGCCATCCAACCTGGGTTGGGTGGCCATACATTATCTACCATCCAACCTAGCCATCCAACTTGGGTTGGACGATTATCCATCGTCTTTGTCTAACCTAGGTTGGATGACCGTACATTATTTTCCGTCCCAACCTAGCCATCCAACCTGGGTTGGATGGCCATACATTATCTATTGTCCAACCCAACCATCTAACTTGGGTTAGACGATTGTCTATCGTCATCCATCCAACCTGGGTTGGATGACCGTATATTATCTATCATTATTGTCGACCCAATTATCGAACCCGGGTTGACGACCATACATTATCTGCCGTCGACCCAAGTTAGGCGAGTAGGTTGGACGACAAACAATGGACGACCATCCATCATCTATCGTCCAACTTAGGTTGGATGAAAGACAATGGTTGTCTGTCCAACCTAAGTTAGACGAATAGTCGCTCTTTGTTGGATGTCATTATTAAACGGGTACCCCCCTACAACCCCAAGATATGTATTATACCTGAGTGAATACATGTATAAGTTAATTTTTACATATAAATAGTAGGTGAATTGACTCATAAAAATGACTTGTCACCGAATTTTTAGCGAACTAAAGGCAATGACCTACGAAAATTTGTCATTTCCAATTTCCAAATTCCCTAATATTCGTGAGTTTACAAAAAATTCGCCACTAAAATTTTCCCCGCTCTCAAACTATTCATTATTTTTGTGATTAAGATAAGGTCATTGGTATATAATAGTAGCTTTATCGCATATTTGGCCAGTAAATGCGCCATCTATTAACTTTGTTTATCCATTTCTCTAGCTTATCGATGTATAACTAAAACAAAATGGGGGATAATTGAAATCCTTGTTTGACCCCAATGTCACTTCCAAATCATTATGACATGCCTTCGCTTATTCTCGATTTTAGTCTTGTCCTGTTAACAAAGTTTGTGCACTGCCACTCTATAATCATTTGGGACCCCAAGTTCATCCTGCTCTAAAGTTTGCCTTTGAAAACATGTCAAATGTTTTTTTCAAGTCAACAAAGCGAACGTAAGCTTCTTGTACTTAAGTATCCCATACATTTTTCAATCAAATGTATAAGAATGATGGAATTGTTGATAATGGAATGTTTTGTTTTGAAACTATCCCATCCTTTTGCTCTTTTCCCCTCTTTCTCTATCCAACTACTAATGTTGTGAATGCTCCCGATAACTTTTCAAGTAAAGGATCGATCATGATGGTGTGATAGTTTGATGCATTGTTGATATCACCGCTTTTATAGAGCGAATGAAGAAGCTCGACTCCAATTTATCTAAAATCCTTCTTGAATGATACCATTAATTTTTTTGATGTGTGGTGTGAAAGCCTCTAAGCTCCATTTTATATATTTTGCTTATAACCCATTTATGTCTTGTGCTTTACCTTCAATTAATTTCTTTGTACTTAAGAAAAATCCCTAATAAAGAAGAGCTCAGTTCTTCTTTATCTTAATCTCGTTCATAAAATAATTATATATACTCTAATTATTGAATATGGGTAATATTATTCTCTATTTGATTTTTGTTGTGCCACTAATTCTTTCCAAAAACATTTGTGGTTGTGTTAGAGATTACTTCTTTCCCCCACGTGGTTCATATAACTTTCGTATACTTGAATAGAAAATTTTACTTGAAATTTGGTGCCATCAAACATTGGGTTCCCACTTCCCACATTCACGACTGACATGGATGCCCTTACGTTTATCTTTAATTTAAGCGACTATCTCATATCATGTTTCCCTTCCCTCGCCAGGTATTTGGAGCTATCCTCGAATTCTTTTAAATTTTATCAAACGCCCTAGTAACCTCGCCAATCACAATACGATGCCAGAAAGATTTGAATGGCAGAAAGATTTTTTTGCAAGATCTGCTGTTCTATAGGCTGTTTTTTCTGGTAGTCTGGGCGTTAAAAGTTTTTCAACTTCTTCCAAAGCATCCTGTAACAAAACATTACCATCTCATACAGATTTTCTCCGAAAAATCGTGTTCAAAATGATCAGAAGAATACTGAAACACAGGAAGTTACTAAATTCTTCAACATTTCGGCTGCATGATACAAAGGTTACAGTCTCAAAGTACAATATCAAATGTCCAAACTTGTCGCAAAATTTATGTTTCCAGATAAGACGGGCATCGTGTTTTCCCCGTGAAAAGGTGAGTTTCTGATGCAAACTGGCTTAATTTTATTTCTACTTGGAAATCTGAGCCAGCTTCTTCGAATCCAGTGCAAATATCTTTATTTGAAGATGATTTTTTATTTTCCCCCTCAAAATCGACGGAGATTTCGGCTGAAATACTTTTTTCAACAAGCTGATGCGTTGAAGTCCAGTTCAATTCTTTGGCCAGTGCCATTCTTACCTTAGTTTAATCAGTGGAGTCTTGTATTTCGCAAATTTCTTGAACTTAATTATGCACACTATTGAAAAATCTGTGTTATGGTTTGGCCGCAAAGAAAAAGTTTGGTAGAGTTTGTAATGGTTGGTGGGTCGGTGACTGGTTAGGATAAATTAATTTGCTGATCTTGTTCAAATAGGACTAAATTTGGTAATGACTTCCCATTGAATATACCTATTTTCTAAAATAACGCAAACCTTCGTATGGTCCTTTAGTGTGGATTTATACTTACAGGTAAAATCGTGCAAGTTTAGTTCCTTTGGAAAATGAGGATTTCTTTTACAAGTAAATTGACACATGCTCAATTCCTTCGGAGTGGTGTGTTCTATACCAATACAAATTAAACACCAATGTATGAACTATGACCCTCTGTTTGGTCTTTTGATGTGGATTTACATTTTTATGTAATTGATAAGTTCATGAACGACATGTTTGAGGAGCATATTTATTGAATGAATGAAATGGTTTTAATTACGTCCATGAGACCAGATGGTTAACGGGACCACCGAAAACTTCAACTCCTTAAAGATTTGCGGGTTTAGTGGTATCTTTTAGCAGGCTGCCCCTCCTCTTGCTGTTTTGAGTTAATATCTTCCCCAAACTTTTTATTTTACTTTTCTCAAATAGCTCTATCATGGAACCAACTCTTAAAATTTCCTCATACTTGCTCTGATGTCTGTGTACCTTGGACATTCAAAGATGAAATGCTCCTCTCATTTGACTGCCCCTGTTGAAAATAAAACACAAGTCCTCTCTTCCCGCGGTTCCTTAGGTGTTGTCCATCTTCCTGTCTCACATCTAAGCTTGTGGGAGCTAGTCCTTAGTTGAGCAATGATGATCTTTTCCCTCCATTTAATTTCAGCCCATATATATGCTTTTTCACAATGTTCATACGTCGGGTTGAACTCTGTAATATAGTGCTGACGCTTCCTACTTGTTTTCTTCCTCCACATCACTATTCTAAACTTTTCATTCACATAGTTTTTATGTCTTTGTTAAGATTTGGGCATTCATCTAGGCTGATATCCCATCTGTTCATCCATTTGTGGTTTTGCTTCATCCACGTGTTCTTTTGTCTGTGCAACTCTTCGCCTGTCTCAGCCCTAGGCCACTTGTCAGTCTTCATGTTTTCTATTTTTTAAAGTAACATATAAGCCTAGTCATAGTGGTTGCCTCTAGAGGGAAGGTACTATTTCAGCAAGGATAATTTCATAGGGAACTGTAGTCTTGATTCTGAAATTGTTTGTCATTGTCCACTTTTGGTTCTTTTTATTTGTCTCCATCAATGTTATAATAGTTGGAATTGGACTTCAAACCGGCCAAGGGTCTGACTGGAATCAGACCGCTTTAAAATTTATGAATTGGTTTACTAAAAAATAAATAAAATAGTACAATTTTAATGAAAACAATATATTTTAAAGATTCCAAACAACAAAGACAAAATATGTAAAGTTTGCTCATGTATATCCCATGTAAGGGTAAATATAGAAAAATGGCACCAAGTGCAATACATATCCGAAACAAAGTACACAAACAATGAGGCTCTAAATGACCTGTCGAGTCCAAAAAACAGTATGCTACAAGCTACTATATGTGTGATATCAATAATCAAATCATCAATCTTCCAACTTAGCACCACTGCTGAGAAGGGGATCCTTATCCTCATCAATGTCATCATGTTCCTCTGTCTCGGACTCGCGGAATCCTCGGGGACATCTGCAGTAGTTGTAGTAGCAAATAGAGGTGTGAGGCAAATAAAGGTGGGGTCTCTATATAACATAATTCTCGGGTTAGGGTTGAATAAAACCAACTAGAAAGTTGGATTTTAAAACACTAGTCTCCATTTTGAACTTGTCGTTCCACTAGCCCATACCTCACAACCATACAACACCACCAATGTGACAAGTAAGCCAAATAAGACCCTAGCGGTCTTCCAATCCCATAGCTCAACATTCCTGCACCTGTTTTGGAGCACATAAAGAGCTCTCCATCCTCCTTGTATTCTCTTCATCCTACAAGTATCCCGTTGAGCTTGCTGTGAAAATCGAGGCCAAGATACTTGTATTCTGACACCACTTCAAGAGACTCTCCTGTAAACTGAAAGTTGAGATGTTGTTTCTTCCTTTTCACTGAGAAAATCATAATTTTGGTTTTGCCAATGTTTACCTGCATCCCTGCTTCTTTACAAAAGAGCTCTAAAGAATGAAGGTGATCTCTTAAATCTTGGATTGTCTCTGCCATTAGAACTAAGTCATCTGCATATAGTAGGAGTTTCACTACATATTTGGCCAAGTGGACCCCTTTCCTCCAAATTTGTTTATCCACTCCTCTAGCTTGTCAATGTATTAAGATGCCATTGTTTTCCTTAGGTTGCAATTGCCAGATAGCAGCCATGATTTTGACCTCCTTAGAGTCATTTCCCTTGGCAAGCAGAATCATTTTAGTGCTCAAGACAGTCCCCTAACTCCAGGGGCCAATATACCCTGTGAAAGTAAAACTAGGGCTGTCATTTTGTGAATCTCAACTTTATGGGGTTGCCTCTCTTTTAATTGACATAGACATCCCAAGGATGCTGGATTTTCAGTGAAGTTATTTGTCACAAGACATGGGAATCAGAAGACCATTTTAAAGAGAATATTGCATTGCAGAGAGCTGAAAGAACTCGGGGTGGATTGTAATGTTCCTTTCTAGTCTTTGAGATATCATAAACACTGTGCAGGTCTGTGTCTCAACCGTCTTCCTGCTATACAACAATTTCCTAGTGTTCTAATGGACAGAACACTACTGATAAACTTATGCAGGAGAAGCAATGGTAACAGAATTTTAAACTATATCAAAAAATAAAAATGGAATATACACACCATACACAAGACTTTCACCTAGGAAATCCTTTTGGTAAAAAACCCAGTACAACAAACTTCAACCTTATTGTATTAACTCAACCGTTTACAATACAATTACAAATTTTAAGTTCTTGTTTAATGTTTACCCTAAATAATGTAATTTGAAGTTCTTGTTTACCCTAATGCATGTGCCAGTATTTGTAGGCACATTGGTAGGAAACTGTCAAAGCGGTATTACAATACTGTTGGTATAGAACCATGGGCCATGAAACCGCACATACAATACAATGGGTTTAAAACCACTTGCCAAGAAACTGCCCAAAACCGGACATAAAAAGATGATTGTTGACTGTTGTAAATGGTGCAAAGTACACAACACATATCCAACACAGTTGACTGCAAACCACATTCTGAAAAGGACAATGCTTTTAACTTAAAGATTGTGTATCTTTCACTTGTATCTATGTAACGAAGTTTTCTATAATTGAAATATGTGATGAACAATACCATAGGGCTCTAGCTTTAAACACAAACAATTTTTATGTTATTTTAATTTTGTGAAATGATCATTGTTCAGTCTATTTTACTTGGGACTCATTGCCTACGTATTATATTACGGGGTGCTGGCTCTTTCATTTTGATGAGATAATAAGGAATCAAACAGAAACCTACTCACTAAAAATCAAGGGCCTTAAAAATTTAGCCAGCACATATATATATTAATTGAGAAAATCTACAGAAGTCTTTTTCAATGAGGTCAGCTTATAACAAAATTCTCCTGTAATTCATGAAACCCAAAACTAATCTAATTATATCAGGACAGCATAAAGACAAAAGCTGACATGATGATACTTTCTGTTCAGGACTGCTTGACCTCATATAAACCCATCATGGCTTAAATATTCCAACGACATACTTGAATTAAGAGATCAAAAACCAAAAACAATGGACTCCGGACTCTATAATCTACTTGAGCCATCTGGACCAAATGTCCAATCAAACTTTCAGAGAAAATAGGGATGGCTTCAGTTCTGTGAAACTTCATCATCATAAAGTGTTGTTGCAATGAAATCAAGCCGGAGTTGACCAAACATCTAAGTTGCCATTGTTATCCCCAAATTTCTTGAAGTTAATAATGTAGATTGTTGAAAAATCTGTTTTATTGTTTGGCGTAAGGAAAAAGTTTGGTAGAGTTTGTAATGGTGGGTGGGTGGGTGACTGGTTGGGATAAAATAATTTGCTGATCTTGTTTAAATAGGACTAAATTTGGTAATGATATCCCTTTGTACATACCTATTTTCTAAAATAATGCAAACCTTTTTTGGTCCTTCAGTGTGGATTTATATTTACAGGTAAAATCAAGCAAATTTATTTCCTTTGGAAAATGAGGATTTATATAACAAGAAAATTGACACAAGCTCAATTTCTTTGGAGTGCCGTGTTCTACACTAATACAAGAAAAACCAATGTATGAGCCTCTGTTTGGTCTTTTGATGAGGATTTACATTTGCATGTAATTGATAAGCTCACGAATGACATGTTTGAGGAGTATTGAGATGCCACTGTTGTCCTTAGGTTGCAATTGCTGGGTAGCAGCCATGATATTTACCTCCTTGGAGTTATTTCCTTTGGAAAACAGAATCATTTTAATGCTCAACATAGTTCCCTGACTCCAGGGCCAATGTACCCTGCAAAAATAAAACTAGGGCCCAATCATTTTGTGAAGCTCAACTTTATGGGGTTCTCTCTTTTAATTGACCTAGACATCCCAAGGATGCTGGATTTTCAGTTAAGTTATTGTCATAAGACATGGGAATCAAAAGATTCTCTTAAAGAGAATAATGCATTACTGAGAGCTGAAAGAACTTGGGGTGGATTGTAATGTTCCTTTATAGTCTTTGAGATATCATAAACACCATGCAGTTCTGTGTCTCAACCTTCTTCCTGCTATAAGAAAATTTTCTTGTGTGTTAATGAAGAGAACAATGCTGATAAACTTATGCAGGAGAAGCAACGCTAACAGAATTTTAAACTATATTAAAAAATAAAAATGGAACACACACACACAATACACGAGATTTTCAACTAGAAAATCCTTTCAGTAAAAAAAGCGAGCACAGCAACCTTCTATCTTATTTACCAATATCCATGCATGAGTATTTGTAGGCACATTGGTAGGAAACTGTTAAAGTGGTGTTACAATACTGTATAGAACCACGGTCATGAAACCACGCATACAATACAATGTTTATAAAACCATGTGCCAAGAAACCGCCTATAACCGGAACCAAAAAGATGATTGTTGACTGGTGTAAATTGTCCAAAGCATAGTAGGAAAACTCGCCAAAACCAAAAACTCGCCAGACCCCCAAAAAACAATATTCGCCAATACTGGAATACTCTAAGAACCTAAAAATACTCAAATTTCTTTAAAAAACATAAATTTTAAGCAACACATAGCTACAAAATGTATTAAATGAGCCCATAAAATGTTGGAGAAGTGTTTTCTATTAGATTTGAATACAAATACAATACAAAATCGCATCATCATGCGAATACGACAACCGGCTGATACTAGTCCCCACACTCGGCTGCGTCTCCACGCTCCTCCTAAAGGCTGCGAATCGCTCGATCATGGAACTAGATGATGGTGCTTTGGTGGCTCCTGTGTTGAGATCACCTCCAAAGATGTCATCCAAATATCTCCTCGAGTCCTCAAGTTAGTGCTTCTCCCTCCATAGCCTCCCTCTCAAAAGAAGCAATCTCGTCAACGTAGGGTTTTCCTCTTCTTGCCCGTCCACTCACGGTTGGATCTATCTCATCCAAATCAATGAGTTCCACATGTCGCCTCAACTTTTTTGAAGCGACAATGCTTTATATTGCACTTAAAAGTCGTTGAGCCTTTTTTGAGTCATTTTTCGCTTCTACCTATTAGTCCGAGCACGGAGAATACTTCTATAATTTTGAAATGTGTGATGAAAGCTACCCATATTTTTAATTACTAATGGGCTCCAAAGCTCAGATTCTTTAAGATACACAAACAAATTTTCCCATGTTAAAAATGGATTTTGTGAAAATAAGAAAATATTTTATCACTTTGGACTCATATGCACTTTAGATTATATTAAACGGAGCCACGAATGAAAGTTATGGCACATGCAAGTTTTTGCTGCTACATCTTCCCCCTTTCCAAAAATGGCAAATTTTTTTCTCTTGTGTTTTCTTTCACCAAAAATCCAAAAAAGGAAAGAAATGCTGTCTTTGGCGAAAATGTTTGCTACTTGTTTTTTTCTCTACTTGTGTTTTCTTCACCAAAATCCAAAAAAGGAAAGAAATGCTGTCTTTAAGTTTTTGATGAGATGATAAGGTTTTTTTTTGCATAAACAGGGATCTACCCGCATAATTTTTGGCGAAAAATGAAACTCGGCCTTAAAATTCCATCTATGGTCCAAAGTATACAACAAGTATCCAACATAGTTGACTGCAAATCACATTCGAGAATGCTTTTAACTTAAAGATTGTCTATCTTTCACTTGTAAGGTGGAGTTTTCTATAATTGAAATTGTGATGAACAATACCATAGGGCTCCAGCTTTAAATACACAAACAAATTTTCTATGTTATTTTAATTTTGTGAAACCCATAATTTTATTTTAAATCGCCTATATATTATATTATCTGGCTCTTTTATTTTGATGAGATGATAGCACCCGCTAAAAATGAAGGGCAAAATTTAGCTGGCAAAGATACATGAAATTCTCTACAGAAGTCTGGTGGTCAGGACTGCCTAGAAACCTCTAAAATAATTATATCAGGACAGCATAAAGACAAAATGCTGGCATCATGATACTTGCTGTTCAGGACTCCTAGACCTCATATAAACCCATCATGGCTGAAATATTCAACGACATACTTCAATTCAGAGATTAAAAAACCAAAGACAATGGACTCCAGAGTCCAGACTCGATAATCTACTTGAGTCATCTGGACCAAATGTCCAACCAAACTTTCAGGGAAAATATGGCCTGGCTTCAAATCTTTGAAACTTCATCATCATCAAGTATTGCTGCAACGAAATCAAACCGTAGTTGACCAAACATCTAAGTTGCCATATTCATCCAGAATTGGCTCCAAGCAGGAAGTTGAGAAACTGAGTTTGTTCCCTGGCAGGTAGATAATCCAGTTAGGCAAAGGAATCTCCAACAAGTTCTTCATTAGTGCCTTAGCTCTTTGAACTGAATATTGGCCCATGCTTATGCTCCTAATTGATGCTACCTTCCCTAGACCTGCACATTCATCAACACCCCCAACACCTTTGCTGGCAGCGGATGGGCTTTCCACAGGGAAACCAGTCTCTGAAGCCAGTATTGTATTCTTAACATAGACCACATGAACCAGCTCCAGGATCGCTTCCAACCAACATCAAAATCCTCTCTACATCCTAACTGCGCCCATTACTTAGTAATCCACGTCAAAATTCTCACCAGCTCTGCATCCTTTTGGGATTTATAGGAACTGCCTGCAATTGTGGTCTCACTTCTCCCATCAAAGCCCTAAGTCTTCATATTTCCAATGCACCATTTGCCTTTCTTTCGTCTTATAACATCTAGTAACACATGGTGGGGTAGGGGCTGCTGTGAGATTTACCATCTCCTCCCACCATCCTTCACACAAGAGAGCTCACTCAGTTTGACAGTCAGACCACCTATTTGACTCAGCCAGACAATATATGATGATTTCCATGGAGGTTTATTTACTAACAAACAAACTAGTCAGATTATCTATGTGAGCCCTCACCGTTCCCTTTGTTTCTTCTTCACAGAAAATCTGATGATTTCCCTAGGATAGACATGAGGGACAGAGGCTGCCTGAATTCTTTTAAAGGCCCTATAATTTATTTAGCAGATTGAATACTATCCTTCCTCTCAATAATACAACGATCCCTCAACCAGAATTCTCTTGATGAAATTCACGATGGTCAGGAGGAAGATTAACATATATTTCTGATGTCCGAATTGGAGAGCGTACCTCTGAATGAATGATTGATGACTGTCACCCTGGGTTAAGCTGCCTGCATGCTCTCCACCTTGAATTTTCCTAACCTTTGGCACCATTCTAACTGAGTCTGGAATTCGACACGAGGATCTAAAATAAAGCTTTGAATTGGGGAGGGGATGGGGAGAGAGAGGGGGAGAGAAAGGGAGGGAGAGGGGGAGAGAGAGTGAGAGCAAAGGAGAGGGAGAGGGAGAGAGGGGGAGAGAGAGGAGAGGAGAGGGAGAGAGGGAGATGGAGGAAGAGAGAGGGAGCTAGGGGAGGGAGGGAGCGAGTGCCGGAGTTGAAGCCTGCCTTCATCTGTCAATCAAGAGCGAGATAAAATTCTCCCTCATGAAAATCATATGAATTATGGAGTGAGGGAGGGAGAAAGAGGGAGACAACTAGGGGAGGGAAAGTGGGGGAGAGAGTGAGGGGTCAAGGGAGGTAGGGAGGGAAGGGAGGGGGGGGAGGAAGGGGAGAGGGAGACAAAGAGGGGGAGATAGAGAGGGGGAGAGGGAGAAGGAGAGGGAGAGGGAGAGGGCGGTTGAGGGAGAGGGAGGGGGAGAGGGAGGGAGCTAGGGAGGGAGGGAGAGAGAGAGCGAGGGAGGAATGAGGGGTTGAGGGTGGGAGGATGGAGGGAAGGAGGGAAGGAGGGAGTTGAAGCTTGCCTTCATTTGTCAATCAAGTATGAGATAAAATTCTCCTACATATGAAAATCATATGAATTATGGAGAGAGACGGAGAGGGAGAGAGAGGGAGGGAGGGAGACAGGTGAGTGGGGAGTTGGTGAGAGGTCGAGGGAAAGAGCGAGGGAAGGAGGTAGGCAGGGGAGGAAGAGGGGGTGGGAGGAAGGGAGTTGAAGCCTACCCTCATTTGTCAATCAAGTGTGAGATAAATTCTTCCTCGTGAAAATCATATGAATTATGGAGAGAGAGGGAGAGGGAGAGGGAGAGAGGGAGGTAGTTAGGGAGGGAAGGAGAGAGAGCGAGTTGGGGAGGGAGTAAAGGGTCGAGGAGGGAGGGAGCGAGGCGGAAGAGGAGGCCGAGAGGGAGGGGAGGGAGGGAGAGAGTTGAAGCCTGCCTTCATGTGTCAATCAAGTGAGATAAACTTCTCCCTCATATGAAAATCATATGAATTATTAGTGACGGGGATGCAGGAGATTATTTACCTCATATTAACGATTAGCCTTTAGGGGATAGGCTAGAAAGTAAGGGAGTGCATGACTTGGTGTGCAGCAAGACCAAGAAGTCATAAACAATTCAAATCCTCAATCCCATCACCCATCACGAGTTCCCTTTCACGGAGGCCCATAGATACTGCATAATTCGCTAGGTGATTGGGCGGAAAGTTAGCTTCTTTAAGCCGATGTCTGAAAAATGGGTCAAACAAGTTGGGCAATATCCTATAGGATTCTTCCAAAGTATACTTTTAAGTCGCTTATTGGTGAGACTTTTCTTCTTCACAGTCTTGATGGTCAAGAGCGATTCACCTTCAACTTCCCACATTTATTAGATTTTTCTACAAGGCTAACTTACGACCCTTAACTAAGGCCATAGGTCTAGGTTCCTTATTGGCTTCCCTAGACATATATATGGCATATGCTTCCAATGGATTACACTGATGATCGTGGATGTGAGATCACCTGCATGTGCACATTCTGGATAGTATTTTAAGGCCCATCAAAATTTATCTTAGACCAATACTTAGTTGGGAGAATCCACCGGGTTGCTCAACGTCTCTTCTTGAGTATGTTAGCCCACTTTATCCAGGAAGGGATGCTATCTCTGTTTTGTTCATTTTTTTGCATACTTTCTTGTATTTCCGTTTCTTCAAATTTGTAATTTGCTAATTACAGCTGTTCTTCTTGATTAATGGCTTCTCTCTTTAGCTTCTACAATGAGATAACATGTTTTTAGCCACATCTGAATGCTATTTTAATTCCCATTGACCTACTTTGGTCAATTTTGGACATTAATATAATTTCTTTCTTTTAGCAAACATCAGTTGATGTTGGATTCCAATCTTGCAAGCACGTTCTTGTCCAGCTTTTATTTCTTGTTCAACTTTGCAATCAAACAGTCTATTATGATCACCTTATTTTACAATTTCCCTTTACCTTTCATTTTGTCATTGGACATTGCTTCTGATATTATCATCTGCATAGTTGAGCTGTGCTGTGAAAATCGCCTATCAATATTTGTAAAAATGTCATCTTTATGACAGGTTGCGAAGAATATTATGTTTTTTCCAAAAAATGCAAAAACATTTTATCATTTAACCTTTTTGCCAATTTTTTTCTGTTGTCTTTGACTCTTTCGTTTATTTTTCCTAGATTTATTGAATTTTTTCCAATTACATTTTTATATTATCTTTCCATTATTCTTTCATGATATGTCATTGACACATGCCAATTGCTATTCAGCCTGTGAGATGTTTCTCAGCAGTTGATGTTTAATAGCAATTTCTTTGATGGGTTGAATTGATTGTGTTTAATCTCTAACCGTGTTTGTTTTTGGTCTGATAAATGTTTGCCATTATATTTTTTGTGCAGTTTGAGTGTTCATATACGATTCAAAAGAGTTTCCTTTCAAGTCAAGCTCATGGAAATAGTGTGGAACCTGTGGGAGGAATAGTTGAAGTTCCATTGGCACAAACAGGTGAGGGGATTGCAGAATGTGAGCTTCTCAAGTGGTTCGTGCAAGAGGTGAGTATATATAGAGCATTTTCCTCATCCAAAACAACTTGAAATCTTAGATTTTTATATCAAAGTTTCAGTTTTTTTTTGGAGACAGCAACTATGAAATATGCCCATTATTTCAAAAATTCAATTTGCATATGAAATAATCTCAAAATGTTTACAATTGGGCATAGGATTTAATACGAGGTTCACTTGTTGCTATATTGTAATAGTGCTTCAAGTGAAATTATGTATGTAAGTATTGTTACAAGTCAAGCAACTGATGAAAATAGTCATCAAGACCAAAACTTGATTTAAGTAAATGAGGACCTAAGGAAAATAATCTTTAGAGCCACTCCTAGATTTACATTGATGGGAAAGTAATTTTTAAACATGATGACGAATTACAAGAAGTCAAAGTAGCTGAAATGGGTTAGTAATTGTTTGAAAAACATTTATTGAAGGAACCCAACAAGATGGGTGCTTCTAAAATTTCTTGCCCCTTTTTTTGGACTCGTGGCCGGACCTTGCTTTTCCGCAAATGGGAGAACTCACTGTCACTATCATCTCCTAACATCAAAGAATAAATCTTGAATTTATAAGAGTCTTTGGTCTTGTATGTCTTGTTCCATGCTACAGATTTGTGATTCCATTGGTCTTCAGGAAGTTAGCAATTATTTCTGGTCCAATGAAGATGAGATCAAACTTGTAGATGGCCTAAATGACATCTCAGGTGATGTTAGATATCTATTGTGGTATATCTCTAGTTAGTCTGAGCACATCTTCATCCAGAGATGAAAAGCAGAATAATGGAGTTCAGGTGTCAAATATTAAGATGTCCATTCCAAGTGATTTTATTTTTCAAATATGCTCTATGGATCTCCTCACTAATAGTGTTATCAATGTGAATCTTCTCTGAGGTTGGGCATGCGTAGAAAAGGCAGCGGGAGAAGGTCTCTATATGTCTAGGTCCAGAGTGTGAATATGACCAGTAGATTTGGCTATCAGCAATTATCAAGCTCCCATCTTGCTTTATGGAAGATTGGAGATCTAACTATATATATATTTTTGTATGCAATGTGATGGAGCCTATGAAGTGTAGCAGAATTAACTAAAGTGGGTTACATCTTCATCTAGACATGGAAACTGAAATAATGGAGTCGGGTGTCAAATATTAAGGTCTCCAGTTCAAGTGATTCTGAAATATGCTCTATGGATCTCCTCACTAATACTGTTATTAATGTGAAATTTTATATGTGGGGCTTGAGTAGGAAAGTTAGTGGGAGAAGGTCTCTCTATGTCTAGGCCAGAGTATGAATATGACCAGTCGATTTGGCATATCAGCTATCAAGCCCTCAGCTTGCTTTATGGAAGATTGGAGATCTAAATACAGATATTTGTTTGTCTGCAATGCGGAGCCTAGGAAGCATAGCAATATTAACTTAAGTGATGTACTTAGCTTATCTTCTTTGCACACCTAATTTCGTCAGTCAACATATTCTTTTTCAGATATATTGTTATAACTGTATTGCTACATGACATAAATTTTTGGCTCAACTTATATCTAAAAGATACCAAAATAGAGTCTATGATTGTACCTTAGTTTTGCAGATCTTGTTATTAATTTGTAGAAAGTGATTTTGACTAATGCATGCAACTTCAGACCTTGTTAGAGCTTGCGATATATAATTTTGTGATTTTGTTTTTGCAGGGAGACAGAGTGGATGAGTTTCAACCACTGTGTGAAGTCCAAAGTGATAAAGCAACTATTGAAATTACAAGTCGTTTCCAGGGTAAAGTCTCAAGAGTGAGATTTACTCCTGGAGAAATCATAAAGGTACAAAACTTGTGACTGTGTTATGCCAGGATAATTTAGTGACCACCTATTTTGAATTTTAGTTTAGGCGATCATTGCATATGACAGTTCTGATCCTTTGTCATGCATACATTTTTATTTAAGTGACTTCGTCTGCTTCACAACATGCGTTGGCATCTCTTTCCAGTTGTATTTAACAACCAAATTTTGGTATGTGCAGGGATGTTAAAATGTGCTTTTATCATGGTTAGTGGTGATAATTTTATTACTTTTCAAGAATATGTCAAACCAAAAATATATAACAAGTCACAATGATAGAAAACCTCAGAAGACATGAGTGCGTCTGTGACAAGATACATATGCAATTCATAAGTTAGTTTTTTTAAATTGATTATAGCAACAACGTTGAATATAGATAGGAAAGAATTCGATAAAGTAGTCTTCTCCAGAATGACAACATACTTAAGGATATTTAATAGATTATACAAAGCAGCCTTTTTAAAAGCCTTATTATAGCTAATGGTTCTGATCCTTTTTTGGCAGATCTCTCATTTTGTGTGATCCATCAAGTAAAATTTGAGAAAAAAGAAAAACTATATTCCACTGATAACCAAAGTAGATCAATGGGTCTGTAATTATATCTTCATGCAATAATAGCAAGGAGAGTTGTGGACTTATATTGCCTACTTAGGATTCTCAAAGTTAATAGTACAGTATACATCAATGTGTATACTACATCGATCTATATAGATGTAAACACAATTCTATACTAGTACACAATAACATCCACATATAATAATACAAATACTTCTACATACAATAATAGTAGGACACAATAACTTCCCCACACCGAGAGGACCTCCTTCCTTACACTAGCGAGCGATTTCTCTTCCTTCTTCAAGCTGGAGCAAATACTCCATTCTACCATACATATAGCCTTATCTTGTCTTTTATAACCAAGAGGTTGTGATATCCCCTTCCCATTTGAAGACCTTTGGCCTATTTTGTCAACCCGACAGCCAAAGGAAAAATATAAGGGTGACTTAAGTTATATTTAATTATTATAAAGTGCCATTAATAAAAGAAAAAAATATATAGAGCACTTATAATAATTTATATGACTTAATAATTATTAAATCTAGGATGGAAAAGGCTCAAATATAAATTGTTATCCATCCTAGGTGAAAAGGTGACTTGCCTTAGAAAGGGGAATGAGAACATAGAAAGGATAAATGCCCATTTTACTATGTATTTCCCCTAGAAAAATGCGACTTGCATTAGGAGAGAAAAAGTTGTTGGGAAAAACATTTAATATGGGAAAATATTAAATGCTTGCATAGGGAAAATCCTTGTGAACTAATTGGATATTGTAGAGGTTGTTTTGGGTCTCTTCTTCCTTTATAAGGAGAAGTCGACTTGAGGGGAAGATATTGCATAACCATTTGATATTTTCTGATTTGTGTCTTAAGCTTGTAGCTTTTGTGTATATGCTTGGATTTTTTACCTTGTGGAGTGAAATCCTACAGGAACCCTAGCTTCGGTGGTGAGAGATCCATCCCTAGCTAGCAAGGCATTCTTCGGTAGTGAAATATCTACCCTAGCTTGTCATTATTGGAGTTGATTCGGGCTGATTTGTTTGGGAATCAAAACAACTTGTTTTCTTAATTTTTGGAGCTGATTTGATGCCCTAAATGTGCTTTGGGCGACCTACTTTTTAGGGCAAAATTAGGTTTTTGTGTTTGCTTTGTGCGAAAACTAATTTTGGAATATTATTCTTCATATTTTTGTGGCCCAAGATCCAAAGTTTCAGCTCATTTGGACTTCTCTAGCAAAAGATATGAATTTTTGAAGTTATGTTGCAGATAGGGTTTTTAAATAATTTATTGCAGCCTTGTTTACATCTGAAATCTGCAATTTTATACATATTTGGGCTTTATAAATTAGTGGTACTAGATTTGAGTGGAAAGATATAAATTTAGAGGCTGATTGGTGTGGGTTTTCCACTTAACCCAAGTCGCAATTTCTTTATTTAATTCAGATCTGCGTGATACTTGTTTGGTATTTTGTCTACAAGTTGCATTTAAAGTTGGGATTGCCTAAAATCCGTTTAGGGATAAAATAATGTCCATTGGGGACATTACTAATGGTATCGTGCTATTGTTCCTCCGGCTGTGTGGGTTAAATATAGTAGTTTGGAAAGATCTCAATATGGTTTTATGAAGGAAATGTTCACCAACATGGTGAAACAACAGAAGTTACTAACCTTTATTTGAGACTCACTCACTCAGACTTGAATCAAAGTAGATATGGGGACAATAAGGAAAATGGTGAGAACAGTGATAAAGGGCGGCCAATAGAGGTGATTGATGAGGATTCTTGTTGGAGGAAATATCAATCTTTGAGTAAGGGTTTCAGAGATAATATGCCATTTCTAGATTATTGCATGATGAAGATTGGTAGCAAGCCCAAGCGAGGTCATCATATGTCGGTACCTGAATTACAAAAGAACTCATTTGAAGAAGAAGAAGCTTCTAGAGAAAAAGGTATGATTTCCATTGAGAAAAATAATTGCATTAGTGAAACTTTGCTTGTTAGAGAAATTATTCCAGCTCAAGAGAAGAAATTTGTATATGCAAGCAAGGAGGATGTAATGGAAACTCTAAAAAGGTGTGAGGAATGGAATAGTAGAGCTAGAGCTGCTAGATTGATAGCCGCTCAAGCAAGACAACACCTACAAGAGTTCAAGGAAAAGATGTGGGCAAATGATGCAAGGAAGTCTACACCCACGAAAAAAGTCTTTATAGAGCAACTTGCACATGAGGAGGAGCCTCACATGGACACTTGTGTGAAATTGCAGCCTGCTGTAATTTCCAAACCAAAGAACTTTTGATCAACTTTCAGATACTTTCAACGGCACTCACTCGAACACAACAATGTTGGGGGCAACTCAACATATGTCTATCTTGAACACACGGAGGACATTGATGGCATTGAAAGGTATGAAGAGCATAATAATGTGTCTTATTTATTGTTGTCTATTCCAATTTATATCTATCATGAAATACATGGTATGGTAGATGATGAAGTCTTCATTATGGAGTTTGTTGAACCATTGCTGCATTACTATGTGTATATGAGCATGTTGTGGATGATATATGGTGGCAAGTTTTAAGTCACTTAACGGTATAGGGGCATGGATGGTAAAACACTTCGGTGTCCCCAGTTTCATCCCGAAATCTGCGACTACTCTATCCGAAAAAATTCGTACTTTTAAAATAATGGGTCATTTTGTGTTTTTATTGCATGAAAGTTCTTGTATTGTGTCAAGATATTCCCAAAGAGCCATATTAGCCTTTTTCGCCAAATACCCAGATGCCCAAAATTGTTATATTCTGTCGTCGGGATTTGTCTATGGAAAATTTGTATTTAATTATTTTGAGCCCCGTTTGAGGCAATTTGCGCTCTGTTTTAACCCTGTTGTGATCGAACATATCATTATTCCTATATACTAGAAGGGTTTTAAATAGGAATAAGTTTTGGGCTTTATTTGTGACTTTTGACAATTTTTCGTGTTTTTGTGTTTTCCTGTTTCGTTTTCTGTGAAATTTCCCTAGATCAATTCCTTTGTCAGGTTAGCCCGATTCTTGGCCTGTAGTATTTGGAGATCACATACGCACATTGTACCAGAAGGAAGTCGCCGTCGGAGGTCGGGTTCACTGGGAAAAGGCGAAGTCGTGCATTAAAAAGCCCCTACGGGGTTGGGTGCATTTTCGGAAAACAAAGGATTTAAGTGGATCATGGGAAAAATAGAAGTAGCAGTCAGGTGGGATTTTATTGCCTGCATTGCAGGGTATTATTTTCCATGATGGAAAAGTCACTTAAGTTGCAGTGGGAAAATTAGAGGTAACAGCGGGGGAAATTTATTGCTTGCCTTGTAGGGTAAAAATTCCCATGCTGAAATAAAAGAAAAGTGACTTAAGTGAAATCATGGATTTTATTGCTGCCGCCACGCAGGTAAATAATCCCATTGTCAAAGTCAAATCACTTAAGTGGATCATGGGATTTTCGGGGCTGCTTACTTGCAAGGTAAAAATTTCTATTGCCATGTGTTTTTAAAAATACAATTCTATTATGCTAAAAGTGCGACCCCTTTAGGGAGAACATGACAGCCTTTAAAGTGATTATTTTAATTAATTCTTCTTCTAAAAAAGGCGCCCAAGCATGGAAGAAAGTCAACAAAGCCAAGGGGAATAAATCAATTGCAAATAGATTATCTAAAATTAAATAAATTAATTTATTTAATGGCTGCCCCCTTCATGACAAAAAGTGCGCCCCTTTTGGTATATATTTAATGCTTTTTGAAGCATTAATTGATTAAATTAAATTCTATTTTCAGTGGCTATGGTCAAAGCACACTGTGAAGCTTAAGTGAAGTGAAGAGTGGATGATTAAATTGATTAAATTTAATTTAATGGATGGTTGTCCTTAATCATGCAATTTTAGCACATCAGTTAAAGAGAAAAACATGATTTTTAATTAATTAATTGCCAGGAATAGGAAGGGCAATTATTAATTATAGAATTATGAGGGTTATATAAGCATGGGCTGCCATAAGGGTGAATTAATTAATTCACAGGTGAAGAAGTGCAGCCCAGAGGAAAAGTGCGCCCCATATTGAAGAGGATTTTGCTTAAAAGAAGATCAAATCAAGGCTAAAAGCTTCCAATTTTGGCACATACATTGAAGGAGGTTGATTTGTGTTTGCATAATTGTTTGCATAGGTGATATAGGTGCTCAGGTGAAGTTGGAAAAATTCATGCTCTCTTTGCATGCAATTAAAACATCAATTTTTGGGGCAGCAGGCTTGAAAAGTGCAAATTTTTATAATTAAAATTCACTATTCATGCTCCGGTGGCCATCTTTGTCTGAATTAATCGCAGGGATTCATTACAGGTGCTTTACAAAAGAAAAGGAGCTCTAATCAATGGCCAATCCATTGAATATATCCTCAGAATCTGAAGAATTATTCAGATCTGCATTAGTTTTGAAGAAATCCAACAAAGTAAGAAGAAAAAAAAGAATTATTCAAACAAAGATAGACAAAGCCATGGCAAAGAGGGACGAAAAAGAAAGCACAACGGAGTCATGCATCACTTCTAAATTTGTAGACATAGGAGACACAGATCTAGGTCCGGAACCTCTTTCCGAATTGATTGATAGATCCAGAGCAGGAAAGACTTCACTCATGCGTGCGGTTAAAAGCAGTGGAATTATTCGAGTCAGCTGCGTTTTCCATACACAACCCAGTTGCCAGAGTTTGTTATGGAGTGCGCTAGATCTTACCATCCTTCATCCAGATCAGTGCGAGATGCTACGGGAAAACAATAATTCGATTGGACGTAAAGTTCATCAATTATTGTTTGAAGATTCCGGTGCGAAAGGTGGTGACTTCCATTAGCCTTCAGGATGCCGGCAGTAGGTGGGATAAGCATAGAGTTGACTGCGTGAGCATAATGAACAACAGATACATGAAGAAGCCCAGATCTCCTTCTAAGTTCCCAAGAACTCTTCCGCGGTCCAATTTGGTGCAGGAGGTCGATGATATTGTCAAATTGTTATGCAGGATTAATGGCGAGGCGAATGCTTACACTTTCCGTACATGGATGTATGCTTTCATCAGGACCATTGAAATCAACAAGATTGATTCCATAATCAATTGGTCGGAAATCATTAGTGACAACATTGGTGAGCAACTCTAGAATGTGAAGTGTACTTTCAGCTTCAAATGACTTCCTTTTTGGTATACGCTGCTGACTTCACAAGGCATCTTCTCCAAGCTGGATAGATGTGGCGTTCTTTCTAATGACCCCATTTTCGAGTGCTACCCACAGCTTACTGTACCTGCGTGCGAGAAAGATTTCAAAGTGGTCAATGATGGATTCTTCTATGATTTCATTTGCGAGCTGACAGGACCTAAAGGCTAATAGAGTAAGCAAAGGAATGGGGAAGCCGTATCCAAGATTGGCAGTCTATTCATTCAGTTTGTAGATTTCACCTACCTCAGGGTTACTGGCTTTTTTGGAGAACCGGTTAAGTTGCCTAGATATCCGAATGATAGATTGATCACCATGGAGCTGGAAAGCAGACAACTTGTGGAGTTACACGACCTTCATTCAAACGGCACAAGTCTACGGGCTTCTTCCCAATCACTGTGGGACATTATAGCTACTAGAGCATTCATAGAGCTCGAGGGATGGAGACGCAGATGTTATCCGAGTATGAGCAAGAATTCTTCCCGGCATGGTTGAACTTCGATCCATATGGAGTAGCCAGGAAGACGATCTCCCAGGAGTACGCACATGTGCCTTCATTAGAAGATTTCTGGATGAAGTGCAAAAGTGAGTACGAGGTTAGAAAGAGAGATTTCAGCAAGCTATTAAGCATAGCAAGTGTTCGACTTTGGACGAGCATGGATACTGCGGATCTTAAAGATGATGGGAATGTGTTACTCGACATTTACCAAAGAAATGGGAGGAGATAGAGCCGTACTTCAGGATAATGTAGGAGGCTGCCATACAATTGAAGAAAGGTCTGGCGTTGTTTTGGTGAATACTTCAAACTGGTTGCTGATGAAAGGATATTGCCTTGATGAAGCATTGATGAATCAAGTCACGGGCAACTTTGGTGCAGGGGATTCCCTTAAGAGGAAGCTCGAAGGAGAAAGCAGCAGAAGGCCCGAGAAGTTGGAAGTACATAGAAGATCTCAATCAAAGGAGACGATCATTTCCACGGCCATGACTTTAGTTGTAGCTTCTCCAAAGATCCGATTTCACCGATTGTTGCACCTCAGTAGGATACTTCCATGCCTCCATTGAATCCGGCGACATTCATCTTCTCTCCTCAACCACTCCGTTCAACACCTGTTCCAAGAGACGTTGAGGCTGCAGATGGCGGAGTTCGAAAGAGCTTTGTCCTTAGATGATTCGAAGATGGCAGCCATGACATTGTGGCCCTTTCTGATGGAGAGGAAACGGAGCGGGAGATAGTGGTGCACTCAACGACTTGTCATTCTCCGAGAAGTAACTTCTCGGAATGGTTGGCTTCACAGTTAGTTCTAGAAGCGAGAGTGGAGATGAACTTGGAAGAACACGACTTGCAGCTACTTGAGTCTAGGTGGAAAAGACAGAAGGCCTAAAGTTGCTAAGGTAACTTCAAGGTTGATCATCGAAGAGTCGGGGCAGAAGTTTGCTGAGATGTCAATTTCGGCAGAAGGAAAGGAGGATGAGCTCACGGCGAGAAGATGTAACAAAGAACAAAGTACCCCTCGGTCAAGCCACCATGAAGGATTGATCAGAATACACACAAACATTGATAGATGCTCTATTCCTTAGGCTTGACAGTGAAAAGGCGGAGAAAGACGAGCTTCAAAAGCAAGTATCTCAATTATGCGAGATCATAGCCAAGGTTGCTAAACTTTCCATTCAACCCATTTCGAGCGGTGAGTGATCATCTTATGCGGGAGATGGAGGATGGCAATCAGTGAAAGCTATTGACGAATGGAAGAATCGATTATTCGTCGAAGCTTCATGTGCAACTTGAGAGTTGCACACCCGCTGAAGGTTATGAATGATGCAAAGAATCAGTCAAGGCAACCGGTGACGAGCATAATAGACATGAACACAATTCTTTGAGAGTAACTCGAGTACTTTGGTAGAAATCAACAAGCTAATCTTGGGAGATGTATTGGTTGCAGAGCAAATTGTACTGGATGGATCGATTGAGAAGGGGAAGCAGGCGAAAGTTTGCGGTATTTTTCCATTTGGAGATCTGCGAGTTTTGCAAAAAGAGGATGCAGCACTTGAGAGTAGGACATCATTCTTACCAGACAGTATCATTTCTTTCACTGAGGAGGACGTGGTTGGAGATGTTACTTAATACGTGCGGATTGTTTCGACCAAGGTGCCTAATTCCCTGGAAGGGTCTCTTCTGATGGTACAAAAGAGAATTGATAAAGTTACTAAACCTTTCACGATGGATTCCATTAGCAAACTGGTGACACTGTAGGCAGATATTGTGAGGTTCGAGCCGAGCCTGGAAGATGTGGAAGTGTGCATCAAGGTGTTGAATGAAGGATTGCTGCAGTTTAGTATAGAAAAGGAAGCGGTGGCTAAAATAGATGGGAAGATGTTGAATCACATTGTCAAGTCAAGTATATCCAATATCGAACAAAAAGAAGACTTAAATGTTACAACTGGCTTGACTTCTTCTTCTTCTATTTTTCACGTTCCTGGATGAAATTGTAAGACTTCAAAGTTATTGGTTTTGAAACCATTACTTAAAGTCATGTGGAACAATTCTATTAGTTAAGTGATACATGTGTCACTTAAGGAGAAGTTAGTGGAGGATGATTGCCAAATGTCATCTTTACTTGTTTGTGTTTCAGTTCAGTTAGATTTCCCATTTGTACTTTCCCTCCTACATTCTATAAGTAGGAGAAGAACCTCCGGGTTAATGATCAGAATTTGTAAGCAACAACCTTGTGTTCCAGACTTTGTGCTGAAACCCTTGAGAGCCACTTGAAGCAAAGGAATATACAGGAGCAGATTTTCGGAGAACTTTGTGTCACAGTGTATTGTGTTTCTTGCTTTTTTATCTTAGATCTTTTAATAGACTTTGTGTTATTTCAGATCTAGATTTAGAGTTATCTTTGCTTAGAATTCTGTGTTTATATCTATTGGTTTCTTCTATGTGCATACAATCAACTCTGCTATCTATTGATTGGGATGCACATCTTCCCCATTTCTTCTTTGTGTTTATATAATTCCCTTTCCCTTCCTCTATAAATATTTCCTTTCTTTAAAACAACTACTTATTTGCTCCAAAATCGTGTTCAGTTATGGTTCATGAAACGAGTAGTTAAAGTAAAACCCCATTTAGATATTAGCATACTTTAATTGACAAATCTGACACGGGAGCCTCACCGGTAAATGAGGGAGATTTATCTTATGACTGCCTAGGTTTTGTGCTATGCAGAAAATTTAGCCAACAACTTCAACATGTTTTGTCTCTTGTGCATGGCTCTTGGACAAAACAAAGATGCAATTTCTTGAGGGCAAACAATTTTGGGAAGGGAGGATTGTGATATCCCCTTCCCATTCGAAGACCTTTGGCCTATTTTGTCAACCCGATGGCCAAAGGAAAAATATAAGGGTGACTTAAGTTATATTTAATTATTATAAAGTGTCATTAATAAAAGAAAAAATATAGAGCACTTATAATAATTTATATGACTTAATAATTATTAAATCTAGGATGGAAAAAGCTCAAATATAAATTGTTATCCATCTTAGGTGAAAAGGTGACTTGCCTTATGAAAGGGAATGGGAACATAGAAAGGATAAATGCCATTTTACTATGTATTTCCCCTAGAAAAATGCGACTTGCATTAGGAGAGAAAAAGTTGTTGGGAAAAACATTTAATATGGGAAAATATTAAATGCTTGCATAGGGAAAATCCTTGTGAACTAATTGGATATTGTAGAGGTTGTTTTGGGTCTCTTCTTCCTTTATAAAGAGAAGTTGACTTGAGGGGAAGATATTGCTTAACCATTTGATATTTTCTGATTGTGTCTTAAGCTTGTAGCTTTTGCATATATGCTTGGATTTTTTTTACCTTGTGGAGTGAAATCCTACAAGAACCCTAGCTTCGGTGGTGAGAGATCCATCCCTAGCTAGCAAGGCATTCTTCAGTAGTGAAAGATCTACCCTAGCTTGTCATTATTGGAGTTGATTCAGGGCTGATTTGTTTGGGAATCAAAGTAACTTGTTTTCTTAATTTTTGGAGCTGATTTGATGCCCTAAATGTGTTGGGCGACCTACTTTTTAGGGCAAAATTAGGGTTTTGTGTTTGTTGTGTGAAAACTAATTTTGGAATATTATTCTTCATATTTTTGTGGCCCAAGATCCAAAGTTTCAGCTCATTTGGACTTCTCTAGCAAAAGATATGAATTTTTGAAGTTATGTTGCAGACAGGGTTTTTAAATAATTTATTGCAGCCTTGTTTACATCTGAAATCTGCAATTTTATACATATTTGGGCTTTATAAATTAGTGGTACTAGATTTGAGTGGAAAGATATAAATTTAGAGGCTGATTGGTGTGGGTTTTCCACTTAACCCAAGTCGCAATTTCCTTATTTAATTCAGATCTGCGTGATACTTGTTTGGTATTTTGTCTACAAGTTGCATTTAAAGTTGGGATTGCCTAAAATCCGTTTAGGGGTAAAATAATGTCCATTGGGACATTACTAATGGTATCAGTGCTATTGTTCCTCCAGCCTGTGTGGGTTAAATATAGTAGTTTGGAAAGATCTCAATATGGTTTTATGAAGGAAATGTTCACCAACATGGTGAAACAACAGGAAGTTACTAACCTTTATTTGAGACAGCTCACTCAGAATTTGAATCAAAGTAGATATGGGGACAATAAGGAAAATGGTGAGAACAATGATAAAGGGCGGCCAATAGAGGTGATTGATGAGGATTCTTGTTGGAGGAAATATCAATCTTTGAGTAAGGGTTTCAGAGATAATATGCCATTTTTAGATTATTGCATGATGAAGATTGGTAACAAGCCCAAGCGAGGTCATCATTTGTCGGTACCTGAATTACAAAAGAACTCATTTGAAGAAGAAGAAACTTCTAGAGAAAAAGGTATGATTTCCATTGAGAAAAATAATTGCATTAGTGAAACTTTGCTTGTTAGAGAAACTATTCCAGCTCAAGAGAAGAAATTTGTATATGCAAGCAAGGAGGATGTAATGGAAACTCTAAAAAGGTGTGAGGAATGGAATAGTAGAGCTAGAGCTGCTAGATTGATAGCCGCTCAAGCAAGACAACACCTACAAGAGTTCAAGGAAAAGATGTGGGCAAATGATGCAAGGAAGTCTACACCCACGAAAAAAAGTCTTTATAGAGCAACTTGCACATGAGGAGCCTCACATGGACACTTGTGTGAAATTGCAGCCTGCTGTAATTTCCAAACCAACAACTTTTGATCAACTTTCAGATACTTTCAACGGGCACTCAGGCAACAATGTTGGGGGCAGCTCAACATATGTCTATCTTGAACACACGGACATTGATGGCATTGAAAGGTATGAAGAGCATAATAATGTGTCTTATTTATTGTTGCCTATTCCAATTTATTTCCATCATGAGATACATGGTATGGTAGATGATGAAGTCTTCATTATGGAGTTTGTTGAACCATTGCTCCAACTATGTGTATATGAGCATCTTGTGGATGATATATGGTGGCAAGTTTTAGCTCACTTAACAGGTACAGGGGCTCGGATGGTAGAACACTTCAACATGTTTTGTCTCTTGTGCATGGCTCTTGGACAAAACAAAGATGCAATTGCTTGAGGGCAAGCAATTTTGGGAAGGGAGGATTGTAATATCCCCTTCCCATTCGAAGACCTTTGGCCTATTTTGTCAACCCGACGGCCAAAGGAAAAATATAAGGGTGACTTAAGTTATATTTAATTATTATAAAGTGCCATTAATAAAAGAAAAAAATATATAGAGCACTTATAATAATTTATATGACTTAATAATTATTAAATCTAGGATGGAAAAGGCTCAAATATAAATTGTTATCCATCCTAGGTGAAAAGGTGACTTGCCTTAGAAAAAGGAATGGAAACATAGAAAGGATAAATGCCCATTTTACTATGTATTTCCCCTAGAAAAATGCGACTTGCATTAGGAGAGAAAAAGTTGTTGGGAAAAACATTTAATATGGGAAAATATTAAATGCTTGCATAGGGAAAATCCTTGTGAACTAATTGGATATTGTAGAGGTTGTTTTGGGTCTCTTCTTCCTTTATAAGGAGAAGTCGACTTGAGGGGAAGATATTGCATAACCATTTGATATTTTCTGATTTGTGTCTTAAGCTTGTAGCTTTTGCATATACGCTTGGATTTCTTTAGCTTGTGGAGTGAAATCCTGCAGGAACCCTAGCTTCGGTGGTGAGAGATCCATCCCTAGCTAGCAGGGCATTCTTCGGTAGTGAAAGATCTACCCTAGCTTGTCATTATTGGAGTTGATTCAGGGCTGATTTGTTTGGGAATCAAAGCAACTTGTTTTCTTAATTTTTGGAGCTGATTTGATGCCCTAAATGTGCTGGGCGACCTACTTTTTAGGGCAAAATTAGGGTTTTGTGTTTGCTTGTGCGAAAACTAATTTTGGAATATTATTCTTCATATTTTTGTGGCCCAAGATCCAAAGTTTCAGCTCATTTGGACTTCTCTAGCAAAAGATATGAATTTTTGAAGTTATGTTGCAGACAAGGTTTTTAAATAATTTATTGCAGCCTTGTTTATATTTGAAATCTGCAATTTTATACATATTTGGGCTTTATAAATTAGTGGTACTAGATTTGAGTGGAAAGATATAAATTTAGAGGCTGATTGGTGTGGGTTTTCCACTTAACCCAAGTCGCATTTCCTTATTTAATTCAGATCTGCGTGATACTTGTTTGGTATTTTGTCTACAAGTTGCATTTAAAGTTGGGATTGCCATTGGGGACATTACTAATAGTCCAAGCTGGAGCAAATACTCCATTCTACCCGGAGCGATTTCTCTTCCTTCTTCAAGCTGGAGCAAATACTCCATTCTACCGTACATATAGCCTTATCTTGTCTTTTATAACCAAGAGGTATAATCTTCTAATACTTGTCTTCCTAATCATTATAGTATAACATAATAATATTTTAGTCCTGAAAATCCATTAAGCATCCTTATTTGCTCCTTTATTTGAACCTTGGTAGGATTAGGTAAGCTCAAGTGCATCACAGCTTATACTGTGAAATGCAGTTTATCCGATTGTCTAATGAATCTTGAAGTATGTATTATGTCATTAGCTGCCATTGATCAAATAATATTTTATTGATTTTACATCTACCCCAGCTCCCAGAAATCAATAAAGCGTTTCCATTTAATCCTTTATTTCAACATTGGTAGGATTAGGTAAGCTCAAAGTGCTTGTGGCTTATACTGTGAAATGTAGTTTATCTGATTGTCAAATGAATCTTGAAGTATGCATTGTGTCATCAGCTGCAATTGATCAAAAAGTAGTTAGAGCCGTGACTTGAAATTGAAGTCAACTATGACATATGATTTTGTTGTCTGTGCGAAGTCACATTGGAGATCATAAACATTTGATGGGAAATGTGAATACCTTATTTGAAACATTACAGTATGGTCTGCAAATGCAGTGTAGAGAACTTTTTCTGAAGCAAATTTCATCTATCCCGATGATTCTGGTCCTGTAACGTTCCACCTTGGTGGGTGACCATAAAAACACGTCTTAATTTTATTTTTACGTACATTAATAAAAGACGGACTCCATAATCATTCTTCATCCATGGAAGGGAAAACGATACTCCCATTTTCCTAGACCTACTTAATCATACATTCACATTAACAGGTCTATGAACGACAATATTGGCCTACATATATACCAAGATCATTTTGTCTAAATAAACCATAATGAGTTCCACATTAACTTGCATAATTTACTTCTAAATGAAATAGGTGTAATAAATGTACAATCTTTAGGTATTAATTTCAGTGAGTTCCCGTTTATTTAGTCATCCATTAACAAATAAAGCATTTCATTTAACTCTAAGCAAATAAATCCGTAATTCTTACTTCAATACCACCATACATAAAAATCACGCATAATTTGAGTGTTGATTTTATTAATTAAGTTCATTAATTCATTCCTTTGCCTATCTATTCCATCATACCAATTAATGCGAATCCATCACACTAATTACATGGAGAGGTGTTCCTACAGTGGCAGGCAAGGAGTGTAATGGCGTGCATTGATTGAAAAAACTCATTATTTGCCAACTAATATTTGATTGTTAAAATAATATATTTTTAATGCCGACTCAATGTTTAATACATAAAATTAAATATATGATTATATATTTATACACGCAAATGTAATTTATTTTAATAGTGTGAAAGATAATTAGTGCAGAATAAATAATAAGCGAGTAAGTGTGAAGATATTACTGTGAAAAGGAAATTCACGGTAAGTAACTATTTAAATTTTTATTGGAAGATAATTACCGCGGGATAAATAATAAGTGTGAATAAGTGTGAAAATATTAGTGGGAAGGAAATTCATGGTAAGTAACTATATCAGTTTTTATTGGAAGATCATTAGTGCTGGATAAATAATAAGTGTGAATAAGTTTGAAAATATTACTGTGAAGGAAATAAATTTACAATTGGTAAGTCTAATAATTTACATGTATTTATAAAATATATAAAAATACTTAGGTTAGTGTTTATTTTTAGATGTATTTTTACTTTTAGGTTAGTTTTATTTTAGTTTTTACTTTTAGATGTATTTTTAAAAAACATATAAATATTATATTTAATTTAGTTGTTACTTTTAGATAAAACATATAAATATATTTTTTATATTTGTAATTAAAGTTTAATAAATCTATATTTAAAAACTAGCATAGATATCTTAAATACATCTATCTAAAAGACATCGAGAGATATCAATCTCGAGGTGCCTATCTAATTTATGTGAGAATTCCAATATAGGCACCTTGAGATTGATATCTCTCGGTGTTTTTTAGATATATGTATTTAAGATATCTATGCTAGTTTTTAACTTCATGAATTAATTTCGTTTGCTAGTGCTTTACTATAATAGATTCAACATCCATAAATATAAATACATTCTATTAGTTACTGCTTACTTAACCATTAATGACTACGATCTAAGGTTTTCACCATTTAGACACGAGCTACTTAAGAAAGCCATCTTTCGTATATAATACAAACATAGAATCTTTTAATAGTTTATACAACGTAACCATCAACTATAAATTAACAAGGTTTATAAATTCAATTCTTGTAACATTTACATAAATTTCAATAGCATTACAATGATACAATTTTACCAGGTTATCAATCACCTCTTGTACTAACACACCCTCCTCCTAAATACTCTTTTCTCATCTGTCAATTATACAACAAAACATCTCTACCCTTGAGCTATAAAAAGGGAGAAATTATGTTTAGAACTCAAACAACACAAGAATCCCGGATGTCCCATACCACCCATTCACCAAAATGTTACACGGGTTCTGGACCTAGTAGTTGTTATCCTATAAAAGAAAAACAAGGCCACTAATAACAGGACAAAAGCAACACAACCTTCTTAGGTACCCCATTCTACCTAAGGTGATCATTTACCCTAAGGTCCTACTTCTAGTTTGCCGTCACACACAAGGGAAGAAAATGTCCACAATAATCTCCCTTACATTCTTATCTAGTTTTTACGAGTTTCTTGTTTCCTCAACAATTCATATAAGATATAAACGATATAAAACAAGAAAAATCAACTAAGCTTGTCCTTCTGTCATGATGTGCTTGTAAGCAAATTATATTGTATTACCCATAGATAAATTCACCTAATTTTCAACTAGTTTTGATTCCACGTAAGTTATAATAACTGTGTCTAATGTTTTACTACTCCAAGAGCTATGTTTGGATTAGGTACCACATAGATCCCATTATTTGGTAGTTGGAACCGTGTAACTCATGTTATCGTATCTTCAGGCTACTACCTCTTCATGTAACATCCATATTCTAATAAATACATTTTTAACAATCAGATTGTACCTTATATGCTTACAAGAGTTTTTATGCACCTGGAGTTGGGCGCTGAGCTAAGTCCTTCTCTTGCTTGACTGCTTCCTGATCTCAGTCTTGGCGCCTTATTCCTTCTCATAATTCCTGTTGGATATTTCTTTCTCCTTAAACCTGCGTGCCCACCTCCATACCATTCTTTGATCTCTCCCTTCTACTTCGCAGTTTTTTCTCAGAGATTTTGGCTCTCTGTTTTGTGTTTCTCCCAGCCCCTCAGCATTCTTTTTCTTTTCTTTTTATATTTAATTTCCCCCTGACACCATGTGTTCTGTCCTTGATTAGGTAGAAGGAATAAACAAAATTTTCTTATTTTTACTCTGCGCTTATGTTATACATGCTCTCTTCCACTTATATATTTATCCTGCTCAATTACTTTCCCCTCCTGATTGCCTTTTCCTTTCTTTGAAATAAAAAGAAATATCTATCTAATTGCTGTGCGTTTTCTTCCTTTAAACCCTCTCTGGACGTCCCTCTTCCTGATCTCTGCTGTGCGCTTTATTCTTTTCCCCCTAATCTCCTCCCCTGTGCGTTTCCACACGTTTACTCTTCTACCTGCTCTCTTCCAGTTTTGGACTATTAATTCCTCCTTAACTTCCACTCTCTTCGCCAGCTGTTCCACTTGTTCATTCTCCCAAAACTCCTTCGTAAAAATTTCTCCCTGTTTTGTTTTTCTATTCTCCTGAGTGGGTGTGGAGTTTAACTCCAGATTTATGCTTGATCAATGCTTAAATTTTCATGCAAATTCCTTCACCTCAAAGTCTCAAAATATTTATATTTCCTCATGCATGGTTTAAGTTTAAAACTCCTTTATGCAAATTTTTCTTATTTCCTTTTGTTAAGCCGCCGTTACATTTTATTTTATTTATTTATTTATTTTCTTTCCTTAATCAATGCCACGTTGAACTCTCCATCCTTGGCACCATTCACATTGTAAATATATTTCTGCTTGAAAAATAAAGCACTAACATAATTATAAACATACTTATTATCATTTAATGATAACATACCATTCTCCTAATATCACAAGTGACTTTGCGCTTCTCTTGGCGAGAGCTCGCGTTATGATTGAGTTGTCGCAAAGCAACCTACTGATCTTGTCACACAACGCGACTCAAAAGAAACAAGACAAAAATACTAAAAAGGGTTCTATTGACCAACTTACGGTTTGACCCAGTTTCGAGCACTATCATACACATGTAACTTTCTCTCACGATACCCATTACTGCATCTTTTCTTCTCTCCCCGATGATACTCTTTCTCATTTCCCCAGAACGCCTGCTTGCACATGCACAAACAACAATACCCGGTGCATTCTATGTCCAAAATAATAAATCAACTTTTTATAAATCAGAAACGACATGTTATTATTAATAAAAGAGTCCATAACTGTAATTCAACATTTAATAACCATCTAACAATTATTTAATTACTGAAAATAAATGTTTTCATCCAAAACATATCTAATCTTCAATCAACAATTATTGCTAATCAATATATCAAAATAATAAATGATTTTTCAGCATGTGACATCCTTCCCCTCTAAGAGGAAGCATCGTCCGATGATTATTAATACTATAAAAACAAAGCAACTAATGAAATAAATGTGGGTATGCATTGTGGACTTCTTCATAGTCCTCCTAGGTAGTGCTCTCTTATTGGTCGATTATTGCTTGAGACCCACTTGTGGACCTCCCGTGCACTCTCTTTTGAAGAGACTTCCATGTTTTGTAAGTGAAGCTTGTAAACCTCAAGCACCCATAGGGGCTCGACTAGAAGAACTCCTGGATCCTCTACATGTAGATATTTCCAATCAATAACATGAGACATATCAAAATGATATCTTTTCAATAAAGACACATGAAAAACATTGTGCAACCGGGATAGAGTTGGAGGTAATGCAAGTCTATATGCCACTAGGTTGACCACTTCGAGAACATCGAATGACCCAACATAGTGAGGTGCTAGTTTGGAAGACTTTCCAAACTTGATTGAACTCTTCTTTGGTCTAACTCTTAGAAAAACCTTATCACCCCTACGAACTCTCTAGGAGTCTGTTTTCTATCCGCATAACTTTTCTGCCTGTTTGCCCTCAAATAAGTGTTGCCTAATCAATTTTACCTCTCCTCCATGTCCCTAAGCATGTTAGGGCCTATAACCACCCTATCTTCAACACGATCCCAACTGATAGGTGTTCGACATTTTCTTCCATATAGAGCCTCAAAAGGGGCCATACCCAATGTCGAATGGTGTGAGTTGTTATAAGCAAACTCAACCAATGGCAAGTAATCTTCCCATTTGTATTGTTGATCCATACAATACATCCTGAGCATGTCTTTCTAAACCTAGTTCACCCTTTTTTGTTTGACCATCTGTCTCTGGGTGATAAGTAGTACTAAAATTCAATTTGGTTCCTAAGGCAGAGTGTAAGGTTTGCCAAAACCTTGACGTCATATGGGTATCTCTATCAAAGATAATCTTCTCTGGCACTCCATGCAACCGAAAAATCTCTTGAACAAACCTCTTTGCTAAGATTAGCGAATCATCTTTCAAATTCCTCGAAATGAAATGGGCTACTTTGGTGAGTTTATCCACAACCACCAATATAACGTCATGTTTGTTCTTGGACATTGGAAGTCCTTGAACAAAATCCATACTTATGACTTGCCATTTCCATTTGGGAGGTTCATGTGGGTATAACAACCCTGCTGGATGCACGTGTTCAACTTTCACTACGACACTCCAAACATCTAGAAACAAAATTTGCAACATCCTTTTTAATTCCCGACCAAAAATACAACTTTGAGATCAGCCAACATCTTCATCACTCCAGGGTGACCTAAATAAGGAGCATTGTGTGCCTCCTCCAATACTATGGTCCTCAATCCATCGAGGTCAGGTACATATATTCTGTTGTGGAAATGAAGAAGTCCATCTCTATCAAATTGATAACCCTCATATCTACGATCATGGCTATCAATCTCCAATGCAGATTTGACCTTCCCATAAAAAGTATTTGAAGATAGCTTACTCAAAATCTGTTGTTTGAAAGTGGTCCTCATCGAGGCCATGGCCACAATGTGTTGTCTTCTACTAAGGGCATCCACAACCTGATTTTCCTTTCCCTTAATATAACTTATATCAAAATCATATTCACTCAAAAATTCTAACCAACGTTCAATTCAAATTAGGTTGAGTGAAGATATATTGCAATCTTGAATGATCTGTTTTTGAGCACAAAAGGCTTACCCAAAAGGTAATGCCTCCACATCTATAAAGCATGTACTATAGTTGCAAGTTCAAGATCATGTGGGGCATAATTCAACTCCCCTTGCCTAATCTTTTGTGACTCATAAGCCACTACCTGATTATCCTGCATTAAAACTCCTCCAAAACCTTCACCTGATGCATCTGTGACCAATGAACTCTCCATTAGGATCTGCAACTTTCAAAATTGGTGCAGTAGTCAACTTTTCCTTTAGGAGTTGAAAGGCTTTTTCACATTTTTCTATCCATAAAAACTTCTTCCCTTTCTTTTGCAATGAGGTAATAGGACTGCCAATTCTAGAGAATCCCTCAACAAATTTCCTGTAATATCCCTAGCAAGTCCCATAAAACTATGTACCTCGTGTACATTTTTAGGTGCTGGCCATTCCATGATTGCCTTTATCTTGGTTGGATCAACTACAATTCCATCTGCTGATATCACATGACCCAAATAATGCACTTTTCTTTGGAAGAAAGTACATTTCGACAACTTGGCATATAGCTTATGTTGTCTCAACCTTTTTAGTAAAATTAGTAAAATGATGAATGTGCTCTCTTTTGTTCGTGAGTAAATCAATATATCATCCAGAAAAACTAGCACAAACCCATCTAGATAATCTTTAAACACATTATTCATTAAATTCATGAAGGCTATTTTGGTGCGTTCGTGAGTCCAAAAGGAAGAACAATGAACTCATAATGGCCATACCTTGTTCGAAAAGCCATCTTAGGTATGTCACTTTCCTTGATTCTCAACTGATGGTACCTAGATCTCAAATCAATCTTAGAAAACTACTGTAGCTCCTTGCATTTGATCAAATAGATCATCAATGTGTGGTAAAGGGTACCTATTCTTAATTGTTTCCTTATTCAACATTTTGTAATCAATGCAAAGCCTAAGGGTTCCATCCTTTTTTTCATAAAAATAATCGGTGCTCCCCATGGCGAGACACTAGGATCAATCCCTTAGATAATAGCTCTTGCAACTACGCTTTTAATTCAAATAACTCTGTTGTGGTCATTTGATAAGGCACTTTTGATTTATGTTATGATTCTGGAATTAAGTCTATAGAGAAATCAAATTCCCTATGAGGAAGCTTTGGTAATTCTTCTGGAAAATATCACTAAAATCTCAAAGAAAAGGGTAGTCCTCTAATGTAGGTTCTCTTTCCTCACCCACATCATCAATATGAATTGCATACATCATAAGACCCTTCCTTCGTGCCTTCTTCAACTGCATGGCTGAGATTTGTCTTAACTTAGTGGCCTTCTGAATCCTTGTGAAACTTTGATGCTCACCATTATTGTCTTGGCATGTCATAGTTTTTGCATAACAATCCACCTTAGCATGATGTTGACATAACCAATTCACCCTAGAATGACATCATAGGATCCCAAGGGTGCAACATATAAGTTCACCTCAGTTGTGAAACCCGGTAGCTCTAATTCAACTGCGAATAGACATTGCTCTACTCTCTTTTCCATCCGATTGCCATATTGTACTGACCAAGTTTTATCCATATAACTAGCATGCCTAGAGATTTTACTTAAAATTTCCGGTGCAACAAAACATTCAATAGCTCCAGTGTCAATTAGAATAGAAACAAAAACACCAAAAAGTTTACCTGGCACTTCTACTGGAGTGGTTTGAAAATCAGCTTGGCGATTGTCAATCCGTAACATGAATGTGTTGTTGACACTTGAGATTATGAAGGAGGTCCTCTAGTAGTGTTTTGGGGACAATTGATGGCATAATGATCCCTCCGCACTTATAACATCCTGTGACTGGCCCTTTCCTCTGCGGAAACTTCTCTCTGCACTCCTATATTTTGACCATTGCCACCCGTTCCCACCTGATTGGTTCCTTCGATTATTTTCTGGCTTGGGTGAATTACCAAACTTATTTGGGTTTTCCAAGTATTACCATTTTTGTTTCCTCCATTCTTTTTGAACTTGTTAAAGTTCTTCTTGAATGGTCTTGTTGATTGCTGATCTGGTCCAGCCATTGGAGCCTTAGAATCCTTTTTGGAAACATAAATTAACCGTAACTTTTTCTCCTACTTCATTGCTTTTTTTTGAAAGCCTCATCCATAGTGTTTAGCCCATGAACATCCACTTTGGTCCAATACGAGAGCTCAACCCCATAATAAACTTGCGGATTCAGAACCGCTCATCCTTTTGGTACTGGGGCACATATTTGAGAAGTTTAATGAACTTCTCCCAATATTGAGTGACTGATTAGATCTCCTTGGATTAGATTATGAAATTCGTCCACTTTCTTATCAAAATATAGTTGTGGCAACCATCTTTGTTTGAAAAGAGTCACAAATAACTCCCAAGTGGTGTTCTCAACACTCAAATTTTGTTTAGCCTTTTTGTTGTTCCACCAAGTGGATGCTTCACTTGTCAATTGATATGTGGCCATACTACCTTTGTTTCCTCTGAGAAGTTTTGAATCTCGAAATACTTATCCATTTCAATAAGCCATGCCTCAGCTCCATCTCCTAATACTATCCTTGAGTACTTAGGTGGAACAATCCTCTTAAGGTCCTTATCCAGTTTTGTTTCAAACCTAGCCCTCTTAGGCACCTATTTAGTAGTACGATCATAAGCATTTTTCATGACTTGCTCATTTTGCTCATCACCTTGTTTGGCCTCATTTCTCTGATCATTCCCAAGAATGGGTTCCTCATCTGAAGCCTTTTCAAGTGCAACTAGCTTTGTCTCGGTGTCGATCAATAAGTCAAGAATTTGATCCAAGCTTTCTTGTTGCTGCCTTGCAGCTTCTTCATCGACATTAGGAATTTCGCTCATGTTAATGGCCTTGTTAGCGTCGCCACTTCTGATGTTCCCCTTGTTCTTGCCATTTCAAATCCTAGCGAATCACAAGAAAAGTAAATTACAACCTTGGAAAACGTAGTGAACACATGTAAGGTCGTAGTGTTGAACCTAAACTCTGATACCAAGATGTAACCTTCCCCCTTTGGTTTATGACCATAAAATCACGTCTTAATTTTTATTTTTTTGACATATATTAATAAAAATAGGACTCCATAATCACCCTTCATCCAAGGAAGGGAAAATGATACTCCCATTTCCTAGACTCACTTAATCATACATTCACATTAAGAGGCATATAAATGACAATATTGGCCTACATATATACCAAGATCATTTTGTCTAAATAAACCATAATGAGTTCCACATTAACTTGCATAAATTACTTATAAATGAAATAGGTGTAATAAACGTACAATCTTTAGGTATTAATTTCTGTTAATTCCCGTTTATTTAATCATCCATTAACAAATAAAGCATTTCATTTAACTCTAAGCAAGTGAATCCATAATTCTTATTTCAATACCACCATATAAAAAATCAAACATAATTTGAGTGTTGATTTTATATATTCAAGTTCATTAATTTATTCCTTTGCCTATCTATTTTCATCATACCAAATAATGCAAATCCATCACATTAATTTTAACTATCATGAATTAACTCCTTTTGCTAGTGCTCTACTATAATAGATTCAACATCCATACAATATAAATACGTTCTATTAGTTATTGCTTATTCAACCATTAATGACTATGATCTAAGGTTTTCACCATTTAGACACAAACTACTTAAGAAACCATCTTTCATATATAATACAAACATAGAATCTTTTAATAGTTTATACAACGTAAACATCAACTATCAATTAACAAGGTTTATAAATTCCATTCTCGTAACATTTACATAAATCTCAATAGTATTACAATGATACATTTTTACCCACAATTTTACCCTCAAACACCATTTCACAAGCCGTAGAGATCCGATTTATTGTCCAACTACAATGAGAGAAAGAGCATCATTAAAGCACTTTACCTCCAACCACGAGCCATACGGATCCTTGCACACCTCTCAAAATTTGAGAGTGGCCCTACCCTTCACAAGAAGGAAGATGTGGTAATCAATGAGGAAAGATAGATTCTCATGTGTAAGTAGTCACCCGATCAACTGGTAGACATCAACGGGGTAGGAATAATATACATCCTAAAATCATAAGGTCTTATGATTTTGCTTTTGGCCAAAAGTCTACGGATATCAGTAGGTACCCACCTAGTCCCTGAAATCCATGACAATGCTAGAGCATGAATAATCAAAAGTGATAATTCAAGAGGGTAGCCTATGTGTCAATCCACAACCTACCCTGTGTCCCCTCTTAACATTCATCTTGTGTGATTCTATGCACCAGGTTATCAATGACCTCTTGTACTATCTCACCCCCTCCTAAATACTCTTTTCTCATCTGTCAATTATACAACAAAACATCTCTATCCTTGAGCTATAAAAAGGGAGAAATTATGTTTAGAACTCAAACAACACAAGGATCCCGGATGTCCCATACCACCCGTTCACCAAAATGTTACATGGGTTCTGGACCTAGTTGCTATCCTATAAAAGAAAAACAAGGCCACCAATAACAAGACAAAAGCAACGAAACCTTCTTAGGTACCCCATTATACCTAAGGTGATCACTTACCCTAACGCCCTACTTCTGGTTTGCTGTCACACAAAAGGGATGAAAGTGTCTGCAATAATCTCCCGTACATTGTTATCCAGTTTTAACGAGTTTCTGTTTCCTTGACAATTCATATAAGATATAAACAATATAAAACAAGAAAAATCAACTAAGCTTATCCTTCCGTCACGATGTGCTTGCAAGCAAATTATATCGTATTACCCATAGATAAATTCACCTGTTTTTTCAACTAGTTTTGATTCCACGTAAGTTATAACTATGTCTAATGTTTAACTACACCGAGAGCTGTGTTTCAATTAGGTACCACATAGATCCCATTGTTTGGGTTTCTTGTTTCCTCAACAATTCATATAAGATGTAAACAATATAAAACAAGAAAAATCAACTATGCTTGTCCTTCTGTCATGATGTGCTTGCAAGCAAATTATATCGTATTACCCATAGATAAATTCACCTGATTTTTCAAGTAGTTTTGATTCTACGTAAGTTATAATAACTGTGTCAAATGTTTAACTACATTGAGAGCTATGTTTGGATTAGGTACCATATAGATCCCATTATTTGGTAGTTGGAACCGTGTAACTCATGTTATCGTATCTTCATACTACTACCTCTTTGTATAACATCCATATTCATTTAGAATAATAACATAATATCAATCCGCCATTCTCATCCTTGTATATTTTTTTACATGTTTTCCTTGTATTTCATTTTAGTTTATAACACTTTATAAGGTTAAATTCTGTTCTGGCGTAGTTTTCGGACTCTTCCTTTCTGATTAGATTCCCTATGTTCTTAAGCAACCTACGTGTTTGTCGTTCTCAGTGATTTATAGGAAGAATTGCACTAAATTCTAATTGGGATCCCATTATTTGACTAGCTTATCTATTTTAGATTTTCAAACCACTGGGAATTTAATTGCAAAATTTCAGCTCTCTCTTCCTTGCACTTTGCCTACCAGGTTGCATGGCAGTACAAAAATAAAGTTTATGATAATATTCCACATATCCCACATGTTTTAGCATTCTAATAAACATATTTTTAACAATCAGATCCTACCTTACATGCGTTCAAGAATTTTTATGCACCTAGAGTGATACTAGAGTTGGGTGCTGAACTAAATCCTTCTCTTGCTTGACCGCTTTTCGATCCTAGTCCTGGCGCCTTATTCCTTTTCGTAATTCCTGTAGGATATTTCTTTCTCCTTAAACCTGCTCGCCCACCTCTATACCATTCTTTGATCTCTCCCTTCTACTTCGCAGTTTTCTCTCAGAGATTCCGGCTCTCTGTTTTGTGTTTCTCCCAGCCCTCAGCGTCCTCTTTCTTTTTCTATTTTCTTTTTATATTTAATTTCCCCCTGACACCATGCGTTCTGTCCTTGATTAGGTAGAAGGAATAAACAAAATTTTCTTATTTTTCCTGTGCGCGTATCTTATTCATGCTCTCTTCCACTCTTATATATTTCTCCTGCTCAATTACTTTCCCCTCCTGATTGCCTTTTCCTTTCTTTGAAATAAAAAAAATATCTATCTAATTGCTATGCGTTTTCTTCCCGTTAACCCTCTCTTGATGTCCCTCTTCCTGATCTCTGTTGTGCATTTTATTCTTTTCCTCCAATCTCCTCCCTATGCGTTTTCACAGGTCTACTCTTCTGCCTACTCTCTCCCAGTTTTGGACTATTTATTCCTCCTTAACTTCCACTCTCTTTGCCAACTGTTCCACTTGTTCATTCTCCCAAAAGTCCTTAATACAATTTTTCCCTTTTTTCTTCTATTATCCCGTGTGGGTGTGGAATTTAACTCTAGATTTATGCTTGATCAATGCTTAAATTTTCATCCTCCAAAGAAAGGCATGCCAAATCCCAAGGACGAAGTCGGTGGGAGACAAATCACTAATGGCCGTAGTGACAAATCAACCATTGAGAAAAAGTAGATTTTGGGGAAGTTACTAATTATGAAGCATTTATGGTTGATTCGTTGATTTATGACTTGGAGAGGAAATATGAGGAGTTAGAAAAAGCGGAAATACAAGCTGGCACCACCTTTAATTCTGTTGCTACCAAGGTGGTGAGTCCCCTCCCCAAGATTGTTGACGACAAAGGATTCACTGTTTACATCGAGAATCTAGGGAAGGTGGACATCTTTGTCCCAAAAGAAGGCGATGATGGATGGACAAGTGTAAAGAAGAAAGCTCCGCATTTGGTTCATCTCGCCACGACCCGAAGTTGGGGCATTAGTCGTGATTCATTCTCTTGGCTAACTCGGTTCTTAACGGTTTTTGTTGGTTTTAGGCCATTCTGTTTTAGTCTTTGTTCTACAGTCGTTTTGCGGTTGTTTGTTGTGTTTTGGGTTGGGCAACCTATGTTGTGATGACGCATGCATTCTTTAAAGTTGTTTTGGGCTTTTGTGGCGGCTTTGTCCACCGCCTTTGTGCTTCAAATGTCCTTACGAGCTTCTAGGCCTTTTTCTGTGTGTATTCTTCACGTCGTATCCGGCTTTTGAGCCTCTCTCTTTTTCTCGGGGTATGGTCCCCTTCAAAACCATTCTTGGGATGGTACCTCCCAAAAAACCATTTACCATTAATAAAAAAATGCTTAAATTTTCATGCAAATTCCCTCAACTCAAAGTCTCAAAATATTTATATTTCCCGCGCTTGGTTTAAGTTTCAAACTCCTTATTTATGCAAATTTTTCCTTATTTTCTTTTCTTAAGCCATTCATTACTTTTTATTTTATTTATTTTCTTTCCTTAATCAACACCACGTTGAACTCTCTATCCTTGGCACCATTCACATTGTAAATATATTTTTCGCTGACAAATAAAGCACTAACGTAATTATAAACGTACTTATTATCATTTAATGATAACATACCGTTCTCCTAATATCATAAGTGACTTTTGCTCTTCTCGTGGCGACAACTCGCATCATGATTGAGTTGTTTAGAAAGCAACTACCGATCTTGTCACACAACAACGTGACTCAAAAGAAACAAGACAAAAATACTAAAAAGGGTTCGATTGACCAACTTATGGTTTGATCCAAAGAGTTCGAGCACTATCATACACATGGAACTTTGTCTCATGATAACCATTACTTTGTTAGTGTATGTTATTATTTATCCTTTTATTTGTTTATTAGGATAATTCTTGCACTCGGGTTATCCCTACACTTGTTGGGTTAGCTTGCTTAGGTGTACTAGTTATGTGGAGTCAGTGTAATAATTGTGTTGACTTAGCTTACCAGTTATGTGGAGTTAACTTGCTAGTCTTGTGGAGTTAACTACTAGTATCAGTTAGTGGGAGTTCTTCACCACTGATCTAGATAGTAGTTACACTTCCTCCTCCTATATGTACATTCGATTATTGAGTTAATTGAATGACATTATGATGGATTTCCATATATGATATTTTAGCTCTTTGTTTGTAAATCTTTTTGTAAGGTTATTCTGGTGAATTCCTTTTAACTTATTAAATGTGATGTGCTATTATCATATGAGATCTTCACGGCTTGGAACAATCTTCTTATCGTTCCTTTCATGGTATCAAAGCGATATATGATGTAGACATCCATTTATCCTGTACCTTTTGGATGCATTCTTTTACCCTTTGGACATTTACTTTTTGAATGTAGTCTTTTATCCACTAGACACAAATCTATACCTTCTGGGTGCATTCTTTTATCCTTTGGTCATAGACGTGTACCCTCTAGATGCAGTGCTTTACCCTCTGGATGTGTACCTTCTAGATGTAGTCTTTTATCCACTTTGGACACGGATCTATACTTTCTAGGTGCTTTCTTTTATCCTTTGGTCACGATGTGTAACCTCCGGATGCGATGCTTTACCCTTTGGAGTTGTACCTTCGGATGCGCGCTTTTTATGCGTTGGACATAGATCTCTACCTTATGGGTATAGTCTTTTATCCTTTGGACAAACATGTACCCTCAGGATGTAGTGTTTTACCTTGTGGGCGTGTAGGTTTTGGGTGTAGTCTTTTATCCGTTGGTTGCAAGTCTGTACTCTGTGGATGCACTTCTTTACCCTCTGGACATTTGGGCGTCACGTGTACCTTGCTCTTAAAAAAATCAGCATTAAAATATTATTTTTAAATATTAAAACCTTTCGAGCTCATAAATTTTGATCTGTAGCTCAGATTAAGGTGATTTTTTTTGAAACTGTGTATTTTTTCGAGATCTCCACATTGGTGATATTTTTACACACATATTTCATTGATAAAAGGTACTTTTATTCCTTGTAAGATTTATATGCACTATTTATAAAGTGCCAAAATCTAGGGGGTGTTCTAATCGCATGTGGACGCATTTTTGGTTGAGCTCGACGTCCTAAATTTTTGAGTGTTTCTTTACTATCATGGATTCTTACCCATTGGAGAATGAGATGTTTTTTTCGAAGTGTGTGGACTTCAGGAGGACAATAAAATTTGTAGAAGAAAACAAATTGCTTAAGAAGCAAAACTCACTTCTACATAACCTCATTCACAACAAAGATGACCTCATTCACTCCCTAAAGCAAAAACTTGCTACCCTACAACATCATTCTCATGTTGTGGACTCTACAACCCTTGTTTCTAGTCCAACAGAGATATTTCTCTTGCATCCACCGACCTTATTTTGTCGGGTTTTGAGCCTGCTCTTACTATCGATGCTCTTAAGTCTATTGCGCTTGTTTCTGCATGTTCTACTTCCACACATATACCTATTGCAGTAAAGTAACACATTATGTGTATCCCACTTCTACTCACATGCATGGCTCTTTTGAGAAGCATACCACTTTGCATTTGGTTCTCGCATGCTTCGTTCTATGGGTTTCACTGGTGGAGGTATTGACAAACATTCACAGGGTATTGTTTCCCCTATTCCGCTTGTTAAGTGGCATTTTCGCCACGGCATTGGTTTTTGAGCAGGTACTTCATTGGGATCACACATTGATAGAGCTCTTATTTTTGTTCCCTCGAATCTTTCCGAGGATCATGAGCTACACATGAGTTCTGCACCTTCACTTAGGCTTGAGAAACCTAAGATTTCAATTGTTAGACATGATCAACTCCGACACACATTCTCGATGTTCCTTTACACGAATCCATTGTGCATTTTGCATGAATCATATGCAGAATCTTCTTCATCCATCCGTGTTGATTTGGGGTGGATTTTTGATCACTTGTGGCGGTGACATAGGCATTCATTGAGAAGACTCTACAGAGGTGACTCCACCATTTGACTTCTTACTCCACTTTCTATACCATCTGCATTGTAATGCTCCTTGTTTTGAGCAATTTTATTTAGCAAGTGTAGTGTATCTCTCTTGTTTGTTGAGAGATTTTTATCTGTATTTTTGACATTTTATGATATGTTGATAATCTCTTTTGTAGGAGAGCTATTCTTGTGAATCCCAAAGAGTTAGTTTGTCAGTGTTTGAGTAGTTGTTTTGACAACTCATATAGATTTGTAACGCGTCACTCCACCCATTCAAAGTAGAGATGGGAGGGTGTGGTGTTAATCTTGCTTCTTCAAGCCTTTTGTCCTTGCCTTGTTGCCTTGGTTGTTCTTGGATTGTGGCACTCCCGTTTCTTTGGATCTTGTGTCCTTGCCGTCTTGTCTTAGTTTTTGTTCTTTAATTGTGGCACACCTATTTGTAGTAGTTGATCGAATTATGTTTGGTGTTTTTTTGCACTTTCGACATCACTCCATTGAGTCTCCTCAGTATGGAGCTATTCTGTGCAACCCAAAGGTGTCAGCTTATTTCGAGTTTTGTGATTGAGCAAGTGGATTCGCACCACAATGCACACCAAAATTCTTTAGTATTGATTTAGTTTATTTTTGAGCCTTGCTTCTTGGATGCCTTCAGCAACGGGTTTTTGCTCTCTACCTTGTCATTACTTTTTGATTTTGGGTACCTTTGGTGTTCCTTTTTTCCCGCTTATTGTATGTGGGTATCTCATCGTGGCTTGTTGTCGAACCCACCTTATTTTTCGCCCACCTAAGCTACACTTATGGGGGTGTTAGTGTAGATTATTATTTATCATTTTATTTGTTTATTAGGATAATTCTTGCACTTGGGTTATTCCTACATTTGTTGGGTTAACTTGCTTAGGTGTACTAGTTGTGTGGAGTTAGCTTAATAATTGTGTTGAGTTAGCTTGCCGGTTTGTGGAGTTAGCATAACTACCAATATCAATTAGTAGGAGTTCTTCACCACCGATCTAAGTAGTAGTTGCACTTCCCTCCTATATGTACATTCTGATTATTGAGTTAGTTGAATGACATTATGATGGATTTCTATATATGATATTTCAGCGCTTTGTTTGTAATGTTATTTTGGTGAGTTCTTTTCAGCTTATTAAATATGATGTGCTATTATCATATGAAATCTTCACTACTTGGAACAATTTTCTTATCGTCCTTTCAAACATACTTATTATTATTTAATGATAACATACCATTCTCCGAATATCACAAGTGACTTTGCGCTACTCGTGGCGAGAGCTCTCATCATGATCGACTTGTCGCAAAGTGACCTATCAATCTTGTCACACAAAGTGACTCAAAAGAAACAAGACAAAAATACTAAAAAGGGTTCGATTGACCAACTTATGGTTTGATCCAAAGGTTCAGCACTATCATACACATGTAACTCTCTCTCGTGATACCCATTACTGCATCTTTTCTTCTCTCTCCGATGATGCCCTTTCTCATTTCCCAGAACGCCTACACATGCACAAACAACAATACCCGGTGCATTATATGTCCAAAATAATAAATCAACTTTTATAAATCAGAAACGACATGTTATTATTAACAATAGTCTATAACTGTAATTCAACATTTAATAACCATCTAACTATTATTTAATTACTGAAAATAAATGTTTTCATCCAAAACACTTCGTAGTGTTAATCAACAATCTAATCAATAATAATATAATGTCTCTATGGTGGCCACTGCCACCCAGTTCTCAAAAAAATATCAAAATAATAAATGCTCAGTTTTCGGGATGTGACAGGTCCTTATTCCTGTGAGATGCTGCTGCTTGAAAGTTTTCATGTTTTGATATGCCAGTCTGGTACCAGATGTAGAGTTTGTAATGAATGTATTTCTTATTATTCCCTATCATTTATTGCCAGCATAACATTGCGAACTTGCACAAGGCTGCACAAGGCATTGGAAAAGATGCAAAATAGAATGTTTCTATCTCTGTGAGATTGCATATTCATTACATAATGCTGGATTACTAACTAAATTCAAGTTTGCCTAAATATGCATTAGACAGGTTTGATTCCTAGTCAGTGTGAAATACAATTTCTAGCTAGAAGCATATTTCTGCCCGGTCATATAGTCACCCAATTGCTGCTTTGTATGTCTTGGCATTTGTTGTTCATCGGTTCTGGTATCACTCAACAGCAAGGTTTCAATATTGGTGTTCAGTGGTCAACAATGTATTGTTCATGTTATCGTTGGTTGTCATCCCTTTGGTTGTCAGATGATGTTCTTTATTTTAAAAACCAATTTTGGCTTTGATAATTACTCTCAGGTCAGCATAACGGTTGTTATTCCAATCACATCTTTGGAATTTGATTTCTGGTGTTAGCTATATGTTTTCCAATTGTTTTAAATGAAGCTGTTGTATGGTTTTATTTGCTACTGTCATATGATTTGGCTGAATATATTTTATGCTACTGTCTTTTTCATCCTTGTGATTATGGATTGGCTCATTACTATGTTGCCAGAAACGGAAATGGAAACGGGTACGAAACGCGAAACGACAATTTTCAAAAAACCTTGGATACGAAACATCGACGGAAACGTCCGTACAATATATATATATATATATATATATATATATATATATATATATATATATATATATATATAGTACTCATTTTATAATTGTAGACCATAAGAGATAATTGATAAAGCACTCAAAATATTTTGAATTCATTGAAATTTGAACTTCTAAGTTCTAAAGAGTCATCATTCAACATGGTTACAATTTCAATGATTCACATATACATAATAATAATCTAGATTCTAGAATATATCATCTAGATTTCCTCATAATCATCTCCATGAACAACACTAGCACCGACATCTCCACTCCCACTAGCTCCACTCTCCCTCCCTTCCAAAAAAGATCATGATTCTTCTTCATCAATGCCAAGCAAAGAAAGTTGGTTAAGAGTCATGTAAGGTAAGCATCAAAGTCGCTAGTCTCGTGGATCAATATCCCAAAGTTTGTTGGGACCTCTAACATAGGCTTCACTTTTGTGTGATAGAATGCGCAAATTGGAATGCACATACACTAAATCTTCAGCCTTCTTGGATGCTAACTTGTTCTGTTTGGCTGAGTGGATGAAGGAATATGTACTCCAATTCCGCTCTGCTGAAGAATTGCTAGCCACCTGTTACAAAAAAGAAGTTAGAAATTTTCAATTAGTAATACTAATAATATTAATTTAGTAAGAAGTAAGAACATACATTTTTAATTAATAAACAAACTTTTGATTTCATTTTAATATTTGATACATGTGAAAGGATTTTAATGGCAACAGGTCGCAGCCACTTGGCATCATGGCCATGTGCAAACCACCACATGCATGGGGGCATCTTGTACCTGTTAAGTGTTGATCTATTTCACCCATGCTACTTATTAGATGAAGAGACAAAGAGCGTCATTTCACAGCGGATCGCACTAGTTACATCTGGATCGGAAAAAGCCTCCGGAACGCTGCCTTAGCTCCACTTACAACTTCATGGTCATCATATGGTTTTTGCCTACTAGGTAGTGAAATTATTTCACTGCTATAAAATTTGGGATTCAGGGCATAGGCTAGGAGATGCAATGGGGTGGTCATTTTATTCCACCTTCTCATGATCACGTTCTTAACTTCATCGTAGAATTTTTCTTCAGGGATCCTGCTCTTTTTGTTGTATGATGTCTCTAATTTTTTCAAGCATAGAGTCAATGCCATCATAGATCTCCCCTATGCAAGCATTATCTGTGTCTGTATATCTAATCATAGATAAAATAGGCTCAGTAAAACTAAGCAAGTATGCAACCTTTGCCCACCAAATATCATCAAGTATCATTGATTTTACTTTGATGGCTCTTTCTGTGTTTGATTGCCTCCACATGGTCCAAACATCATCAATCACCATAAGCCTTAAGGCTTGCTTTACCTTCACAAGTCATCTCAAGACGAGCGTGTGAGAGGCAAATCTTGTTTCAGCAACCTATTAAAATAAATTAAAGCAAGTTAATAAAATATAAAATTAAATTTAAAAGGAATTCAATTGATAATTTGATATTTCATAAAAATTTAGCAAATGAAAATTAGAAACTAGGAAAGTGTTTGGTTACCTTTAAGAACTCCAATGTCGAGAACCTCCTAAAGATAAAGATGGGACATATGATGATTTGTGACAAACATTTGGATCTCATTTGCCTCTGTATAAACTTCCTCAATCCATGGTATTTTGCCAATCTTCTGCAACATCAAATTCAAGGAGTGTACTGCACAAGGTGTCCAAAAAATGTGCTCATATCTCCCCTCAACAATCATCCCTACTGCTCTACAATTTTTGGCATTGTTTGTGATGACTTGGACAACGCTTGCAGGGCCCACTGACTCAATAGCCTCAATCAAAATATTAGCAATAAATTGAGCATCTTTCACTTCACCCTCACAATCAACAACCCTTAAGAACATTGCCCCTTTAGGGCACACTACAACAATGTTGATTAGGGGTCTATTTCGGGCATCTTTCCATCCATTTGAAATGATAGATACCCCTGAGTCCTTCCATGAATCCCTAATTGGCTACAAAGAAGTATGTACATGGGCCACTTCTTTCGCCAACAATGTGGTTCTCACCTTCTCATAACTAGGGCTTTTATACCCTTTTGGTGCATCATTAATACCTCTCACCATTTGTTGCCAATAAGGTGAGCGCAACACATTGAAGGGCAACCCACATGCATAAATGCATCGAGCAACCAACTCATCAGCAACATCCCTTTTCTCATTTGCAAATGCTTGCTCTAATGGGCCTTTGGAAATTCTCTTTCGTGACAAACACTCTCCCTCTGTTGGAGTTTCAACTGCAACTTGGATAAAAGGATGGTTTGATGGGTTGGGTGGTTTTTGTGAACCCCTATTTTGCAAAGGAGCAGTTTTAAATCTAGCTCTTGAAGCTTCCATATCAGCCTCCTCTTGCTCTTTCAGATATGCCAATATATGTTTCGGTTCAACCTTGCCACATTTTCTAATCCCCGTTCCTGATTTCCCCATTAAATGAGCTTTGAGTCGGGTATAAGAGGATTTAAATTGTATTTGGCAATGATTGCATACCCAAACTCGAGAGCCACCGCCAGCAAGGTTCTCCACAACTTGCACATGTCTCCAAAGAGGAGCTCTAGGATCCACACCCCCACTTTGGCTTTCTTCCCCTTCCCCATGCCCTCCTATCATTGAAGCCGAATCGATGCCATCAATCAAACGTGCACTGAAAAATAAAAACATAAACTTAGATAACAATAAATTATTAAATAGAACCACACCCTACATATCCTATTCTGCTTTTGATCACCAAGGTCACCGTATAGGCACGAGGTGAGAGCATACACAGAGTTCGGATTTTTAATTTAAAAAAACAAAAAAATTAAATTTAAAAACCCTACACATCCTATTCTGCTTTTGATCACCAAGGTCACCGTATAGGCGCGGGGTGAGAGCATACATAGAGTTCGGATTTTTAATTTAAAAATAAAATAAATTTTTTTAAAAAACAAAAAGAATTAAATTTAAAACCCTACACATCCTATTCTCGCTTTTGATCACCAAGGTCACCGTATAGGTGTGAGGTGAGAGCATACATAGAGTTTGGATGATATTTATAATTTAAAAAAAGAATATATGCTTTTTATTTTAAAAACACAAAGAAAATGTTACATTTTTTATTTTTTTAAGCATAGAGTTTTAAAATTACTAAATTAAACCTACATATTGACATCATGATCAATGATCACAAATGATGTGTGTAATGAAATTACTTGTATAATTCAGATTAAGAGAAATAGTAGAGCACCAAATAACACAATATTTCATAATAATGATCTCAATATGCAATTAGAATAGCTTCGCCACTTCGAGGGGGCAACCTCCAAACCATATAACAAGACTCAAATGCTCAAATGATAATGAAATACTACCTATAATCCCCTATATATACTAGTCATATGCTATGGCCATCACCAAGGCCGACCTATTAAGCATGAGAAAGTATAAATGATATAATAAAATGATATGGTAAGCCACAAGTCGGCTACTCATATCCTAATACAAGCAATAGGTTAAGGGCGTAGCATGCCCTTCCCCTTCAAACCAATGTTGTCCTCAACGTTGAATAATCCTGGATGTTGCACAGAAAACCTTCATCCTCCCAGGTGGCGTCTTCTATGCTCAGATTCTTCCACTTGATCAGATATTCCTTAATGTCTCTAGTTCTCACTCTTAAAGACGTGTTTCAGAATCTTCTCTAGCTCCAAAATGATTCTTCCTTCCTCATCAAGTTCTGGTAACTCTGTCTGGGCTTCAAATTTTTGTCCAATAACCTTCTTCAGGCATGAAACATGGAATACTGGGTGTATGTGTGAAGATGGAGGCAACTCTAGTTTATAAGCAACACTACCAATTTTCTGTAGAACCTGATAAGGGCCATAATATTTAGGAGCAAGTTTGTTTTCCTTTTTCTATTGCTTTAGGGACATTTGTTTGTAAGGCCGAGACGTACAAAACCCAAATACCCCCGATTTCAAAATGTCTTTCACTACGGTGTTGATCTGCTTGTTGTTTCATCCTGTTTTGTGCTAATGCTAAATTCTCCTTCAAACTAGCCAAAACCTGTTGTTGATGTTGAATGTGTTCCTCAACATCTCGACCTTAGTTCGCACTCCTCAAGGAGGAAGTGATAAGGTGTGGATGGTAACCATATAATGCTAAAAATGGGGTCATTTGAGAAGAGGTATGAAAAGATGTGTTATACCACCATTCTCGCCAAAGGGTAGCCATTTAATCCACCTTTTTGCTTATCTGATACAAAACAACGTAAATACCCCTCTAAGCATTTGTTGACCACTGCTTGCCCATCGCTTGAGGATGATAAGATGAACTCATGAGCTAGCCGAGTACCCAAACATGAAAATAATTCCGTCCAAAAATTACTTGTGAAAATAGGATCACGATCACTCACAATTATCTTTGGGGTTCCATGTAGCCTTTCAACTGTCTCCAAAAAATAGTGCATGATCAGATCGGCTGCAAATGGATGTGATAGGGCACAAAAATGGGCATATTTTGTGAGCCTATCCACAATCACGAAAATAACATTCTTACCCTCTCGAACAAGGCAATCCGGTGATGAAATCCATGGAGACCTCCTCCCATCTCTCTGCTAGGAATCGTAAGGGTCAGCAATGCACTGGTGTCTTAATTGTTTCCCTTTGTTTGCTCGGCTGCACACTAAACACTCGATACAAACTTTTGTACATCCCCTTGAGTCCTTCCCAAAAGAATTCTCTTTTTATTCTATGATATGTCTTCAAAAACCCAGAGTGTCCTCCAACAGGTGAGGCATGTAGCTCTGCAAGAATCTTATGCTTCAACTTAGAATCTTTACTCAAGTATAACCTATCCTTGTACCATAGGACATTACCTTTCCACTCAAATTTGTTAGATGTCATAGATCCTTGCTTGATATTCTGTATTAGAGATTGTGTATCCTTATCTTGATTCCATTCCAATCTTGCTTCCTCCACCCAATCGGCCGTCAACATGGACATTCCACATAGTAAGGCATCTCGCGGATGTATCCCTTCTGCATAACGCATCAACCTACTACATTTTCTTTACCCTTTTTGTATATGATTTCAAAATCATAACCCAACATTTTTGTACCCACTTTTGTTGTTCCTCGATGATAACCTTTGCTCCAAAAAGTATTTGAGACTATCGTGATCAATTTTTACCTCAAGTGTCTACCCATGAGATATGGCCTCCATTGCTTGACTGCATGAAGAATAGCCATCATTTCTTTCTCATGTATGTGCTTGAGTAGATCTTTTCCTTTGAATCGACGACTCTCAAATGCAATTGTCTTCCTTCCCGCATTAGAACTCTCCCAATCCCGATCCTCAAGCGCCACATTCAACAATGAAGGTTTTTGAGAAGTCGGGAGTAGCCAAAATCGGGGTGCCGCACATGGCTTCCTTCACCGCTCAAAGGATTTAGTGGCTACGTCTCGTCCAATGGAAGGCATCCTTCTTTAGCAATGCAAAGAGTGGGGTTGCTATTCTACCATATCCCCGCACAAATCTTCTCAGTAGTACCTGCTTAGTCCTAGGAACCCACGCAGATTTTTGAGATTTTTGGGCCTTGGCCATTCCACCATAGCTTTGATCTTCTCGAGGATCAACTTCGACGCCTTCATGGGATACAATATGACCCAAATACTCTACCTCTTGACACCAAAAGAACATTTGGATGGCTTTGCATACAGAGTATGTTTCTCCAAAACTTCCAACACGTTATTTACATGTCAGTAAGTGTTCTTCCCATGTCTTAGCTCAGTAAATCAATATGTCATCAAAGAAAACTAATACAAATTTCCTTAAAAAGGCCTAAAAATAGTGTTCATCAAGCTTTGAAAGGTTGAGGGCGCATTTGTAAGACCAAAAGGCATTACCAAAACTCATAATGGCCCTCATGAGTCCTAAAAGCCGCTTTATGAACATCTTCCTCTTTATCCTAATTTGATGGTACCTCGAACGAAGATCTAATTTCGTGAAATAAACAAAGACCATGCAATTCATCAAGTAAATCATCAATTACCGGAATAGGAAACTTATCTTTGATGGTGTACTTGTTGAGTTCTCGTAATCTGACACATCCTCCATGTTTCATCCTTTTACGTACTCATGACCACCGGTGAAGAATATGCACTCGCTATGCCCGATGATACCCGCCTTCAACATTTCCTCCACCATTTTCTCGATCTCACTTTTCTCGGGAATATGGGTATCTCGTATGGTCCGATGTTAGGTGTTTGCCTCCCTGAATCAACCGAATGGCATGATCATGATCCCTAACCGGTGGTAGTCCTTTTCGAATTGCATCAAAAACAGATGAGTGAGCATCCACAATCTTCTGAAGATCGGGTGGCATTGAAGACTCTATATTTTGTACTTCTATGGAAAATAGCTTTGCTATAAAGCCATCCACTCCTTTTCTAAGAACCTTCTGCATCTGATGAGAGCTAATAATCTGTGGAGACTTAGCTACCATCCCATTCAATTGTATTGTCCTTCCATCTGAATGAAATCGCATGAACAATTCTTGGAAATTCATCTCAATAAGACCTAAGGTCAGGAGCCATCGACCCCAAAACAATATCTCGCCTCTCCCATAGAAATAGCAAACATAGGTGAGTCTAACATGTAGTCTCCCATGGAAATCTTGATACTATGGCACTTTCCTCGTGCACTGATCGTCCCACCATCCGCAATCATAACTTGCATTTCTCGAGTCGGGTAAATAAAACAATTGAGGCGGGCAACTAACTTACTATTTATGAAGTTATGAGTACTCCCGAGTCAATCAACACCGCTACCTTCTGCTTTTTTGAGATAGCCAATAACCTCGAGTGTTCGAGGAGTACTAATACCCGACAATGCATGACAAGAAATCAGTAGGTCAGTGATCCTCTACTTCATCTTCTACCTGGTTCCTCACCTCTCCTATAATTTCAGCTTCCTCATCATCCCCATTACCTCCATCAATATAGAACAACTTCTTCTCAAACATTTATGTCCCGGTCCATATTTGCTATCACAGTTAAAACATAATCCTTTTGCTCTCTTTTCTTCCATTTGTTGAGGAGTCACTAATTGCCTAAAAATGAAGGGGAAGAGATACTACGGTCTTTGGTGTTAATGAAAGGTGGCCTCCTACTACAAAGAATTTTTTCCTCTGCACGACGTGCCATGATAATAGAATCGATAAACTTGATTGGATTAAACATCCGTACCTCATGCTCGATGTGGTCCTTAAGACCCCCAAGAAACAAGTCATTCAGATTCTCTTCTGGAATATTCTCCACCCTTAAGGATAGGTTTTGGAATTGATGCACATAATCTTTGACTGATCCTGTTTGCCGTAACTTTGCTAATTGACTAAAGTAGTTATCTGAAACACTGGAACTATAGTGCAATTGCAACTCCTCGGTAAAAACTGTCCAAGTGACACCTAGACCATTCTTTTGCCTCTGAGCACATAACCAACGATACCAAACAAATTGGTCGGGTTCAAGATATAGGGATGCCAATGTCACCTTTTGTCCTGATGGTGTTTGATGTAACTCAAAGAAGTTCTCCATTTGATTTATCCAATTCAGGGGATCCTTACCATCAAATTTGCGCATATCCACTTTCGGCATCATGTTCCGTGGTCATGCGGATAAGTTTGATTCTGATGGGACTGGAAAAGTGATCCCATATGGTTAGTTTGTCCATGATTTTGAACTGAAGGTCCTCCTTGGTTGATATGGGCCGGATTTGGGCCATACTAGTTACCCTTTACATGTTGCATGATATCATCCAACCGATGATTGATTTGGGCTATGTCTCCTTTAGAGGCCATCTCAGATTGTACAATTCGTAACTCATACTCAAGTTGGCAAACCTTATGATCAACTGAGGTAAACCCTAGTGCTGAGGAATCTGTATTTACCCCTTCTGACTCCATCTCTTCAATCACTACCCCCTCTTTATCTGGGGTTTTACCCGGAGTTACCGAATTCTTTTTTGCTCTTGTGGAAGGCCCCGCCATGATGTCAAATCTTAGGGTTTAGGGTTTCGATACAATTTCGGCCGAACAGAAAAAACACAGAGAAGATACTAATACTATTTTTTTGAGATCTTTCCGAAAATGTAAAGAACTTAAAATTTTTCCACAATTTGCACCCTAGGGAGCGATTTTATGAAAAACCCTAAATTTGTAATAACTTTTGCAAAATAAATCAAAAAGTCTGAAATTTTCAGGGAACCTTACTTGATATGCTTCACAACTCTGGTAAAAATATCTCCCACCAATTCGCTCTGGTTCGCAATATGTGGCGGAAACAAAAAATTAGGGTTTTTGCCCTAAATTCGGCCCAGATCGCAGCTCTGATACCACTTGTAATGAAATTACTTGTATAATTCAGATTAAGAGAAATAGTAGAGCACCAAATAACACAATATTTCAGAATAATGATCTCAATATGCAATTAGAATAGCTTCGCCACTTCGAGGGGGCAACCTCCAAACCATATAACAAGACTCAAATGCTCAAATGATAATGAAATACTACCTATAATCCCCTATATATACTAGTCATATGCTATGGCCATCACCAAGGCCGACCTATTAAGCATGAGAAAGTATAAATGATATAATAAAATGATATGGTAAGCCACAAGTCGGCTACTCATATCCAAAACTTGAAAAATACCTGGTTTTTCCTCCTCAAGTCAATCCCACCTTCCAAATCTGATTTGAAATTCCTCCTCAAGCCTTTAGCTCTTAGAACACGTCCCCTAAACTCTTCCTTCAAGCTGCTCCTTGATGTCTCTTTGCTCTTCACAATGCAAAATGCTAGTTTAATGAAAATCATTATTTAAGAAGAGAAAATGAGAGTGTGATTTAGAATGGACCCAAGAGGTCATTATATAGCTTTTAGGAAGTGTGTTTAGGAAGTCTAGGTAGTTGTATTAGGGTTAGGGTTCATTTAATGCAAAGTTTTTTCATTTTTTTAAAAGTAAAGTCGGTTTTAAAAAGAAAAAAGCGCAGAAACGGCAAAAACGTTTCGAAACGCCTATGCCGCTTCCGGAAACGGCATGCATTTCTCGAAACGCTTTTGCCGCTTCCCCCGCTTTCCTTTGCAAACGCTTTCAAATGTTTCTAAGGGGAAACGCTCCCCAGCGCTTTCTTGGCATTACAGCTCACATTAATAGGTTTTTCTTTATAAATTTATTCTACCATCCCTCACTATTCTCGTAATCATGTATGGTTTGACCTAAAACTTTAGCTTAGGAATTCTGATATTACATTGCTGCACATTTGATTGTCTTACTTATTTCTCTAATCGCTTGTTATCAAATTGTATCTAGCCATTGTCTGGATGGTATTTCAATGAAGAACTGGGTTTTCACCTTCTCCACTCTTTGGTTGGTAGCAAAAAGCCACATTTCTTCTTCCATTCCTTATGCTATGCTCGAATTATTAAGATGAATTATATACCTAAGTGTAGGCTAATATATACTATGCAAGATTCCCTTTGTTAGGAGTACAACAAGAGGGAATTATTACTCATACACTATCAATGCATGTTCCACACAAATTTATATTTGTGAAAACATAATAGTAGTACACAATGCTATGTATTGGGAGGGTCATCTTCCTCCCATTAAAGCAGTGACTACTCTTTCTTATTTACACGTAACCACACAGTCTATTCTACCATACATATTACAAATAGTCTTATATAGCCTTCTTTAACCAATATACATAACCTTCTAACATAATCTTTCTAACTGCTATATTTAACATAATGGTACTCTAATCACTCTCAAGAATACCGTAAGGCAGCTCAAACCTAACAAAATAAAAATAAAGGAAACTGACAAAGATTAACCATATAAAATACAATCAGCATAGATATTGTATCATTAGCTAATTTCGACTTCGCGAAATCAAAAAACGTAAAATTTTAATTTGTTTCAAAAGTATTCTTTCTCTTGATTTCTCATCCCCATCACGATCGTATTGTTCTTCTAATTATTCCAGTCTTCGCTTTCCCATTTCGGTAGAACTCCTGCCAGTCACAAACTACGTTAATAATTAATTAATTAATATTTAATTAATTTATTACCCTTTATTTGATAAAATCAATTTTATTGTATTTTTGGGTTTTTAATTAAATAAATATTAATATAATGTTTATTAAAATTCAATTGACAAGTTTTCTTTATTGTTGGGGGAAAATAAAGCTTCCGCTTCCAATTATCGGGATGCCAAATTGGCTTCCCGTACCCGGATTTCCCATTTCTGGCAAATACTTCTTATTTCCCGCTTGTGGGATTTCTTCCATTGATTGCCAATCCAACCGGTTGGCAAATGGGCAAAAAATCTCCCGATCTCCCACATGGGGAAATAGGATGGGGATTGCCAGCCCACCTTGCCATTTCACTGCAAATGGTTATCTTTTTCCCATTTTCCCCTGACAATTAATGCCACTACCGAGAAAGAGGGAATTGGTTATTTCAACGGGAAGGGGAAACGGTTACAGGGAAGCTTCTTTAATTCCCGTAACCATTTCCCCGTGAAATTAGTTGGAAGAAGTTTTGTTTCTTACTTCGTTTAATTGATTTTGTTCGTGCTATTGCTAAACTGTTTTTTGCATTTGGAGACAAAGAAGAAAACAAAGAATAACAGTCTGCTGTGAATGCAAGTTGTGGCAGAGAAATAAGAAGTCAACGCAAGAGTACAGGGAAAGAACTGTCCATGCAAGGGAGAAGGAAGCATTGTATGCACAGCCAAACACAAAGGAGACCACGTGGAGACAAGTAGAGAAGCCCACACATTGGGCAAAGGAGATCTTCCACGCATGCTTTGGAATATAAAAATAAAACAACATAAGCAATATCTACCCTGGCCAAAGATTTGTAGTTTTTCACTCAGGGAAAGACATCAATTTTCACGATTGGGAAGAAGAAAATAAACTTGAGATTATTTCATTACCAAGTGAGGAAAAGAAGCTGTTCACGTTGTCAAAGAAGAGGACAAGAAGCTCATGCCCAGCTGTCTCAAGGCAATACAGAAGTTCCCACGCATTGCCAAAGAGCAGCAGTTAAAAAACCACGCATTTTTGCATGTCCACGCAGGTAAAAGTCAGAAGTAAAGTTGAAATTATGTCCATCACGCATCTACCAGTTGTTTACACGTTCCAACACAGTTCCAAGGCCAAAAATACTGTCCACCCATTGGAGGAGGAGGATTTGTCACGTGGTTAAAGAAGCATTTTTCACATAGACTCATCCAAAGCAAGAGTCCAAAACCGTCCAGGTATTACCCACGTAGGGGAGAAGGAAATAAGCTTGAGATTATTTCATTACCAAGCAAGAAAAAAAAGTTGTTCACGTTTTCAATAAGAAAGAACTGCAGGTTTTGGAAGGAAGCCCATAGCTCCACACGTGCCAAATAAAAAAAAAATTCCAAAGACTAGCTAAAAAAAACAGTCCAAGGAGATTCCAACACAGGTTTTGAAGGAAGAAAACTAGTTATACATTCACTTGCCAAACAGAGGTTAAAATCCACACATTTTCAAGAGGAAGCAGCTCATGTTTTCATTGGTAAAAAGCTTAGCCAACAGGCCACGTGGGAGAGGAGAGGATAAAGCCAAAAAATAACAATTTTCCACTTTTTCTCATACATTTACCTCAACAATTTTCAACGCATAGCTGTTAAAGAGGAGCCTACATTGGAGAAGAAGACCCACGTGCTGAAAGAAGCATTCCCACGCAGCCATGAAGGAATATAGATCCACGCTTGCATAATTCAAGCAAAAACCAGTCCAAGGAGTTCCACGCATTCACAAAAGAAGAAAGTATAAAAATAAATCATTTCAACGCATCCGGAGAAAGAATACAACATAAGGGTGAATTCATGCAAAAATAAAGAAGTTTCAAGTATTCACGCAGGAGCTCTCCAGGCAATTCGGGCTATAAAATAATATTCCGCATTCAAACGCCAACGCAAGAAAATTCCAAGTTCAAAGTATTGCTCGGAAAATCAAAGCAATTCTTCACGTTGAAGCAACCAGAATCAGGCAAGACGGAGAAATAAAGAATTAAAAAGATTAAAGTTGATCCTACGCGAATTCATTATAAATAGGATAATATTAAAAAAATAAAATTATTTTTGCCGCGTTTATATCTCATTGAAGTAATCAACTTTGGAGCTCGATATCTCGAAGTCGGATGATCGCCAAGAAAAACGGTTTGGTTCGTTGAATTCTCCCCACATTCATGTACTTCTTTGCCAAATTTTAAATGTACAACACTTCGTTTGATATTTTTCACGGAGTCAACTAAAACGTAGTTTGCTCGATTTCGCCACGCGCACATCGCATGACTTTGTTTAAGGCCAACTTCGAGAATCCGTATTTCGGGCCTGGATGATTGTCAAGAAAAAAGATTTGGTTCATTGAATTCTCCCCAACTTCATATAATCCTTTGAAAAATTTCAAATGCACAACACCTCATTTGATATTTTTCACGGAGCCAAATAAAATGCAATTTGCTTGATTTCATTGTGCGCACAGTTTTCAACCTGTCAAGGAGACTGACTTTGAGGGTCTATATTTTGAACTCGGATGATCATCAAGAGAAAAGAATTGTTTCTTTGGATTCTCCCCACCTTCATATACTCCTTGCCAAGTTGTAGATGCCTAGGGTGACATTTGATATTTTTCTTAGGCTAAAACCAAACGGGATTTTCGCAGTTTTACACTTGCATTTTCCTAACAGTTTTAGAAGAGTCAACTTTGACCTTTAATATTTCACTGAAGAATTTGATTTGGGAAAAACTCTTTGATCCACAAACTTGTGGTACCTTAATAGACTCCCTCATCTAGTGAGAGTTTCTCATAACAAGATTTGCTAGTTTTCCTAGGGTAGTTTCAGGCAATTTGTGCAGTTTTGTAAGAAGGAAGTAATAGCCTGAAATCACGTTTCACAATCATGTCATCTTCAAACAAAACAATGTTGTGGTATGGATTCCAGGGCATTCTACTCACCTCGACGCTCCATTCAGAGTATGAGAACATCGCCGATACCAACTTGAGACATGTCGACATAGGCCGATCTGCGATCGCATATCAACCAAAGGCGAGTCACAATTTTCCTGACGCTTGTTCTGAATTGGTCATCACTTGCATGGATGCACCACGACACCCGCACAAAGTGTGGCGATTCAACTCAACGGTTCTCAAACGGAAGCAACCTCTGACTTCCTCATTATGCGGTATAGGTCGTAGCTATTGGCAGAGGTCTCTTCGAGTCAAAAGCCATGGTTATCGGCAGAGATCAATAATGAGAGAAGCTTGTCTACATAAATTGTCTTCACTTGATCGTTGTGGCGGATCTATTCATCGACAAACCAAGACCAATGACAAGTGCAACAGACGGATCATCAAGAAACGCCACATCCTTTAAGCGTGTCCTTGTCAATTCTCGCCAGCGGCGGGCACTATACTTCATTGGTTAGTCTTAAAGTTGGAGCGTTCTCGAATTGGATGATCATGAGCAAATCAAAATGACAACACTTCGGGATGGTGACAAAGACGAAAGACATAACTCTAGGAAGTGGATTGCAATCTCGACTCTTGTAAGAGCTTCTCAATGGCGAAAGATTAGGAGTTGGATTCTGATAAGCCAAGGTGGCGTAATAACTACGGTCTCGCGACAAATAAAGAATTCATTGTGGAAAGGTATTAAGAGCATGTGGAGAATTGTGTGTAATTGTGACTGCGAATGCGAATAAAGACAAAATTGCTCACATCGCTCAGATGTTGCTCAAACGGAGAGGTGGATGAATTGCTCAAGTTTCAAGCTCGACTCTCTTGTCATCCGGAGGATCATGGAACACATCAATGAGTTCATTCCCGTATGACCGAGATAGGCGGACTCTATGGCCCAATGGATAAGACACTGATCCTAGGTGTCTTGATCTAGGTGGTGCATTGTTGACTAAGATGTCTATGTGTGTGTCCAAGTCATTTAAGTGGGGTCCACATGTACCCATTTCTTTTATTTATGAACTTTTCCTAAAGCTACTTTCAATTGTCAAAATGATGTTGACTTATTCAAGTTAGTTGAAAAAGTCAAAATCATTTAAGATGCCCTATTTAATGTTCATGTAAATACTAACCACTTTATAACCAACTTTTGGTATAAAAGAAAGTCGAGAGCTCATTTGTAAGGGTAACTTTGAGAGAGGAGAAGAAAATACTTTTGTATGCAATATTTACTTCAAAGAAAGAAACTTTTTGTTCTTTTGAGAAGACATTTTGGAGTTAATGAAATATGAACTTTGTGTCCCATTCATTGTCTCTTATAGCATTTGATGTTCTTATGTTCATTAGATGTTAGTGTTTGAATCTTGCATGCAAATATTATCTTGGATCTTATTGTCAACGCTACTAATATGTTGTTCTAGTTCACAGTGATCAAACTTTGATTATCTTTGATTATCTACTTGCTCACGTGTGTTCCCTTTTACTCATTCTCGTTTAGCTGATGCAAACTCCGTTTTATTTGTGTTAGTTATTTATTGTTCTTCTCCATGCAATATTAGGCTTTGCTTTTACCTAACTATTGCATGTTCCTTCTATTCATTCCTTTCCATTCCTTTCCTTCATTCCATTTCATCTCCCTCATTCACTTTTCTTTCCATTGATGTTCCAAAACACCCCCACATACAATTTTGAATGTACAGTGTAAATATAGTTTTGGTTTTCAATAAAGGCAACCTCACCTTCATTGAGGAGGGACTTCGTTCCCACACTGTTGCATGTCATTTGCATGCGTGCAAATCCATATGCTAACAGATACACAACATAAATTATCGAGCTTGGACGTATAAGGAATTTGAAGTTCAAATTTGGAATCTGTCCATGTCATTGGAAAATATTACAAGTCATAACCTTTATTTCTGAAGTATAAGATGTTAGTGGAAGAAACATACATTGGTTATATTTATTAGACATTTCCTAAAGCTTTGCCTTTCATATTGTTGTGTTTGTTTGATCCCTAAATCAATTTACTTTTTTATGATAAATTCATTGGCAGTTTTGGGGAACAATCCTGTAATGCAGATCATATTGCTTGTATGTTTCCTCTTTCTGATGTATGATTCAAATAGTAAGATATTTATTTCTGTTTTCCATGTTATTGAGAGCTCAAACATAAAGGGTACAATATAGGATAGGACAATCCTAATGTCTGAATAACATGAATATTACAAGGTCTGTCAAAATTTTCGTTAACAAAAACCTAGTTTCTGATCTCAACTTGCACATTGAGGGCACCTATTAAGCATTCTTCAATCCTGGAACCCTCTTTTTTTTACCAAGATTTGCCGGCATTTAAAACAGATCCTATTTTCTCTGTTTCCTTTGAAATAATTTTACATTATTTAATCTAGGTGGCATCCTTTTAATGCTGTGAAATAATGTCACCAAAAGAAAATGTGCTTTCATATGTAAATCTAGATGGATTCTTTATTTACCGCCAGTGTAGTTTATAATCAGGAAAAAAAAAATATTTTGAGTCTTTGGAGTCGGTTTTCTTTAAAATTAAAAATAACTTCACGAACTGACCATAATGTGTTTTCTGTCAAGAGTAAAGTAAGTTATTTTCTCTAAAATGTTAGAACAACAAAGCATTCTAATTGAACTGAAGATAAGGTGTCATTTCTTTCTTTCATGATTTTATTTCATTACGGATGCTTTTGGATGAGCTACACATCTTCCGAAAATGCCATTTTTTGTCATCAAGACATGTATCTTAAAGATGTTTTTAATTAGATGGACTTTTATTTTTTATATTCACACTTTTATTTTCGTGGACCTTGTAATGTTCAGAGAATATTGTTTCACATGGACCTTCTTTATAATATGCTTGTTTTATTTATCAGGTTGGCGAAACTTTGGTGGAATTAATTGTAGATGAAAATCATGATACTATGTCAAGTTCGGGAAATAAAGGTGTCCTCCACAGAGTCCCAGCAATCTGATTTGCAATCTAGAGTGTCTCCAAATATCATAGAAAATAGGGAAAAGGTATTGTCAACTCCTGCGGTCCGTCATATGGCCAAGGAATATGGTGTCAATTTAGAGGATATTCCTAGTACTGGTAAAGATGGCAGGGTTTTGAAAGAAGATGTTTTGAAGTACGTAACAAATGAGAAGAATGTCTGTGACGAAATTTCTCCAATTTCTCATTCCACTCGAACCTTCGAGGCCAAGGTTATGAATTCAAGATCAGCAGAAGAGTTATCTCATCAAAAATAACTAAACAAGCCCTCGAAGACAAGACTATTCCCCTCAGGTGCACCAAATTTATATGTTTTTATGTACAATTCATTTGAAATATTTTATGAGTTCAGAGCTAAAATTGTTATGAAACTATTGGAAAAGTGTTGGCCACAATTGTTCTTAAGTATATTTGATAGCTTGATCTGTTGGAAGAGAAGTAAAATCAAAGGTATGTTCTGGAAATGATTTCACATCATTACTTTTATAGCCCTGAAGTTGATAACGGGAACTTCTGACTCTTTCCCCTAACGCACTTGAGGTTGTGGGAACACCCTGTCCGTGGGTGATGAGAATTTGTGCTTCGATCTACTAGAGAAGCTTGAGATTTTGTGGCCCCTTGCCTTTTGAACATATATATCTTCAAAGTAAGAGAGTATCGGCAGAAGTAACCCAATGTAAAAACTAAAGACTCAAGACTGTACCTATATTTCTTACTGCTACCATTTTTAGGGTCGGTGGGGTCCTTTCCCAATAAATTCCAGATAGCAAAGAATGGAGAATGATTACAACAGGCATTAAATCCTGGCTCAAAAGACGGATGCTTTGGGAAATGAAGCCATGAGGAAACAGAAGAAACCGACCCACAAAGGACAGAACAAACATCTAAGGAGAAAGATCCTTGCCCCCATCCATTATCAAACCTCACATACTAATTTCATGAAGACAACACAGAAATGGAGTCTCCATCTATCATGAAGAACTCAACTCATGTTTGTTTTCTATTCTTATTCCAGATGATCCTACCAATTCAGCAGTCATGCCATTCCGTCCCAGTCCATCCTTCTTCCATTCTCCGCGAGCCTTTACCAAATGCTTCTCTTTGTTTCCTGCATTTCTTGGGGGAGAGGGGACTTCCACCTCACGCTTCTTAGAGACAAAGAAAGAACATATGATCTCCTGGGTTCCTGCTTCCACTTCACTTAAAGCCTTTTCAATCTTTATTTTCTGCCTCTCTTAGCTTTCCTTTCACACTTGGCTTCTTTTTAAGAGACTAGGATTCGGACGAATACTCCACTAAACCATGTTTTTGACGTCATTTTCCTCCTTCGAGTGATCTATAGGTGGTTGATCAATCCTGTCTTCCATTCCTTTGAGAGTATCTGACCTATTTCCTTCCTTGAGATATTGATATAAAATCACTGTATGCGATTAGATTCCTTGGCGATGTATTCTGATTCCATGAGCATGGTTCTAGGAGTCATTCGGTCAAAAGGCAACTTCCTTGGAAACTGATCTATGCTGGGAGCTGGAGTCTCAATGCTGTTAATGGGTGGACCAGTCGCCACCTCTTTTCATTGAATTGATGATCATTTCTCCTCGAGAAAGTTTCCGAGAGACCTCCATTTTTGGGACGCCAGATTTTGTGGAAGGCATGCATATTCCGATTAGGGCATTGAGCTTTGATGTGCTCAGGTTAGCAGCAAAGAAAGCAGTTAGAGGACGGAACTTTAACTTCAACCTTTTGCATCCAAATGCCGCTTGGGGAATGAATAAAAATGCATTGAGGGAGGGGTTTGGATGATTCCACAAAGATGCATATTCTCACAAAAGAAGCTAGCGTCCCCGTCTTGGTATTTTAATCTATGAAAATTACCTTACCCAAACAAATGCCTATCGCTTCAATATGCTTTCTTCCCAGAATTCAATTGGCAGTGAGTATAGACGTATCCACTTAGGGGTAAGCTCAATTACAACATCGAAATTGGGGACCCAGGATTGTAGGTGGAGACCAAGCCGGTTCCAAAAGCCTTGACCTGTCATTCAATATTGCCTGCCTTCGCTTACCTTGTTTGAAAGTCACCACGAAAAAGCCCTTGGGCAGAAGGCATAGGGAGAAGTCAGTTTTCCAATTCTCCACGCACCACTTCTCAACGTCTTCCGGCAAAGCCCATTTTCCAATTAAGGCAAGCTTGGAAAGTCGACCAATATCCTTGGAGAGGGAGGCGCTGTTCAGTTTGACCTGAACTGTATTTTCTTCTTCTGCGAAATCCTTTCCATTGCCATGATCGGATTCAGTTGCAGCTTCCTTATCGCCAGAGGCGGATCCACAGCCCTACTTCTATTCAGGATGGGGATCCACAGCACTGGAGCAAGGGAGAGGGACGTCTGTTTTTGAACGATCTTACTGTAATATCCCACCTCTGAAATCAAATGGAAATTAGGCAAACAACCAATTCTTCAATGCATCAATCAACTGAAAATAGCAAACTATTTATACCAGTTGAGGAAATGACTCAATAAACCCTACGGCAAGGGTTTAATGGCCTTAACTCATTAGTTAAATAACTATGTAGAGATCTGAGCTGAACATTCATCCAAAGACCACTGTAAATAACATCACCCAGATTGCTGTTATTAAATATTAAACCAACACAACTCAGCTGCAAATAAAACACTTGGAGTTACTCCTAAATGCCTTCACATATATCACTGCCAGGTATATGCATTTGGATCAATGTTACAATTTGTAAAGGTTGTGATTCCCAATCACCACAATGAAAGATGAGCTCGCTGTTTGTAAACACTCAACAATATGCATTAAACCTATGGATCTGTGCCCTCCTAACACAGTTTGCTATCACAGGCCTCAACCACTGCTTGATCAAGTATAAAATGTATGGCAACAATACTCAGAATTTCTACCAAACCTTCATCAACAAATCGCTGTCAAAGAAGAGACTTAATTACCAAACTTGTGGGATATCATCATGTATTCAAACTTGATAAATCCACACCAAATGAAGCAAACAAACAGTCCATAATCATTAATGAAGAAGTCGCTGCAATATATATATATATATATATAATGAAAACACACAAAATGCTGGTCGTTCTACTCCAAATACTACTCCCAACCAGTCCTCATTCATAATAAAGCTAGTCGCTGCACTTTAGAATATTCCAGGAATGCATTAGATTCGTCAATAATTACCCAAGGTAATCGCTGTATATTGGAACACAACAACTCCAAACTGGCTGGTCGATCCCACTAAGATTGCATATAGAATAATCCACAAACCCAGGCGTAAAAACCAGTATAACTTACTGAGGTTATAAGTGGTATTTTTAATAAAGCATTGCAACTAACAGGCAGCTACAGCCGTTCCTAATGCACAAGAGGAATTTATCAATCCTAAACCATTGGAAGCAGCCATATCCTATGCAAATATTTTGTATATCAAGTCGATTAGCTTCAGCTGGGCAGAGTGATCACAAAACATCAGAGATTCTTCAAAAACAGTCACAACATTAAGTAGGAATCACACAATACCAGTCGATTTGCAAGAGCACATGAGAATACTTCCAGAACATACCATAAATAAGTCACCCAAGCTGGATATAAGCACACACCACAACAATTGGTTTGCAAAGGAACCAAAAACTCAGCTGCTACAGTGACGTCGCTACAGTAAAAGGGCAGATTTCCAAAGCTACCAACACGGATCTCACAAATAAATATTCCAGTTGAATCACAAAACCAGCTCAATACAATCTCCCACGCAAGAGAGAGAGAGAAGCTTCAATGGGCATGCATCCCAACTCCAAGCATGGAGTATCAAAATAAGTTCATCATAACATAATCATAATAATGACCCTAGCACTCCTTTTATAAGCAAGGAGGCACAAAATTTGAAAACCCTAGGAGAGGGAAAATATTAAATAAAAGCAGTTTGTTTTCCCTAGGTGTGGCGTCCCCTTTTCAAAGGGTGATTTTATCAATAAAAGCCACCTAAAATATTTATTTAATTAATTCCCCATTTAATTTTTATATTTTGGGAATTAAATTAAATAATCTTCATAATTAAATAATTAAATAATTATTGCTCTAGGCAATAATATTTAATTATTTAATAAAAACGTTCCCCTTGCACATCCCGAAGCCCACGGGAAGTATAGGCTAAGGGTCTTCAGAAATGGGGACATTACACTTACCCCTACAAAGTAGTTACTGCATCCATGAAAAGGATTGCTCACATTAGGGCATTCCTCATAGACCAAAGTCATGCCATCCTCTGGTGAGACTGTCTTCCCCATAGCACGAGAGTTCCCTGCCAAATCCTTCACGACATTTGATCAAGCGCTAGCCAAAGGATTAGAATAAATCATAAGACCCAACCTCTTGGCACAAACCATGAATCTTGCACTTTGCAGTCCCGCTTAACCTAATTTGCCGCTTCTGTCAACCACAGTGTCTGCCCTAGTTGCATTGTGCGGAGGGGTGTGCTGGACTAAGGAAGATAAGAAATGGAGTTAGACTGCAAACTACGCCTCCAGCAATATTTGCTGCACATAAGGAATGGATTAATTGTATTAGGGCGTTTAGGGTAGATGCGATCCACTGATTGGCTGCCAAGTTCTCCTTTCCATTGTCTGCAACACTCACCTTCTTCTCCCCATCGTTCTTTGCAAAGGAACTACCAGCCGTCCATGGCATAGCATCGAGAGAGAGGCAACTGCCGCTTGCACCTGTTCGCCCATGTTGGTTCTTATTTGCATCTCTCTCCCAATCTTCTCTGCCGCCGCTGCTTCCGCTTTCTGTTGCCTGCTGCTTCTTGCCATCCTTTTACTGCTACCATTGTTACTGCAGGCAGTTTATATGGTTTTATTTAAGATAGAGTTTTCTAGTTGTACTCTTTGACGTGGTTTTATTCAAGAAACTAAAATTTAGCACCTTCTATTTCTTATTTCACTCTGCCCATATAGTTCTTTGGATTCTTGGCTCATCACTGCTGCATTCGCTTGCAATTCAGGACAAGTGAAATGTGGAAATCCTGGTATTTAATCTTTTGCAGAAAACATATTTTACTCTAAGAAGGATACCAAACATGGAAAAGTGTTTCTTTCCAATTTGAATTCCTTGATAAAATATAGCAACAGTTTTTGAACTTTATGCATTGGGAATAGGATTGTAATTATGAAAAGAGAGCTTGCAGTATATATCCATGTCCTGATATAGAAATGTGTTGAAATTAAAGGTTAAGGGCATTCATCAACCAAGAGTGAGTACTGAGGCTTGAATTTTTTTCCAGGGGATTTCAGCGTGCTATGGTGAAAACTATGAACATGGCAGCAAAAGTTCCTCACTTCCATTATCTGGAAGAAATTAATGTTGACTCCTTGTTAAATTAAAGGAATCTTTTCAAGGCGCAACAGCCAGCCAAGGCGTGAAACATACATACTTGCCATTTCTCATTAAGTCTTTATCATTCGCATTGATGGATCATCCTTTGATGAACAGTATTTTTAATGAGGAAGCATATGAAATCATTTATAAAGGTATCCTCATCAAAATTAATCTCATAACATATAGGATTTTATCACGTATGTGCATGTCTGTATGGATGTTTAATTTGTATTACAAACAATAATTTATCTTTAGCAACATACTTGTAGCTTGTAAGTTTAAAGCAAACTGTGTAGACCGAAGTTGACATCTACCCATTTTTACTATAGCACTGAGCCTATGCCTTTCTTTTTTGCTTGAGGATCTATGCAAATATTTTTTTGTGCTCAGTGTATGAGTGCCTGTACAAGGAGTCTTCTCAGGGATAAGCTATTTCAGTGTTTCTCTTTGAGGTCTCTGTTAAATTATTCCATGTGCAACTCCTTTATGCCAACTCGAAATTAAAAAGCCTTGAGCTTTGCAAAAATATGGAGCATAGGATGAAAATAGTTTAAACAGCCCAATTCAATATCTTTTTCTTCAAATGTAAGTTTAAAAGACTGTCCGGTCTTTATTCAGTGTTATCTTGCAAAATACTAACAAGTTAACAACTATCAATACCACTGTAATTTAAGGACATGTTGATGCTAAGTGGAAACTATATGGTGGTGTCTTACACATTTCAAATAGAAATATCTGTCTTTGAATTTAATCATGGTTCATGTCGTGGATGCTTATTAGTCTTCATTATTATTCTTAAGCCAGTATCAGCAACATTTAACTTTAGATCAATAGGACATAGCTCAATGCCACTTCAATTTCAGGTCCCTTGTCTGTTGGGTGAGAAGCATTCTTTGGAAGTTTCTGACAATCAAAATGCTTTAACTACGAAGATACCATTTGGGTTGGCCTTGTATAAGAAAGCCCTGTTTGACCAATGATACCTGTAAAAACAATCTGTTAATAGCTGAATTCTTACTGCTTAGATTCAATGCATTTACACACATGTATGGTTCACCTTTATTTAGTTTTGGTCCCTTTGTGGCTACTTAACAATGGTTTCATGCAGGATCACATAATATAGGAATTGCCATGACAACACCGCATGGTTTGGTTGTCCCTAACATCAAGAATGTTCAAGAACTTTCCATATTAGAGGTTTGTCTCCTCGCCCATGCTCTTTGTATGATTTGAGAGCACAAAAATTTATAGTTGAATGAATGTATTCTTTTTATTTTATTTCTCAAAAGATTTTAAGATAAAAAGAATTATCTTTTCTAAATTTAGCAAAAGAAAGCCTAATGTTATGCCAACCTTTATTTTATATGGTAACACCTTCACTAAAAATCACTAATAGCATGTAATTTTTTATTTTATTTTTAAAGGTAAACAAGGGTTGGAGGGACCCTTTCCGAAAAAATACAAAACAGTAAAGAAGAGTAATTACATTAGGCAATCACCTGAATCAAAAGACAAGAACGCTTTGGAATACTGAAGCCAGTAGAAAATATCCACTATCAATCCACCAAGGGTACTTCCTTGGGTTGGGATAAAAATATTTATCCCAAAATTTTATCCAACTAGGGCAAGGGTGAGAGAGTTAACTACCATAATTGTGGTAGTTTGCTCAACCCCACAGCTAGCAAGGTAGATGGTCACCATGTTGGCCTCATCAAACAATGCCATGCCTCCTAAACAGAAAAATAACACCCGAAACTTTGACAATGATCTATATGATCTCCAAGCCTCCCGGTGCCTTAATAGAAGCCCCATCCCTAATCCGCATGTTTCGCCCGAGCACTTTTTAGTTTCCTAAATCTTGAAGGTGCCCACCTGTTGGGTCAAAACAAAACGCCTTATTTGGCGTTTGTTGTTAGGGGCTTTAAGACCTCTAACAATAAAAGAGAATCCTTACGCTGTGGGTGAGAGGGGGCTTCATCCCCTCTCTTTTCAGAGATGAAGATTTTTTTATCATCTCTTGGGTACCTGCTTCCACTTCAGCGAAAGTCTTTTCACTAATGGATTTCCGACCTCTCTTAGTCTGCTTCCCTCAATTTGGTTTCTTAAGAACGCTATGGGTCGAAAAAAACTCCAATCATCAAGATTCTTTGCCTCATCATCATTTTCTAAATGATCGACGGTTAGCTGTTCTACCCAATCTGTAATTTCTTTGAAAGCATATGAACTGTTTCCGTCCTCCAAGGATTGGTGAAGGATTGAAGCAATATTGTTAGATTCTCGACAATGGATTTTATTTCCAAAAGCATGGTTTTAGGCGACATTTGATCAAAAGGGACTTTCAAATGGGGCTGGCTCACTCTAGGATTTGACACACTGTGGCAAATGGGAGAGAGTATTTGTCTTAGCTTTGTCATAGAAGTTGAAATCATTAATCCTCGAGAAAGCTTCAAGGGTGACCAGGTTTGGGTCGCCGACTTTGGGGAGGCTTGATCTTTTCGATTATGACATCAACTTTTGATACGCCTAGATTGACGATAGAGAAAACAATTATAAGATGAAACTTAAACTTTTATATGCTGCAACCATATACCTCTAGGGGAGCGAATTTGAATGAATTGAGCTAGGGGTTTGGAGGGTCCACAGAGATGCATACTCTCACAAAGGAAGCTATAGACCTAGTCTTGGTATTTTTGTCTATGTGTAAAACCTTTCCCAAACAGCTGCCAATTTGATTCAGCAAGCTTTCTTCCCAACATTCAATTGACAATGCACATATCTGGATCCACTTAGGGAGGGCGCGTTGTCCATATTTAGTGCATCGAAATTGGGAGTCCAAGGTTGAAGGTGTAGCCCAAAGAACTCAAATAATCTTGAATTGTCATTCAATATTGTCTGCCTTCAATCCTCTTGTTCAAAAGTCACTACGAGGAAGCCCTTGGGAAGAAGGCGTGATAAGACATGTTCCTAGTTCTCTAGTCACCACTTTTCAATGTCTTCCTGCACCACCCACTTGCTAATGAATATTCCAATTAAGGCAAGCCCAGAGAGTCGATCAATCTCCCTGGATAAGGTGGCATTATTTAGATCAATCTGATTTGAGTTGCCTTCTCCTGCAACAATATTTTCTTCAATGGAGAGAGGTTCACTCCTAGCTACTTTTTCCATGTGGTGGCTTCAGATTTAGGGATTTCTGCTCCTCCTGTTGCTGCTTGCCTATCTGGCTTTGCTCCTGCTTCTGACTTGAACCTACATCTGACACTAGTTGCCGCTGAACTAGATGAGGGGAGACATTTGGATTGATAAGAAGAATGCCTATTTGCGGTGTTTGCTACAGTAGTGGAAGGGGTTGGAACAATACATTTGGATAAAATTAGGTTATTTTCACCAGCAACCTCTCCTGTCACCACATTCTCCCTCGTGCACATCTTTTTCTTATCTCTGTTGGTAAGATTTGGTGAAGATGCCATTTTGCAGACCTTGGCGTCCTTCTCCTTGCCAAAAGAGAGTGCTGCGCTGTCCTGCTCACATTCTTTGCCTCTGCTCTTGCTTGCTGACTTCATTTCGCCAACAATTGAGAAGTTCTTGATTACAAAATATTAATCTAACATTTATATTTTTTTTTAAAATGGTGGTGATAATGGAACATGGGGTTGGGCTTGGGTCCTTATTGTCCGCCAAGCGATCCGTATTCAAAGCGCTCCACCGTGTTCCGCTTGGTCCACATGGAGAAGTGCAACCACTACCTCAAAGTGTACCCATGGCCACTATAACTACTATGTGACATGCGAATTCCTCACTCAGCATGCCGCGGGTAAATAAGAATCGAACCCATGACATAATGGTCACTAATACTGCTAGGAAAATAGTGTTTAGTGTTCACTTGTATGTGAGATATCAAAATAATTGTGATATGAGTTGTATTTGAGTTGTTATAACAACTCATATAATTAGGAGTCTGAATAATGTTATTAGACGTAAGTGAGATATATTTGTATATATATGAGGTTGTTTACAACAACTCACATATATAGTCTTCAGTAGTTTTTAGTGGGATTCAGGTTGTTATTGTGATGTGGCATGACTCCTAAAATATAGGAGAACACTTGCCTATACATTTGTAGTATCTCCATTGAATATTTGATTAGAGTGTTTACAATTGAGTGTTTATCGTGTGATTTCATATTTGAAATCTGAACCAAATTTACAAATGCAACGGCTTACCGTTATGGCACAATAATGGGGGCCATTGCATGTAATTTATTGAACATGACAAACAAAATGCTTAGAATGAGCATGCTAAAATGCAAAATTTATTAATACTCATATCTGCTTAAAAGTTAGAGCTGATTATTTCGATGGGATATCTAGATATGCCATTATGAAAATGAATTGATAAATTCAATATCCTAATTGCCTAGGAAAATAAATGGAGGTTTAAAGTACAACATGAATTAGTTGAGGCTGATGACTAAATTAAATATTGGTATTGCATAGAAGTCAAAAGAGATTAATTATTAACATGAAGGATCTTTATGTCAAACATGGTATTAGCTGCAATTGTGTTTAAATACTGCCAAGATTGATAAATGTAAGGCAATGCAAAACAACAATCATCCATAACTAGGTGGTGCATTCTAAAAGGGTGTACGCAACAGTGCACAATTCTTATTGATGATATTATGCTCTGTCTACATACAATTACAAAATGGCTAACTGTCATTAAATAGCACACAAGATTGAATAATCTTGTCTGTGTGGAAAGAAGTTAGTAATGGAATTTTGTGGCAAGAGTAATATGCAATATATCCATTGTTTTAAGGATGGGGTGCTATCCCATTGCATTTATGGACATTGGGATTTGATCAGAGTTGATTCGTAATTTTGGAAGGCAAGTCATCTTTGATAACATTTTGCACTTATGTGTGAGGTCCATAATAAAATGACGGAACAATGATCTGGCCAGTAGCCATGTCTTCACCTCATTGTCAGTTGTGAAGTAAAAAGCTACAACTAAGAGAGTCATCCTTGTCTTGGATCAATGCAATGTGCTATTTGTACCTAATTGTAGCGCTATTGAGGTAAGCTCACACCCCTTGTTCAGCTGTAAACCTTCATTTGTTTTTCATAGGAAAAGAGCCTTGCATTAGATGAAAAAGTCAATTACAAAATCTACCATGCATTTAACTACCAAACACTAAACCTGCTAGTACAAAGGAGACCATGCAAAAGGCCACAGCCATTACAATTCTTAATGTTTTTGTACAAGGAGGGGTTATTCAAAGAACTAAATTACCAGGAAACAGGCTTGGGTATGGTTTATGATATTGGAACACCGATTTTTTGGAACAATGGGTACAGTATGGCATGGAAATGTCTGTACATAAAATATAAAAGTATAAAGAAAAATTAAGCATAATCAACATGAACACAAACAAACAGTACATAATTGATACTATCATAAGTTTAATTTATGATTTATATCATGTTCAAAACATAGACTCATCCACTCAATGACATTGGAAGTGTGTATGAAGAATCTTCTTGTGATAGTTGTAGGTGGTTACAGCTATAAATCTGTAGGAAGAATGAATGAAATCAGATGAGTTTTAGTTATGTTTGTTTTAGGGTCTAGAAGGGGTTGGATTAGGTTAATTGGGGGATTGGAGTTAGAAGTGGGTTGGATTGGGTTAGGTTTGTTTTTTATCTCACTTTTAAAGTTAAAGTAGACACAACCATGGGTTTGTCACGGAAAATGGCCTCAAAACATAAGGCCCTTCCCTAAAATGTTGTCGACGTTTCCCTGGAGAACCAGAACCTGTTTTAGTACCAGAAATGTTTATGGGCAGGTTCGTGGGGAAGGGGGCGAGTTGTTTTGGTGTTTCTAGCAAGCTAGGAAAAAACCAAAAAGAACCATGACAATACCTATGTTTTATTAGTGTATTCAAAAGTGAAAGTGAAACCATATGTTTGTTTTGGTTGTGCAAGTACTTGTAACCACAAATAGGTACACCAGGTAAATATGATCAGCCGAACAAGCTTGAAACCCTAGAAAGCTGCTCCACCATTGCATTCTTTAGTTTGTTGTGATATAGTGTTTATATAAGCTGGAAGCTCCTGTGACCTTGTCAGAGGATAAAATATCGAACATTGCAATATTGGAGGCATCTAATATAGTTGGGAAAAATCATCAAATGACTGACAGTTTCAATACCTGTAAGAGATTATTGTGAATGATTGAAAAATTAAAATAAAGTGTGAGGTGGTGTTAGAATCAAGGGGTAATGGTGGATGTCAAATGTTATTTAAAAATGATTTGGTAAACGGAAAGAGGGGAGGAGACGGATTAGTAAAATTAAGTAGAACTAATTAGGAGTGAGGGATGGGTAGGTGTTATCATGTTATGTGATGAGCACATGTGTGGTTGATTGATGTGTTCATGTATTTGAAAGAGACAATTATAAGAAGAGGGGGATGTGCACTTGATGAATGCAGTGTGATCAAGAGTAATAGACTTTAAGATATTTGATATTTCAAAAAAATCCAAGTTTATGAAATGAAGATTGGGAAATTGTGGATGTCTTTGACTTTAAATATTCAAAACATAGGCCAATTTCAGTAAATGAAGAGTGGTAGAGTGTGGAGGAGATTTAGGATCTGAAAGGTGCAAGGGATAAAATGTACCAGTGCAGAGTAATGTGGGCAGGCAGGCTAGGGTGTAGGGGTTTAACCGTGGGGTACTACATTGTGAAGCAATGAAGACAATTGAGTTTTATGAGATGCACGTGGAAGGTTGAATACATTTTGCCAAAAGTTATCCGTACATAGACGAGGACAAAACTCTCATGTCAAAGGGAATCATCCGGTGGATTTTCTTAAGGAGTTCTTCCTTTCAGTGGTACTTTAGATTTTGAGAGATCTGTAACTTTGCGGCTGCTTGGCCATTTTGTTTACAAAATTGTGAATTTCCATCTTTACATGAAACATGGGAAATCAGATCTCTGTGAAGCTTTGCATTGGGCCACTATTTTCTCTGCTGGAAGTACCAATGTTCATGTTCCTTGTGTAGGTGTAGTTTTATTTTCCAAGTTGGCTAAACACAGCTGCTGCCAACGAATGATGTTTATGATAATAAGTGAATCTCCTTCAATTTCTAGGATTTTACTGTTTAAAAAGTGCGAATAAAATACCTCTCCATAAACATGAACATTCTGAGCAGATATTGATGCTCATACCAAGGTTCACTTGATATGCCAACATCTATGTACCTTGACAGCTATGGAAAACCCCTCCACTTGTGTCTTATCTAGGTTACCTAAACTAGATTCATCAAAGTTCAACTTAATAAATGGATGAACCAGTGGAGTTAAGCTCAAGATGGGCCCTGGGGTGTTTTTGAAATCTTGGATTTCTATATCAATAATGAATATTTCAATTCCAAAAGGCCATATCCAACACTGATATATACCCCTGAAAAAGACGCTCCATGTGACTTAATTATTTGGATGATATGTTTGGTTAACTTAGCTGACTGGGTATGTTGATCTTCATGAGTTTTATAATTGGTTACATTCCAAATGCACCAAACATATGAATCTCAGAGAGATGCCATGTTGGAATCTGATATCTTTCGATTCTGATTCTATCTTTACCCAATTGAACAACCTATTTGAATTTTGAAAGTGATGAAGGTTGTCCGAGAGACCAAAAACCAGGAAGAGAGACTCTCATATTGATTGAGCATAAGAGCAATGAATAAATTGATGATCAATTGTTTCCTCCTCTTGTCGGCAATTAACACAACAAGAGGGGCCCTACCACCCTTTCTTTTGGAGATTGTTCACCACGAGGATTTTTAATGGAGTAGCCAAAGAAAAGCTTTGACTTTAGACCAATTTCAAAGATCCTATTTCTTTGATTACATTAGATTATGTGGATGACTAGATCCAAGAAATTGTTTCCTTTGTCATGCAAGTCCCTTGGCTATTCACTCCCCATTGTATGCCATCTGAACATTTCAAAAGGAATTGGGATTGATTATCTCCATGAGCGGATTAATTGCCCCTAGATGCAATTGGAAAATATGTTGATCTTGTTCAAATCCCAACTCAACTACTTGTGGCGGTCTTTGCATGTAAATAATTGGCTGCAAAGATTGATTGCTTCTGATCATTCCATACTTTGTATGTTTGTAGGATGTATCTCTAAGCAAGTATCCAATGCCTTGAAATCATTCTAGTTGTCTTCCTAAAACTTTGAGTGTTTTTCATTGCTGATTTCCACGGAAGACCTAACTGTAGAAGCTTGATCCCCAATTGAAGTTGCTTCTAAATAAATGTGCCTTTACCAACCCATGTATCATGGAAATATTGAGGCTGGAAGAGGGGTGCTTGTATTTACTATGGATGATAGTGGCCCAAAGTTGTTGCTCCAAAAATAATTAACGTTCAAATTTCGTGGAGAGATCCTAATTGAAGAGCTCAATGTTTTTGATATTGAGGCCTCCTGGACTTCATGGTTGTGTGATAATGGACCATGCTAGGAGAGGTAAATTAATTTCCCATGGACACATCTCTGCAAAAATCTTTGTTGAGTACGTACTATGTCTGATGTTGCTGTTTTGGATATAGGAATACTTGTGAAGAGGTTGATCAGCACAACTTGCAACACTTTCTGGTTAAGTTGAATTCTTCTCATGAGAAAAATCCACCTCGTTGTCCGATCCTGAGGTTTGAATCTTATTCTATCCCCTAAAACATCCCATAACACTGAAGTTAGCAGCATTGTATGCAATGGAAAACCCCAGTTTGAGGTTAGTAGTTTGGTCTTTTCGGAAAAAGAAAAATGAAGATTTGTTTGAATTGATAGCTTGACCTGATGCTCGTTGGTAGATCTAGAGCAATTTTTGTAGATTCCTTATTTCCCTAGGGATGGGTGTTGATAATAGGCCTATCCTTTGAAAACATGAAGTTGGAATACATGGGTCCTTGGGGGGTGCTCGAATGTTTGTGGATAAGATTTTGTTGCTTGGCTTTCTCCAACAATTGGTTTAGCGCTTCGTTCATAATGAGGAAAAGCTATCTAGATAAAGGATCCCCATGTCAAAGTTCTTGAGATGACCCAAATGGATCACTCTCTGTTCCATTGATACTTTTGAAATTGCATAGGAGACATTTTTTTCCATCTCAACATCTCTTGGCCAAGACTAAAGGAGTTGGCATTGCGGAGTAAAATCCACCAATTTCATTTGTCAAATGCTTTGGCTGTATTTAGTTTTATCATAGCTCCAAGACAAGAATGACTACGAAGGGGGTGGATGATCCCCAAAATTGCAATTATTTAATCTATACTTTACCGCCCTTCAACAAATGCAGATTGTGAAGGAGATGATTCTTGGAAGAAGTGGCTAGATCCTCCTTGCTATTTTTAAGAGACATAGGATTGTGTAATATCCCTTTTTTATAAAAAACACGGCAGATTTGAAATTGTCTGAAACCCTTATGCAGAAAACTAAAGAAATTGATTTCTTCACTATAAACCCTTGCATAGAATTTAAAGACTCTTGGGAAACACTTGCAATAATTTTAGAACCAAATCCTCCTTTTATTTCAAATGAAAACACAGATTTGGATTTTATTTAATTTATTTTCAGGCTGGAAATGACAGCAACTTCAGCCAATGATTTCAATGCAAAAACAACACATAAAATGCAAACTGATGTTCAAACCCAGAATTACAAATCTGATAGAAGCTGGATCAAGTGCCAGAACCTGGAGAAGAGCTCCCAATGGAGCTGTAGCTGTCCCCAAGGGTGACGTCAGCCCTTGAGGGGGTGATGTCAGCCTTCAACGAGCCTCCCAAAAGGCTCCCAAATGCTGGAAATGCCTGCAACACTCTCTCAAGTCGATGCCCTTGCTGGAATTCGTCCTTTCTCTGCTCAAATGTGAAAGAAATGAGGGTTTCCGTCCTCAGATCTGAATACTAATGAGGGGTTTCGTCCTCAATAGCTTGCTCTCAAGGGGTTTCGTCCTTAACAGCTGAAAAGAAGCAAGAATGCTCTCTCATATAAGAAAATAGTAAATCAAGATGATTACAAATGAACCCTTGATCTTCTTTTATACTTTTTCTGGGCACACTACTCCATGTGGGTCGCTCCATGTGGTAGGTGCACTTTATTAAATTAAAGTGACCACCTTTATGTCTTAGTTTATCATTACACTTTTCCCCTTTCTAATTAATTGTTATAACTTAAAGTTGCTTTTTTTTTTTTTTACAAATATTACAAGGCTTAATAAAGCAACTTAAAAATATAACGATAAAGTACTTCCCTTGCATTTCCCTTTAAGCCCCGGAAGTCAACTAGGGCAAAAAGGGTCTCATGGTGAGCTCATGTTAAAGAGGGGACATTACAGATTGAAGGCTTCCAATGTGTCCACTCCTGATCTTTGGGTATAATAAGCTTGTCAAATTGATACTGCTTGAAGTTTATTTGTTATGTCTGGATTCCTCCACTTCCAGTAATATTGTTTAAGGACATCCCATAAGACCTGGTAGAATTGGGTGGGGAAGCGAACAAGTCTTGGAGCCTGATCCCCAGCAAAGGAGAACTCAACTGCTCTAAGGCCTTTCTGACTGATAGGGTCGCGTAATTTGTTATTGTCATACGGAAATATTAGCTGTGCAATGAGAGATCTGATATGGTCATGGGCTCTGCATCTGTTTTTAGAAGATCCCCGAGAAGGTCTTGAAAGAATGAAGTGGCAAGCCAAACAAATATCTACAATAATGATTAGGATTCTTCCATCATGGAACTTCAGGATAACGACAGCATTTACATTTTGCATGTTTTAGAATGATTAACAGAAAAAATTGGTGTTGGGACCTCCTTCTTTAATCCATGTTGCTCTAGATTTCTAGCGCCACTATGTTTCCTCCCTTTGTTGTAGGATTTTGAGATCTGATATCAATTGTTGCTCTTCTATCTCCTGTTCTCTAGTTAATCCACCCTCTTATGTGTGTTTGTAGCTGATTAAATTTGGTTTTGTTTCGAGAGTTGCTGGAAGAGATGGCCAAAGACATTCTATAGCAATGAGAGATCTTTTATTTGAGAAAATATACTTTGAACATGAACTTATGCAGTGCAAATACCTGTGTGAGAGGGAAAAACTTCCACCAGTGACTTTTTTGGTTCTAAAATCTGGACTTTGCAGCCAGGTATTCTTAAAATTGAAGTGTCTTTTCAGAAATCAACGGAGTCACTATGTGCAGATTAATGGTCCAGTGTTTTGTCAATGTAATCTCCAAAATTCTTACACTAATCTATTTAGTTTTTGAAATCCAAGCTTGGAAGAGCATAAAACTGTCCAAATTATCAGTTGCATATCAGGGCTTTTATTACTATTGCACTATGTGGTGTCCCCAGATTTCACCCTGAAATCTGAGACTACCCCATGTAAAAATTTCGTACTTATAAAATAAAGGGTCGTTTTGCATTTTTATTGCTAGAAGATGCTTGTATTGCGTTTAGATATTCCCAGTGAATCATATGAGCCAATTTCGACAAATACCCAGATGCCAAAAATCGTTTTATCCCTTCGTCACGTTTTGTCTGTGGGAAAATTTTATTTAATTATTTAGAGCCCCGTTTGAAGTAAATTGTGCTCCGGTTTAGCCTTGTTGAAGTTTTGTATGTCAATATTCACATATACCAGTAGGGTTTTCACCAGGATGGATCTTGGGCTTTGTCTGTGACTTCTGACAACGTTTTTCGTTTCTTTTATTTTTCTCGTTTTTCTCTGTGAAATTCCCCTAGGTCAATTCCTTCGCCAGTACAGTCTGTTTTCTTTCTTGGAGTATCTGGAGATCATCTACGACCACCATGCCAGAAGGAATCACTTCTAGGAAGTCAACTTCTCTTTAAAAAGACGAAGTCATGCACAAAAAAGCCTCTTCTGGACAAGTCGCATTTTTGGGAATGGATGGATTTAAGCTGCAGTGGGATTTTTGGTCGCAATAGGTAGGTGGGATTTTTGTACCTTGCCTTGCAGGTACTTTTTCCCATGAAGGCAAAGTCACTTAAGTTACAATGGAAAAATTAGAGGCAGCAGGCAGAGCGGGAATTTCTTACCTGCCTTGCAGGGTGAAAATTCCCATTATAAAATAAAGAAAAATCACTTAAGGCATTGATGGGAATTTCTTACTTGCCTTGCAAGGTAAAAATTCCCATTATGGAAGTCAAACAACTTAAGTGGATGAAGGGATTTTTGGAGCTGCCATGCAGGGTGAATAATCCCATCAAAGATGACTTTTAAATATAGAAATCAGCCTTATTCAAAAAGTGCGACCCCTTTTGGAATTAAAGAATAACTTTAATTGCATTTATTAATAGTCTTCCTTCCTAATTTTGGCGCCCAGGGATGATGGAAAGTCAATGCATGATAAGAGGTCAAAGAAGACTGAAGGTAGAAGGCTAAAAATAAATTAAATTAATTTATTTAATGCAGCCTTGAAGCATGCTAAAAAGTGCGCCCCATTTGGTGAATAAATAATGCTTTTTGAAGCATTTATTAATAGTTTTTATTCCTAATTTTGGCGCCATGGAGAAATAGAAGGTCCATGCATGATGTGAAGTGAAAGTAGAGGGCTAAAAATAAATTAAATTTATTTATTTAATGGCAGCCATGAGCATGCAAATTTAGGCGCCCAAATTGAAGGAATAAGCATGTTATTTATTTAATTAATTGCCAGGAATAGGAGAGACAATTATTAAATATAGAATGCTAAGAGTTATATAAGCATGGGCTGCCATAGTAAAGAAGTAATTAATTCTTTTAGCAGAGGAGTGCAGCCTGGACAGTTTTGGCGCCCAAAAGGAGGAGGATTTTTGCATAAAGAAGTGTTTTTCATTGCCGGAAAGCTTCAAAGTTTGGCGCCTAGGATTGGAGGAGCTTGATTTAAGCTTGGTTAATTATCTGCATATTGGTACAGGTGCCCAGGTGAAGTTAAAAATATTTATGCTTGCTTTGCATGCAAGCAAAACCTCAAATTTTAGGGCAGTGGACTTTATATGTAGATTTTTATGATAAAAATCAAGTGTTCATGTTTCGGTTGTCGTCTTTGTCTGAATTAATTGCAGGTATTCATTACAGGTGCTTATATAATTGAAAGGGAGCTTAAATCAATGTCAGATACATTGAATATATCCTCCGAATTTGAAGAAATTCCATATCTGCACTAGTTGTAAAGAATTCCGGCCGAATAAAAAGAAAAAAGAATTGCTCAGACAAAGATTGCTCCAACTATGGCAAAGCGGGATGAACAAGAAGGCTCAGCGGAATCATGCATTACTTCTAGATTTGCCGATATCGGTGATACGGATCTAGGCCCAAAACCTCTTTCCGAGTTGATTGACAGATCCAGAGCTGGAAAGACATCTCTCATGCGGGCAGTCAAGAGTAGCGGAATCATTCGAGCTTCAACATTCCTACTCACGCAGTCGGTTGCCGAATTTGTCATGGAGTGTGCAAGGCCATACCATCCACTATCTAGATCAATCCGGGATGTCTTTGGGGAAGACAATAATGCCGTTGGGCACAATTTATCAATTATCGTGAAGATTCCAACACGACAGGTGGTGACTACTATCAGCATGTTGGACGCTGGCAACAGATGGGAGAAGCATAAAGTCGACTGTGTGGGCATAATGAACAACAGGTATATGAAGAAGCCCAGATCTCCATCAAAGTTCCCGAGGACTCTTCCACGATCCAATCTGGTGCAAGAGGTGGATGACATTACCAAATTGCTATGCAGGATAAATGGCGAAGCTAACGCTCACAACTTCCACTCATGGATGTATGCCTTCATCAGACCATTGAGATCAACAAAGCAGATTCTATAATCAATTGGTCGGAGATCATCAGTGACAACATCGGTGAGCAGCTCCGAAGTGTGAGGCGGACTTACAGCTTCAAGATGACTTCATATTTGGTATATGCAGCAGCCTCGCAGGGTATCTTCTCCAAGTTGGATGATCGGGGCGTACTCTCGAAGGATCCTATTTTTGAGTGCTATCCGTAGCTTACTATGCCTGAATGCAATAAAGATTACAAGGTGGTCAACGATGGATTCTTCTATGGATTCATTTGCAGGCTGAACGGTGATCTGAAGACCAATAGGGTAAGCAAGGAAGCTTGGGAAGTTGTATCCCAACATGGTTGTATCTTCATCTAGTTCGTGACTTCACATACATCAGGGCAACCGGCTTTTCAGGGGAACCAGTCAAACTGCCCAGATATCCAAGCGACAGATTGATCATCATGGAATTATGCAGACAGCTCATGGAGATGCATGACCTACAGTCGAAACGGCACAAGTCTACAGGCTTCTTTCCGATCACAGTGGGCTATTACAGATTGCAGAGCATTCACAGAGCCAGAGGAATCGAAGCGGAGATGTTCTCTGAGTATGAGCATGAGTTCTTCCTAGCACGGCTGAACTTCGATCCATATGGGGTAGCAAGAAAGACAATCTCCCAAGAATACACGCATGTGCCTTTGTTAGAAGATTTCTGGATGAAGTGCAGAAGCGAGTACGAAGTTAGGAAGAAAGACTTCAGCAGGTTATCAACGTGACAAGTGTTTGATTATGGATTAGCACGGATACCTGCGGATCTTACAGATGATGGGCTTGTGTTACTTGACACATACCATCAGATGGGAGGGGATAGAGCTGCACTTCAGGAGAACATTAGTGGCTGCCATACGATTGAGAGACGTCACGCCGCGATCCGGTCAACACTTTGAACTGGTTGCTGACAAAGGGGTATTGCCTTGATGAAGCTTTGATGAATCAGATCACAGAAACCTTAGCACAGGAGATTCCATCAAAAGGAAGCATGAGAGAGAAAGCAACAAACGACCTGAAAAACTTAAAGTGCACAAGAAGTCTCATTCGAGGGAAAATGTCACTTCTACGACTATGGTGCTAGTTCTGATTTCTCCAACGTCAAGTACTTCACCAACTTTTGCACCTTAGCAGGATACTACCGTTCCTCCGTTGAATCCGGCAACATTTGTGTTTTCTCCTTAGCCACTCCGATCTCGCACTCTTCCCCGAAGAAACGCTAAATTTGCGAAGGCGAGAATTTGAAAGAGCTTTGTCTTTGCAATACAGAGAGGCGGTAGCCACGACACCGTAGTGCTTTCGGATGGAGAGGAACCAGAGCACGAGATGGTGGTGCATTCAACGATTTCTCACTCTCCGAGAAGTAATTTCTCAAAATGGTTGGCTTCACAGTCAGTTCCAGAAGCTAGAGAGGAGATCAACTTGGAGGAACATGACTTGCAGCTTCTCCTGAGTTTGGGCGGAAAAGACAAAAGACCTAAAGTTGCTAAGGTGACTTCGAGGTTGATTATTGAAGAATCGGGCGAAGTTTGTTGAGGTATCGGTTCAGTGAGAAGGAAAGAAGAAGGGCGAGCTTACGGCGGATATAACTTGATGACCAAAGTACCAATAGGTCAAACCACTACTGAAGGATTGAAGCAAGACACGCAGACATTGATAAATGCTTTAGTCCTTAGGCTTGACAAAGAAAAGGCTAAAAAGTTGAGCTTTAAAAGTAGGTGTCTCGGTTGCCAAATCTTCCACTCAAATGAATTTCAACACATAAGCGGTGAGTGATCATCTGATGCAGGAAGTGGAAGATGCAGTAACCAAATTAAAGCCATTGGCGAATGGAAGAATCTAATCATTCGCCAAACTTCTGTACAACTCAGGGAGGTGCCGGCCTGTCTAAAGGTTATGAAGGATGCATTGGTTCAGTTAAACAACTAGTGACGAGCACGATGGACATGAACACAGTAGCTGAAAGTAACCTGGGTACTTTGGTTGAGATAAATAAGTCACGAGGAGGTTTTGACTGCAGAACGAATTGTGCTCGATGAATCACTAAAGGGGAAGTAGCTTGAGTTTGCGCTTTCTTTCCGCTTGAGATCTTCGAATCATGTTGAAAAGAATGCGGGCGCTTGAGAGTATGGCATCATCACTATCGATAATGTCATTGCTTTCACCCATGAGGAAGTGGTCGGAACATTTCTTCATACAAAGGACCATTCCTAACAAAGTGCCCGATTCCTGGAAGGATCTCTTCGATGGTGCAAGAGAGGATTGATGGAGTGCTGGGCCTTTCACGATGGATTCTATCGAGTAAGGTAACGTAACGTAGCTGCGATCGGACATTAAGTTCGGGCCTAGCTTGAAGGATGTGGAAGCATGTATTGAGGTTTTGAACGAAGGCTTGCTGCAATTCAGACGAGAGAAAAAAGGCATGGCTAAAGTAGATGGGAAATTGCTGAATTATATTTTGAAAAGTATATTCATATTAAAACAAAAAGAAAGTGTAAAAGTTACAAATTGCAGATCTTCCTTCTTCTTTTCTTCCTTCTCTTATTTCTTATGTTCCCAGGATAATTTTAAAATTAAAAGTTATTGGTTTGAAAACCATTACTTTGAGTTATTTGGAATGATTCTTTGAGTTAAGTGACAGATGTGCACAATTTTGACTTAAACTCCATCTCCCGGATCTCTTGAGTTCTATTAATGTAATAACATGACATGATATAAAAGGATGGTGGGTAGCTTAGGTCCCTTTGAGCCCGAGTGTAGAGTCCTCAAATCTGTGTTTTCGATTCTTTCGAGTGCTCTCTTCAATTGAGATCAGCATTAAGTCGGAGATGCTTTATGAGGACCGGGTACTTTAGATTCTTAGAATGTACCACTTGTATCTTTTTGTTCTTCTCCAAAGAATGATTGCTAGCGAGAATTCAAGGTATTTAGCTAACTATTGATGATTTTCTACGACCTTAACCTATAACGTGTATTGGGATATGTCGACCGATTTGTGGTCGGCATAACCTTTTACGTAAGTCATATCATACTTCTCTATGTCTTCATATTGTTAGCAGGGTCGGCCTATGTAGTAACCATAGCCTAAGTAGGGTATATATAGGGGGTAGTGGGTAATATTTGGATATCATATTGTGTATTTTGTTCTTATTGTAAGTTTATGGAGGTTGACCCCTCGAGTGGCTCAATCATATATTTCCAATATCCGCTCTGCTCTCAATCAATATCGTTTGTATACGTTCTATTTTACTCATATTCTTGCCTTTTCTCGCTAGTGTTTGGTTCATGATATTCATATTGTAATTCATTCTAAGTGATTTTATTACAAGTAGTATTAGAGCTTTCGATTTGGGGCAAGTTTTTGCAACAATTTTTTTTGGGGTTTAGGTTAGCGTTGTTTTGAGGGTTGAAGGATTCAATAAAAGAAAAACTTGTGATTCATTTATTTTTCCAATAGAGTAGTATTGCTTGAGGTTTTGTAGGCAAAAAAAGTTTGGAAGTTTTTCTCACCCGTAAACAAAATAAAGAATCATCAATTCGTCTCAATGAGACAATCACAATGGTATAAGCTTCCTATACCCCTATTTCTTGGGTTTTTTTGTTCATTCGCAATATAGTAGTCATTGGTTTTGCCTCGATACACCTACCCTAAACCGTAACCTAAACCCTTAACCTCAAACTCTAAACCATGAACCCTAAACTAAACCTTTAACTTTGAACTCTAAATCCTAAACCCCAAAGTTCGTGCATGGCAAGTCCACAAACTAGAGGCCAAGGCAAAGGACCAATCACTTTGAGAAGAACGCCTAATAGGGAAGAGATGGAATTAGAAACTTATGATATCTTGGGGTTTGGATTTGGGATAGCGAACCAGCTCTAGGCATATGTGCGAAGGCATGGCTAAAAAGATCTAGATGAGGTTAAAGGAGACTTGACACAATGAAAGGAGATCTCGAGCCACATCAACATGTAATAACAAATATCATGACTACCGTGGTTGATTTGCAAAAAATGCTACACTTGAACAATTCCCGCTTGCATAAGGATTTTTCTAGCCATAACAACTCGTTGGCAAAATATTTTTTAGGGACAAATTATGGGCTTCGTCGATGCTCGTGGGACTAGGTCCTCCCGCTTTAGAAATGGGGCGGCTCCCATTTATTGAATAGTGGAAACCATAGTTTGCATACTTGTACTCGGCAAATACTCGACAGACCAAAAAAAAATTGAGTTGCTGAATACTTGGGAATACTCAACCACTTAAAAATTATGCAAATTTCTTTAAAAAATATAAATTTTAAGCAACATATAGCTACAAAATCTATCAAATGAGTCCATAAAATGTTGGAGAAGTGTTTTCTATTAGATTTTTATACAAATACAATACAAAATAGCATCATCATGCAAATACAACAACCGACTGATAAGTAATATGAATTTATGATGATTGACATTGAAAAATATCATCATAAATTTCATATCTATGCAAGTTACAATATACAATAAGTTACATTTTCCTCTTCCCCATTCTAGAGAAATATTGGGGAGAGGGTCTAGTGCCTCTACTAGTCCCCACACTCGGTTGCGTCTCCTTGCTCCTCCTAGAAGGCTGCGACTTTGGCTCCAACCTGAAGTAGATGGTGGTGGCTCCTCTGCTGCATGTTGGAGATCACCTCCAAAGATGTCATCCAATCCAATATCTCCTCTGCTAGTGCTTCTCCCTCCATAGCTTCCCTCTCAAAAGAAGCAATCTCGTCCTCTGTGAACGCAGGGATTTCCTCTTCTCGCCCAGTCCACTCATTGTATGGATCTATCTCATCCAAATCAATAAGCTCCTTTGATGTGGCCTCCACTTTTCTTGTGCGAAGCCGAGAGATTGTATTGCACAAAAACCAAGTTGTTGAGCCGTTTTTGACTCAACTTGTTGCGCTTCTTCGTGTGAATGGCCTCAAACAAACTCTAGTTGCGTTCACATCCAGAAGCACTACAAGGTTGAGATAGAATTCTGAGGGCTAGCTTTTGAAGATGCGGGGTATTTCCTCCCCAATCCTCCCACCAAGAACCTACAAACAAGATAATCAAAAGTCTATAAATAATTAATAAAATCAAATCAGAACTAATAAGTAACTTGGTAAACATTCTAATTTTATTAGTTTGGTGTTTGTGTGGTTCTCCTCGGATAGCTAACACCGAAGAAAAGAGCCTCCTTGTAGCACGTTTGTAACTTTGCAGCTCTAAAATGACGAGATCCCTCGTCTCAACATTTGGTATCATCCTCTCAATACATGTTGAAAGGCCCTCCATAACCTCTCCATTCACATCTATGAAGTTGTTGGAGAAGAAATACTTGGGGTTAAGGTAGTGCCCCGCTGCATGAATAGGTTGGTGGAGTTGATTGTTCCACCTCCGATCAATAATCTCCCAAAAGGGGCCATAATTGACGATATCCCCCATGTAATAGTTTTGGGTAGACTCTTTGGCCCTATCCATGGCCTCATAAATATACCTCATAGGGTTTTGCTCCCCATCAACCAAACGCAAAACCCTCACCAACAACTCTGACACCTACACAAATTAAAATGTAAGGTTACAAACTTACAAATAAAGTAAAAAAGTAAAAACAATATATGTATAATTTAACAAATTGAAATAAAGGAATGAAATATAAATCGAAGTTTGAAATTACCTTGATGATCTCTATAGCTCTCTTTGCAAAGATATCATCAAAAACTATCTTTGCAACCCTCTCTCCATCCACTTTCTTTGAATATTGTGAGTCTAGCCATGCTCGACTCACAAACATTTGTTTCAAAGATGTCAACAAACTAGAAATACTTTGTAGTGTCAAGAAATTAGTTGCAAACCTTGTGACATCGGCTCAAACAAGCTCTTTCCCCTTTGTGTGTTCTCTCATCAAGCTCAGAACCCAAGGGTGATTGTATATGTACTTTGTTATGTTTCTTGCATCTTCTACAACCGGCCTCACCTAATCAATTTTGCTTGTGTCCTCCAAAAGAAGGTCAAGGCAATGAGCTGCACAAGGAGTCCAAAAGAGTGATGGATGTCTCTCCTGCAGTAGTCTCCCACCGCCACATATGTTGTTGCATTGTCTGTGACAACTTGCACAACATTCTGTACACCAACCTCTAATACAACCGTCTCTAACATAACACTCAAATTCTTTGCATTTTTACTATGTTAGAGGCATCAATAGACTTCAAAAACACCATCTCACTATTTGAAGCCGCTAAAAAATTAATGAGGGTGCGGTTCCTTCCATCCGTCCACCCATCTGAAAGAATGGTGCATCCGTATTTGTTTCATTGTTTCTTTTGCTCTTCTAGAATTGTAGTGGCATCTGCAACTGCACCCTGTAGCAATTTCCCACTCAAATCTTTTGGAGAGGGTGCCTTGTACCCTTTCTCAATTGTCAATCAATGCTGTCACCAAGTATTCCCAGTATGGGCTCTTTGCCACATTGAATGGAAGGTTGTTGTAGTACTAAAAATTTGCACATGCTTTATCTGCTTCCTCATACATATCCTTGTTATAGGCTGTACCTTGCAATGAAGGTTGTGCTTCAGGTGTGTTCCTTGCCACAAAAAAGCTCTGTATGCCTTTGCTCGAACTCGATGAAGATGTGCCTCTTCCGCTCTTCCGGTTCGTATGTGTGGACCACGAGTAGAGCCCACAATTGTTGCCGCATCATCCTCTGAATCCTTTGTCATTGCAGCCCCAGGTCTAATAGCTTGTGCTATGGCTGCCTGCACCCTTTCCCTCTCTAGTTTCTTCTCCTCTAGCTCTACCAGCTCTGCTCTCATCTCTCGCTTTGCCTCTTCCGTAACATTGGGGCAAACCACAACGTCCCGAAAACAATAGATGCAAGGTGATACTTGCATTTACGACGCCTCCAGACATTGTTCTACCACAGAAATTGCAAGTAATTGCTCCTACAGCTGCTCCATGTACACCATACTTCCAAGCTTGGGTACGGGCATTCATAGAACGGTTCCTGCTAGTGATGCTGACCCAGATGCCGAACTTGATGCCATTGTTAACCTCTAATCTGCAACACAATGCACATTTAAAAATTAAAAAAACGTAAGCTTAATTAAATTTAAAAAAAAAACGTGCTTGAATAACCATATTTCACCGTAATTTAATAAAAATGATATACCTACGGTTGCAAATGAGTATTAAATTTTAAAAATGATTCGCAATCACATTGAACGCATTTAAAATTACAAAACATATTCAATGAATCGATTACAATACGCATACATAAAATTTAAATAGTTTAGAATGAATTTGCATAAAAAAATACATACCTCTGGCTGCAAATGACTATAAAAAAATTACAAGCATTCGATTTTACATTACATGTATTTAGAATTACAATATGAATCGATTACAATACGCATACATAAAATTTAAATAGTTTAGAACGAATTTGCGTAAAAAAAAATACATACCTCTGTTTGCTGCAAATGACTACAAAAAAAATTACAAGCATTCGATTTTACATTACATGTATTTAGAATTACAATATGAATCTATAAAACATAAATAATATACGCAAAATTTGAAAAAACTTGAAAGAATTAAAAAAAAAAACTTACCTCTAAATGCAATTCTCCAAATTCTCTTTTCGAATTCGCTCCAAAATCCATTCAACACAAGTAATGCAAGTTCAAATGGTTGTGTGAATGAAAAGGATGTAGTGTAGGGCCTTAAAAAGGGAAAAATCCTTGTTTTTTCAGCGTTTTTCAAGGGAGAATGCAAAGTTCAAAGGCAAACATCCGTGTTTTTTCCTGAATAACAAAACAACTAGAACTCTGCGAAACTCGAATAATAGATTCCCTAGTTTTAAACACTCATGGAAGCTAAAAGTGGAACCTATTTAAATGGGAATAAACTTCATTATAAGCTTTTCAGAAGTCGCCACTCAGAGTGGGACTCGACTCATCTACAATATTAATTTCTTCATTGACTGAGAAAACATCAGACAAACTAATCAAAGATGTATCTTCGGAATCTACAGTAGAAGTTCGGGGAGACTGATCAGCCATTGTGGGACTTACAAGCAAAGAACCAAAAATCTGCGACACTCCTCGGGCAAAACTTCGTCTTACTTTGTTGCGCTACGACAAACGGCGTCTTACGGTTGCGATGGCCACACTGCAGAGTTATCTTGGGTATATGAACTTGCGTTAACACAAATGCTGAAAGATCACTGAACTTATTTCTGAAGATTACGATTCACAATTCTGAATATTGCTGACACTTCCGATTCTCTTTTGCACGCTCTGATACCATTCTAAACAAAACAACTGCTAGCTCTGACCATTCTGAACATTCTGAACAAAACACTTAGCACTGATACTGAAATCACTCTTAAACAACAGATACATAAATCAAATTATTACTGCCACTCTTAACAACCATATATATGAACTATAGTCACATAACTCCAAGGAGGATATGTCTCTTTAATACAACCTAATACGATTGTAAAAACATCATCTGTCTCAAAGTAATCCTCAAACAGACTGAAATCATTAATGATCATCAACTTATATTCTAACTCGACTTGTAGCACAACATATACTGTATTAAACATCTCAATACTGACCAAATATCAAATAAATATCTAATTCTGCATCTTCTCCGAATAGATCTACTAATATCATTACTACAATATCAAACACGTCTTCTGAATCAAACACGTTCTCAAATTCATCAAAATGATCTATATTTAATAATTTCAAACTTCCATTAACTCTGACAAGTACATGGACAGATTTAAACATTTCTGACTTACAAACATGTATGTATAGACTGCGAAATTCACGAAAACCTTCCTTTCTTCTACTCAGAGATATCTTCTAGCGTAGATCGGATCTAATCCCGGATCTCATGTGTTGTATCCCAAAATCCAGTGTAGTGAATGAAATGAGGATGCCCTCTTAAATAGGCAACTCAAAGCTTTTCACCGGATACGGGAAGACCGGAAACCGGAGCAAGAGGTAATCGGTTAGATTCCCAGTGAGTACTGACCCACTCACAAAAAGCAAGACACGACAACACCCAAAGCAAAAGATGCCAATGGGTCCACCACGCACCTACAAAGCAAACTACACGACAACAAGCACAGCCGGATAACTTTATTAAAAGCGAGGATAAGAAGGAATCACGAAAGAGAAGATGATAACATGCCTATCATCATGACAGAGATAGTGCGGCGCGCTTTCGGTTCGAAGAGGGCGAGGGTCTGGACGGTCGGGAGTCATCATCGTCGAGAGATGATGTGGAATCATTTCTTGTCGGTGCTCCAGGAAGTAACCTCTCATGTTGCTCCAGGCCATGTGCGAGATATTCGCTATTTGCACCATCCATGTGTCGGAGTTGCAAAATGGCGCGTGTAGGGAAACAAATAGTGATCCAGAAGTCTGAGATCCTGATCAGGAGCTGGAGGTCGCACGACCATGGTGTGATGCAGAAGAATTCTCCTCCAAAGAGTTGCATTTGGTCTTTCAACCAAATTCCTGTGATTAATCTTGATATAATAATGTGCTTTAACATACCATGGGATCTTACATTGAATAATGATATTTACGGGTTTGTATCCGGATGCACATTTAACGAGAGGAGAGTTAGATAGCTTAGAAGGGAGAAATTTTGAAAGAAAGTACTTGAAGTGAGAAGAAATGTACTTCTGTCTCCCGAGAAGGAGGTCGGTTCCATATGCATTTTGCGAAGGATGTTCTTCAGGCCACATCCTTGAAAATTCGAACCGCCATAATGTGTCCTTTCTTGGTATCAGCTGCCTGAGTCTGAGACCTTCGACAGGTAGGAAATCCGGTTGTTACTGCGTAGAGAGATCTCCATTGCCATTTTAAGCAACATTTGACCAAGGGTTCTTGTAAAGTATGAAACTCATGACCTGGTATGTCAGGATCATAAAGTTTACATTCAAGTTCAGACATTGCGAACTCTTGTGTGGTTATGAGATCTCTAGAGACCAGAAGCGTTTGAGCTTCTTGTGACATTCTGTTGTCACAAAGGACTAATGCATCAATTTGTTCCTTTGCATGTCGATGATCCCATACAGTGCCATGGGATTCATGGATAACCTGTGTTACGCTGATATTCTTTGAAGTGTTGAGTTCTCTGTGTGTGAAAGTCTGCAAGAGCGTTCACTTGTTTGCACGATATGTGCTCTACACTGAACTCAAAGTTGTCAAACCAAAGACCCCATCTCTGGGAGTCTCGTTAAAGGCTACCTTATTAGTTTGGATCTCCGCCATCTAACCTTTTTCTCAAATCTTTGAGGTCGAGATCTTAAAATAAATTCTTCATTCTGGAACGAAGAACAAGAAAGCCTTGATGGCTTTTTTAGCAGCTAATAATTCCTTATGGGAAGAATGATAATTTAACTCAGAGCCTTGAAAAGCTCCTGAGGCAAACCTACATACCTTCTCTTTATCATTCTCACCTTTTCTTTTGAAGTCTTGCTCCCAGAATTTCTCTTGCAACGCGTCGCATTCATGATTTTCTTGCAGTCCCAGTGGTAATGACATTGCCGGGAGTTCTTGTACTTGCTTCTTAATTCTCTGTACTGCTCTGGTCATGTCCTGATTCCATCCAGGAGCATTTTTCTTGAGTCTACTATTTAGCGAAGACACGATCACTTATGTTACGGTAAAAACCAAAGACATAGTTGATACATCCTAAGAAACGCTGAAGTTGTTGTTTCTCTAGGATTTGGTCAGGAAAATTCTGAATACTTGTAATCACATGCTGTTGCATAGAAATTGTTCCTGAACTGATACGGATACCAAGGAAGTCTATTTCTTCTTTAAAGATTTCCATTTTAGTGGGAGACAAGCAGATCCCATTTTTATATACAGTCTCATAAAATCTTTCTAGATGTGCTAAATGCTCTTTTGGAGATTTAGAAAATATGAGAATGTCATCAATGTAAACAATCAAGAAATCAAACAACTCACCAAAGATTCTGTCCATAATCTTACGGAAAATAGAAGGAGTCGTCTTTAGACCGAATGGAAGAACTTTCCATTCATATTGACCACACAGTACGATGAAGGCGGTTTTATACATATCTTCATTGCGCGAGAATACTTGCCAAAATCCGCTCTTCGAGATCAAACTTCTTTGTAGACATGAGATCCTTTGATTCTTCTCAAGATGTCATCCTTGGCTGGAATGGGATGCTGTACAGCAGTTATGAACTTATTCAGTGGCTTATAATCCACTACAAGCCTTTTCTTTCCTCTGATCTGTTCAGATCTCTTGTTCACATAAAAGGCTGAACATGCCCATGGTGAATTGGATTCTTGGATGAATCCTGCTTTGATCAGTTTCTGTATCTCACCCTGGCATTCTTTTCTCTCTGCAGGGGGCATGCCTTTATGATGTGCTTTGAACTTTGGTAGCACTTCATTGCCCTTGTCATCTTTGATCATCTGAAGATCCAAAGAACAGTAATGCTTCTTTCTGCTGATGAAAGCATGTGGATCTTCACTGCAGACGTTCTTCTTAATCCTGGAAACTATTTCTTCAATATTAACAGCATTGTTAGAAATAGATTTATGAATCCAGGTATTATTGACAGTCTTTACCTTCTGAGGTAAAGGAACTATACTCTGAAAAGAGTATCTTCTGGGAATGGAGACAGGAGGCTCAAACAATCGTATATCTTGTCCAGGAGATCTCGAATGTATTACATTGTTGTAGAAAATCAACTCTGAAAGGCAGTCATAGTTCTCCATATTGTGTTGATAGAACTCTATGTCAATAGAATGTCCTTCAACATCTAATTTTACCTTAGCCATTGATTTACAGACTACCTCTCTCTTATCAAATTTGATTTTAGTATGGGTGTTAACCCAACAGTCACTAGGGAGAGCATATTGTCTGATAAGGCTAATCTCAGCACCCGTGTCAATCATGGCATCCAATACATAAGGCTTTATATTTGGAATGCATATAGTGATTGCTATAAAGGGATTCTGGGTGCAGCTTAATGTACATACCTTTGGCTGTGATGGCTGGTCATCTCCTAGTTGCCAGATTATGGTATGTTTCCTCAAGATTCTCCTGGAATCTTCTTTTTCACTTTCTTCCTCAGATATGAGCTTGCTATATTCTTCAGTTGCCTTAGCAAGCACTTTCTCAAGTAATTCAATCCTGGATCTTCTCCAGGTCTTGTACATCTGCCTTGAAGCTGGATTCTCTGATGATTGTCCTGGCTCATAAGAGGAGTAAACAGGAGGACTGATTCCTCTTCCTCTTCCACGCCATGCTCCAAACCTTCCCCTGGTGGGAATTTGTCTCTGTCTGATTCTCTGCTGGAATGGAGGCCGTATTGGAAATGCTTCAAAGGGCTCTTCATTTCGATTCACGCTGCTTTGTGCTGTTCTTTGCTCCAATTCATTCTGCCTTAAGTATCTGTCTTGCAGATTTCTGAGCTCTTTCTGAAGAGCTATCTTCCTTGTTGTGTCCCAAGGGGGACAAATTATCATAGATGACCAGTGGAGGCTTTCAACTTGCCTTCGAGCAAGTCTCGCACTTGGTATCATGGGATGTACAAAGTTAGATACCATATTGATCTTTGAAATGAGTAAAGGAAGGAATTGAACTATACCCACTATCGATCTATCTTCGTCTCGATGAAGCTTGCTTGAATATTATTGCGATTTCTCCTTGATGGAGACATATGATATATCAGATGATAAACTATCAGTGTCAGAAATAAAAGCATATTCTTCTTCTTCTATGCCTTTACTGGTTAAGGCATTTACCTTTGCCTTACCTTTCTCTGTATGTCTCTGTGGACACTGATTAGCATAATGAGCATCTTTACAAATATAACAGGTAGGTTTAAACCTGTTTGATTTACCCAAATGTTTATACTTACGAAATTTATATTTATTTCGTTAGGTTTACCTTTACAGGCTGTTCTTTATACTTTCCTTTTCTGAACTGCTCTCTGTATTTATGTTTCTTTTTCTTTTTCTGCCGCCACTCACCCCCTTTTGAAAAAAGACAATCTTTGCAAGAAGATTTCTTTTGGAAGATTGAATTTCTAGTTCGGGGGCATCCAAAGGGTTCTAAAGCATACGTGTGCGAAAGAATTCTTTGAGAGCCTTTTGGTGTTTGAGCTTGCTTTGCGTTCCCATTTTCCTTGCACATCTTGGCATTACATTGGTCAATAATTTGATTAATATGACCAAAACTTAGTTCAGAAGTTTTCATACCATGCATGGCCTTTCTATATTGAGTTGCAAAGAAAGGCGGAAATGACTCAATGTACCGGAGACGCATGGTCTCATCGTTAATATTACGAGCTGTAATATAGCTTCTGCGTGAAGCATTGTATTCTTTCTTTATGCGAGTCATGTCACATAAACGTGCTCTGAGGAACATGGCTGTATTCATCATCTTATCATCATCGATATTACCGATGAATTCTTTGATAAGAGCTGCTTGTGTGAGCCGTGAAACTCATGTATCTAATATTTCTGCTTTGTTGGGAAGAACATCCCACCATTCTTTAAGGATGCCTACTGAAGCCATTGGTATAGTGGCGTGAATATTTTGTGGTGTTCTGCCATAGGTTTCTTGCTGGGTGTTACCCCATCCTATCATGGCATGGATTAATTCTTTTATCTCAGCCACAGACTTACATTCTACTCTGTAGAAATTTGGCTGAAGTGTTTGGACCTTTGTGGTTATTTGAAACACAGAGTCTTTGCTTTCACCCATATGTTCATCAAACAATGGTGGTGTGAATTCTGGATTCTCAATGTGAGATTCAGTACCCTCAATGCTGAGCATGTTTACTTCTTTGTCCTTAAAGAACAAAGGTTTATATTCTTCTAAAACTTCCTTGTATGACTTTTTTTGAGTGGGATTGGCTAAATTGGACTTACATCCAAGAGACAGCTTGAGACCAATCACCTTCTTTCCTAGGTGTTAACCTAGTATTTAACTCATTGATCTTTGGAAAGATCTTGGGAAGTTCTTGTGTTAGACATTTTGGATATCATCTATCCTGCTATGTGTCTTTTCATTTTCATCCTGAATTTGTGACAGACCTGATTCTAACAATTCATTGGTTTGTTGTGTTCTGGCTATGATTGTACTTTTCAAACCAACTGTGTGATCAACCAAAGGTTGAACTATATCTGTGACTCTATGTGTGACTGCCTCTGGTAGGCTTGTGGAAAGACTGTGTACTGTGCTTTCTATCTTCTTAACAGATTCTTCCATTTTATCAAATCTAGAATTTAACAATCTTAAAGCACCAGCAGTGTCTCCTTTCTTTCTCAATTCTATAGCTTTAAGTGTTCTTTCCAAACTTGAAAGCTTTTCAGATTGAGAACATACCTCTTCATTCACAGATAATAGTGCCTTGTTGGTCCAGTTGAGCATTTTAGAGCTTTCAGATGGCTCTATCTCCTTATTGACTGCTCTTTGATACCAGAATACGGCCTTTTGAGTCTCATCAGGTGAAATCAGCTCATGCTGATCTGTAGGAGGAAATTGAGTCCTCGTACTTGTTGAAGCCATGTTTATTGTAGGCCCGTTGACAGGGGCGTACTTCTGACTGACTAACTTTTCGCAATCTGAGCACCATAAAAAGTCAGTAGAAGGATCATGGGTTAATGATCTATGGCTACATAAAAATATCTTTTCATCTTCTTTCCTAGCCTCTTGAGGCTTAGATGATTCACCAACTGTAAAATAAGAAGATGTAGAAGCTACAGAATTGCTTCTATTCAAGATTCTTTTTGATCTATCAATATCAGATGCTTTACCAACATCTGAGTTTCTTCTGAAACTGAGTGTCACATTATTTCTGCCTTCTGATACTGCAGTTGCATTTTCAAGCTTTGGCTGAGATGTCTGCACAAACTTTTTTGCAAGTGTCCATTCTTTTGGGACCTTGATGTCTGACCATGAAATTAACTCAGGTTCAATCTTCTGAGTTTCTAAGTTAACGTGGGTCACCACTACTGCCATCGCTTGGACGTGCCGTGCTTAACAATATTTGGTTCATGGTATTGATTGACGGTAAATGATTTTATAATGGACGGCAAGAGGACAAGATCCTTTGCGCATATTCAAGCCTGTGGTTGCTAAGTGCAATTTTAAGACATCCTGCAGAAGGTCTTCTTTGGTTAAAGACACTGGGTAGTTAGGGTAAACTTCAAAGGATACAGGGCCTGTATGAAGGCCAGTTTGGACTGCGGCTAACAGACTATCCTTAAAATTGTCAAATCTTAAATCTAACAGACAACATAAAATACTAGCATTCAAACCGCGGCGAAATAAAGGTGTGATTCCTATTTGTACACAGCCGATATGAGCAAATTTATAAGTGGTTTGACGCTTAAGGGACTTGACATCAGCTTTATCAATTAAAGGGATATTATATTCACAACTAGAACTCTGTGAAACTTGAATAACAGATTCCCTAGTTTTAAACACTGTGGAAGCTAAAAGCTGAAACCTATTTAAATGGGAATAAACTTCATTATAAGCTTTTCTAGGAAGTCGCCACTCAGGAGTGGGACTCGACTCATCTACAATATTAATCTCTTCATTGACTGAGAAAACATCAGACAAACTAATCAAAGATGTATCTTCGGAATCTACAGTAGAAGTTCGGGGAGACTGGTCAGCCATTGTGGGACTAGCAAGCAAAGAACCAAAAATCTGCGACACTCCTCGGGCAAAACTCGTCTTACTGTTGCGCCTGACAAACGGCGTCTTACGGTTGCGATGGCCACACCTGCAGATTATCTTGGTTATCCATGAATCCCATGGCAACTTTGTATGGGATCATCAACATGCAAAGGAACAAATTGATGCATTAGTACTGCGTGACAACAGATGTCACATGAAGCTCAAACGCTTACGGTCTCTAGAGATCTTATAACCACACAAGAGTTCGCCATGTATACGAACTTGAATGTAAACTTTATGATCCCGACATACCAGGGTCATGAGTTTCATACTTTACAAGAACCCTTGGTCAAATGTTGCTTGAAATGGCAATGGAGATCTCTCTGTGCGGTCGAACAACCGGATTTCCTACTGTCGAAGGTCTCGGACTCGAAAAGGCGGTGATACGAAGAAAGGACACATTATGGCGGTTCGAATTTTCAAGGATGTGGCACGAAGAACATCCTTTGCAAAGCATATGGAACCGACCTCCTTCTGCGGGAGACAGAAGTACATTTCTTCTCACTTCAAGTACTTTCTTTTAAAATTTCTCCTTCTAAGCTATCTAACTCTCCTCTGTTAAATGTGCATCCGGATACGGCCCGAAAAATATTATTATTCAATGTAAGATTCCATGGTATGTTAAGGCACATTATTATGTTAAAATTAACCACGGGAATTTGGTTGAAAGACCAAATGCTACTTTGGAGGAGAATTCTTCGCATCACACCATGGTCGATGCGACCACCGGCTCTCCCGATCAAGATCTCGAATCCTTGATCACTATTTGTTCCCTACACGACGCCATTTATGCAACCCGACCACGATGGTACAAATAGCGAATATCTCGCACATGGTGGAGCAACATGAAAGGTTACTTCCTGGAGCACCAACAAGAAATGATTCCACATCATCCTCGGCGATGATGACCACGACCGTCCAGACCCTCTGTCCTCTTCGAATACCGAGTGCGCCCGCACTATCTATATCATGTCATGATGATAGGCATGTTATCATCTTCTCTTTTGATTCCTTCTTATCCTCGCTTTTAATAAAGTCATCCGACAGGCTTGTTGTCGGTAGTTTGCTTTTGTAGGTGCGTGGTGGACCCATTGGCATCTTTTGCTTTGGGTGTTGTCGTGTCTTGCTTTTTGTGAGTGGGCTGTACTCACTTGGGAATCTAACCGATTACCTCTGGCTCCGGTTTCCGGTCTTCCCGTATCCGGTGAAAAGCTTTGAGTTGCCTATTTAAGAGGGCATCCTCATTTCATTCACTACACTGGATTTTGGGATACAACACATAAGATCTGGGATTAGATCTGACTACGCTAGAAGATATCTGGAGTAGAAGAAAGGAAGGTTTTCCAGAATTTCAGAGTCTATACATACATGTTTGTAAGTCAGAAATGTTTAAATCTGTCCATGTACTTGTCAGAGTTAATGGAAGTTTGAAGTTATTGAATATAGATCATTTTGATGAATTTGAGAACGTGTTTGATTCAGAAGATGTGTTTGATGTTGTAGTAATGATATTAGTAGATCTATTCGGAGAAGATGCAGAAATAGATATTTATTTGATATTTGGTCAGTATTAAGATGGTTGATACAGTCTATGTTGTTCTACAAGTTGAGTTAGAATATAAGTTGATGATCATTAATGATTTCAGTATATTTGAAGATTACTTTGAGACGGAGGATGTTTTTACAATCGTATTAGGTTGTATTAAAGAAATATATCCACCTTGGAGTTATGTTACTATTATTCACATATATGGTTGTTAAGAGTGGCGGTAATAATTTGATTTATGTATCTCATTGTTTAAGAGTGATTTCAGATGCTCAGTCTTAAGTGTTTTGTTCGTAATGTTCGTGAATGGTGAAACTCGAGAAGATTGAACTGAGTTAATTTCATGGTCAGACATCAAGGTCCCAAAAGAATGGACACTTGCAAAAAAGTTTGTGCAGACATCTCAGCCAAAGCTTGAAAATGCAAGCTGCATGTCGGAAAGCGAAATAATGTGACACTCGAGTTTGAAGAAACTTCGGATGTTGGTAAAGCATCGATCTTGATAAATCAAAAAGAATCTTGAATAGAAGCAATTCATGGCTTCTACATCTTCTTATTTTACAGTTGGTGAAACATCTAAACCTCGAAAATTAGAAAAGAAGATGAAAAGATATTTTTATGTAGCCATAGATCATTAACCCATGATCCTTCTACTGACTTTTTATGGTGCTCAGATTGCGAAAAGTTAGTCAGTCAGAAGTACGCCCCTGTCAACGGGCCTACAATAAACATGGCTTCAACAAGTACGAGGACTCAATTTCCTCCTACAGATCAGCATGAGCTGATTTCACTGATGAGACTCAAAAGGCCGTGATTCAGTATCAAGAAGCGATCAATAAGGAGATAGAGCCATCAAAAAGCTCTAAAATGCTCAAGCTTGGACCAACAAGGCACTTTTATCTGTGAATGAAGAGGTATGTTCTCAATCTGAAAAGCTTTCAAGTTTGGAAAGAACACTTAAAGCTATAGAATTGAGAAAGAAAGGAGACAACTTCTTTGGTGCTTTAAGATTGTTAAATTCTAGATTTGATAAAATGGAAGAATCATTAAGAAGATAGAAAGCACAATACATGTCTTTCCACAAGCCTACCGAGAGCGAGTCACACATAGAGTCACAGATATAGTTCAACCTTTGGTTGATCACACAGTTGGTTTGAAAAGTACAATTATTGCGAGAACACAACAGACGATGAATTGTTAGAATCAGTCATCTCAAATTCGGGATGAGAATGAAAAGACACATAGCGGGATAGATGATATCCAAAATGTCGACCAGGGAACTTCCCAAGATCTTTCCAAAGATCAATGAGTTAAATACTAGGTTAACACCTAAGAAAGAAAGTGATTGGTCTCAAGTTTGTCTCTTGGACAAGTCAGAATTGCCAATCCTACTCACAAAAAGTCATACAGGAAGTCTTAGAAGAATATAAACCTTTGTTCTTCAAAGACAAAGAGGTCAATATGCTTAGCATTGAGGTCTTGAATCTCACATTGAGAATCCGAAATTCACACCACCAGCATTTGATGAACATATGGGTGAAAGCGGTACTCGGAGTTTCGAGTCAACCACAAAGGTCCAAACACTTCAGCCAAATTTCTACAGTAGAATGTAAGTCTCAATGGCTGAGATAAAAGAATTGATTCATGCCATGATAGGATGGGGTAACACCCAAAAAAACCTATGGCGAGAACACCACAAAATATTGCTGCCACTATAGTCATGGCTTTGTAGGCATACTTAAAGAATGGTGGGATGTTCTTCCCAACAAAGCGAAATATTAGATACGAGGTTTCACTTGGCCTCACGGCAGCTCTTATCGAGAGAATTCATCGGTAATATAGATGATGATAAGATGATGAACACAACCATGTTCCTCGAGCTCGCTTATGTGATATGACTCGCAAAAGAATACCATGCTTCATGCGAAGCTATATTACAGCTCGAGGTAATATTAACGATGAGACCATGCGTCTCCGTTATATTGAGTCATTTCCACCTTTCTTTGCTACTCAATATAGAAAGGCCATGCATGGAATGAAAACTTGAGTTAAGTTTTGGGCACATCGGCCAGATTATAGATCGGTGTAATGCCAGATGTGCGAAAAAAATGGGAGCATGAAGCAAGCGTTGAACACCAAAAGGCTCTCGGCAAAATTCTTTACGCACACAGTATGCTTTAGAACCCTTTGGATGCCACTGAACTAGAAATTCAATCTTCGAAGAAATCTTCTTGCAAAGATTGCTCTTTTTCAAAAGGGGTGAGTGGCGGCGAAAAAAAAAGAAACATAAATACGAGAGAAGCGATTCGAAAAAAGGAAAGTATAAAGAAGCGAGTTCGAAAGGTAAACCCGAGCGAAATACAAATTTCGTAAGTATAAACACTTGGTAAATCAAACGAGTTTAAACCTACATTACATTTGTAAAGATGCTCATTATGCTAATCGGTGTCCACGGCACATACGAGAAAAGGTAAGGCAAAGGTAAATGCCTTAACCAGTAAAGGCATAGAAGAAGAAGAATATGCTTTTATTTCTGACACTGATAGTTTATCATCTGATATATCATATGTCTCCATTGAAGGAGAAAACTGCAATAATATTCAGCAAGCTTCATCAGATGAAGATAGTACTGATAGTGGGTATAGTTCAATTCCTTCCTTTACTCATTTCAGTATCAATATGGTATCTAACTTTGTTCATCCCATGATACCACCAAGTGCAGACTTGCTCAGAAGACAAGTTGAAAGCCTCGAGCCTCGATCCCATGATAGCTGTCCCCCTTGGGACACAACAAGGAAGATAGCTCTTGAAAAGAGCTCGAAATCTGCAAGACGAGATATTTAAGGCGAGAATGAACTATAACGAAGCGAGCCTGGCGAGTGAATCGAGAAATGAAGAGCCCTTTGAAGCATTTCCAATACGGCCTCCATTCCAGCAGAGAGTCAGGCAAAGACAAATTCCCACCAGGGGAAGGTTTGGAGCATGGCGTGGAAGAGGAAGAGGAATCAGTCCTCCTGTTTACTCCTCTTATGAGCCAGGACAATCATCGAGAAATCGGCTTGAGGCGGATGTACAGACACGGGAAGATCCGAGTTGAATTACTTGAGAAAGTGCTTGCTAAGGCAAGCAAGAATATAGCAAGCTCATTGCTTTGAAGAAGAAAGCGAAAAGAAGATTCCACAGAGAATCTTGAAGAAACATACCTTAATCTGCAGCTGGAGATGACCAGCCATCCATCACCAAAGTATGTACATTAAAATTGCACCTAAATCCCTTTATAGCAATCACTATATGCATTCCACATATAAAGCCTTATGTATTGGATGCCATGATTGACACGGGTGCTGAGATTAGCCTTATCAGACAGTATGCTCTCCCTAGTGATTGTTGGGTTAACACCCATACTAAAATCAAATTTGATAAGAGAGAGGTAGTCTGTAAATCAATGGCTAAGGTAAAATTAGATGTTGAAGGACATTCTATTGACATAGAGTTCTATCAACACAATATGGAGAATTATGACTGTCTTCTAGGAGTTGATTTTCTACAACAATGTAATACATTCAGTATCTCCCAGGACAGTATACAGTTGTTTGAGCCTCCTGTCTCCATACCCAGAAGATACTCTTTTCAGAGTATAGTTCCTTTACCTCAAAAGGTAAAGACTGTCAATAATACCTGGATTCATAAATCTATTTCTAACAATGCTGTTAATATTGAAGAAATAGTTTCCAGGATTAAGAAGAACGTCTGCAGTGAAGATCCACATGCTTTCATCAGCAGAAAGAAGCATTACTGTTCTTTGGATCTTCAGATGATCAAAGATGACAAGGGCAATGAAGTGCTACCAAAGTTCAAAGCACATCATAAAGGCATGCCCCCTGCAGAGAGAAAAGAATGCCAGGGTGAAATACAGAAACTGATCAAAGCAGGATTCATCCAAGAATCCAATTCACCATGGGCATGTTCAGCCTTTTATGTGAACAAGAGATCTGAGCAGATCAGAGGAAAGAAAAGGCTTGTAGTGGATTATAAGCCACTGAATAAGTTCATAACTGCTGTACAGCATCCCATTCCAGCCAAGGATGATATCTTGAGAAGAATCAAAGGATCTCATGTCTACAGCAAGTTTGATCGAAAGAGCGGATTTTGGCAAGTATTCTTGCGCGCATGATGAAGATATGTATAAAACCGCCTTCATCGTACCGGTGGTCATATGAATGGAAAGTTCTTCCATTCGGTCTAAAAACGACTCCTTCTATTTTCCAGAAGATCATGGACAAAATCTTCGGTGAGTTGTCTGATTTCCTAATTGTTTACATTGATGACATTCTCATATTTTCTAAGTCACCAAAGGAGCATCTAACTCACTTAGAAAAATTTTATGAGACTTTGTATATAAAAATGGGATCTGCTTGTCTCCCACTAAAATGGAAATCTTTAAAGAAGAAATAGACTTCCTTGGTATCCGTATCGGTTCGGGAACAATTTCTATGCAACAACATGTGATTACAAGTATACAAATTTTCTGACCAGATCTGAAAGAAACAACAACTTCAGGCGTTTCTTAGGATGTATCAACTATGTTCTTTTTTTACGAGAACATAGCGGTGATCGTGTCTTCTAAATAGTAGACTCAAAAAAATGCTCTGGATGGAATCGGGACATGACCGAGCGATCGATCTGAGAGAATTAAGAAACAAGTCAAGAACTCCCGGCGATGTCATTACCGGACTGGCAAAAAATCATTGAATGCGGCGCTTGTGAGAAATTACAGGGAGCTGTACTCAAGGAAAAGGCCGAGAATGATAAAGAGAAGGTATGTAGGTTTGCCTCAGGAGCTTTTCAAGGCTCTGAGTTAAATTATCATTCTTCCCATAAGGAATTATTAGCTGCTAAAAAGGCCATCAAGGCTTTCTTGTTCTTCGTGCAAAATGAAGAATTTATTTTAAGATCTGACCTCAAAGATTTCAGAAAAAGGTTAGATGGCGGAGATCCAGCTAATAAGGTAGCCTTTAACAGACTCCAGAGATGGGGTCTTTGGTTTGACAATTTTGAGTTCCAGGTAGAGCACATATCAGGCAAGCAGAACGCTCTTGCAGACTTTGTCAGCAGAGAACTCAACACCTCAAAGAATATCAGCGTAACACAGGTTATCCATGAATCCCATGGCCTTTGTATGGGATCATCGACATGCAAAGGAACAAATTGATGCATTAGTACTCTGTGACAACAGATGTCACATGAAGCTCAAACGCTTGGTCTCTAGAGATCTTATAACCACACAAGAGTTCGCCATGTCTGAACTTGAATGTAAACTTTATGATCCTGACATACCAGGTCATGAGTTTCATACTTTACAAGAACCCTTGGTCAAATGTTGCTTAAAATGGCAATGGAGATCTCTCTACGCAGTCGAACAACCGGATTTCCTACATCGAAGGTCTCGGACTCGAGGCGGTGATACGAAAAGGACACATTATGGCGGTTCGAATTTTCAAGGATGTGGCCTGAAGAACATCCTTTGCAAACAGACATATGGAACCGACCTCCTTCTCTGGGAGACAGGAAGTACATCTCTTCTCACTTCAAGTACTTTCTTTCAAAATTTCTCCCTTCTAAGTTATCTAACTCTCCTCTGTTAAATGTGCATCCGGATACGGCCCGAAATATTATTATTGATGTAAGATTCCATGGTATGTTAAGGCACATTATTATGTTAAAATTAACCACAGGAATTTGGTTGAAAGACCAAATGCTACTCTTTGGAGGAGAATTCTTCTGCATCACACCATGGTCGTGCGACCACCAGCTCCTGATCAAGATCTCAGAATCCTTGATCACTATTTGTTTCCTACACGGCGCCATTTGCAACCCGACACGGATAGTGCAGTAGCGAATATCTCGCATATGGCTGGAGCAACATGAAAGGTTACTTCTGGAGCACCAGCAAGAAATGATTCCACATCATCCTCGGCGATGATGACCACGACCGTCAGGACCCTCTGTCCTCTTCGAATAATTGAGTGCGCTCCGCCTTATCTCATCATGATGATAGGCATGTTATCATCTTCTCTTTTAGGATTCCTTCTTATCCTGCTTTTAATAAAGTTATCCGAGCAGGCTTGTTGTCGGTAGTTTTTGCTTTGTAGGTGCGTGGTGGACCCATTGGCATCTTTTTTGCTTGGGTGTTGTCGTGTCTTGCTTTTTGTGAGTGGTGTACTCACTTGGGAATCTAACCGATTACCTCTGGCTCCGGTTTCCGGTCTTCCCGTATCCGGTGAAAAGCTTTGAGTTGCCTATTTAATAGCGCATCCTCATTTCATTCACTACTGCTTTGGATTTTGGGATCTGACACAGATCTGGGATTAGATCATTCTACGCTAGAAGATATACGGAGTAGAAGAAAGGAAGGTTTTCGAAATTTGAGTCTATAAATACATGTTTGTAAGTCAGAAATGTTTAAATCTGTTCATGTACTTGCCAGAGTTAATGGAAGTTTGAAATTATTAAATATAGATCATTTTGATGAATTTGAGAACGTCTTTGATTCAGACGATGTGTTTGATGTTGTAGTAATGATATTAGTAGATCTGTTCGGAGAAGATGCGAAATTAGATATTTATTTGATATTTGGTCGAGTATTGAGATGTTTAATACGGTATATGTTGTCTTCTGAGTCGAGTTAGAATATAAGTTGATGATCATTAATGATTTTTGGATGTTTGAGGATTACTTTGAGACGATGATGTTTTGACAATCGTATTAGGTTGTATTAAAGAGACATATCCTCCTTGGAGTTATGTGACTATAGTTCATATATATGGTTGTTAAGAGTGGCGGTAATAATTTGATTTATGTATCATTGTTTAAGAGTGATTTCGATATCGTCTTAAGTGTTTTGTTCGAGAATGTTCGAGAATGGTCGAGCGTGCAAAAGAGAATCGGAAGTGTCGGAAGTGTCGGAATATTCGAGGTTGTGAATCGTAATCTTGAAATAAGTTCGGTGATCTTTCGGCATTTGTGTTAACGCAAGTTCATATACCCCAGTATAATCTGCAGGTGTGGCTATCGCAACCGTAAGACGCCGTTTGTCGGCCGCAGCACTGATAAGAAGCGAGTTTTGCCCGAGGAGTGTCGCAGATTTTGGTTCTTTGCTTGCTAGTCCCATGATGGTGACCGGTCTCCCGAACTTCTACTGTAGATTCCGAAGATACATCTTTGATTAATTTGTCTGATGTTTTCTCTGTCAATGAAGAAATTAATGTTTTAGATGAGTCAAGTCCCACTCCTGAGTGGCGACTTCTAGAAAAGCTTATAATGAAGTTTATTCCCATTTAAATAGGTTCCGACTTTTAGCTTCCACGAGTGTTTAAAACTAGGGAATCATTATTCGGAGTTTCGCGAGTTCTAGTTGTGAATATAATATCCCTTTAATTGATAAAGCTGATGTCAAGTCCTTAAGCGTCGAACCACTTATAAATTTGCTCATATCGGTGTGTACTGAAATAGGAATCACACCTTTATTTCGCGCGGTTTGAATGCTAGTATTTTATGTTGTATGCATTAGATTTGAGATTTGACAACTTTAAGGATAGTCTTGTTGCTTGATCAAAATGGCCTTCATACGGGCCTGTATCCTTTGAAGTTTACCCGAACTACCCAGTCTTTTAACGAAAGAAGACCTTCTGCGGGATGTCTTAAAATTGCACTTAGCACTACGAGGCTTGAATATGCGCGAGGATCTTGTCCTCTTGCCGTCCATTACAAAATCATTTACCGTCTAGTCAATACCATGAACCAAATACAAAGCACGGCACGTCGAGGCGATGGCGTGGTGACCCACGTTAATTTAGAAACTCGAAAGATTGAACTGAGTTAATTTCATGATCGACATCAAAGTCCCAAAAGAATGGACACTTGCAAAAAAGTTTGTGCAGACATCTCAGCCAAAGCTTGAAAATGCAACTGCAGTAACAGAAGCCAGAAATAATGTGACACTCAGTTTCAGAAGAAACTCAGATGTTGGTAAAGCATCGATAATGATAGATCAAAAAGAATCCTGAATAGAAGCAATTGGTCGGTAGCTTCTACATCTTCCTACTTTACTGATTGGTGAAACATCTAAACCTCGAAATTAGAAAAGAAGATGAAAAGATATTTTTATGTAGCCATAGATCATTAACCCATGATCCTTCTACTGACTTTTTATGGTGCTCAGATTGCGAAAAGTTAGTCAGTCAGAAGTACGCCCCTGTCAACGGGCCTACAATAAATATGGCTTCAACAAGTACGAGGACTCAATTTCCTCCTACAGATCAGCATGAGCTGATTTCACCTGATGAGACTCAAAGGCCGTGATTCAGTATCGAAAGAGCGATCATAAGGAGATAGAGCCATCTGAAAGCTCTAAAATGCTCAACTGGACCAACAAGGCACTCTTATCTGTGAATGAAGAGGTATGTTCTCAATCTGAAAAGCTTTCAAGTTTGGAAAGAACACTTAAAGCTATAGAATTGAGAAAGAAAGGAGACACTGCTGGTGCTTTAAGATTGTTAAATTCTAGATTTGATAAAATGGAAGAATCAGTTAAGAAGATAGAAAGCACAATACAAAGTCTTTCCACAAGCCTACCAGAGGCAGTCACACATAGAGTCACAGATATAGTTCAACCTTTGGTTGATCACACAGTTGGTTTGAAAAGTACAATTATTGCGAACACAACGCAGACCATGAATTGTTAGAATCAGGGCTGTCACAAATTCCAGGATGAGAATGAAAAGACACATAGCAGGATAGATGATATCCAAAATGTCGACGACCAGGGAACTTCCCAAGATCTTTCCAAAGATCAATGAGTTGAATACTAGGTTAACACCTAGGAAAGAAGGTGATTGGTCTCAAGCTGTCTCTTGGACAGAAGTCCAGAATCTAGCCAATCCAACTCACAAAAAGTCATACAAGGAAGTTTTAGAAGAATATAAACCTTTGTTCTTTAAGGACAAAGAGGTAAACATGCTAAGCATTGAGGGTACTGAATCTCACATTGAGAATCCAGAATTCACACCACCACTTGTTTGATGAACATATGGGTGAAAGCAGTACTCCAGTTTCCAGTCAACCACAAAGGTCCAAACACTTCAGCCAAATTTCTACAGAGTAGAATGTAAGTCTGTGGCTGAGATAAAAGAATTAATCCATGCAATGATAGGATGGGGCAACACCCAAAAAGAAACCTATGGCAGAACACCTCAAAATATTGCTGCCACTATAGTCAATGGCTTTGTAGGCATTCTTAAAGAATGGTGGGATGTTCTTCCCAACAAAGCAGAAATATTAGATACAGGTTTCACTGGCCTCACAGCAGCTCTTATCAGAGAATTCATCGGTAATATAGACGATGATAAGATGATGAACACAGCCATGTTCCTCAGAGCTCGCTTATGTGATATGACTCGCATAAAAGAATACCAATGCTTCATGCAGAAGCTATATTACAGTTCAGGTAATATTAACGATGAGACCATGCGTCTCCGTTATATTGAGTCATTTCCACCTTTCTTTGCTACACAATATAGAAAGGCCATGCATGGAATGAAAACTTGAGTTAAGTTTTGGGCACATCAACCAGATCATAGATCAGTGTAATGCCAAGATGTGCAAAGAAAAATGGGAGCATGCAAGCAGCGTTGAAACACCAAAAGGCTCTCGTGAATTCTTTACGCACACGTATGCTTTAGAACCCTTTGGATGCCTGAACTAGAAATTCAATCTTCGAAGAAATCTTCTTGTAAAGATTGTCTTTTTCAAAAGGGTGAGTGGCGCGAGAAAAGAAAAAAAACATAAATACGAGAGCGATTCGAAAAAGGAAAATATAAAGAGCAGTTCCAGAAAGGTAAACCCAGAGCGAAATACAAGTTTCGTAAGTATAAACATTTGGGTAAATCAAACAGGTTTAAACCTACCTGTTATATTTGTAAAGATGCTCATTATGCTAATCAGTGTCCACAGAGACATACAGAGAAAGGTAAGGCAAAGGTAAATGCCTTAACCAGTAAAGGCATAGAAGAAGAAGAATATGCTTTTATTTCTGACACTGATAGTTTATCATCTGATATATCATATGTCTCCATTGAAGGAGAAAACTGCAATAATATTCAGCAAGCTTCATCAGATGAAGATAGTACTGATAGTGGGTATAGTTCAATTCCTTCCTTTACTCATTTCAGTATCAATATGGTATCTAACTTTGTTCATCCCATGATACCACCAAGTGCAGACTTGCTCAGAAGGCAAGTTGAAAGCCTCCAGTCAGTCTATGACAGCTGTCCCCCTTGGGACACAACAAGGAAGATAGCTCTTCAAAAGAGCTCAGAAATCTGCAAGACAGAGATATTTAAGGCGAGAATGAACTAGAACGGCCAGCGAGCCTGACAAAGCGAGTGAATCGAAATTGAAGAGCCCTTTGAAGCATTTCCAATACGGCCTCCATTCCAGCAGAGAATCAGACAGAGACAAATTCCCACCAGGGGAAGGTTTGGAGCATGGCGTGGAAGAGGAAGAGGAATCAGTCCTCCTGTTTACTCCTCTTATGAGCCAGGACAATCATCGAGAGAATCCGGCTTGGCGGATGTACAAGACACGGAGAAGATCCGAGTTGAATTACTTGAGAAAGTGCTTGCTAAGGCAATCAAAAGAATATATAAAAAGCTCATTCTTTGAGGAAGAAAGCGAAAAGAAGATTCCCGGGAGAATCTTGAGGAAACATACCTTAATCTTGGCAACTGGAGATGACCAGCCATCACGGCCCAAAGGTATGTACATTAAAATTTGCACCAGAATCCCTTTATAGCAATCACTATATGCATTCCACATATAAAACCTTATGTATTGGATGCCATGATTGATTACGGTCTTTGAGATTAGCCTTATCAGACAGTACGCTCTCCTAGTAGTGTTGTTGGGTTAATACCCATACTAAAATCAAATTTGATAAGAGAGAGTGATAGTAGCAGTAAATCAATGGCTAAGGTAAAATTAGATGTTGAAGGAAATTCTATTGAAATAGAATTCTATCAGCACAATATGGAAAACTATGACTGTCTACTAGGAGTTGATTTTCTACAAAAATGTAATACATTCGATATCTCCCGGAGACGGTATACGATTGTTTGAGCCTCTGTCTCCATACCCGAGAAGATACTCTTTTGAGTATAGTTCCTTTACCTCAGAAGGTAAAGGCGCCGATAATAATACGGATTCATAAATCTATTTCTAACAATCTTTGTTAATATTGAAGAAATAGTCTCGAGATTAAAAAGAACGTCTGCGGTGAAGATCCACATGCTTTCGTCGGCGAGAAAGAAGCATTCTTGTTCTCTGGATCTTGAGATGATCAAAGATGACAAGGGCGATGAAGTCTTTACACCAAAGTTCAAAGCACATCATAAAGGCATGCCCCTACGAGAAGAAAAGAATGCCAGGTGAGATACAAAAACTGATCAAAGCAGGATTCATCCAAGAATCCAATTCACCATGGGCATGTTCAGCCTTTTATGTGAACAAGAGATCTGAACAGATCAGAGGAAAGAAAAGGCTTGTAGTGGATTATAAGCCACTGAATAAGTTCATAACTGCTGTACAGCATCCCATTCCAGCCAAGGATGACATCTTGAGAAGAATCAAAGGATCTCATGTCTACAGCAAGTTTGATCTGAAGAGCGGATTTTGGCAAGTGTTCTTGCGCAATGAAGATATGTATAAAACCGCCTTCATCGTACCAGGTGGTCAATATGAATGGAAAGTTCTTCCATTCGGTCTCAAGACAGCTCCTTCTATTTTCCAGAAGATCATGGACAAAATCTTCGGTGAGTTGTCTGATTTCCTAATTGTTTACATTGATGACATTCTCATATTTTCTAAGTCACCAAAGGAGCATTTAACTCACTTAGAAAAGTTTTATGAGACTGTATATAAAAATGGGATCTGCTTGTCTCCCACTAAAATGGAAATCTTTAAAGAAGAAATAGACTTCCTTGGTATCCGTATCAGTTCAGGAACAATTTCTATGCAGCAGCATGTGATTACAAGTATACAGAATTTTCCTGACCAGATCCTAGAGAAACAACAATTGCAGCGTTTCTTAGGATGTATCAACTATGTTGCTGGTTTTTACCAGAACATAGCAGCTGATCGTGTACTGCTAAATAGTAGACTCAAGAAAAATGCTCCTGGATGGAATCAGGACATGACCAGAGCAGTACAAGAGAATTAAGAAACAAGTACAAGAACTCCCAGCAATGTCATTACCAGGACCTGGCAAAAAGATCATTGAATGCGACGCCAGCGAAAATTTCTGGGGAGCTGTACTCAAGGAAAAGGCCGAGAATGATAAAGAGAAGGTATGTAGGTTTGCCTCAGGAGCTTTTCAAGGTTCTGAGTTAAATTATCATTCTTCCCATAAGGAATTATTAGCTGCTAAAAAGGCCATCAAGGCTTTCTTGTTCTTCGTGCAAAATGAAGAATTTATTTTAAGATCTGACCTCAAAGATTTCAGAAAAAGGTTAGATGGCGGAGATCCAGCTAATAAGGTAGCCTTCAACAGACTCCAAAGATGGGGTCTTTGGTTTGACAACTTTGAGTTCCAAGTAGAGCACATATCAGGCAAACAAAATGCTCTTGCAGATTTTGTCAGCAGAGAACTCAACACTTCAAAGAATATCAGCGTTACACAGGTTATCCATGAATCCCATGGCACTGTATGGGATCATCGACATGCAAAAGGAACAAATTGATGCATTAGTACTCTGTGACAACAGGATGTCACATGAAGCTCAAACGCTTCTGGTCTCTAGAGATCTTATAACCACACAAGAGTTCGCCATGTCTGAACTTGAATGTAAACTTTATGATCCTGACATACCAGGTCATGAGTTTCATACTTTACAAGAACCCTTGGTCAAATGTTGCTTAAAGTGGCAATGGAGATCTCTCTATGCAGTCGAACAACCGGATTTCCTACCTGTCGAAGGTCTCAGACTCAGGCAGCTGATACCAAGAAAGGACACATTATGGCGGTTCGAATTTTCAAGGATGTGGCCTGAAGAACATCCTTTGCAGACAGACATATGGAACCGACCTCCTTCTCTGGGAGACAGGAAGTACATCTCTTCTCACTTCAAGTACTTTCTTTCAAAATTTCTCCCTTCTAAGTTATCTAACTCTCCTCTGTTAAATGTGCATCCGGATACAGCCAGAAATATTATTATTCAATGTAAGATCCCATGGTATGTTAAAGCACATTATTATGTTAAGATTAACCACAGGAATTTGGTTGAAAGACCAAATGCAACTCTTTGGAGGAGAATTCTTCTGCATCACACCATGGTCGTGCGACCTCCGGCTCCTGATCAGGATCTCAGAATTCTTGATCACTATTTGTTTCCTACACGGCGCCATTTGCGGCGACCGACACGGATGGTACAGTAGCGAATATCTCGCACATGGTTTGGAGCAACATGAAAGGTTACTTCCTGGAGCACCGACAAGAAATGATTCCACATCATCTTCTGATGATGATGATCCTGACCGTCAGGACCCTCTGTCCTCTTCGAATAATTGAGTGCGCTCCGCACTATCTGTCATGATGATAGGCATGTTATCATCTTCTCTTTTCAGGATTCCTTCTTATCCTGCTTTTAATAAAGTTATCCGACAGGCTTGTTGTCGGTAGTTTGCTTTTGTAGGTGCGTGGTGGACCCATTGGCATCTTTGTACCTTTGGGTGGTGTCGTGTCTTGCTTTTGGTGAGTGGGCTGTACTCACTTGGGAATCTTACCGATTACCTCTTGCTCCGGTTTCCGGTCTTCCCGTATCCGGTGAAAAGCTTTGAGTTGCCTATTTAATAGCGCATCCTCATTTCATTCACTACGCTGGATTTTGGGATCTGACAACACACGAGATCAGGGATTAGATCTCGACTCACGCTAGAAGATATCGGAGTAGAAGAAAGGAAGGTTTTCCGAGAATTTGAGTCTATACATACATGTTTGTAAGTCGAAATGTTTAAATCATCCATGTACTTGTCGAGTTAATTAATGGAAGTTTGAAATTATTAAATATAGATCATTTTGATGAATTTGAGAACGTCTTTGATTCAGATGATGTGTTTGATGTTGTAGTAATGATATTAGTAGATCTGTTTGGAGAAGATGCGAGAAATAGATATTTATTTGATATTTGGTCGATATTGAGATGTTTAATACGGTATATGTTGTCTTCTGAGTCGAGTTAGAATATAAGTTGATGATCATTAATGATTTGATCTGTTTGAGGATTACTTTGAGACAGGATGATGTTTTTGACAATCGTATTAGGTTGTATTAAAGAGACATATCCTCCTTGGAGTTATGTGACTATAGTTCATATATATGGTTGTTAGAGTGGCGGTAATAATTTGATTTATGTATCTTGTTGTTTAAGAGTGATTTGAGATCGGTCTAAGTGTTTGATGAACATATGGGTGAAAGCGATCTCCGTGTTTCGATCGACCACAAAGGTCCAAACACTTCAGCCAAATTTCTACAGAGTAGAATGTAAGTCTGTGGCTGAGATAAAAGAATTAATCCATGCAATGATAGGATGGGGCAACACCCAAAAAGAAACCTATGGCAGAACACCTCAAAATATTGCTGCCACTATAGTCAATGGCTTTGTAGGCATTCTTAAAGAATGGTGGGACGTACTTCCCAACAAAGCGAAATATTAGATACGAGTTTCACTTGGCCTCCTCACAGCAGCTCTTATCAGAGAATTCATCGGTAATATAGATGATGATAAGATGATGAACACACCATGTTCCTCAGAGCTCGCTTATGTGATATGACTCGCATAAAGAATACCAATGCTTCATGCAGAAGCTATATTACAGTTCAGGTAATATTAACGATGAGACCATGCGTCTCCGTTATATTGAGTCATTTCCACCTTTCTTTGCTACACAATATAGAAAGGCCATGCATGGAATGAAAACTTGAGTTAAGTTTTGGGCACATCAACCAGATAATAGATCAGTGTAATGCCAAGATGTGCAAAGAAAAATGGGAACGCAAGCAAGCGTTCAAACACCAAAAAGCTCTCAGCAATACTTTCTGCACACAGTATGCTTTAGAACCCTTTGGATGCCCTGAACTAGAAATCCAATCTTCCAAGAAGAAATCTTCTTGCAAAGATTGTCTTTTTTCAAAAGGGGGTGAGTGGCGGCAGAAAAAGAAAAAGAAACATAAATACAGAGAGCAGTTCAGAAAAGGAAAGTATAAAGAGCAGTTCCAGAAAGGTAAACCCAGAACGAAATACAAATTTCGTAAGTATAAACACTTGGGTAAATCAAACAGGTTTAAACCTACCTGTTATATTTGTAAAGATGCTCATTATGCTAATCAGTGTCCACAGAGACATACAGAGAAAGGTAAGGCAAAGGTAAATGCCTTAACCAGTAAAGGCATAGAAGAAGAAGAATATGCTTTTATTTCTGACACTGATAGTTTATCATCTGATATATCATATGTCTCCATTGAAGGAGAAAATTGCAATAATATTCAGCAAGCTTCATCAGACGAAGATAGTACTGATAGTGGGTATAGTTCAATTCCTTCCTTTACTCATTTCAGTATCAATATGGTATCTAACTTTGTTCATCCCATGATACCACCAAGTGCAGACTTGCTCAGAAGGCAAGTTGAAAGCCTCCAGTCAGTCTATGACAGTTGTCCCCCTTGGGACACAACAAGGAAGATAGCTCTTCAAAAAGAGCTCAGAAATCTGCAAGACAGATATTTAAGGCAGAATGAACTAGAACAGCAAGAGGCACAAAGCAGAGCTGAATCAGAAATTGAAGAACCCTTTGAAGCATTTCCAACACGGCCTCCATTCCAGCAGAGAATCAGACAGAGACAGATTCCCACCAGGGGAAGGTTTGGAGCATGGCGCGGAAGAGGAAGAGGAATCAGTCCTCCTGTTTACTCCTCTCATGAGCCAGGACAATCATCAGAAAATCCAGCTTCAAGGCAGATGTACAGACTGGAGAAGATCCAGGATTGAATTACTTGAGAAAGTGCTTGCTAAGGCAACTGAAGAATATAGCAAGCTCATTGCTGAAGAAGAAAGCGAAAAAGAAGATTCCCAGGAGAATCTTGAGGAAACATACCATAATCTGGCAACAGGAGATGACCAGCCATCACAGCCAAAGGTATGTACATTAAGTTGCACCCAGAATCCCTTTATAGCAATCACTATATGCATTCCAAATATAAAGCCTTATGTATTGGATGCCATGATTGACACGGGTGCTGAGATTAGCCTTATCAGACAGTATGCTCTCCCTAGTGATTGTTGGGTTAACACCCATACTAAAATCAAATTTGATAAGAGAGAGGTAGTCTGTAAATCAATGGCTAAGGTAAAATTAGATGTTGAAGGACATTCTATTGACATAGAGTTCTATCAACACAATATGGAGAATTATGACTGTCTTCTAGGAGTTGATTTTCTACAACAATGTAATACATTCAGTATCTCCCGAGACAAGTATACTGGTTGTTTGAGCCTCCTGTCTCCATCCCCAGAAGATACTCTTTTCAGAGTATAGTTCCTTTACCTCAGAAGGTAAAGACTGTCAATAATACCTGGATTCATAAATCTATTTCTAACAATGCTGTTAATATTGAAGAAATAGTTTCCAGGATTAAGAAGAACGTCTGCAGCGAAGATCCACATGCTTTCATCAGCAGAAAGAAGCATTACTGTTCTTTGGATCTTCAGATGATCAAAGATGACAAGGGCAATGAAGTGCTACCAAAGTTCAAAGCACATCATAAAGGCATGCCCCCTACAGAAAGAAAAGAATGCCAGGGTGAGATACAGAAACTGATCAAAGCCGGATTCATCCAAGAATCCAATTCACCATGGGCATGTTCAGCCTTTTATGTGAACAAGAGATCTGAGCAGATCAGAGGAAAGAAAAGGCTAGTAGTGGATTATAAGCCACTGAATAAGTTCATAACTGCTGTACAGCATCCCATTCCAGCCAAGGATGACATCTTGAGAAGAATCAAAGGATCTCATGTCTACAGCAAGTTTGATCTGAAGAGCGGATTTTGGCAAGTGTTTTTGCAAAAGGAAGATATGTATAAAACCGCTTTCATTGTACCAGGTGGTCAGTATGAATGGAAAGTTCTTCCATTCGGTCTCAAGACAGCTCCTTCTATTTTCCAGAAGATCATGGACAAAATCTTCGGTGAGTTGTCTGATTTCCTAATTGTTTACATTGATGACATTCTCATATTTTCTAAGTCACCAAAGGAGCATTTAACTCACTTAGAAAAGTTTTATGAGACTGTATATAAAAATGGGATCTGCTTGTCTCCCACTAAAATGGAAATCTTTAAAGAAGAAATAGACTTCCTTGGTATCCGTATCAGTTCAGGAACAATTTCTATGCAACAGCATGTGATTACAAGTATACAGAATTTTCCTGACCAGATCCTAGAGAAACAACAACTTCAGCGTTTCTTAGGATGTATCAACTATGTTGCTGGTTTTTACCAGAACATAGCAGCTGATCGTGTACTGCTAAATAGTAGACTCAAGAAAAATGCTCCTGGATGGAATCAGGACATGACCAGAGCAGTACAGAGAATTAAGAAACAAGTACAAGAACTCCCAGCGATGTCATTACCAGGACCTGGCAAGAAGATCATTGAATGCGACGCCAGCGAGCAATTCTGGGGAGCAGTACTCAAGGAAAAGGCTGAGAATGATAAAGAGAAGGTATGTAGGTTTGCCTCAGGAGCTTTTCAAGGTTCTGAAATAAATTATCATTCTTCTCATAAGGAATTATTAGCTGCTAAAAAAGCCATCAAGGCTTTCTTGTTCTTCGTTCAAAATGAAGAATTTATTTTAAGATCTGACCTCAAAGATTTCAGAAAAAGGTTAGATGGCGGAGATCCAGCTAATAAGGTAGCCTTGTGCGAGACTCCAGAGATGGGGTCTTTGGTTTGACAATTTTGAGTTCCAAGTAGAGCACATATCAGGCAAGCAGAACGCTCTTGCAGACTTTGTCAGCAGAGAACTCAACACTTCAAAGAATATCAGCGTTACACAGGTTATCCATGAATCCCATGGCACTGTATGGGATCATCGACATGCAAAGGAACAAATTGATGCATTAGTACTCTGTGTGACAACAGGATGTCACATGAAGCTCAAACGCTTCGGTCTCTAGAGATCTTATAACCACACAAGAGTTCGCCATGTCTGAACTTGAATGTAAACTTTATGATCCTGACATACCAGGTCATGAGTTTCATACTTTACAAGAACCCTTGGTCAAATGTTGCTTAAAATGGCAATGGAGATCTCTCTATGCAGTCGAACAACCGGATTTCCTACCTGTCGAAGGTCTCAGACTCAGGCAGCTGATACCGAAAAAGGACACATTATGGCGGTTCGAATTTTCAAGGATGTGGCCTGAAGAACATCCTTTGCAAAGACATATGGAACCGACCTCCTTCTCTGGGAGACAGGAAGTACATCTCTTCTCACTTCAAGTACTTTCTTTCAAAATTTCTCCCTTCTAAGTTATCTAACTCTCCTCTGTTAAATGTGCATCCGGATACAGCCAGAAATATTATTATTCAATGTAAGATCCCATGGTATGTTAAGGCACATTATTATATTAAGATTAACCACAGGAATTTGGTTGAAAGACCAAATGCTACTCTTTGGAGGAGAATTCTTCTGCATCACACCATGGTCGTGCGACCACCAGCTCCTGATCAAGATCTCAGAATCCTTGATCACTATTTGTTCCCTACACGGCGCCATTTGCAACCTGACACAGATGGTACAGCGCGAATATCTCGCATATGGTTGGAGCAACATGAAAGGTTACTTCCTGGAGCACCGACAAGAAATGATTCCACATCATCTTCTGACGATGATGACCCTGACCGTCAGGACCCTCTGTCCTCTTCGAATAATTGAGTGCGCTCCGCACTATCTGTCATGATGATAGGCATGTTATCATCTTCTCTTTTCAGGATTCCTTCTTATCCTGCTTTTAATAAAGTTATCCGACAGGCTTGTTGTCGGTAGTTTGCTTTTGTAGGTGCGTGGTGGACCCATTGGCATCTTTGTACCTTTGGGTGGTGTCGTGTCTTGCTTTTGGTGAGTGGGCTGTACTCACTTGGGAATCTAACCGATTACCTCTGCTCCGGTTTCCGGTCTTCCCGTATCCGGTGAAAAGCTTTGAGTTGCCTATTTAAGAGGGCATCCTCATTTCATTCACTACACTGGATTTTGGGATACAACACACGAGATCTGGGATTAGATCTGACTACGCTAGAAGATATCTGGAGTAGAAGAAAGGAAGGTTTTCAGATTTCAGAGTCTATACATACATGTTTGTAAGTCAGAAATGTTTAAATCTGTCCATGTACTTGTCAGAGTTAATGGAAGTTTGAAATTATTAAATATAGATCATTTTGATGAATTTGAGAACGTGTATGATTCAGAAGACGTGTTTGATATTGTAGTAATGATATTAGTAGATCTATTCGGAGAAGATGCGAGAATTAGATATTCATTTGATATTTGGTCAGTATTGAGATGGTTGATACAGTATATGTTGTTTTACAAGTCGAGTTAGAATATAAGTTGATGATCATTAATGATTTCAGTATATTTGAGGATTACTTTGAGACAGAAGATGTTTTTACAATCGTATTAGGTTGTATTAAAGAAACATATCCTCCTTGGAGTTATGTTACTATTATTCATATATATGGTTGTTAAGAGTGGCGGTAATAATTTGATTTATGTATCTCATTGTTTAAGAGTGATTTCGATATCGTGTCTTAAGTGTTTTGTTCGAGAATGTTCGAGCTATGGTCGAGCTAGCGTTGTTTTGTTTAGAATGGTATCAGAGCTAGCAAAAGAGAATCGGAAGTGTCAGCAATATTCAGAGTTGTGAATCGTATCTTCAGAAGTAAGTTCAGTGATCTTTCAGCATTTGTGTTAACGCAAGTTCATATACCCCAGTATAATCTGCAGGTGTGGCCATCGCAACCGTAAGACGCCGTTTGTCAGGCGCAACAGTAAGACGAGTTTTGCCCGAGGAGTGTCGCAGATTTTTGGTTCTTTGCTTGCTAGTCCCACAATGGCTGACCAGTCTCCCCGAACTTCTACTGTAGATTCCGAAGATACATCTTTGATTAGTTTGTCTGATGTTTTCTCAGTCAATGAAGAGATTAATGTTGTAGATGAGTCGAGTCCCACTCCTGAGTGGCGACTTCCTAGAAAAGCTTATAATGAAGTTTATTCCCATTTAAATAGGTTTCAGCTTTTAGCTTCCACAGTGTTTAAGACTAGGGAATCCTGTTATTCAGGTTTCACAGAGTAATAGTTGTGAATATAATATCCCTTTAATTGATAAAGCTGATGTCAAGTCCTTAAGCGTCAAACCACTTATAAATTTGCTCATATCGGCTGTGTACAAATAGGAATCACACCTTTATTTCGCCGCGGTTTGAATGCTAGTATTTTATGTTGTCTGTTAGATTTAAGATTTGACAACTTTAAGGATAGTCTTGTTAGCCGCAGTCCAAACTGGCCTTCATACAGGCCCTGTATCCTTTGAAGTTTACCCGAACTACCCAGTGTCTTTAACCAAAGAAGACCTTCTGCAGGATGTCTTAAAATTGCACTTAGCAACCACAGGCTTGAATATGCGCAAAGGATCTTGTCCTCTTGCCGTCCATTATAAAATCATTTACCGTCTAGTCAATACCATGAACCCAGCTGTTAAGCACGGCACGTCCAAAGGCAGTAGCGTGGTGACACACGTTAATTTAGAAACTCAGAAGATTGAACCTGAGTTAATTTCATGGTCAGACATCAAGGTCCCAAAAGAATGGACACTTGCAAAAAAGTTTGTGCAGACATCTCAGCCAAAGCTTGAAAATGCAACTGCAGTAACAGAAGGCAGAAATAATGTGACACTCAGTTTCAGAAGAAACTCAGATGTTGGTAAAGCATCTGATATTGATAGATCAAAAAGAATCTTGAATAGAAGCAATTCAGTAGCTTCTACATCTTCTTACTTTACAGTTGGTGAAACATCTAAGCCTCAAGAAGTTAGTAAAGAAGATGAAAAGATATTTTTATGTAGCCATAGATCATTAACCCATGATCCTTCTACTGACTTTTTATGGTGCTCAGATTGCGAAAAGTTAGTCAGTCAGAAGTACGCCCCTGTCAACGGGCCTACAATAAACATGGCTTCAACAAGTACGAGGACTCCATTTCCTCCTACAGATCAGCATGAGCTGATTTCACCTGATGAGACTCAAAAGGCCGTGATTCTCGTATCAAAGAGCGATCAATAAGGAGATAGAGCCATCTCAAAAGCTCTAAAATGCTCAACTGGACCAACAAGGCACTTTTATCTGTGAATGAAGAGGTATGTTCTCAATCTGAAAAGCTTTCAAGTTTGGAAAGAACACTTAAAGCTATAGAATTGAGAAAGAAAGGAGACACTGCTGGTGCTTTAAGATTGTTAAATTCTAGATTTGATAAAATGGAAGAATCAGTTAAGAAGATAGAAAGCACAACACACAGTCTTTCCACAAGCCTACCAGAGGCAGTCACACATAGAGTCACAGATATAGTTCAACCTTTGGTTGATCATACAGTTGGTTTGAAAAGTACAATTATAGCCAGAACACAAAACCAATGAATTGTTAGAATCAGGTCTGTCACAAATTCAGGATGAAAATGAAAAGACACATAGCAGGATAGATGATATCCAAAAGTGTCTAAACCCAGAACTTCCCAAGATCTTTCCAAAGATCAATGAGTTAAATACTAGGTTAACACCTAGGAAAGAAGGTGATTGGTCTCAAGCCGTCTCTTGGACAGAAGTCCAGAATTTAGCCAATCCTACTCAAAAAAAGTCATACAAGGAAGTTTTAGAAGAGTATAAACCTTTGTTCTTTAAGGACAAAGAAGTAAACATGCTTAGCATTGAGGGTACTGAATCTCACATTGAGAATCCAGAATTCACACCACCATTGTTTGATGAACATATGGGTGAAAGCAGTACTCGTGTTTCAGTCAACCACAAAGGTCCAAACACTTCAGCCAAATTTCTACAGAGTAGAATGTAAGTCTGTGGCTGAGATAAAAGAATTAATCCATGCAATGATAGGATGGGGCAACACCCAAAAAGAAACCTATGGCAGAACACCTCAAAATATTGCTGCCACTATAGTTAATGGCTTTGTAGGCATTCTTAAAGAATGGTGGGATGTTCTTCCCAACAAAGCGCAATTTTAGAAACAGGTTTCACTGGCCTCACAGCAGCTCTTATCAGAGAATTCATCGGCAATATTGACGATGATAAGATGATGAACACGGCGATGTTCCTCCGTGCCCGCTTATGTGATATGACTCGCATCAAAGAATACCAATGCTTCATGCAGAAGCTCTACTACAGCTCCGGCAACATCAATGATGAGACCATGCGTCTCCGGTACATAGAGTCATTTCCGCCTTTCTTTGCTACTCAATACAGAAAGGCCATGCATGGTATGAAAACTTGAGTTAAGTTTTGGGCATATTAACCAGATTATTGATCAATGTAATGCCAAAATGTGTAAAGAGAAATGGGAGCGCAAGCAAGCGTTCAAACACCAGAAAGCTCTCAGCAATACTTTCTGCAATCAGTATGCTTTAGAACCCTTTGGGTGTCCTGAACTAGAAATCCAATCTTCCCGCAAGAAATCTTCTTGCAAAGATTGTCTTTTTTCAAAAGGGTGAGTGGCGCGAGAAAAGAAAAAGAAACATAAATACGAGAGCGATTCGAGAAAAGGAAAGTATAAAGAAACGAGTTCGAAAGGTAAACCCAGAGCGAAATACAAATTTCGTAAGTATAAACATTTGGGTAAATCAAACAGGTTTAAACCTACCTGTTATATTTGTAAAGATGCTCATTATGCTAATCAGTGTCCACAGCGACATACAGAAAAAGGTAAGGCAAAGGTAAATGCCTTAACCAGTAAAGGCATAGAAGAAGAAGAATATGCTTTTATTTCTGACACTGATAGTTTATCATCTGATATATCATATGTCTCCATTGAAGGAGAAAATTGCAATAATATTCAATGAAGCTTCATCAGATGAAGATAGTACTGACAGTGGGTATAGTTCAATTCCTTCCTTTACTCATTTCAGTATCAATATGGTATCTGACTTTGTTCATCCCATGATACCACCAAGTGCAGACTTGCTCAGAAGACAAGTTGAAAGCCTCCAGTCTGTCTATGACAGTTGTCCCCCTTGGGACACAACAAGGAAGATAGCTCTCCAGAAAGAGCTCAGAAATCTGCAAGACAGATACTTAAGGCAGAATGAATTGGAGCAGAGCCAGGCACAGAGCAGTGAGCTGAATCAGAAATAGAAGAGCCCTTTGAAGCATTTCCAATACGGCCTCCATTCCAGCAGAGAGTCAGGCAGAGACAAATTCCCACCAGGGGAAGGTTTGGAGCATGGCGTGGAAGAGGAAGAGGAATCAGTCCTCCTGTTTACTCCTCTTATGAGCCAGGACAATCATCAGAAAATCCAGCTTCAAGGCAGATGTACAAGACCTGGAGAAGATCCAGGATTGAATTACTTGAGAAAGTGCTTGCTAAAGGCAATGAAGAATATAGCAAGCTCATTGCTGAGGAAGAAAGTGAAAAAGAAGATTCCCAGGAGAATCTTGAAGAAACATACCATAATCTGGCAACTGGAGATGACCAGCCATCACAGCCAAAGGTATGTACATTAAGCTGCACCCAGAATCCCTTTATAGCAATCACTATATGCATTCCACATATAAAGCCTTATGTATTGGATGCCATGATTGACACGGGTGCTGAGATTAGCCTTATCAGACAGTATGCTCTCCCTAGTGACTGTTGGGTTAAAACCCACACTAAAATCAAATTTGATAAAAGAGAGGTAGTCTGCAAATCAATGGCTAAGGTAAAATTAGATGTTGAAGGACATTCTATTGACATAGAGTTCTATCAACACAATATGGAGAATTATGACTGTCTTCTAGGAGTTGATTTTCTGCAACAATGTAATACATTCAGCATCTCCCAGAACAGTATACAGTTGTTTGAGCCTCCTGTCTCCATTCCCAGAAGATACTCTTTTCAGAGTATAGTTCCTTTACCTCAGAAGGTAAAGACTGTCAATAATACCTGGATTCATAAATCTATTTCTAACAATGCTGTTAATATTGAAGAAATAGTCTCCAGGATTAAGAAGAACGTCTGCAGTGAAGATCCACATGCTTTCATCAGCAGAAAGAAGCATTATTGTTCTTTGGATCTTCAGATGATCAAAGATGACAAGGGCAATGAAGTGCTACCAAAGTTCAAAGCACATCATAAAGGCATGCCCCCTGCAGAGAGAAAAGAATGCCAGGGTGAAATACAGAAACTGATCAAAGCAGGATTCATCCAAGAATCCAATTCACCATGGGCATGTTCAGCCTTTTATGTGAACAAGAGATCTGAACAGATCAGAGGAAAGAAAAGGCTTGTAGTGGATTATAAGCCACTGAATAAATTCATAACTGCTGTACAGCATCCCATTCCAGCCAAGGATGACATCTTGAGAAGAATCAAAGGATCTCATGTCTACAGCAAGTTTGATCGAAGAGCGGATTTTGGCAAGTGTTCTTGCGCAATGAAGATATGTATAAAACCGCTTTCATTGTACCAGGTGGTCAGTATGAATGGAAAGTTCTTCCATTCGGTCTCAAGACAGCTCCTTCTATTTTCCAGAAGATCATGGACAAAATCTTCGGTGAGTTGTCTGATTTCCTAATTGTTTACATTGATGACATTCTCATATTTTCTAAGTCACCAAAGGAGCATTTAACTCACTTAGAAAAGTTTTATGAGACTGTATATAAAAATGGGATCTGCTTGTCTCCCACTAAAATGGAAATCTTTAAAGAAGAAATAGACTTCCTTGGTATCACAATCAGTTCAGGAACAATTTCTATGCAACAGCATGTGATTACAAGTAT